>CM062806.1:894426735-895626735 GCA_031772625.1 Pinus tabuliformis | reverse complement strand
ATTGTTGATGGGTGCAACAGTTTCATGGTTCCTGAAAATGGAGCAGAAAATCTAGTGGTCTCTGGAGAAAAGACCTTGTTGTGGCATCAAAGGCTTGGACATATTGGAAAGAAGGGCCTTTGAATACTTCATGGTAAAGGTATGGTAGAAGGTATGAGTAATAGCTCTTTGGATTTTGATTTCTATGAAAATTGTGTATACGGGAAGCAGAATCGGGTGATTTTCCCCTTTGGTGGTAATAGGGTGAAACATATATTAGAGCTTATGTACAGTGATGTGTTTGGACCTGTGAAAGTTCCATCATTGGATAAGTCTGTGTACTATGTATCATTTATAGATGACTTCTCGAGGAATACATGGATATATTTCCTTAAGAAGAAATCTGAAGTCTTTGATAGGTTTAAAGAATTTAAGGCTCTAGTGGAAAACTAGACAGAGAAGAAGATAAAGTTGTTGAGGACAGATAATGGTGGAGAGTTTTGTAGCAAGGAATTTGAAGAATTCTACAAGAAGTGTGGTATAGCATGTCAGAAGACTACTCCATATACACCTCAGCAAAATGGAGTTGCAGAAAGAATGAACAAGACGTTGATGGAAAGGGCAAGAAGCATACTCAGTGGTGCTGGGTTAGGATAGGAATTCTGGGTAGAGGCGGTGGATACTGCATGTTACCTGGTCAACAGATCACCTTCATCAACGTTAGAGGATAAGACTCCACAAGAGGTATGGAATGGTGAGAAACCATCTCTTTCACATCTAAGGGTATTTGGATGTGATGCATATGTACATGTTCCAAAGGATAAATGAATGAAGTTGGATAGTAAATCTGAAAAGTGCATCTTTATTGGGTATAAGGATGGTTTAAAGGGTTATAAGCTTTGGAACCCAGTAACAAGGAAGGTTGTGTATAGCCAAGATGTGGTGTTCAGAGGGGTAAACGATGTTATTGAACATGAATTCCAACCAAAGGAACCTGGGAAGATAGAGTTTGAGCTAAAGGAGGAAGAATTGGACTCTACAGTAGAGGAGGAATCAGAAGATGAAGAGCCACAAACTCCTGCTGTGAGAAGATCAGTTCGAGAAAGAAGGTAGCTAGAAAGGTATAGTCCATCTGCTTTCTATTCAAATTTTGCTTTGTTTGTTATTTATGATGATCCCAAAACTGTGAAGGAAGCAGTGGATTCAGAAGATGGAAAACTCTGGAAAGAGGCCATGGTTGATGAAATGGAATCTTTGCACAAAAATGAGGCATGGGATCTGGTAGAGTTGTCGGCTGGAAGGAAACCCATTGGCAGCAAATGGTTGTTCAAAAAGAAGACAGATACAGAAGGGAAAGTGGAAAAATACAAAGCCTGGTTGGTAACAAAAGGTTATTCCCAGGTGTCGAGAATTGATTTTGGTGATATTTTTTCTCTTGTTGCCAAGGTAAATTCTATTAGATTACTTTTATCTATTGCTGCTACATTTGATTTTGAGGTAGAACAGATGGATGTGAAGACAACATTTCTTCACAGGGATCTAGAAGAGGAGATCTACATGAAGCAACTTGAAGGCTTTGCGGTGAAGGGTAATAAAGAACTGGTATGTAAGTTAAAGAAGTCTTTGTATGGGTTAAAACAGTCACCAAGTATATGGTATCAGAATATTGATACATTTATACGGGGACTTGGATTCGAAGAAGCAAAGCAGATCACTGTGTGTATTTTAAATTAATTGGTGACCATGTTATTTATCTGGTCTTGTATGTGGATGATATGTTGCTAGTTGGAAATGACAAAGAAATTATCCAGGATTTGAAGACCCAATTGTCCTCCAAATTCGACATGAAAGATCTTGGTGATGGAAACTATATTTTGGGCATGGAAATTAGAAGAGATCATACAAAGAGGAAGCTCTGGTTAAACCAGAGGAAGTATGTTGAGACAATACTGCAGAGGATTAATATGCAGGATAGTAAACCGGTGAAGGTTCCTATTCCTATAGGTGTGAGGTTATCTACTGAATAATGTCCCAAGACACAAGAAGAGGAAGAGGAAATGCCACGTGTTCCATATGCAAGTGCAGTCAGTAGCCTGATATATGCAATGGTCTGTACTAGACCAGACATTGCACATGCAGTGGGAGTATTGAGCAGGTTTATGTCAAAACTAGGGAAGGAGCATTGGACAACAGTGAAGCGGGTTTTTAAGTATTTACATGGCACTAGTGATTATGGTTTGTGCTACCAAGAAAGACCAGTATTGGACAGAGTGTTAGATATTCATGGCTTTGTTGATGTAGATTGGGCTGGAGATCTGGACCAGAGAAGATCTACAAGTGGGTATGTGTTTAACCTATTTGGAGGTGTAGTCAGTTGGATGAGTAAGAAACAATCTGTAGTGGCACTATCAACTACAGAGGCAGAATACATGGCAGCCACTCATGCAAGCAAGGAAGCAGTTTGGTTGCAGAGATTGTGTTCAAGTATGGGGTTAGTACATGAAGCTATAAGGATAGACTATGAAATCCAAAGTGCAATTTTCTTGGCAAAGAACCCTGCATATCATTCAAAGACAAAGCACATTGATGTTCAGTATCACATTGTGAGGGATATGATAGAAGACAAAAAGGTGTTGCTGGTAAACGTGGACACTTTGAAGAATACTACAGATGCATTGATAAAATCTATGAGCTTTGAGAAGTTCTCTTGGTGTAGAGAAACAATGGGTGTTTCAGGGCTGGAAAAATGACTAAGCTGTCTTGTGGCCCCCTGTGGAAAGAAAACAACAAGTGGGAGAATGTTGGGTTGTGTTATATTCTTTCCATGCCTAGCCCACGTAGTTAACCGGGGGGTTAGAGGGGGGGTAGAGCACCCCCTTCGTTGCACCGATTGTGTAGCAGGGGGGAGTCATAGGGGGTTTGAGGTGTACCCGTAACCCCACTTTATGGGGTCCGAGGCAGTGCCCTAGAAAATTTTGGTTTTGGACCCTATGTTAGGTTCGGTGGACCCACCTATGCTTTTGTGCATAATTTTCGGACATGTTTTTTGGATGCGATTGTTTTTGGTCCATGGTTTTGAACGGAATGGTTTTCGGTCCATGGTATTGGATGCTTCGGCATGTATAAATATGTCTTGTAACATTGAAATGAAAATAATGAAAAATCAAGCTGGTAGTCTCGGTTTTGGGATCCAGGGGAAAATCTTTGTGTATATGTGTTTTATGTGTTATGCTCTTGCATTGTTTATTTTATGTGTTTTATAATTCGTATGCAGGTAATTTCTGTACGGGGTTAAAACCTACAATTCTCTAATGTATCTGTGGAGTTCCACGCATGCCTAACCACTGCTCCACCCAACTTGCGCTATTACAACTGATCATTTCCACACTTCTTATCTTCTTACTGTTGCAATCCTTGAGAAATTCATGCAATGTAGTTGCGGAGCCTCGTTGCGATGGACTCATATTAGCACAGTAGACAGGGGTGTCATAACAAAGGGTGTCAAAACATGAGATCATGCAATGTGAGTTATTAATTCGTTATTTAACCCAATGTTATGGAGATCTGGCTCATGTACAATTTAAACTTAATGAAGTGATTGCTCATAAAAAAGGTAATATTCATTGCAAGGTTTGTCACTTCAAATCAAAATAACCAAATGATTCACACTAAATTACAAATCATGAAATGATTCACCCCCCCATACATAAATTCAAAGGTCATCCCTAGCTATCAAGATATAATCACTACAAGAAAAAAGGTCATTGGTGAGGGTCATGCTTGTGACAGACCTTTAAGGTCCGTCACCAATGTCACATATGGTGACGGTCTTTAAAAAAGCATTATTGTAAGTGTATATAGTGATGGCCCTTTACGGTTTGTCACCAAAACCATTTTCAATGACACTTTTGGTGAGGGTCGTTGAAGGCCCATCACTAATTCTCTCTTTGGTGACACTTTTGGTGGGGATCATTAAAGGCCCATCACTAATTCTCTCTTTAGTGACACTTCTAGTGACGACCTTTTATTGACTGTCACTAATGATCTTTTTGGTTACTTTTGGTGACGGTCAATAAATGTTCATCATCATTTATCATTCCAATGAGTTTTTGATGACGCTTCATGCCTGTGACGGACCTTTAAGGTCCATCACCAATGTCGCATATGGTGACAGTCTTTAAAAAATCATTGTTGTAAGTGTATATAGTGATGGTCCTTTAAGGTTTGTCACCAAAGCCATTTTCAATGACACTTTTGGTGAGGTTCGTTAATTGCCCATCACTAATTCTCTCTTTGGTGACACTTTTGATGAGGGTTGTTAAAGGCTCATCACTAATTCTCTCTTTGGTGACACTTCGAGTTATGATCTTTTATTGACCCTCACCAATGCTCTTTTTGGTTACTTTTGGTGATGGTAAAAAAAATTTTCATCATCATTGATCATTCTAATGAGTTTTTGATGACGCTATGTACCTGTTACTATATTTTTTGTCAAAATATAATGATTTAAGACCATTGTTGTGGAGTCTTCTGATTATGTGTCCAAGGTCATAGTGGTTATAATATCCAGTCAATTTGTTAAGAAGTAATTAGTGTGTATCATTTCCCTAAAGTCATAAGAATATATTTTTCCTATGAGTCAACACATGATTCATCTCCATTAGGTTTATTTTCTAGCAAATTTGCTTTAAATAAAGTTCCAGTAGTGTGTGTAGGAACTATATTATTTAATACATAATCAAGATATGTCAATTCTATTAATGAGAGAGACCTAACACTCCTCAACACTCATGGCACACCTTAACATGCTTTGGAACAATACACTAACATTCCTCAGCACCTTGCATGTCTTGGAACATCTTTGTACCTGGAACATCTTTGTACCTAGAACATCTTGCCATGAGTATGATACCAAACCACATGTTGGCATGCCATAGCATAGCATAGCACTCCCCTATCATGTGTTGGAATTCCCTGTAGTCCCTGTCATGCCTTAGAACTCCTTGGCATAGTATTGCATTGACAAAAATTATCACTTGGCACACATTGGCACTTGGCATGTATTGGAACATATTATTAGTGTGCCTAGCATGCCCCATTTGAATAAGATAAAGTCTCGACTTATTAACCCTCTTATGTGTTCATTTCCTTTCATTTTATCTTGGTTATTCCATTTTTTGCCTTAAAAATCCTTGACGCATATTGGCATACTCTAGCACCCTGCACATCCTAGCATGTCTTAGCACCTGGAATGCCTTGGCACTATTGGGCACATGTTAGTGCACCCCAAAACAACCTAGCACGCTCTAGCACTTCTTGACATTCCATGATATTCCCTGGCATGCCTTACCGGTTCTTAGCATACCTTGTCACTCCCTCCTTGGCATGACAACTAGCACTGATTAACACTCCCCAACACATCCTCATGTTCATTCACTTCCATGCATTTTGAGCTAGTGCTCCCTTGTGTTGTCCCAGTAATCCCTAACACTCCTCAGCATGCATTAGCACTCTCTAGCACACCTTAGCACTCATAAGTGAAGAATGAAACTTGTAACCAATTTTACTAGACTCGGAATAGACAATAAATCGGCAAGGCAAAAGAGCTTAGAGTTTTAATCAGATTGGGGGAAATCGGGAAAAAAACAGTGAATTCAATAAATAAAAATATACACATATATTGAATTAAAAAAAAAAAAAAAACATTTTTCAGTGATATTCAGTAAAGCCATGTCCAAACAATTCATAATATCAATAGATGTCCAAAATATCATGAATGAATAAGCATCTCATATATGTTATGAGTCCAAACATGATCCAAAGTACTGAGTCATGACCCCTAACTAGTGACTACATAGAACTCGAAGCAACTTCTTCTAAAATTTTATAAACAACTACATACTAATTAGAAAAAATTAGTAACTAAGAGTCTAAGACTCTTAAGAGTGAGAACTAGAAGCGATTCCCCCCACTCCTACACTTGCTTGAATCTCAAAGTTCTTCAAGTCATGTAGGCGTAAAAGAGGAGCCTCCTCTAATTGGACCCAATTTGTTGCATTTTTAGTTTGCAAATCTATCTCTTCAAGGTTTGTTGGTGAATGATCCAAACCCATCATTATCATGAGACATCGAAATGTGAATTTAAGTTTGACTTTGAACTTTAAAGTTTAAACTTTAAATTCCAAATCAGATTATGAAACCTTCAGATTCAAGCTCTCACCTCATATTTTCTTGTTGCGAAGTTGTAGATTGTAACGGAAAAATACAAGGTCATTTAAATGCTTTTGTGTCAATTGGTTTCACTTCTTAGAATGTATTTTCTGAAACATACTCCAGTTGCACTCATAACCTGAAGCACAGCACACTTGGTTAAAGATTCGAATGGAAAATTTCTTCAAATCTAGTGTATCACTACAAAATTTTTTCCACCAAAGGCCTAGCAAGTGGCAAGGGTTTGTGAGTAGATGTACTAAATACTAAATATTAAAAACTTAAAAAGAAAACAAAATTTAATAAAACATTTAACATACAAAATAAATTTTAAACAAATTTAATGAACTGATAAAGCCTTCAAGCCTCAAAGGGTACCTGGCAACACCTTAGACCTTTTTTTATAACACTAGGATAGGAAAATAATTTAGGTGGTGCTCTATCATCCTATAGTTGGGAAAAGACATGACTTTGAAATTCTGGATCAGGGAAGAACCTTTCCATGCATGTCATAAGTCCTTTGTGAACCTCACCATCCTCATTAAATTTTCTCTTATCATAAAAATACTATGGGTTTAAGAAGTACCTAGCAGCATGTAAGGGGGAATGCAATTTCCTATCCCAATGTGCATCAATAATGTCCCAAAGAGGCATATACTTTGCCTCCTCATCCCCATATCTTCTTTTGATGGCCTCCTTTGTGAGATCCATCGCCCCATAAATGTAACCCATAGCGGGTTTGTCACCATCAACCATCCTGAAAGTTCAAGCTTTCAAATTTAAATTAATATGAAACATTGAAAATAAAAAGAAGCTTGAAATAAAATTTAAAACATGAAAAGGTTAAAAGAATTGAAGTACCTAATAACTCTAACAAGGGACTCCATCACAACAATAATCTCTTCGACGTCTTTCCAGAAACCATCATTAAACACAAGTGCAACAACTTCAATGCCTTCAAGTGCCTTGGAATGTTTAGATGCCATCCACTCAGGTCCCAAGGATATCCTCTTCAGATTTATCTTTTTCTCAACCACAAATTGCAAAGATATGAAATTTGTTGCAAATCTAGTCATTGCAGGTCGAACAATTTCTTTACCTTTAGTGTATTTTCTCATGGTGTGTGGGACAATAATGTGGTTGTATAGGTATTTGGTTATGGATTTTTCCTTCTCCACAACCTCATGTATCCAATGAATCTTACCAATGTCCTCAAGCATTAAATCTATACAATGGGCAACACAATAGGTCTAAAAAATAGTGGGGTTCCTAATCTCAAAAAGTCTACCAAAAACCATATAATTAGCTGCATTGTTGGTGACAATTTCTACAACATGTTCTTATCCCACTTCTTGAATGACTTCCTCCATCATTTTACAAATAAGTTGTGCAGTCTTAACCTTGTCTGAGGCATCCACTGATTTGAGAAACATTGTACCTACTGGACAAGATACAAGGATATTTACTAAAGTTCTATTCCTCTAATATGTCCACCCATCACTCATGATCGTGCACCCTGTTTCTACCCATGATGAACGAAACTCAAATATCACAAGCATGGCATCTTCGACACTTTCTAATAGCAAATTTTTCCTAATGCTATCTAATGAATTAGCTTTGAACCCTAGACCTGCAACAACAACTGCGTCAATCATAGCTTGCCAATAAGGACTTATGACGCAGTGGAAATGTATGTCAGGATACTACCAAAAGTTAGCAATGGCCTTCCTTGCCTGACTATGGATATTTTTTTTCCAACCAGTGGTATCCAAGGTAGCTTGGGAATTGAGTTTAGTGCGGGGAGAAAAAAAAAGGTGTTTATTTTTCCACCTCCAATGTTGAATGCAAGAGGATTCACTTGGCATTGAGTTTGACTTGGACTTGGAGGCATGTGTGGGAAACTTGGAAATTCAGTCCTATTTTACATGTTTATTAAATTTAAGGACAATTATAGGTCAGCTCCAGCAAGATGTCAACAAATTTGTGGGTTAGGTTGGCATTTCTCCAAATACTATCACACATGTATATATAATCACACATTTTCATTTTTAGATCTTGATTGGTTGAACAAAAAGGTTCGTTGCCTGTGTAAATTTGTCCCATACCTCCACATCAACACTCATAGATAGAAATATTCTTAATTCTTCATCTGTGTGCATAGTAAGGTCCCTTTTGGTTGCTATTTTGATGGAGCAACCTCTGACAGTACACCTTTTACCACATACATGTTGTTGTTGGATAGAAATTTCTAGAGGAGTCTTACACCAGACATATAAATGGCTATTGTATATCACAATAATAAGCATTAACATATGAAGATGTGCAGACCCTAAACTATGTGCATTCAATCCATTACTTTTTTTTTTATGGCAGATTTCTTTTTGCATAGTATATGTGTCGTGGCACTTGAGTGTGTTGGCATAAAAAATTCTAAGGCCAAACCTGAATTCTCATGTGCCATGGAAATTAAGCATATGCCTTGTTCACCTAAGAACTCCTTGTAACTCATCCTAGTGTACTCATGTACAGTCTCACTCATCCCACTGAACAAGTTACCAAGACAAGGCTCATCACATCCAACCTTGGTCTAAAACAATTAAGCAACACAATTTACATCTTGACATGCCATAACACTTGCCATGTCTTAGAATGCCTTTGCACTATGTGGTATGCCTTTAACTTCCCCTACATTCCGTGGCATGCTTTAACACTCCCTAACACACCGTGGCACTTCCTGACATGCCTTGGTAGTTTTGCATACCTTGGCATTGCCTAGCTTATAACCTTGTCACTCCCTCCTTAACACACCTAGAACTCATTGAAAGTCCCTCTCACACACTCTTATTCGTTAATTTCCATGCATTTTGAGCTAGTTCTTCCTTATGTTTCCTTGACACCCCCTAACACTCCCTAGCTCACCATATCACCTGACACATCTTGTCCTACCGCCTTAACACTCTAGCATTCCTTGGCACTACATAGTATACCTTGTCACTCTCTCCTTAGCACACCTAGACATCGCTGACACTCTTGGTCACAAACTCTTATTCATTCATTTCCATACATTTTTACCTAGTTCTCCCTTGTGTTTCCCTAGCACTCCTTATCACTCCTTGACACGTGTTGTTACACCCTAGCACCTATGACATCTTGGCATGTCTCCCTAGCCTCTAGCATGCCTTAACACTGCCTAGCATACCTTGTCAATTTGTCCTTAGCACACCTAGAACTCATTGAAACTTATAATCAAAAACTCTTATTTGTTCATTTCCACTCATTTTGACATAGTTCTCCCTTGTGTTTCCTTGGCACTCCCATCTAATACTGCCTTACATGCATTGGCACATCTTGGCGGCATGTCGCCCTAGAACTCTAGCATTCCTTAGCATTGCCAAGCATGCCTTGTAACTCCTCCTTAACACACTTGGAAATCACTAACACTCCATGCCACACACTCTTATTCCTTCATTTCCATGCATTATTACCTAGTTCTCCTTTGTGTTTCCCTAACACTCCCTAACACTCCTTGGCACACATTAGCACACCATGGCACTTGTCACATCTTAGTAGGATTTCCTAGCACTCTATCACCTATTGGCACTGCTTATAATACATTGTCACTTCCTCCTTAGCACACCTATAACTCATTAACACTCCCTATCACACACGAACATTCATTCATTTACATGTAATTGAAACAAGTCCTCCCTTGTGTTTCCTTGGCAATCCCTAGCATGTGTTGGCACCACATCCTAGAACCTAACACACATTGGCATGCCTTAGCACTTGGCATGTCTTGACATGCCTAACATTCCTTGTAACTTTATAGCATGTGTTAGCACTTCTTGAAATTCCCTGCACACCTTGGCACTCCCCAGTTTTCATGCCCTCGTAGATAACCTTACCTTTTTTGTGACTTGGGAACCAAACCAAGTCATTGAAAAAATAGTGTTGTGCCTAGACCAAAGTCTCCCTTTATCTCAAACTACTTTTTCCATCCTCTTATCACAATCGTAGGCTTTGCTCTTACGAGTCCTAATATGAAATTCTCCTAACACACTTCATCCATGGGACACCTATAATTCATTGAAATTCCCTGGCATAATCTATTATTCATTCATTTCCATTCAATTTGACCTAGTTCTCCCTTATGATTCCTTGACACTCCCAAACACTCCTTGACATGCATTGACACTATCTAGCATATGTCAGCATGCATTTTCATTCCTTGTCATGCCATGTCACTCCTTAATTATCATTCCCTTATAACTATGCTTATTCTCTTTTAGACTTAGGGAACCCGACCAAGTCCTACCTCGACTACAACAACTTTACCAAGTTACAATTACTACAACTAGTCTATGCCTTGTTCCCCTAATGGACTATAAATCATCTTAGGCTTCTCATGTCCAATATTCACTCATCCCACTCAACAAGGTACCAAGTCAAGGCTCACATCCAACAGTGCCCATAAAACAACTAAGCAACATAGTTTACATCTTCACATGCCATAACATCTGGCACGTATAATAATCCATTGGCACTACATGGCACACATTATCATCCCCTACATTCCATGGCATGATTTTCCACTCCCTAACAGACCCTACCACGACCTAACATGCCCTGACACTCTAGCATGCCTTGGCACTCCTTAGCATATACCCTTGTCACTCCCTCCTTAACACAATTGGAACTTGCTGACACTCCCTATCACACACTCTTATCTATTCATTTCCATGCAATTTGAACTAGTTCTCCCTTGTGTTCTCATGGCACTCCCTGACACACATTAGCACACCCTAGGGCTTGGCACATCTTGGCATGTCACCTTAGCACTCTAGAATTCCTTCGAACTACCTAGCATACCTTGTCACTCCCTCATTAGCACACCTAGAATTCACTGGCAATCCCTATCACACACTCTTATTCATTCATTTCCATGCATTTGAAACTAGTGCTCCCTTGTTTTTCCCTAACACTCCATAGCTCTCCTTGGCATGCATTAGCACACCTTAGCACCTAGCACATCTTGTCATGTTTCCATGGCCTCTAGAATGCCTTAGCATTGTTTAGCATACCTTGTCACTCCCTCCTTAGCACACCCTGAAGTCATTGACACTTCCTGTCACAAACTCTTAATCATTCATTTTCATGCATTATTTTCACCTGGTGCTCCCTTATGTTTCTCTAACTCTCCCTAACACTTCCTAGCACTATTTGGCACACCACGACACCTAGCACATATTGGTTGCATGTTGATCTGGCACGCTAGAATGACTTAGTGCTTCTTAGCATACCATGTCACTCCCCTCTTACCACACCTAGAACTCATTAACACTCCCTGTCACACACTCTTATTCATCCATTTCCATGCATTTTGACCTAGTGCTCCCTTGTGTTTCCCTAGCACTCACTAACACTCACCACACATTGGCACACCTAACTGTAATGGGTTTCACTAACAGTCAATCCAAAAACCCTTCCAGAGTCTAGCTAGTTACTCATTCTTCACTAAGATATTAGGATTAAGTTTATTGTATAGTGTTCAATGTGAGAATATTACTAGGTGTTTTTATCGCATAGATTAATTATGATCCTCCCCATGTACACAAGGATAACTGAGAAGTGTTTCCCATGATCATGCAAGTGGAACTTCAACATGTACATCAGGGTAACCACAAAATATTTATCATATTTACACAATGCAAGGTGATAGGAAAATATTTACATTATATATGTGAATGTACTATGATCAAGACCATTAGCATCATATCTACATATTTACCACAAGATGAGGGTCATTACAACCCCTTAAAATAGCCATAAGGCCTTCCTCTTTTGCAACTCCTTGACCACAAGCATTTAATTGAAAAAACACATAGTTCCCTTAAAGATTTGTAGGTTGAGGCAGCCACTTCAAGCCCTTGAACTTAAAGATAATCAAATATTTTCAATTTGTTACAATAATAAGTCCATTATGCACACTCCTCATCTTAGAGTTGGGTAGAGAGGGAGAATACTTGATTGATGCCAACCTTGTAAATGAAAAATTTTTCCTACTCTTTGGTTGGACACTCCACCACTAGTTGACACCACTAGTTGACACCACTAACACACACCAAAAGTCCAAGGTACCCATAATATGTGCCTACACCCAAGGGCTTAGACTACACATCCATAAAACGTACCTTCAACTTTAGATATCCCAAAATAGTAATATCCTAACCCTAGCCTATTTGTTAGATTTTTGTAACTTTCTCCTTACCTAACATTTGTTTTTAACTATTTAATTCACTTACCATATACTCTCTCTTGTTTGCACCCACCTAGTATACAAGAACACTTATGTTTTTAATACAAGCAAGTTAAGAGGGAATGTTTCTTTCTTACACTTAAATGTTTTCAATACAACCAAGTTAAGAGCACGTGTTTCCCTTTCAAATTCCAAAAGTATAACATGTCTATCTCTATAAACTAACAACAAAATCATTGCATAAAAATGGTAAGCTTAAAATTAAATTAAAATTAGATTATTATTATTATGATAAATACACCAAATATGGAAAAATTGTTTTCAAACACAACCATAAAAAAAGTGTTAGTTTATCAAATACAACTACAAAATTATTAAACCAGCCTAGATCCATCTTGACCCGGATCTATCAAGCGCCGAGAGGGATCCAATCTCTCTATGTGCAAACCTCTTTTTTGGTGCTTGATAGATCTAGGTTAAGATGGATCTAGGCTGGTTATATAATACTATATAATATATATATTTGTATCTATGTGTCTCTTTCTTATTCCCTCTCTCTATCTCACCCCCCAAGCATACACACTCTCTCTCCATATCTATCTCTCTCTCCCTCCTGCTTCCTCTCCACCTTTCTCTCTTCCCTCTATCTCTCCTCTCTCCATTACTCCCTTATCACTCCCTCTGTCTCTACCTTTCTCCCTCTATGTCTTTCTTCTTCCTTCCCTCTCTCTCCCCCTCTAACCTCATCTCTCTCTCCTCTCTCTTGGTCCTCTCTCCCCCTTTCTCTTTCACCTCCCTCTGTCCCCCCCATCACTCTCTCTCTCACTCCCCCCTCCATCTTTGTGTGTCCCTCTCTCTCTCTCTCCCTTCTTTCCCTATCTTTATCCCCACCTATTCTCTCTCTCCCCTCCTCTCTTCTCTCCCTCTCTCAATCCATCTATCCCTTGTCACTCCCTCTCTCTCCCCACCTTTATCTCCCAATGCCTTAGTTCTTTCCTCCCTCTCTCTCCACCTCTATCTCCCTATGCCTTAGTTCTTTCCTCCCTCTCTCTCCCCCTCCAACTCCATATCTCTCTCCCCCACTCTCTTATTCTCTCTCTCCCCTCTCTCTCTTCCTACCTCCTTCTCTCTGCCTCCCCCCATCACTCTCTCACTCTCTCTTTATCTCTCTCTCTCTCTCCACCCTCCATCTTTGTCACTATCTCCCTCTCCCTATCTTCCCTTCACTTTTCTTGCTATCATCACTTGGATCCTTAGTTAAGATATATCTATTTTGGTTCTTGCTAATATTTGTATTATATAAATTTCGCATCTTTAAATACAAAAGTATTCACATTTTTAATTTTATTAAAACCTTAATTTAATTTATATGGGAATAATTTTAGTAGTCGTGAGGATAGAGGGTTTATATATATCTCAAAACCAATTACAACCGTTTTCCTATTAGCTTCAAATAAAAAATCTTATAAAATTAAATTAAATTAAAATATGTTTACTGTGAAATAAGATATGGTTTTTGGGCATGTGGTATTGATAAGGCATGATATTGGCCCATGGTATTGTAACAAAGCCTATTTACAAGTTAATAATATCCATGGTAAAGTGGGGGTGAATATCGATGGTTAAGAATCTTGTCATATTGTTATAAAATATTTAGATTGTGAAATAAGATATGATTTTTTGGCATGTGGTATTGATAAGCCATGGTATTAGCCCATGCTATTGTAACAAAGCCTATTCACAAGTTCATAATATCAATGAAAAATCAGGGGCGAATATCCATGATTAAGAATCCTGCCATATTCTTATAAAATATTTTGATTTTGAAATAAGTTATTTTTTTTGGGCATGTGATATTGATAAGCCATGGTATTGGCCCATGGTATTGTAACAAAGTCTATTTCCAAGTTAATAATATCCATGGTAAAGTGAGAATGAATATCCATGGTTAAGAATATTTTCATATTGTTATAAAATATTTTGATTGTGAAATAATTTATGTTTTTAGAGCATGTGGTATTGATAAGCCATAGTATTGGCCCATGGTATTACAACAAAACCAATTTTTTACAAGTTAATAATATCCATTGTAGAGTGGGGGGCGAATATCCATGGTTAAGAATCTTGTCATATTGTTATAAAATATTTTGGTTGTGAAATAAGTTATGGTTTTTGGGCTTGAGGTATTGATAAGCCATGGTATTGTAACAAAACCTATTCACAAGTTAATAACAAAATCAAAATATAACAAATTGAATTTTATTATTTTTATTATTAATTGAGCCAACATTTAGATTTTTGCACTCATCCTCATACTTTTGAATTTTATTATTATTATTACTATTATTCTTTAACTAAGCCGATATCTAGAATTGTTTACATACTTATATTACACCTACACATTTACTCTATACTCTATAAATATAGTTTTTATTGCTTTTTAGGGAGGGAAATTTTAACATTTTTGAAAAAAATCAACCTTAATTTTGATGTAACAAAGCCCTCCTAATTCCAATCTTCATTTACTTTCTAGAACAAGTAGTATATTTTCACTTTTCATAGGACAGAGGGAAACTAGTAGATATTTTCACTTTTCATAGGGCGGGAGGGAAAACGAGATTGAAGAGAGTTGTGAATTAAATTTTCAATTTTCATAAGGCGAAGGGAGGGAAAACTAGTAGCATATTTTCACTTTTCACAGGGTGGGAGGGAAAATGAGATTGAAGAGGGTTGTGAATCAAGGTTTTACCACCAGCAAATTGATATGGAACCCCACTATTAGATCCTCAATCCATTAATGGCTCCCAGGTATGTTTGGTATGTTTCATTTCTAACCTCGTTGCATTTACACCCTACTTTTAGTCTTCTTCCACACAGGGAGTACACACACCTTAGATTTCTGGTTCAAAATTCACTATTTTTTTCATCCTTGCTTTTAAGTTTATGACTAGCATACTTTCACTTTTCACAGGGCGGGAGGGAAAATGAGATTGGAGAGAGTTTTGAATTAAGGTTTTATGAGTAGCAAACTAATATCGAACCCCACCATTGGATATCCAATCCATTAATGGAGCCCAAGTATGTTTCATTTCTAACCTCGTTGCATTTCCACCCCCACTTTTAGTCTTCTTCCACACAAGGAGGACTGGTTCAAAATTCACTATTTTTTTCATCTTTCCTTTTAAGTTTAAGAGTAGCATATTTTCACTTTTCACAGGGTGGGAGGGAAAACGAGATTGAAGATTGTTGTGAATTAAGATTTTACCAGTAGCAGACTGATATCGAACCCCACCATTGGATCTTCAATCCATTAATGGTTCCCAGGTATGTTTCATTTCTAACCTCACTGCATTTCCACCCCAGTTTTAGTCTTCTTCCACACAGGGAGGAGTACACACACATCAGATCCCCCACCATTGGACCTTCAATCCATTAATGGGGCCTAGGTATGTTTCATTTCTATCCTCATTGCATTTATACCCCACTTTTAGTCTTCTTCCACACAGGGAGGAGTACACACACCTCAGATCTCTCGTTCAAAAGTCACTATTTTTTTCATCCTTGCTTTTAAGTTTACGAGTAGCATATTTTCACTCTTCACAGGGCAGGAGGGAAAACGAGATTGAAGAGAGTTGTGAGTTAAGGTTTTACCTCTTCAATCCATTAATGGCACCCAAGTATGTTTCATTTCTAACCTTGCTGCATTTCCACCCCACTTTTAGTCTTCTTCCACACAAGGAGGAGTGGTTCAAAATTTACTATTTTTTTCATCCTTTCTTTTAAGTTTAAGAGTAGCATATTTTTACTTTTCATAGGGAAGGAGGGAAAATGAGGGAACATAGGTAAAAGCATATGCATTTTTCCTTATTTTATGGTTTGTCTCTATAGAGTTGATTTTACTGGGTGTATACTGTATGCATCTCAAAATTTCTCTTTAGGAAATCCTATTTTTATTATTTCCAAGAAAAACTCTGTGGGAATCCCAATGGATGTTTCCCCACATTCATGGATGGCATCCCCAGTAAACCATTGGCATTGACTAGTGCACCTCACCCAAGGGATTTCAAACAGGGCACCTGTCAGCATAGAACTAGCCAAATACCCAGTAACATTAATGGCATTCGGTTGGGCGAACCCCTTAGGCTCAGTAAATCATAACCAACTACATTATTTTCCATATTAACATATTGATCCTATTTAACATTTTGTTAGAGTAACCATAACAATCCAAGCCTATTCCTATTTTTATTTTGGTTTTTAATTCCTTCTTTGGTGTGGTGATAACTTTATATGACTATATAGATGTCTATTTTTATTTTGGTTTTTAATTCCTTCTTCGGTGTGGTGATAACCTTATATGACTATATAGATGTTTATTTTTGTCAGAGTATATGTTGAAAAGTAGATTCTCTCTTACATTCTACCTTGTCTGTTATGTATTGATGGAGTTCAGTTTCATTAGTTGTGACCAAAGAACTGTGTCAGGCATGTATACAAGGATTCTTGCATCACTATTTATAAACTAAACATTGTCCTTAAACAAGCAAAGTAGATCCTTAATGCTACATGTTTGTATCTTAGGAACTTCCAATCCTAATAAATGAGGTGAAATTTAAGTGTTTCCAGAATCCAAGTCTCAGTTTTTGTGAATTCACTCATATTTGGTCCTGGAAAAGCGAAGTGAAACTTAATTATTTCCAAATATTAAGTTCTGTGAATTCACTCATATTTGGTTCTGGAATCTTTTGAGCAAACGGGAAGAGTTTCTTTTAGTTGCATTCAAAATTTCCAAAAATAATACTAAATTTCTCCTTGACTAAAATTCTCCTTGAAATGGCTTTGGGATTGAAAATTTTGTAAATATTTTTAGGGAAATAACCCAAAATAATTTTCCAGATTAGAGTTTTATAACACTAGGTACTAAAACAGTCTTCTATTTTCTGTAGCAAATGTCTAATAGAGTCTTCCCAGAAACTGAACAAAAAATTAGGTAGTTGTGCTGGACGAACTAAATAATTTTTAATGAATAATCACTTAACATAAATTATATATTAGGTTGCATAAATATATAACTTAGAAGCATGAAATGAAGAAGAAATCTCAACAATATTGACATATTCTTAATTAAGTTGAATGAGGCCAGGAATAACTTTGACTAGAGAGTGTTGAAAATGGCATAATTTTGTTTTGGTTCGATAGATTTAGAACTAAAAATAAGTAGTTTTATTGCTTGCATAACTTGAGAAGATTTTTGTATCTCAAGTGTCAACCATATTGAATAGTATGATTTATGCCTTGCAATGTTGAGATATGCTATGATACGACTTGCTAGTAACCTAAACACTTTGGATGAAAATTTAGTTGTGAATTTTACTTGTAAAAGATATAACTGAAAATATAGATTAATTGTCCGTTGTATACAATTTCCTTGAAATTTTGCTACTGCTTGAATGAATAAATCCGAAACTAATTGTTGCATGAAGACAAAAAATATCTCTACCAATTTGTTGTGGAATAGAAAAGAAATAAAACACAATCACACTATAGCAAAAAAAACAAAATTTTCTAGGGAACCCAACTGGGAAAACCCTCTGCTAGCTGTAGAAATTTAAAATACTATCCATATTAGATTTTGAGACACCTTATTTGAGACCAGGTTCATCGATGCTTATTTCTTTCCATATTCAATTTCATAAGAATTAGGGTGTTGTTCGTCAAATTAGACTAGCTAGAAAGTGTCTCTTTGATTTCAAAAAGCAGATCAGGATCAACTTCATGCAAGAATCCTTTAGAAGGTTCATCAGTAGCAAGAAGAAAGGTCTTTTTTTATTTTCTTTCGTCACATGAATCCATCATAATCACTGATTTTTCTTCATTTCTTTCAGAGTCATTTTCCATGTTAGATGCAAAAGTTAATTTAGTATGATATAATCCTTAGGTAACCAAACATATTGTTGGTTAATTTATGTTGTTTGAAGTTTATTGAGTTTGATTTTTATCATGAAACTACTAGAAGAATACTAGAATGGGTGAGTTGATTATCTTGATAACAATGTTATGGTTTGATCTAGTCCTTGAAAGGAACTTATAGTTGATGGTCAAAATTTCACATTCCTTTCATTTTTTTATCTTCACATATAACAAATATCTTTATGTTATAGCCTCTAGCTAGATATATATAGTAACTGCCACTCAAAAGTTGGATGCCATCATTTTGGAGCTTGAGCTTACTCAACTTACCTTTGTTTGAGTTGAAAATGTCATTAGATCTCATTATATTGTCTATTGCAGAGCATGAATCCAATTTACCTTTGTTTCAGTTAAAAATGTAATTATATCTTGCTATATCATCTTTTGTAGAGAACGAATCCAATTTCTCATAGTCCATTTGCTTGAGGTATAACAAAGCTACTTTAATTCATTAAAATTACTTTTGGTATTCTATTTGTTCATTGTGATTCTGCAGACCACATCTGCATTCGAAAAGGGGCATATTTAATGAAGTGTGGAAGGAGAGTGAAGCTTCAGTTATGTCCTTTCAAACTTTCTAAGGTATGTAATAAAATTTAAAAAAAAATCTCCATAGAATATTGTGCTTTAACTTTTTCTTTTGATAATGGATTACTTATGTGATCTCCCCTCTTACACACAACCAGAGTCGAGACATACATGGTTTTTTGGGATATCTGGACAATGGATAGATTTACACTAACCATTTATCTAGAAATTTACACTGTAGAAGATCAAGCATTTACAGTTGAATATTTCCTTGCCACTAAATTAGATTTGAAGAGTCAAACTCCTATTTTTCAGGCATATACCTCACTTTTAAATCAATTTAATGCTAACTATGCAGAGACCTTCCATGGGTGGGCAAAGAGTGATCACTACCATTGGTTAATATTTCTACAGACCAAGTAAAGATTCCAAATATCTATAAATTAATGGCTCCTTGGAGAATCCCAAGAGTGGCATTATTGTAGCAACAAGAAATTCATTTATTTTGAGTTCTTCATTAGTGCATTGATAGTATATTGTTTATTCCATACAATAATTCAATAGTGTATGATCAAATTACAGTTAAGCTTGTCATAATATTTTGACTTACCCTCTTTTAGAGGGAAACTAGATTGCGTGTCAAGCTTGCACATCAAAATTGTATCATGCGAAGTTTACCTGGGAAAAGTTTTGTGGATCTAAGTAGCAAGATACCTGTTGGAATTCAAGAGGCAACAATACTACAAAGTGGGAAAGAGGTTTCACAGTTAACTTGGATTTCACATTATGGTTGGAGTTGATTTGTTGGCAAGATGCTGGATGCCCCAAATTTCTTTTTATGACTGATTGCAAGATTGAATCCTTCGACATATTCCTTGCTCAATTTCCATTAAGTGATGGGTTTTCGCAGAAGTGCTGCACACCTATAAACTTTACTAGAGTTGTTCTTGAATCTTTGGAGGTGGTTAGCTTTTCAAAGAATACACATACAAGAAGAGGAGAAATAATATGCTCGGCTACTTTGAAGTTATCTAGTTGTGAATAGGGTGTTCCAATTCATAAACCTGACGACTTGCTCTACTTCTTTCTAGTTAACAACTTTGGGACTTGCCATGAATCGTGAGACAATTCCAACCCAATAACTATACATTTCTTATTTAAATCTATACCCAATGGATTAAAATCTGCACAAGGAGAACTACATTCTTGTTTTGAAAGAACATGCAATCGACTTGTACCATGCTATTTAATATTTTTTGTATCTATTCGCATCCTTGATCTGTGACATAAAGAAGCAACAAGCTACCTTGCATTTTCTATACTAACACTCATAAAAAATAATAAAGTATGCCGAAATCTATCATTTCAAATGATCTATGTAGCTCACCTTTTGTTTTTTCAATTATTGAAGTCGTTACCTATATTGATGAGAACTTCTACAACCGATACCACAGTGGAAATATATATTATAGTTTTATCTGTGTTTCTCTGAAGCTGTTTCTACTTCAGTAGAGCAACAATACACTATAGTTTCCATTTAGGGAAGAAGTCTACCCAATAGTACTGTTGGCCTGTGTGAAGATGGGTTGAATGCACATTAGACTCTATCTGTTGTTTTGAAGGTGTTTCTCCTTCAACAATACATCATCTTAGTAGATAATTTTGGTTTGCACCTTTAGTAGATGCATGCAGCCTTGGGATACATGTTGTAGATTATAGTCTTCCTATGAGGTTGTAGCAGCAATGAAAGAAGTGCATCGATTTTAGGCATATTTAGTATGTTTTTATAGTTTGACTTAGATGCTCACTTTTCTTAATTTAGGTGTTTTTCTTAGTTTTGTTTTATGCAGAGATTTATCTTTAAGAAAAGTGCACATTAGAGAAGGGTTCTATATTTTGAGCAGGGGACACACTTGTAGAAATTCTCAATGTAGATTAAACTGATTATGCAATGTACTAAATCAGAATACTTAATCTACTTCTACAATCAAACTTGCGGAAGATTAATTAATTTTGAGCAAGATCAAATAGAACACATATAACAGAGAAGAAGATTTAATCAAACATGAAACACCGAAGAATACTCTGGGGAAAGCCTCAGCTATAAACCCCACTATAGGTATTATCATTCAAGTGGAAATATCTCAGGATTACACAAAGCTTTAGCTCTAAAGCTATCCAGCTCTCAGTACAATCCCTCACTGTTGCTCATAGACATAATAGACAACACATATGCCTTCCTTCAGTCATCCAAGCCTCCTATTTCCTTGCATAGTTTCTCCTAGATCCTCTAGTTGCCACCTATGTGATTCTCACCTCACACACTGCTCTGACCTCTGTAGTAATTGTGCAATCCTCAAGGAATGAATTCCTTCTGCATGCAAGAGATATTCACATGGGAATATTCTAACAAATGATAGTACACTATCCCTGCCTTTAATCTCAACTGGGTTTTTGTCTGAATTGACATGCATGAGTTATTTATGAGAGAATATTCAGTTATCTGGAGAACACTAGTTGCATGCATGCATTCATTAACTAAATGAACCCACAATTAGTTCCACAAACTGTTTGGAACTAATTTAACTGGACTTAACTCAGTTAACTGGGCTAACTAATTACAACTCAAATACAACTCATCCTTATCTCCTTAATTAAGGGATAACTTCCTCAATCAAAGGGATAATTGTTGCATGTCTTAACAAAGACTTCATTTTTGAATTTCTTCAACTAATTAACTCAAGATGAATTAGTTAATTATTTTTCAAACAACTAGTGAGACTAAATTCGAATTTTAATTCAAGGACAAATTAAAATTGGAATATATCCTGAAATGCTATCTATAGCAATGTTATTTTTAACATTTCTTGTTGCTATTTTCAACACTCCCTCTCAACAAGAAAGGAATTCAACTTGAACCCGATCTTGAACCTTTGGAATGTTCTGCATGCAACACTTCTCTCAAGTGTTGTTGCTCCAGCAACTTCAGAAACAAAAAAAATATCCAACCTGAATCAGAATGATGCCTCTGTCATCAAAGTCTCTAACTGTTATTGCCTCTGTCGACTGAAAACTCTGCACCTCTATGCTCTTCAATATCTAACTGCTCTAGCCTCTGTCACTTTGATATTTGACTGCATCAATCACCTCTATGCTCTTCAATATCTTATCTCCCAGCACTACATCCACATTGCACCTCCTCTCATCATGTTGCATCGTGCTGCCCAATGCTACACTGCAACTCAGTTACTGAGAAGTAAGTAATTGATCTCCCAATTGACCTCCCTGTTGAGCTCTAAACACCCTCTGATGCTGAAGCTCCCTCTACTGCTCTATCCATAACTGTCTCTAGCAACTCAGCCAATCCTGCTACTCCTCGTCAGTGCTCCCGTAGCAAGGTCTAATCAAAGAGGTTGGGTACCTCAACAATCCTGCCCCTATTTCAGCCTTCTTGGGACTATCACTTCACATTTTCCACCTCACACCTAGAAGTATGGCTGCATGTGATCCTTCTTCGAACTTGGCTTGAAATTTCCCCCTACTAGAGGTCTCTGCATGAGTGGATGCCTCCACGCGATCTCCTCTCAGCATCTCCAATTGTGACTCCTCCACAATTGTCTGAGACCTCTTCTGGGGTTGCATATTGAGAGGTAATTTACTCTCCCTCTCAACCACCAAGTCTCCAACATTTGCCTTTCTCCTTAAGGCTTTGCATGCATCTTGAAACTCAAGAGCATACAGGTTCTTGACTCATGAATTGATCTGCTTCACCTATCTTGTGGTGATGTGTCTAACGAAAACATTTCCCTTGTTGAAGACAACATCGTAGCCTTTGTCCTCCAACATCGTGATCGATACCAAGTTCTTCTTTAGTCCAGGCACATACTTCACATCTGTCAAGGTAATGAGAGCTCCATGCTCCCTCTGAAAAGCAACTGTGCCCACTCCTGAAACACTATACCTTTCATCATTACCCATCTCTATGCACATCTGGAGGTCTTTCTCCTCCAAGGTACTGAACAAACTCTTATTGTCTGATCCAAATTTAAATAGGAATGTAAAAAATTATAGAGATAACCATAAATACAGATATGTAGTGAAAATAATACCTCATTTCATTACTGTAAAATACTGAAATATGCTTACAAACAGAAATGGAAAGAAACCAGCTAGGCCGATGGTAGCTTATCTCTGAGAAGAGATGTGGTGGCTACATGCCTTTGAACTATGTTACAATGAGGCTCAAAGGGCTATTTATTGTTGAAAAACAATGGAAAACCCTTCACATGCCAAAACCTAACCCTAGAGGATGAAACTCCAAACTGTGGGCCACGTTTGGGTAAATTGGTACATCAATTTCCCGGGGTCGTAACTTTGGCACCCGATCTCCATTTGATGTGTACAATAGCTCGTTAGAAAGATCTATTCAAGAACTATAATTTTGGGAAGAGCAACATCGATTCATGGACCCATGTTGCTCCCAAATTTCCCAAAAAATGTCGATTAGGGCCTCAAAACAGCTCCAGAATTTTAGGACCCAAAAAACTAGTAAAAATAGTAA
Organism: Pinus tabuliformis; assembly: GCA_031772625.1. NCBI lineage: Eukaryota > Viridiplantae > Streptophyta > Pinopsida > Pinales > Pinaceae > Pinus > Pinus tabuliformis. Next base: position 895,603,231 of record CM062806.1, on the reverse strand, counting down.
ATTGTGCTACAATTACGGAAACTAAAAAACTGAAAGAGATAGTTATGGGGGTCCAAATGGGATAGGTGGGTGGCTACCAACATCCACCTCGATCATTCCTCCTGCCTTAAGAAGAAGTGGTCCCCATTGCATTGAGTTCCTCCATCTGCTGAACTTGTTCTGCAATCTCTGATGTGTCCAGTAATGGTGGGAGGCATGCTCGACGATGGTCCCCATTGAACACTTGTTGCAGGTGAAGGAATGGAGGAATGCTATGCTCCGAAGCATTTTTCCCCACAGCCTTGATACTGCTCTAAGGACCATGTCGGAGTGGTCTGAGCTTCTAATGGGCTCTTGTAAGGCATTCTTTCTGTAGATGTAACCAAACTTTGTCGCCCACCTGAAACTTGTGTGGTACCCTTGTGGGTGAGGAGAAGTTGTTCCCATTAACTGTCATGACCGTATCCCTTTCCTGCTGCTGCTGCATAGAGGAACCCTTCGCAGGGGTCATGGACGTGGTGACGATCTTCCCCTTACTTTGGGAGTGGATCAAACAGAAAATGAATTTCCTAGTCTAGGAGATGAGCTTGCTGCCTTTCTTAGTAGAGATCGAAGAGGTGGCGGTAGGTGGTGCTACGTCCGATATCCTATATAATGAATTATCTAAAGAAATAATGATAGTGTGAGGCCTTGACTCATACATAGCATGTCGCCTCCACAAGTATGGCTGGCCTAATAATACATCACAAACATCTAGAGGTGTAACACCACACAATACCTCGTCTGTGAAGGGCTTGATGATGTAGGGAAGGCGACATTGCTGGCGAACTTTGAGATCTCGTCCTTCATGAAGCCACCCGATATTGTACGGTTGTGGGTGTGTTTTAGTCGATAGGCCCAACCACTTCATGACCTCTGCTGAAATGAGGTTCTTCTGGCTCCCACTGTCAACAATGAATTGTAGCAGTGAACCCTTCACCCACATTTGTGAGTGGAAAAGGTGCTCCCCCTCCTTTGGGTCTTCAAGCTCATTCTTCTGGATCTTGGCGGTGGCAACAGTGGCGCTAGGCTCCGCATCAATGATTTGCTTCCCTTTTCCATTCCCCTTGTCAGGTTCTAACTTAGGGTCAGAACATGCATCTGATTCTAAAGCCTTCAACTTGGCCACCAATGAATGCTTGGTCCAACACTCACTTGTGTTATGAGTGGGATTCTTGTGGAACTCACACCACTTTCCTTTGTCCTTCTTCGGCTTTGTGGTGTTGTTCTTTTCTTGCAGCTTTGAAGGGTTATCTTGGGTCACCCCGCCTTGGCTTTGTCCTTTGGTCTTCGGATTCGCAGATCCAAAGTCTTTCTTCTTCTGTTGGAACTTTTGCTCAATTTTGACAGTGTATCAATACGCTGTGCTGAGTGAGGAGATGTTCAAGAACTCCATCTATTCCTAGATGTATCTGTGTAGACAGCCGCAGTATTTGAGTACCAGATGAAACTCAGAACCTTTGGTACCCAACTGTGTGTGAAGGGTGTGAAAAACGTTTGTGAACTTTGGCACATCTTGGTCCCTTCCCTGCTATAGCATGGTCCACTTTATGTATTTGTCCTTGTAGCTTTTAACAGGGTAATACTACTCCTTAATGACATCTCGAAATGAATTCCAAGTGGGTGTGGCTGAGAACAGTGAGTCCATACTTGCATATTTCTGCTTGCAGTAGGTTTCCCACTAGTCCTTGATGTGGGGGGCTACTTTGAGAAGGGCGAAAACAATCTTTTCCCAACTCGAAAATTCATGAATATAAAAATAACCCTCTAGCATATTTAACCATTTATCTACGACATCTGTGTCTATTTGACCCTCAAATATGGGGATTTCGAAATTAACTTGTACCTTAAAGAGTGTGCAATTTCTAGAGTAGCTGCTGGAAGCTGATGCGTCGCCTCTGGGTAGCCGCTGAAGGATCTGGGCAAAGCTGTCCATCATCACATTCCTTTATCGCTCGAGGGCCTCTTCGAGCAAGATTTTGATAGGATCTCCTGCCCCCTCATCTTTCTTCTCATCTACCATGGGAGGCCGTTGGGATTTGTGAGGCTAGTCTTGCAAAGGTTTGACCAGTTCAAGCCGTAACTCCTTATATCCCGACCTCGTTGGGGACATGCAAAGAAAAACAGAGAAAAAGCAGACCGCTCTGATACCACTGATCTAGATTTAAATAGGAACTCAACAAATTGCAAAGATAACCATAAATACAGATATGCAGTGGAAATAATACTTCATTTCATTACTGTAAAATATTGAAATATGTTTACAAACAGAAATGGAAAGATACCAGCTAGTGTGATGGTAGCTTATCTCTGAGAAGAGATGTGGCAGCTACATGCCTCTGAACTATGTTACAATGAGGCTTGAAGGCCTATTTATTGTTGAGAAATAATGGAAAACCCTTCACATCCCAAAACCTAACCCTAGAAGATGAAACACCAAACTGTGGGCGCCGTTTGGGTAAATTGGTACATCAATTTCCCGGGGTCGTAAATTTGGCACTCGATCTCCATTTGATGCGTATAATAGCTCGTTAGAAATATCTTTCCGAGAACTATAACTTTGGGAAGAGCAACATCAGTCCATAGACCCATGTTGCTCCCAAATTTCCCAAAAAACGTCGTTTAGGGCCTCAAAACAGCTCCGGAAGTTCACGACCCGAAAAACTGCTAAAAATACTAAATTGTGCTACAATTACGGAAACTAAAAAACTGGAAGACACAGTCATGGGGTCCAAGTGGGATAGGTGGGTGGCCACCAACATCCACCTGGATCATCGTCGGTCATGTGGAATGAGGCTCCACTGTCAAGAAACCAACCACAACCCATCATCGATGAAACCATGCATGCTATGAGGGTAAAATCCAATTCGAACTGAGAGGCCAATGCCTCACCTTTAGATCCTTCCAAGGATCCCTTCTTGGACTTCTTTAATGGACAATTATTTGCATAATGGCCCACCTCATGACAATTAAAGAATTTATCTTTAGATTTGTCAACCTTCTTCCCTCCATGAGAAGAATTCGATTTGGAATGAGAATCCTTCTCCTTCCCTTTCCTTGCCTTACTAGCTAAGGCTAGATTTTCTTCATCATCATGCTTATATGAAGAACCATCTCTGGTGCTCCTCTTGATCTTCTCCTCCATCAGATCTGACCACAGTCGTTCCCAATCCGGTAGTTTCTCTCTTCCATTCACTGAGTCCTGGTAGCTATGTTAGCTCTTAGGAAGACAGAGGAGAGCAAGACTCACCATATCATCATCAATTGTCATGATTCCTACACTTCCAAGCTCATCTCTATAGGTGGTGAGCTTGTTCAGATATGTAGAGATCATGTCGCCCTTTTCACACTTGATTTTCCGAATCTTGTCCTTCAATGCCAGCTTCCCCTGGTCGCTGTTGTTTTGATATAAATAATTCAATGTCTTCCACATTGAAAATGGAGTCCCCTTCCCATGGAGACTCGAGACAATATGGTCCCGAACTCCCTCCAGAAGAATCCTCCTCACTCTCGCCACACATTTCTTCAATTCCGCCAATTCTTGGGCATTAGCTACTGCTGGCTTGGGGACTTCTTGATCAATGAAGTCCTTCAAACCATTGTCCTCTAATACCGCTTCCATGTGATCCTTCCATGCTATGTAATTCACGCTGCCATCGAGGGCATACTCGAGTCTCAAGCCATTGAACACCATTGGTGAACTTTGAGATGTGATAAGAAATTGATTTTATACCTACAATCAAGAACTTCAAACTTCAAACTTCTCCCTTCTTTGTATACTGTTCTCCTCTTTCATCACCTTTGGTCTGATACCATGTAGAAAGGGGGGATAATATGGGGTACAAAGGAAGGTACCCTAGGGAATAAGGTAATAATGGGATGAGTCATAGTAATAAATAAGGTGGTTAACCTGTATCATGTAAGGGACCACAAGTAGTTAGAAATAATGTAATAAGCCCATGGTATTAGCTAGATGGTATTGAGGGAACCATGGTAATGACCCATGGTATTGAAAGTATGAGGCCTATATAGAGGCTACAGACTTCCAATTGGGAGATGTCAAGGATTATTGTATGAATAGGCATATGGCTTGTGGAGTGTTCTCCTTCCTTAAGGAGTGAATGTATGGTGTTTCCCTACCTTAAGGGTTTGATCAATAAATAAGCATTTATATCTATTTCTATCTTCTTATTTCTTGGGTATATTTGTATTTTCATATATTTTCGGTCAGATCTATAACATGTGGTATCAGAGCACTTTCTTGGGCAAAGTGGAGAATTTTTTTTTATTTTTTTTTGCAAGAATTTTTTTAGGGCGGCGAGTTTGCAAATCAGATCTGTACGTTTTGGTGCAAAATATGTAAAATCTAATTGTAGATTTGGATTGTTTGTGAAAAAAATACCCGAGTTCAAAAAAAATAAATCGGTTGAATCGAAGTCCGGATTAGGGAGATATTGTTGATTTAAAAATCAGTTGGGTGGGACACATTTTTTAGGGCGGCGAGTTTGCGGAAGAGATCTATACATTATAGTGCAAAATTTGTAGAATATAATTGCATATCTGGATTTTTTGTGAAAAAATACCCAAGCTCAAAAAAACAATCAGTCGAATCGGAGTCCAGATGAGGGAGATATCACTGATTTAAAATCAACTATTTTTTCAGATTTTTTTTTGTGACGGCGGGATAGTTACAGTGCAAATCTAAAATTCTAGTGTCTAGATCAATATTTCTACCACATGGGAAGATGCATAATGGTTGTTCCATTTTCAAAAATAGGTCATAATAGGGATTCTGAGCAATATTGACAGAATTGTGACAATTCCAAATTTTCGCCAAATAAGTGAATTTTTCCCAAACCCTCTTCATGGTGATTCTATATTTTACAGGAAAAGATAATGGCCTACTATTGAAGAATACATACAAGCATAAAAGTCACTATTGGCACAACATTGGAGATTTTTGGTAGTGGCTCAATTTTCAGATGAGGTGACCACATGGTGGGAACTACAGAACAAAAAGAAGTTGTACACCCATTCATATGAAGAATTTGAAAAATTACTTTTAGATAGATGGTCTCATGCCAACAGACAAGATAATGAGAAACATGTGGGGTTATTTCCTACCAATATCTCCTTATTGCAGGTTCACAGATTGATTCAGAAGGAGAAGATCATTGTCTATAAATCCTAGTTGCAAGCAGAATATTATAAATGTCAATTTGGCAAAAAAATTGCAAGTCCTAGAAAAACAAATGGAGCACACACAGGTTAATAATTAGGAGGTGCAAGTTTATAAATATTTGAAGATTTCTATGGACAAGTATGTATTGCATTCTGATTTGTATGTTTTAGATATGGCTCATGTGGATGTTGTTTTGGGATACCCTTCGATGGAATTGGTGGGTACTATCAATATTAATGCATAGAAGAAATTCCTGAAGCTCTGGTATAAAAAGAATAAAATTACATTATAGGATATTTCCATCAATAAACAGGTAGATTCCAAGGAGGCTGAAGCATAATATGTTCTAGGGATTGACACATCAGATGATGAGACCTTGATGGTTGAATCCAAGGAGGCTGAAATAAAAAATATTATAGGTACTGATACATCAGATGAGGACTCAGTGGTTGAACTAATATTGGAAGATAAGAAACAACAGCATGCACCACAACATCTACCAGCTACCAATCAGGCTTCATTAGGTGGTGAATTAAAGAAAAAGACACCGTTGGTTAAAACTTTAGCATATCACCACCCACATCACCCCACAAGAAAACAACCAACAAGATGGCAACGAATTAGCCACAAGAACAACAACCTATGCATGACAGATAGAGAGGGGCGATGATCCACCTACTACACATCAACACAGAAGAGCTGCCAGGGTCAACTTCCATCTCAAGCGAGCGAGGCACCAGCTAGATCAAGGGTTCACCTTTCTCTTGGATGGCTAGATGCACGTGTATGGTACCAGAGGATTACTCTTTTGAGTATATCTTATTATTTGTGTTCTTACCATGTTTCAGGGACGAAACATGTTAAGGGGGGTGGAATGTAGTATACCTAGGGGGAATAATGTGGGGTACAAAGGGAGGTACCCAAGGGAATAAGGTAATAATGGAATGGGCCATAGTACTAAATAAGGTGGTTAACCCGTATCATGTAAGGGACCACAAGTAGTTAGAAATAATGTAATAAGCCCATGGTATTAGATAGATGGTATTGAGGGAACCATGGTAATGACCCATGGTATTGTATGTATGAGGCCTATGTAGAGGCTAGAGACTCCCCATTGAGAGATGTCAAGGATTATTGTATGAATAGGCATATGGCTTGTGGAGTGTTCTCCTTCCTTAAGGAGTGAATGTATGGTGTTGCCCTACCTTAAGGGTTTGATCAATAAAGAAGCATTTCTATCTTCTTATTTCTTGTGTATATTTGTATTTTCATTTATTTTCAGATCATATCTATAACAGAGACTCCCTCTAGAAGAATCCTCCTCACTCTCACCACAAATTTCTTCCATTCCACCAATTCTTATGCATTAGTCATTGCTGGCTTGGGGACTTCTTGATCAATGAAATCCTTCAAACCATTGTCCTCTAATACCGCTTCCATACGATCCTTCCATGCTATGTAATTTGAGCTGCCATCGAGGGAATACTCGAGTCTCAAACCATTGAGCACCATTGGTGAACTTTGAGATGTGATAAGTAATCGATTTTGTACCTACAATCAAGAACTTCAAACTTAGAACTTCTCCATTCTTTGTATATTGTTCTCCTCTTTGATCACCTTTACTTTGATACCATGTAGAAATTCTCACTCTAGATTAAACTGATTATGCAATGTACTAAAGAAAAATACATCTTCTACTTCTACAACCAAACTTGCAGAAGCTTAATCAATTTTGAGCAATATCAAACAAAACACATATAACAGAGAAAAAGATTCAATCACACATGAAACACAGAAGAACACTCTAAGGAAAGCCTTAGCTAAAAACCCTGCTATCTGTGTTATCATTCAAGTGGAAATATCTTAGGGTTACACAAACATTTAGCTAAAAATCTATCCAGCTCTCTATACAATCCCTCATTGTTGCTCATAGACATAATAGACAACACATATGCCTTCCTTCAGTCCTCCAAGCCTCCTATTTCCTTGCGTAGTTTCTCCTAGATCCTCCAGCTTCCACATGTGTGATTCTCACCTCACACACTGCTCTGACCTCTGTAGTAACTGTGTAATCCTCAAGGAATGAATTCCTTCCGCATGCAAGAGATATTCACATGGGAATATTCTAGCAACTGATAGTACATTGTCCCTGCCTTTAATCTCAACTGGTCTTTTTCTGAACTGACATGCGTGAGTTATTTATGAGAGAATATTTAGTTATCTGGAGAACACTAGTTTCATGCATGCATGAATTAATTGATTGAACTCACAATTAGTTCCACAAACTGTTTGGAACTAATTTAACTGGACTTAACTCAATTTACTAAGCTAACTAATTACAACTCAAATACAACTCATTCTTATCTCCTTAATTAAGAGATAACTTCCTCAATCAAAGGGATAAATATTGCATGTCTTCATAAAGACTTCATGTTTGAATTTCTTCAACTAATTAACTGAAGATGAATTGATTAATTATTTTTCAAACAGCTGGTGAGACTAAATTCAATTTTAATTCAAGGACAAATTAAAATTGGAATATATCCTGAAACGCTATCTATAGCAATGCTATTTTTGGCATTTCTATTTTTAGCATTTCTTGTTGTTATTTTCAACAACACTTCTAGGTAGGAGGTACTCTATTCTAGGAAGCTTTTTCCATGCAGATTAGGTTCTTTATCCGAGAATCCCAAGAGGCGCTATTGTAGCAATTAGAAATTCGTTTATTTTGAGCTCTTCATTAGTGCATTGATAGTATATTGTTTATTCCATGCAATACCTCAATATTGTATACAACCATATTTAGTATGCTTTTATAGTTTGACTTAAATGCTCACTTTTCTTAATTTAGGTGTTTTTCTTAGTTTTGTTTTATGCATAGATTTATATTTGAGAAAAGTGCACAGTAGAGAAGGGTTCTATATTTTGATCAGGGGACACACTTCTAGGTAGGATGTACTCTATTCTAGGAAGCTTTTGCCATGCATTTTAGGTGCTTTATCGGAGAATCCCAAGAGGTGCTACTGTAGCAATAAAAAATTTGTTTATTTTGAGTTCTTCATTGGTGCATTGATAGTATATTGTTTATTCCATGCAATACCTCAATATTGTATGATCAAATTATAGTTAAAATTGTCATAATATTTTGACTTGCCCTCTTTTAGAGGGAAACTAGAGTGTGTGTCAAGCTTGCACATCACAATTGTATCATGCAGAGTTTACTTGGCACAAGTTTTGTGGATCTAAGTAGCCAGATACCTATTGGAATTCAAGAGGGAACAATACTACAAAGTGGGAAAGAGGTTTCGCAGTTAACCTGCCTTTCACATTATGGTTGGAGTTAGTTTGTTGGCAAGATGCTAGATACCCCAACTTCCTTTTTATGACTGAGTGCAAGATTGAATCCTTCAACATATTCCTCGCTCAATTTTCATTAAGAGATGGGTTTTCTCAGAAGTGCTTCACATCTATAAACTTTACCAGACTTGCTATTGAGTCTTTGGATGTGGTTATCTTTTCAAAGCACACACGTACAAGAAGACGAGAAATAATATGCCCGGCTATTTTCAAGTTATCTTCCTGCGAATAGGGTGTTCCCTTCCATAAAGTTGATGACTCGCTCTACTTCTTTCTAGTGAACAAATTTGGCACTTTTCATGAATTGTGAGACAATTTCAACCCCATAACTATCAGTTTCTTATTTAAAGTTATACCCACTAGATTAGAACCTACACAGGGAGAATTCCATTCCCGTTTCAAAATAACCTGCAATTGTCTTACACCATGCTATTTAATATTTTATATATTTCTTCGCATCCTTGGCCTGTGACATAAAGACGCAACAAGTTACCTTTCATTTTCTATACTAACACTCCTAAACAGTAATAAAGTATGCCCAAGTCTCTCATTTCAAATGATCTATGCATCTCACCTTTTGGTTTTTCAATTATCGAATTTGTTACCTATATTGATGAGATCATCGACAACCGAGGCCACAGTGACAATATCTATTAGAGTTTTATCCATGTTTCAATAAAGGTGTTTTTCCTTCAGCAGCACTACAATACATTATAGTTTCCATTAAGTGGAGAAGTGTACCCAGTAGTAGCCTTGGTCTGTGTGCAAATGGGTTGAGTTCACAATAGACTTTATCTATTGTTTTGAAGGTGTTTCTCTTCAGCATTACTTCATCTCAGTAGATCCTTTCAATCTACACCTTCATCAAATGCATACAACCTTGGGGCAGATGCTATAGATTCTAGTTTTGTTGTGAGGGTAGCAACGATGAAAGAGTCACATCAATTTTAGGCATCTTATTGTTGTTGTATGAAAGCAAGCTTGTCTAGTGTTTCCCAAACTTATATAGAGCCATATTTATTATACTTTTATAGTTTGACTTAGATACTCACTTTTCTTAATTTAGGTGTTTTTCTTAGTACTATTTTATGCACAGGTTTATCTTTAAGAAACGTGCACAGTAGAGAAGGGTTCTATATTTTGAGCAAGGGACACTCTTCTAGGTAGGAGGTACTCTATTCTAGGGAGCTTCTACAATGCATGTTAGGTGATCCTAGATAGAGCTCCAAGTCCTTGCCTCCTTGACAAAGTCCCTGCTAGACAAGACTTCGGTGGATAGAGTCCCAAGTCCCTAAATTTTCCAAAAAGCCACCTGACCCTAGCTATCTAGCCTAAAATCCTTTACATTCCAGTCGTCTCTTGGTTGTGATTTCATATAGAGAGCCCTCTCTGGTTTGGTAGGGCTAGGTACCAAACTAAAAGCTTCGTCTGTGGTTACCTCTGTCGATCTCCTCATCAACTTGGGACATTATGGAGGATAATAGAGGGCATGACAAATAGGGAGTGCCAAGGTGTTCTAGTGAATGTAAGGTTCCCAAGTCATGGAAAAATGCAATTCTAGTTGTGAGGTAATGACTGCCAAGGTGTGTTAGGGAACGCTAGGACATGCTAAGATGTGCCAGATAGTACGAAGACATGTCAAACAAGCTAAGATATGCCAAGTGCTAAGGCATGCCAAGATGTACAAGGGTTCCAAGTCCCTACCTCCTCTTCATCCATATGATATCCACTTATGACATTTCCCTTGCAATATTTGGTGCATTTGATAGTTATAGGTCATTTATATGTTATAAATGTCTTCAAAGTTTCACTCCTAATTGAGTATTCAACTTAACATATTGGTTCTCTTATACATAACTCTTTTTCCCTCCACCGAATTTTCGTAACTTCAATAAGCATTAGGTAGGGACCTACATCTTTGATGTTGCTTTGCTTGTTTAGTAAAATATTATTGAGACTTTAATTTATTGAAAGTTGTATAATTTACAATTTATGAAGTTTCAAGGTCTAATTTTAAAAAATATAATTCTTTAAAGGGTGCTAGCTCAATGGAAGAGCACCTACTTTACAAGCAGGAGGTTGGTGGTTCGATTCCATCGTGCCCTGACATCCATATGGAATGGTGACGATCAATTTTTGGTGACAGAGGCTCTTTTGACCATCACCAATGAGATTTGGTGACATTTTTAGACCCTCTTCAAAAATATGAAATTGTGACGATCAACGAACACCACCATATATACGCATCAATAGTGATGACCCTCAAAGGTCTGTAAACATAAATCATTGTTGTTGATATGAAATGGTGACGGTCATTTTCCGTCATTATAGTAATTATTCATGATGGACATTGAATGTCACCACAACACCTATACTTTTAACAATGCAGCTTTTGGTGGCGATCAATGAATGCCACCTTATATATGCACCAATAGTGACGGCCATTAAAGATCCATCACAATAAATCATTATTTTTCATATGAAATGGTGATAGTCGCTATCTGTCATTATAATCAATATTCATGATGGACCTTGAATGTCACCATAACACCTATACTTTTGGTGGCGCCACCTTTGGTGACATTTAGTTTTTGGTGATCGAGGCTATGGTCTGTCACCATTTCTCATATGCAATGGTGACAGTCACTATCCATCATTATAAATCATTATTAGTGATGAAATTTGAATGTCACTACAACACCTATACTTTTGGTGATGCCACCTTTGGTGACATTCAGTTTTTGGTGACGGAGGCTACGGTCCATCACCATTGCTCATATGAAATGGTGACAGTCGTTATCCATCATTATAAATGATTATTGGTGATAGAATTTGTATTTCACTACAACACCTATACTTTTGGTGATGCCACCTTTGGTGACGTTCAGTTTTTGGTGATGAATGCTCTTTTTACCATCACCAATGAGCTTATGGGGACATTTTTTGCCCCTCACCAATGTCATTTTTCTTGTAGTGAATGACATATTAATCACCATAATTGATAATTAAATAAAAATCAATATTCTCTTTTAATGACTTACTAGTGGGTGATGTAATCGGACTCACGATGACCACTTATGATGAAGATCCTGAGGCGACAAGTTGTAACCAGTTCTTATTGCAATTTTCTCCAACTTGATTGGTTGTTACATATTTAAAAGTAAATATATCTTCTTGTAATAGCTAAATATCCACATCATAACTTTTTATAGCAATAATATATGCCTTGGAGAGTACTATGCTCTTGATGGTATTGTTAAAAGTAATACAATAAAATGAATAGAACCGATGTTGTAACAACATAATATATGTGAGTAACAACATAGTGCTGCAAGAATTAATTAAAAAGAAAAATATGTACCCTCTGCCACAAAGTGGTTTTCAACTACTACAATCATCTACCTTCTCCTCACATGAGGTTTTCACAGACATATTTTATTATTATTATTATTATTATTTATTATTATTATTTATTATTATTATTTTTATTAATTTTTATTGATTTATTAAATTTTAATTTTTTGCATGGTGTATCAGCGTCCAATAGAAGTTGGTTTTCAGATGCTACACTTATTGAATTTTAGAAAATTGACATCACAAGAGAATTTTCCCTTGCTTCCAAAACTTGGTAGTTAGATCTTGTGACAATGTTAATGAATGAATCGTTTGTGGTAGGTTTATGATACAACCGAAGAAGATGCACATTGGAAAACAATGGCGCCTTGGAATTGTCTATGGTAACTAATTTTACAGTCCAATTGTCAAAGATTGTGCCTACCTCATACAGACCTAGCCACCTAGTGTAGAGCTTCCCTTTGAAATCTTTGATTTATGAGTCGCACAGTAAAGCCTAGTCATCTTTCTGAAACACCTTCTTTTTGACAAATTTTCCATGCCACTTAGACCTCTGTTGTTGGATGATTTGCTGAATGGAAGCCAACCTCTTCTCATCAAGTTCATTTAGCTGATTTAACCGATGTTTTTGAGTTGTAGTTAAATCCAGGTTCACTTGCAATGTTGTTATGACTGTTTTTACTTCGAACTCAATGGGAAATATATTTTTTTTTTACCATATACCAATTCATATGGTGAAAATCCAGTAGTATTTCTCCATGTAGTCCTATATGCCCATAGTTCTTTTGGAAGTTTGTCAGCCCAGTTTCTTCAGTGGTTGGCTACAATTTTGGTAATAATTCCTTCAATAAATTTATTTATGCTTTCCACTTGACCATTTTCATGTGGATGATATGGCGGAGTCATCTGGTGACAGATATTATATTTCTCAACTAGCTTCTGGATCAAGTGGGATGTGAACTGTGCTCCACTATTTGTCACTATTTCCCGGGGCACCCCAAAGTGAACATAAATGTCTTCAAATGAAAAGTCTAAAACAAATTGCTCGATTGCCCTGGTTAATGTATTTTCTTCAACCCATTTTGTGATAGAATTTGTGTAGACTAGAATGTAGGGCTTCTATTGAAATGAAGGATTAATCGGTTGTACAAAATCTAGGACCCACTTCTCAAATGGTTCCAAAAATACTTGAGGCTGTAATGGAATTTCATTAGACCGGAGTGGTTGACCCATTCTTTGACAACTATCACATCCTTTTACAAATTTATTCGCATCGAGTTGAAAGCACTTTATATCCTATCCTTTTGTTAGAAAAGTGTCCTTCACACAGTTTTTCATGCCAGGCCTTAAGGATATCAAATATCTCATCTTCTCTCATACGCCGCCTGATCTATTGATTTGATCCTGTGTAGTAAAGGTATCCCTCTGCCCAGGAATACCTTGCACTCTACTAAACAATCCTCTTCCTTTCTCTTGAGGAAAGATATTTTGGAAGTATCCCTACAGTAAAATAATTAGCTATGTTTGCATACCATGGTGAGTAAGATGAAATAAATAAATAAAAAACTCATCTCGAAAAGAATCCTTAATGGATATGTGTTATGAAACCATCTCACAAAAAGATAGAAAAGATAGATCAATGCCTTAGAATTCAGCCTCTTCGAGGGGGCAACCTCCTTTACATTACACAAATGAACAATTCTGGGATGATACAAATGACAATACCTCCTTTCTATATATAGGAGTATAAGGGGTCATAATATAATCAAAGCCGACATAACAATAATAATGTAAGGGCACAATAATAACAATAGTGGGCTTCTATAGGGAACAATAATAACAATATGGGGACTACATGGGCGCAACAATATAATAAGGGGGTTGTACTAATAACAATAAGGGGTTACCCTAGTAGTATAGGACCTAACATGCCCCTCTCCTTCAAAAAGTATTGTCCTCAACACTTGAGTAGTTCTTCATGCTTCTGTATAAATTCTTATCCTCTCATGTGGAATCTTCAGTAGGTAAGTTCTTCCACTTGATGAGATACTCTGAAATTGATCTATTTCATAGCTGTCGATTTCTTGGTTCTATGACTGCTTCAGGTTCCAATATGATATTTTCTTCCTTGTCAAGTTCTCACAATATTGTTCGAAACGGGATCTTCTTCAACTTTTGAATGAGTTCCAACTCCTTTGGCCATATAGATATCTCTAAGGCCTGATGTTTGGAGGAACACATCCTGGAATTAAATGAATAGCATGATCATGATCATGAATAGGTGGGAGGCCTTTGGGAGTCTCAAACACCTTTGAATGATTTTCCAAAACGTTTTGGGGATCTGGAGAAATACATGATTTCGATGTGGGATCCTCTAGTGAACATAATTGTGCAATTACGCCCCGTTGTTCTTTATTTAAAATCTTTGTCATGCCATTAGAGATGATTATCTTTCATGGTTTCCCTTTGATACCCCTCAATTCAACTTCCTTTCCTTCCCAAAAAAAATTCAAGAAAATTTCTTGAAAATTAAAAGTTATCATACCCAAATATTGTAGCCATTGGACTCCTAGTAAAACATCAGCACCACCCATTGGAATGGAAAGAATTGGGATATTCAATACATATTCTCCCATGGATAGCTTGATATTATGGAAATTTCCAGAGAAATTTATGGTTCCTCCACTTTCAATCATCACTTGACACTCTCGTGTTGGATATATGAAGCAATTCGATTCCTTGGCTATCTCACAACGATTAAAATTATGGGTACTACCCAAATCAATCAACACTATTACCTTTTTCTTCTTGATATGTCCTTCTATCTTGATAGTTTGAGGAGTGGTAATTTCTTCCAATGCATTACAAGATATGGTCGGATTCATTTCTTGATGCTCAATGTGATCTTTCACTTCTTGAACATTTTTATTCTTGATATGTCCTTCTATATTTATAGTTTGAGGAGTGGTTTTTCCGGCCAATGAATTACAAGATATGGTCGGATTCATTTCTTCTTTCTCGATGTGACATTTCACTTCTTTAACCTTTTTCTTTTTTATATGTCCTTCTATCTTGAGAGTTTGAGGAGTGGTAATTCTTGCCAATGCATTACGGGATATGGTCAGATTCATTTCTTCTTTCTCAATGATTCCTGTTGTGTATCCTCTTCTTTTGATGTTTCTTGATCCTTTTCTTCTTCCTCCTCACAATCTATGTAAAAATAATTTCTTATCGGCACACTTATGACCTTTAATGTATTTGTTATCACAATTGTAACAAATCCCTTTTTCTCTTTTTTTTTCCTATTGTTGTGTTGTCAACCTTGTAGGTTGTGAAAATCTAGGAGAAACAACACTTCCATCTTCATAGTTGTGAGGGGTAGACTTCCTTCTTGCCATAATTTTGATTTCCACTTTTCTTGCCAACCTGAATGCCTTCTCCAATGAATCAGGTTCCCAAAGATGAACCTCATGTTGAATGTCATCCTTTAAAGTTCCTATGGAGCAATCTATCCTCTGCTTCTCTGGAATATCATTTTCCCTTATATTCAATTTTTCAAAGTCCTCAATGTGCTCTGCCATTGAACACTTTTGTTTGAGATTTATCAATTGGCCAAAGAAGGTGTTGCTCTTTGTATGCTCATAATGTGTTATCATTTCCTCCGTAAAAATTTACCATGTAACAAGTGGTTTACGAGAATAAAGCCATTTATACCATAAAAATTGATGTGGTTCTAAATATGAAGATGCAATACATACCTTTTGTAATAGTTGGACCTCATGCAGATCAAAATATTGCTCCATTTGTAGTATCCAATTTATCGGATCCTTGCCATCAAACTTCCTCATATGGCCTTTTCTTGATTTTCGGAGCTTGATCTTGAAATGACTGTAAATCTATAATTTCATATCTCCAAGTTCTGAAATTGTGTCCTACAGTAGCCCTCTGTGCTCTCTTTCTAACCACACAATTCTGATCAAGATTGGATTGTGCAAGGAAGAGTTATGTCAAATGTCCCATGATGACCCAATTATATACTGGTTCAGTAGAGCGCACTTGTACTAAGTTTCACGTGCCACTGTTTCAACCTTAGGATATAAAAAATATGCACAAAAAACTACAGTCCGTCCTCTTTCTATAACTTATGGTATTTCAATCTGATGCTAAGAGAAAATGTTATGATGGTTTTCCCAAGGTCACCTATTTATAATGTAATTCGGAAGTCTACAAAAACCCTAAATTCCTCAAATTATATCTCTGAAAATATAGCGAGACTAGATCTGAAGTTTGAAACCAAGCTTCACCAAGATTTTGGTTCAAAAGGGTTTTAATTTCAAAGTCTGACCCTTCGTAGAAACAATATTATAGAGAAAATTCCACGATGGCTTGTTTGAGATGAAATTTTGGAGCTTGGAAAAATCCTAATGGCCTCAGATCATATCTCTGAACGTATATCGAAACAAGATATGAAATTTGGACCCATAGTTCATAATGATTTTGCCTCAAATGGGCTTTTTTCTAGCTTTTGAAACGTCACCGAAAAAAGTTATAGCGAAAACTCCACAATGACCTATTTGGAGCAGAGAAACCCTAGAATCCGAAGCTCTGATTCCAAATGTTATGAAACCAGCTCACAAAAATATAGAAAAGATAGATCAATGACTTAGAATGCATCCTCTTCGAGGGGGAAACCTCCTTTACATTACACAAATGAACAATTTTTGGATGATACAAATGGCAAGACCTCCTTTCTATATATAGGAGTCTAAGGGGTCATAATATAATCAGAGACGACATAACAATAATAATGTAAGGGCACAATAATAACTATAGTGGGCTTCTATGGGGAACAATAATAAGAATATGGGGACTACATGGGCACAAAAATATAATAAGGGGGTTGTACTAATAACGATAAAGGGTTTACACTAGTAGTATAGGGACCTAACAATATGTAGGCATCATCAATGGTCAACCTAGAAAGAAAATCAACCACTACATTATCCTTCTTGTGTTGATCTAAAATTGTTACATCAAACTCCTGTAACAACAACAACCAATATGTAACCCTACCATTAGTGGCAAGTTTATTCATTAAAAATGAATGGAAGAGTGGTTAGTGTGAACGAATATGTGATAACCTTTGATGTAGTGCCTAAATCTATTTATGGCATGTACTACTGCAAGAATCTTTTTTCTGTAATGGTTTAATTTAATTTTGCTTACGTGTATTGCTAGGATTTGATGTAATGACTTGTTATTTATTTTCATTGCTATATTGGGCTCTGTGTCTACTAATTTTAGGTTTTGTGGCATGCTATGAATATAACCTACCATCGACTAAGAGCCCTACATTGGTTCTTTTCCATTTGTTAGAATCATGCATCCGTCCAGGCATTTTTTCCTCAAATACAAAGTGTGGCTGGTTATTGTCAACACCATAGGCATGTTTAATCACCGAGTTTACTTCTTGCTCATTATACTGCCCTTTATGATCCAACACTCTCTATGCAAAATTTTTATATGGTTTCCCTTTTTGTAATGCCTCCACTATCGTTCTTCGCCGTCGTTCATCATCTCTGATTAAAGTGAATTCCTCCTTTCTTGGTGGTTCTTCATGTGATCTATTGAATTGTCTTCCTTCCTTGCTTGGAGTCTTCCCAACAGACTCATCTCTGCTTGCATTATTGCTCGCTTCAGCACGTGGAGCAGACTTACATTTCTCATGTCTACCTGCAGACTTACATTCTTCATGTCTTGCTGCTTTATAATTGTCTTCTCTACTTGTCATTGTTATCTCTGGCAGAAAATACTAATGAGTTGGTATAGAGAGCTCAAAGAAGAAGGTATAGCGAAAATAATTTTGTTCATGCAAAGGAAGAAACTTGCGCTAAGATGTAATGAAAGTATATGCCATCATATTTATGTCTCATGCTTTTTGGAGGACCGACTTATCTTTTCAATCATTCACGGTTGCAAAAATTTAAATTTATATCAATGTTTTTGGGATGACCCACTTATCTTAAGTTGGTATATTAAACAAACAAAAAAGAGGCCAATAAATCCAAAACGGATGTGAAAAATGTTGCCCGCATTTTAAAAGAAAATTTATCCTTTATGGAATAATTGTAAAATAAAATAAAATATTTGGTTTGGATTATTATATTTAAATATAAAATAAAATATTTGGGTTGGATTATTATATTTAAATACATATTGTTTTAATATTTTTAAGTTGAGCCTACAAGGTGTAGAATTTTAAAAAAGTGGTGTTATACCATGAAGTTTTGATTAAGTGAAAGTGATGGTTAATTCCACATTACTTGAATTTCAAAGATATTATTTCATCATTTTTTATTTTGAGCATCTATTTTGTTTATTTTTCTTTAATAGTTGATCCGGAGGATCCATTGATCCAAATACATAAGTGTTAGAAATTTCGTTCAATGTCGTTCAGTGTCGTCATTGTTTCAGTTCAGTTGCGACAGATCGACAGTGTTGGTAATGATAAGTGTTCAGGTAATGTTATGGTTTCATGGCGTTCAGTTGATGTGATGTTGTACCTAGCTGTCGACTTATGTCATCAACAGTTTTGCCAAGGTTTGGTCGACGACATGTGTTTTGTGTTTGACTTTCCCAGATTTATGGTTGATATAGTTGATTGTGTAAAAGGGTTCGAGTTAAAGTATCTAGTGGACAACATATTCTTGTCGTCATCACCATGTCAGTTTCGAAGATGTGATGGTCTTCGTCGTGCAACATTGACGAATGTCGCACAGAGAACACAAGGATGTTTCAGGGTCGATCATCCGGTGAAGGCTTCAGTTTCGCCAATTCACTGTGAAGAGTTGACATGGATCTTGAAAGTTAAACGAAACTCTAAACCTACGCCTAGAACTAAACCCTAACCCCTAAGCTATCCTATTTAGCTTTGTTACCCTAAGAATCCTAATGCACTCTTATCATGATCTAAATCCTGTTCTACACATCTAAACCATCATTCATGCCATTTCCTAGCATATGCTTAAACCCTAATGCATTATGCTAAATCCATGTTCAAAACCTAAAATTCTAAAACCTGATGCCTAAATCCATTCCAAAACCCTAACCTACCACTATGCATTCAAAATACATTACATCCTATGTATTGAAATTCCAGCAATACATTAAAAAAACCTAAGTCTATAGTCTCGACCTATTCCAAATATTAAACAAATGTTAAAAACATTACAAACAATGTAAAACACATAAAACAGTCCTAACTACTGGACTAAACCGCGGTAGGACAGCCTCTATGTGATCAAATGGGAGCTAAAGGTTATGGTTATGTAACCTTGACCACGTTAGAACCATTTGGGAAACAGGTTGCATGTGAACAGGGTGGAGGACTAATTGCAGTGAGTTTCTTAACAGTTGGAGTTAACAGTCCTAACCACCCATCGTAAAGCATAATAGTTGTCACATGTAATAGTCGCGCCACCGCTAACCAGAACCACCGCTGGGATAACCACAGTTATAACCTGTTCACATGTGGAGTCATCAAACCTCAGCGGGTTAAGAGACTGTTAGTGGTTTTACTAGTTTTATAAAGTTTTATATGGGTTTTGTTTGTTAAAATTGATTTTAATTAATTCGAATGTCTAAACTAAGCCCTAAGGTGGCTCAACAAACCCTAATTCAACCTTCAAGTCAGCTTGTTCATCTCTATATCAGGCAGAGGTGGTTTTTATGCACTTGAATGGTTATAAAAGGAATAATTCTTCATTGAAGACAGAAAAGGGAGAGTTTTCAGCTTTTGTATGCAGGTTCTAAAGGTTAGAGGCGGATTTTGTTTTCAAAGTTTTGGCAGCATCAAGAATCGGCTTTCGAAACCATAAGCGGTGTTAGAAATCTGGTTCAGATAACTATCTGATGACAGAGGTCAGAATTTCCTGTGTGCAAGTTTAGTCTAACTAAAGCACTGTGTAATCCACTTCTTCTTTCTCATTCCTAATAATACGGTTTCCCATCTTGAAAGCGGACCCAGAGACGTAGTCCATCAGAGACGAACTTCGTAATCAATATCGCTATCTAGTATATCTGTGTTTTCACTGTTTTCATTTTAGTTGTGCATCTTTCTTATGGTTTATCAGTTGTCGTAAAGTGTTCTGCTCCAGTAGTTTTCCTCGTTTTCTATGCTTTCGGTTATGATTCAGTTCACTAATGGCTAATCAACTCCACATCAATATTTAATATATGATCATATCAGATCATATAATTTGGTATCAAAGCAGGTTTTTGTTTGTAGAGTTGCCATTGAATGTTAACTAGGTCTAAGTCACAACGAGGAGAAGGAATCCTTGAGCAGATCAATCTAGAGATTGGAAAGTGATGAGTTGTTCAGAAAGCAACCATGTCAGGATCTGATGCAGGTGAAAACACTGAGACTAAGATGAGTGAGGAACAATTTCAGCAGGTATTCTTAAATATGCAGCAGATGTTGGGAGAATTGTACGAAGACAAGAAGGCGAGAGATGCAGCTTCTTCTTCGAAGGCATTAAAGAAGGACAAAGGTAAAGGGAAGGATGATAAACCTCCTTCACCCCCATCATCTCCATCACCATCTTATTCTTCTTCTTCCAGTGCAACATCTGAAATGGATAAGAAACCTAAGAAATCATCTCTTTTGAAACTTGATGTTAAATTTGAGTTACATGTTTATGATGGTGAAATGAATCCTAAAAAGATAGATAGCTGGATAAAGTAGTTAGAAGTGTATTGTCACATTTAGAACATTTCTAAAGATAAAACTAAAATTCAGTTAGCTACCCTTAGAATGGGGGGAACAACTTTAATCTGGTGGGAAAGCAAAACTCAGTTAGATGTAAAGCAAACAGGAAAAGGTATCTCTTCATGGTCTAAGTTTTTGAAAGCTCTTAGGAAACAGTTCTATCCTTTAGGATACATATAGCAAGCTGTTATTGATTGGCAGCATCTGAGGTAAGGTAAAGGGAAGAGTGTTCAGGAGTTTACTCAGGAGTTTAGGAAGAAAGTGTTGGTGCTTGGTATTTCATTGGATAAACGCGAAACTTTGTTAAAATATATTGGCAGTTTACATTCATATTTGCAACATAATTTATTAACGTTTAATCCTGATGATTTTGACGAGGTGTGTGTTTATGCCATACATATCGAATCAGGTGGTAGACCATTCAAGTTGTCATCTCAATCATCTAAAGAGATGAAAAACAAAGAATCCGGAGACAGTGAGGGGAACAGTTTGAAGAGAAAGAAATAAGCAGTCGTTCAGAAGGAAAGACCTACCTGTTCTCATTGCAAGAGAATTGGTCATAATGAATTGAAGTGCTGGAAACTTCATCTAGAACTTAAGCCCAAAAAGTTCCTTAAGGCTAAGGATGAAAAGAAGGCAAATGCAACAATCTAGAAAGACCTCAGTTCAGATTTAGGTGATGAACAGAAAATAACCACCATGGGTATGACAAGTAAAACTTCTGATATTGGTTCAAGTTTGAAATCTAATGTATCTTCTTCAAACATAAATCCTCCACATGAGGATAAACAAGTTGAACTCTTCCACATAAGGATAACTGCTAATCATACAAAAATAGAAACAATGTTTGACAGTGGATCACAAGCAAATTTAATATCTGAACATAAAGTTAATCAATTGGGATTGGAAACATGGAATCATCCAAGTCCATACCCATTAGGTTGGATTAATAAATCAACTCAGATACATGTCACAAAGTAGTGTTGGTTAAAAATTGCAATTACATCTAAGTTCATTGATGAAGTGGAATTAGATGTGGTCCTAGTAGACATTTGTGGCGTACTCTTAGGGAGTCTTTATCTTTATGATAGGGATGCAGTATTTTACATAAGAGAACATAAATATCACATAAAGAAAGAAGGGGTTGAATTTATTGTTAGGGCACATAAAGTCAAATCAAACTTGGATTTAATTGTTTCAAATCAAGTTAAGCAATTTATAAGTTCAAGTAAATATGTACTCATGGTTATTAAGGAACAACATAAGGTTGATTGTTCGAGATGCGAGATTCAGTTTATAGATCAATTGGTTAAGGTGGTTAATTCTTTTCCAAGAAATCTTATTCATGAACAGGATAAGCAACATGAGATACATTTAATGTCCTATGAACATCTTCTTAAAGACAGAATGAATCTCAATTCATTCATTCAACTAAATTATAGAAGCTATCATCATTAGCAGTGTATTGCAGGGAATGGTACATGTGAGTCTAATCAGAGACCTGTTTCAGATGGTATGTTTATTTTCAGTTTTAGGGGTGCAGGTCAGTATTGTGAAAAGTCAGTGTCGCATTTCTTTAGTATTGCATCATCATTTCATGCTTTTAGAAGTAATGAAGCCTCTCTTCAAGTGGAGAGGAAGTCTATAAGTTTTCATGACAAAGAATTTTCAAAAGCAGATCTAAAGTTTCCTTTCCAAGGTTTGAAAACTAATGCATTTACTGAAAGTGTAAGTCAATGGAAATATTAGTTAATAGACATAGTAATTCAAGTTAATCAACAATTACTTAGATACTTTCAGAATCAAACTAAGTTACAATATTATTTACATCACAACTGGATGAGTTATGGGTAGCAAGTTCACTTAGTAATTAGTCAATGGGAAAGTAAATCAAGTCAAGTAATTGATGTGAAATCAAAATCAAAGGAGTCTTTGAATATTTCAATTATTCAGGAAAGTAGATTGTTAATACCCATCAAATGTATTGAACAAAGTTCTACAAATACTATTTTCAAAGATGTTTTTGAATCACTAACTCATGATTCTTTGTGGAAAGAATTCAATTTCTAGGTTGATAACAGGTTGTTTACCCATTGTCGCAAGTTGGCCATACTGCGGATGGAAGAAACGGGTCACCTAATCAAAAAGTATCAAAGTCTGCATCATCAAGGTCATCATCTGCAAGTGATTGATCGAATGCATTGGTACATTGTTAGGTCGATATGGAAAGAGAGGGAGTTCTGCCCTCATCAACTATTTAATTAGTCAAATTTTTGTGGTCCAAAAGCTTTCGAGTGGAGAGGAATGATTCGAAGGATCCATTGATCCAAATACATAAGTGTTCAAAGTGTCATTCAATGTCGTTTAGTGTCGTCATCGTTTTAGTTTAGTTTCAACAGATCGACAGTGTTAGTAATGATCAATTTTTAGGTAATGTTATGGTTTCATGGCATTTAGTTGGTGTGATGTTGTACCTGGCTATCGACTTATGTCATTGACAGTTCCTCCAGGGTTTGGTCGATGACATGTGTTTTGCCGTTCGACTTTGCCAGATTTATGGTTGATATAGTTGATTTTGTAAAAGGGTTAGAGTTAAAGTACCTGGTTGACAACATAGTCTTGTCATCGTCACCAGTGTCAATCTCGAAGATGTGATGGTTTTCGTCGTGCAACGTTGATGAATTTCGCACGGAGACCACAAGGATGTTTCAGGGTCGATCATCCGGTGAAGGCTTTAGTTTTGCTGATGTCGCTGTGCAAAGTCGACATGGGTCTTGAAAGTTAAACGAAACTCTAGACCTACGCCTAGACCTAAACCCTAACGCCTAAGCTATCCTATTTATCTTTGTTACCCTAAGAATCCTAATGCACTCTTATCATGGTCTAAATCCCGTTCTACACATCTAAACAATCATTCATGCCATTTCCTAGCATATGCTTAAACCCTAATGCATTATGCTAAATCCATGTTCAAAACCTACATTTCTAAAACCTGATGCCTAAATCCATTTCAAAACCCTAACCTACGACTATGCATTCAAAAGACATTACATCCTATGTATTGAAAATCCAAAAATACATTAAAAAAACCTAAGGCTAAAGTCTCAGCCTATTCCAAATATTAAACAAATGTTAAAAATATTACAAAAAATGCAAAACACATAAAATACTCCTAACCGCTGGACTAAACCGTGGTGGGATTGCCACTATGTGAGCAAACGTGCGCTAAAGGTTACAGTTATGTAACCCTAACCACGTCAAAACCATTTGGGAAACAGGTTTCATGTGAATAGGGCGGAGGATTAACCGTAGTGGGTTTCTTAACAGTCATAGTTAAAAGTCCTAACTGCCCATCGTAAACTGTAACCGTTGTCACATGTAACAGTCGTGCCACCACTAACCAGAACCGCCACTGGGATAACCGTAGTTATAACCTGCTCACATGCGGAGTCATCAAACCTCTACCCGGTTAAGATACTGTTAGCGGTTTTAGTGGTTTTCTAAAGTTTTATATGGGTTTTGTTTGTTAAAATTGATTTTAATTAATTCGAATGTCTAAACTAAGCCCTGAGGTGGCTTAACAAACCTTAATTCAACCTTCAAGTCAGCTTGTTCATATCTATATCAAGTAGAGGTGGTTTTTATGCACTTACAGGGTTATAAAAGGTAGAATTCTTCATTGAAGACAGAAAAGGGAGAGCTTTCAAGTTTTGTATGTAGGTTCTGGAGTTTCAGAGTTTTGGGAGTATCGGGAATCGGATTTGGAAACCGTAAGCGACATTGGAAAGTTGGTTCAGAGAGCTATCTGATGACAAAGGTAAAAATTGCCTGTGTGCAAGTTCATTTTGACTAAATCACTGTGTAATCCACTTCTTCTTTCTCATTCCTAATAAAATGGTCGCCCATCTTGAAAGTGGACTCGGAGATGTAGTCCATCAGGGATGAACTCCGTAATCAATATCGTTGTCTGGTATATCTATGTTTTCATTGTTTTCATTTCAGTTTTTCATATTTCTTATGGTTTATCAGCTGTCGTAAAGTGTTCTTCTCCACCAGTTTTCCTTGTTTTCTATGCTTTGAATTATCATTCAATTCACTAATGGCTAATCAACTCTACATCAGTATTTAATATATGATCATATCAGATCAATGGTATTGGTTTTTCAGGATAGATTTTAATTCATCCTTTATGGAATAATTGTAAAATAAAAAAAAAAAAAAAAGATATTTGGTTCACATTATTATATTTAAATATATATTGTTTTAATATTTTTAAGTTGGGCCCACTAGGTGTAGAATTTTAACAATGTGGTGTTATAACAACACTTTGATTCAAGTGAAAGTGATGGTTAATTCCACATTACCAAAGATACTATTTCATCATTTTTTATTTTGAGGATCTATTTGTTTATTTTTCCTTAATGGTATTGGTTTTTCACACTTTAATTCATCGTTTATGGAATAATTGTAAAATAAAATAAAATATTTGGTTTTGATTATTATATTTAAATATATATTGTTTTAATATTTTTAAGTTGATCTTACAAGGTGTAGAATTTTAGAAAAGTGGTGTTATAACACAACTTTTGATTCAAGTGAAAGTGATTGTTAATTCCACATTACTTGGATTTCAAATCTACTATTTCATCATTTTTTATTTTCAGGATCTATTTTGTTTATTTTTCCTTAATGGTATTGGTTTTTCACGTTAGAATTTTACCAATTTTTTATTTGCGGGCAAATTTTGGCTTCCACAAAAGTTTTGGTTTTTCAGAATATTATTTGGGATGATTTATGATTTTAATCTTTTTTTATGATGTAGCTTTGGTTAGGATGTTACAATTTTTGTTAATCTAGTGACTATGTTGGTAGTGAGAGGGGCTGAGAAATAGACAAAAAGTTAGAGGGGAAGACAAAGAGGAGGAAAATAGTAGTGAGCAAGGGAGCGAGTGAGAGAAAAAGAGATTAAGGGAGAGTGAGAATGCTTTGTAGAGAGGGTGATATAGGATGGAGAGTAAAAAGAAGGGGAAGCAAGAGCATAGTGGAAAATGGGGGTAGAGAGAGAGGGGGAGAGAGAGGGATATATTACTAGGGATATGTAACAATTGTGATAGAAAGGTAAAAGTGTGAGAGAGAGAAGAGGGGAGAGAGTACGATGAATAGGAAGTGAAAGCAGGAGAGAGAGTACGATGAATAGGAAGTGAAAGCAGGAGAGAGTTGGAGTATTTATAAGAGAGATAAATGGGCGTAGAGAGAGAAAGAGAAGAGGGAAAGATAGAGAGAGAGAAAGGATATATGATAGACGAAGGAAGGGACGATGGAGGAGTTAAATAGATAGAGATATGGGAGAGGGAGGATGAAAGGAAGGGGGGAGAGAGAGAGAAACCATGCTAGGGGGGATTGTTTTTAAATATGCACATGGGGAGGGAGGGATTGATAGATAAAGAGAGGAATTGAGAGGGAGGAAGGGGGAGAGAGACAGGGAGGGAGGTTTAGAAGAGAGAGATAGGGGAAATAAGGAGAGAGACAGTGCTGGAGAAATAGAGAAAATGAAGGAGAGGAGTGGAGGGATATAGTGAGGGAGGTGGAGGGATGGAGAAATGGTGGGGTAGTGTAAATTAGGAATGTTACTCATCACATGCATGATATTAAAACAAACACACTCTCATAAGAATGCATGCATTATTTTCTCAATAATACGTTGACATTGTTGCCAATGGGTTTCTAAACAATTCTCATGTTTCCCACTCACTCAAAATCCAAACAGTAATGAAAAATCTATAAAAAAAAGACAATGGAAACAAAAAATTGATCATAGTGTAGGTTTATGTCATCTTATGTATTTCGAAAGTGTTATTTTGTTTTTCCCATGTAATTAGAAGCCATATTTGTTTATTAAAAGGAAATGTTTATCCTTTTGTATTATTGGAAATCAAATTTTATCAGTTTTTTATAATTTGAAAGAAATTTTGTGTAATCATGTGATTCGAAGAAAGTTACTATCTCTTTCTTAAAATGGAAAGAATACTTTTCTTTTTCCAAATCCCCTTAATAAAGGAAAAATAAAATTATTCAAGAAAGATAGTGGAAAATGAAAGAAACCCATGGGAAAGGTCATTGAAGAGAAAAGGAAACCTTAGGTAAAGGAAAATGGATGCTTTTAGTAAAAGTATAATTAGAATTATATCCTAATGCATGAACCTCCAATGAATATTTGATTAAGGCAAGCTTTTATGCATGATTGTATGATGATGGATATGCTTATCTTGATTATAATATTATGAAATTAGATATGTGATTGGTGCACAACATCATGATGAAGAGGTTCCTCTTGTGCAACCTTTTATTTGATAATTGAAATTTTATAAACTACCCATGACTCTATCCAATCTCTTTCCAAAAATTTAATTCCATAATGCATAGGTTGGAAGCTTTATAATATATGTCCATTATCCCCACTTAAATTGAATAGTGTTTTCCAAACAACTCATAAAATCATTTAGGTGGATAAAAATGGTCTTGTATCACTTGAAATTCAATTCGGTTAGTCAATTATTTTCTATATTTGAAACAAAACTAAAGGTTTTAATTTGTACATAAATTACTTGCAAACAAATTCTTAAAATAGAAAAATATACAATGGTGAGAACATAAAACAAATACATAGATATTTTCCCCATCCCAAAACCGAGAATACCAAATCAATTATTCATTATATTCCTTTCAATATTACAATACATATATATACATACCAAAGCATTCATAAACTCCAATCCATTAACCCTATATTAGAACATAATTGTAGTTCCCTTGATCGAATCTACAAATACCATGGGAAAAAACCATCATGCCCAAAAACCATGCGTGAAAACCATGACACGTGGAAAGAATATAACACACCCAACAAAAACTATTAAACAATATCTTGATCGAAATTTTGATGTGAATGACAATATTTTTATCTTTGTAAAATCAAAGAGCTTTATTGTTATTAGAATAATTATAAGAGTTAAAATAATTAAAAGATCATAAACAAGTAGTCATATTGTTAGAAGCCTTCAAGATTATTTAAATTTATTTTTGAAGAAAAATCATTGCCGACACTATAATGTAGTTTATTGTGTCTTCTCGCAATCTATTTTTAGCAAGATAAAAAATGAACATTTTTTGCTTAAAAAAAATATATAATGACATTGAATGAAATCTCAAAACCTTTTTGAAAATATCCTATTAGACGAAATAACCATGACACATTTCGCTAAACAAATGTGTGGGCCTCCACTGGGACAAAATTAACTAACGTAGTTAGGGGACTAACACAAAATTTCTAGAATTAGAATACGAGGCCTTATTTCAACAATAAAAAATATGTATGGAAATTGAGAATGGATTATTGCAATTATAAACTTCTCATTGAACGCTTTCTTGGCATGATACCGATGTAATTTTATGGGAGACATAGGAGACATAGAAATGCACATAGTGCACTTAATTGGGCTAACTACATTTTAACAAATGAAATGTTTCATATGTTATAATAAATACAATGTATAACCCATGTTCTGGTTGATATTATATTGAATATGGTTATTATTAGGACGCGCACTAACTCTCTCTCTTTTCCAAAAATCTATTTCATTTTTATGTTTTTATGTATTGCATAACAACCTTGCATAGGAACATTGAATTATGTTGTTTTAAAACATTATTGAGAGAGTTTTTATTCATGGTATGTTAAAAAAAAAGGGTAAATGGTTGTACATGTTTTTAAAAATGTTACTTATATGGGTTTCTACCACAAAATCTAATAGGCATTGCAGAGGAAAACCCAACCCTATATGACAAAAGTTAGATAAAATGCTAACAATGTGGTAGAGGTCCAATATCACCTTACCCAAAATCCCTTTCCATTTATGGAATTTCACCACTGGGAGGAGTCCCAATAGTAGGAGATCACTTAAGATATATATGCTAGATATAAGGCACAAAATTATCAATCTAGAATTCATTCAAGGGAGAGACTCAGTAATGATTCAAGGCTTTAATGAAGAAATATTCTCTCAAATAAAATCCCTAGAAAAGAAGGCTCAAGACCTAGGGTTTTGATATTTTTCAATGGTAATAGGATTTCAAAAGGTCAAGGAATGAGGGAAATTGTTCCTTAAAATGATATTCAACTAAGCTAAGGCTCATGGGTCGCTTACGAATGTCCTCAAGTTGAAGGGAAAATAAACTAGGGTTTCCCTCTCGGAGCAACATCTAGGGAAAGAGATTTTATGGATAATTTGAGTGGATGTCCACTAGATTGACAGGTTAGATTTCATGGAACTATATCTCTATGTTTAGACTCTCAAATTTCCAAAAGGTCCCCTCCCTCAAATTTTGTTGTAAGCCCTATATTTTCACCCTAGCCTAAAAAGGATGGAATTTAGGGAAATAAATCTATGGAGAAAACTTTGGGATGATCACTAAAGACATGGAATAGTGCTTTGTCCTTTGGGAATATGGAGTTAATGATATGATAGATAAGCTAAATTTATTGCTAAGGAGGCCAAAGTTTGATGCCCTAGATATCAAAATTCCAACATTTTCCCACTCAATGATAAATGGTGTTTTATAAGGATTCCTCCATTGGTAACATTCATTACTATGCAATTATCATCATATGCAATTCTTAACTAGATAACCTTTAAAATTTATTTTCAACCAATTATGGAAAAACAAGCATTATCTACAAGAAGTAAATATATACATTAGACAAATTCAAAATGATAATATTTAAGAATAGGAACTTACAATATAGCACGCAACATATCCATTCACTAATGAAACAACTAAAAATAAAATCCGAAATAGCTTGCAAATATCAAAATGCATTCCAAGAATCTCCAATAGCCAATAAGGAACAAGTGTGAGTTCTCCTATGACGTCCAAATTGTCCAAGTTATGGTGATGAGAGATTAGAATGATATCTCTCCAATTTATACAGGTATAATAAACTATAATTTAGCTTAAAATCCCCTTAAATTTGTAAAATAATGGGAAAAACTAAGTGAGGTTACAAGGCAACCTCATAGCCAATTTAAAAAATAAGAAATAACCCACAAAAGAGGTTGAAATTCTTATGCCAATGCATGTGTAGGCACCTCTACGGAATGTGTTGGGCTACTCCATTACCAATTTAAGTGTAGGGAGTTCCAAAAATCTAGATATAGGGGTTCGATCATTAATCTCCATGCAAATAATTTGATGGGCCCTAGTTTTGTGTTTGGGGAAAAAGGGTCTCATGGGTCTCCTAAGATAGAATAAGTTAGTTTTGCTTCAACGTTGAGGGTTTAGAGTATTATTCTAGCAATCCCATGTCTCAAGGTGTAAGACAAAACCTCATCTAGGCTCCAGATAAGCTTCCAAATCATGTATACACTACTAAGTTGACTAGGAACATTCTACTCCAAGTGCATCACCTCATTAATAATGTTCGTTAAAGAACAGGCTGCTAAGAGTGTTATAGATTCCCATGGAATTCAATGATTCTTTGTAAGTGATAGGAGTCCCATGGCTCTCAATGTTTCACTTATAGTGTATCATGTGTTGAAATTTGGTTATCATTGATGTCAACCCAAGTAGTTCCAGAACAACACCCAACTTTCATGACACAAATGATAAGAAAAATAAGGTTTTTGGGTTATAGGTCATCGTCATTAGATGGTCATTACATGATAATTCTAATGGCATGTGGTGCATTATAAGACTCCTCATGGTTTGAGAGAGATGTCAAATTAAATTTGATGCCCCTATCTTGTGGTCAAAATCCCCAACAAAAGACGATGTGGTAGCCTACCATTAGATAGGTTTTTAACTCATGGGCATAAAAAGGATTTTCGTTGAATTATTATTATTGAAGGATTTTCATGGATTATTATTGAATCAAATTGGTCCAAAAATTAATCAAATTAAGTCCAAATATTTTGGCTCCAAGAAAAATTCAAATTTCAAATTGAATTTTATTTTATCTCTCCTCCAAAATTATTCACGTTGGCTTCCATCAAGGATGTTTCTTCAAATCTATATCAAGGAATTCATATTCTTCACACAAGTATGCATTCAAAATTGATATTTTGGCTATTGGATCTTTAACCTCTTAACCTAGAGTAGCCACGCAAAGACTATGACAAGGGTCAAATTTCTTTTTGTTAGTTGTTTAGGTATTTTCTTGATTTGGTTATGGTTTTGATAAGTGTTTCATTGGGCATTCTTGTGACCATTTGGCCTTTTTAAATTAAACCTTTAAGGTTTTTTTCTTCTTCAGAACATGCATGACCTAGAGCTAAATTACTAGGGTTTCTCAGAATGGGTTTCTTTAAGAATTTCTAATATTAATAACACACATATCTCTCTCATATCAATGAAATTTGTTGTAGGTTTATTGGCATACTTAATGGAGTCTGTTGTTGCGGATTAGGGTAGTTTTTATGGAAGAAATTCTTGCAAACTTGGGGCGAATCGCACAAATATAAAGCTCAATTTTTTTATTTTTTTTTGACCCCATTATTTGAATTCTAGGATATATTTGAAGTGTATGACTGCAACCCTCCTAAAACCTTCTACAAACTTGCATATCTGAGGCATTGAATAAGGTGATATAAAGTTAAATCTCAGGCATCTTTTGACCCTCCACTTTTGAAGTATATTTTGGAAAATAAGGTCAAAGATATTACTCGCCTCCCATTTCAAAGACACATTGACATGGTTTGAAGTAATTTCGTGGCCCAAATTTGAGGAAAAAACTTTGGCCCTATGGCTCAAATTTTGTAATGATAGTCTCATGCCAAATCCTTTAAATATCAAGGTAGATCAAATCTGTATGTTTGCAACCTTCATCTAGGTTACATCTAGAGCTAAATTCATCATGGACGGTTGAAGCAATTGATAGTTAGTTCATGCTAATAAAGCCCTAGCCTAGTCTATAGACTAGCATAAGGCCAAATTTGTGCACTAAAAATGGAAGGGTAAAGTATACGGATGCTTTCACTTGATTAGACTGTGGTGAGATATTTCATGGTTTTTCCTCAGGCTTAGATTTGTGACATTGATTTCTCATCGGCATTGGTTTCAAATATAAAATTGAAAAGATTTATTTTTATTTGTAATAGTGTAGTCTTTGCTCTCATTATATTCAATGTTCTCAATCTTAAGGGTTGTGTAGAAGGTGTAGTTTGGCTTTGATGTACTAACAAATATGAGGCCAGTAAAGCTAGTGTTGTAAGAGGAATCTTCACATTTAATTTTCAAGTCTAAGGCACATCATTCAAAGGAAATATAGATAAAACCACCTGATTAACTCCTTAAGGTTAATGACATCAATGATTCTCAACAATTGAGGTAGAATTATCAAGCACAAAATTTTCACCAAGACATATCAAGCAATAAATAAGGACACCTTTAGGAATTTCTAGGTAAAATAGTGGCACTCTTACTTTAACACACTTGACGTATGATTTTTTTTTATCAAAGCTTTTAGAAAAAAGTTTTATATTTGACTACATAATATTTAGTTAATTGGTATTTAATTTGGCAATCAATGTAGCAGTAATAAGGCTTCATTGAACATCATTGTAAGTGGGTCATTGTACCTAGTATGAGAGGCCACAATTTATCTTATTCTTTTTTCTTTGAGGGTGGTTGGGTGGTGCAAGGAAGGAGAGTTAAGTATTCTTTATGTTGTAACCTAAAAGTACTTCAGGGTGGTAGGGTGGTGCTAGGGCTAGTTGGAGCTTGCAGGATGTTGGAGCATGGAATACCAATTGTAGCTGATCATAGCTGATAAAATTAGGGTGTTGGATTGTCGTTCTAGTAGTAGCTAGTAAATTAGGGTGTAACAACATCTTTTCAAGAGTTGGAGCTTCTTGATAAAATGAATCCGTTTATAGAATACTAGGGAGTTCAGGCTTCCTTTTTTAGTTGGAGCTAAAGCATATTTTGTACTCATAAAAATTATTAGGAAATAATTTAGTGCTTTTTCTCCTAAAATGGTTTCCACATAAAAATATTTTATGGACTATTCTCTTGACGTGTTCATGTTTTACATATTGTTAATGCTCTGAAAAATAATAAATTTACTAATTGATAAGAAATACTAATTCACCACCCTATCAATATCTCCAACATCATAATGCCCCTCTAGTAGACTCAGACCTTAACCAAGTTTCCAAGACTATGATGAAAGCCACATAACATTCACACAAATGTCTAGTGCTACATATTTACCATTAGGTACAATAATAATTCATGCATCTAATTGAAACAATATTTTTAATCAAGGGAAAATGTACACTTCATATGGGGCTTCTCTTTCAAATATAGTTATTTTATCTTGTAATAATGTAACCTCCGTAGGTAAGAGTGTCTTATAGATGACCATGTTAGGTGTTTCCATCCCCTATGGGGATAGAAAATTCTCTAGTACATCCTTTAATTAGTATGCGGCATATGAATAGTGATGGGATGGATGGAGATAAGGGGTTATCAGACCCAAATGATATGGTCCAAAGGGTAGTAATAATTAGGAAGTCCACATATTAGGTATATAGATCTAAGAGGTATCAGTCATGGTTGCATTAGTTACTTGAGTCCTTTCTTTTTTAGCCCACTTTATTTTCCTTTTCTCTTTTATTGATTTTTCTTTGTATTATTTCTCAAACACCTAGGAAATGAGGGTATGCTATGAATGGTGTATAATGGTTTTACCCAATTAAATGTGGGGCATTTCATTTCCCACCGAGGATTGGGATGTGCATGGATTATTTCAATCATGTAATGGGTCAATAAGTGGTGATAGGAACTAGAGTGATGGGGATAATGGTAAGGCATGGAGCTCATACTTGGGTTTTTCCCACGTGCTATTATTAATGTCCTGACCAAATTTTTCATTTTATGATTTTATTTTTCTTTTGTTTCTTTCCTGTTGCCATGATATGCTTTTAACTTTCTTTCAGTTGCATCAACCTCTTGAGCACCGTTTTTGGCCTAACCCAACTATGTGGACATAGGAAGGTGGTAAGATAATGCATTATGGACCCAAATAAGGGAAATAGTGAAAAATGGATTGCAATTCATGGAAGGAAGTGATAAATATGGAATGGGAAAAAGGGACCATGCTACCCAGATTGGGGTTTCCCAAGTACTCCCCTTATTAAAGCCATAAACTAAAAGGGGATATACCACGAGACTGGTATTGAAGATTAACCTCCCATTTAAGGTAAAGGAACAAAACCACAGTCAAAGCCCTTCCTTCTTCCAAGTCACCTATTAATCCATGCTAAAATGCCCAAATGAAAGAATATCATAAGCACCTAGTTGCACAATGAAAAAAAATACTTTTTTGGTTGGATTTTGTACCTTCTAACATGTGCTCTTGATAAATGGGTCAGGAAAAAAATTACTAATTAAAGTTTAAGAGATAATATAACACATGACATTGACTACAAGGTGGCTATTAATGGCTTCTATCTTCCATCTAGAATAAAATGATTAGCAGAACAATGACAATCACAAGTTTTGATCTGAATCAAAGGAGGAGAATCATTGGCTGTAGAATGAAATAGCCATGAGGCCAAAATAAGGAAAATATGAAAATAAGGGAGGAAGTATGGAAAGGCCAAACAAATCATAATCTAGAGAGAAAGAAGACAAAAAAGAAAATTAATTTTTTTAAGAGGATGAGAGGTTATGAAAACCAAATATAGAATTGTCCAATATGAGATAAACTATATAGTAGTTCTATTAGAGTAAGTTTCCATTAGTTCTTTGAACAAATCCATATTTCTCCATGATTTTACATAATTAAATTTCATGTGCATCTTGAGTGAGTGAAAGTCTACAACCCATGTGTTGACTAAATTGATTAATATAAATTGAATTTAATAACCTCAATTAATGATAACCAAGAATGGAGAGGTAATCTTAGACATGATCATCTAGTAGCCTAAATTCTACATGAGTGTAAACCATGGATTTTTTTGATCGCAGGCAACATTTATGAAATATATTTGTAGCCTATCCCAAGAAAAAGGTTGTTAAATGCTATGTCACAAGATTCATCAAACATGAACCTTGAGGTTCAAATTTTGGCGAACCTTAAAAAAAGTTTGAGGTTTAGAAAACACCATCATACCTCATAGCCATTGACCAAGTCCATAGATCAAAACTCATCACTTCATATCACAACTCAAGCTTGTAATTGATCCTTACAATTTCAATGCCGTGATAACATTTATAATATTTACTGATTTTTATCTCTTACTATTTTATCCTATAATTCATTATATATATATATATATTAAAGAACCTAATGGTGAACCTCATCAAAAAATTAAAACTCAAACCAAACCTAATAATTGTCAAACCCGAAGCATGTGACATTGGTCAAATGGTGTTGATAAGTCATGTTATAACATGTACTCATGTGGTGGAGCAATTAATACACTTAGGGTGTGGCTTTCCATGTCCCATCACATGATTGTATGGCATGACAATGACAAGGTGCACCCTGCATATCTCCCATTCGTTTCCACAACTAGGGAGGAGAGATCGTTATTAGTTGAATCTAATCAATCCTTCTTGAGGGGAGATTCAAGGACAATGAAATAAGGAAGGGTGAAGATAGAGGATGAGTTTTAACATATTTGATTTTTTATGTGGTTAAAAAATTTAATTCTATGTTGGAAGACATGAGAAGGGATGATCACTAGAATGAAATGGAGGAGGTTGGAAAACCAATCCAGATAACCTTTACAACACCAAATGCAAAAAAATCCTCATAGAGGTACCATGGAGTATCTTGGCTATCATGTTGATAATCAACAGAGAATCTCCTTCTATGTGAAGATTTAGGAATCTTGGAGATATCACTTTATGAAGGCCTTTTCTAAGGAACCATAGTTTAGTAGTGTTGTTACTTTTGTGGCCAATATTACTATATTAGAGGGAGATTACATTACCAGAGTTATTTTTTGAAGACTCCTCCAACAAAGGAATATTCCCCTGGGTTTCCATTAGAGGCCTCATCAACATTGAGCCTGAAAAGGTCTTGAGAGGGGGAAATTAAGAACCCAACC
Organism: Pinus tabuliformis; assembly: GCA_031772625.1. Classification (NCBI taxonomy): domain Eukaryota; kingdom Viridiplantae; phylum Streptophyta; class Pinopsida; order Pinales; family Pinaceae; genus Pinus; species Pinus tabuliformis. The sequence goes on along the minus strand of CM062806.1, from coordinate 895,567,434 downwards.
TAGAGTGATGGCGATAATGATGTGGAGGGATGGAATGAGGATTCCATAGTGATGTTCCACTAGGTGATAACAATTGATTAATTTTGGTCTCTTCTTGAGTTGGAGATGAGAAATAATGAATCGTCTAATGTTCTCCTTGATAATATTCCAAAGGGATTCATGAGAGAGACAGATAATTTCAAATATTAAATGATTTAATTCTTTACATAAGATGAAAATAAGGAGGGCTAGGAGGAGGGTCAAAATAATGTTGAGGATCAAGTTTGGAAAGGGACTCTATTTCTAGTACTTAATTGTGAAACTACTACATTTTGGATTATGATATGTGGAACTCAGTTTACTCCAATATGGTACAAAATGATGAGGAATAGGGGAAATGATTGAAAATATATCTAGAGTTCTCAACCTCATCTTTACAAATAAAATATAGGGATGGTTGAATGACATTGAATTTGAGGATATTGTTGGCATTTTGGCACAGGTGTGGCCCTCTTGTTTAGGTGTTGTCCTTGATGGCAACTCACTTTGGTGTCAGATCTCAGTTCAGGCGCTCAGAATGAAGGAAATCTTGTATACACAGGTTCACCTTGTCGAAGGCACGTATACACGCGGGTTATACGTTCAGAAGTCGCGTATGCGTATACACGCACTTTTATGCACAAAAAAGCGCGTACATGGTGGGAAACTTATTTTTGGTCCATGGTTGTTAGTCCTTGGAATTTGAACCTATGGTTTTGTACCATGGTATCTCGTCAGATGTGTTGACCCCAGATATTGGGCCCTTGGTATTGTTTATTATGGTTTTGGACCGTGGTATTGTGGAAGGCCTAAAATTATAAAAGCGGAAGGAGATCATGTGGCAAAAAATCATCTGAATTATTGAATATCTGATATTGTGATAGATCTGGAATACTGGTGATTGGGTTATGGTGCAGATATAGATCTGAATGAAGGAGGAACCTGAGCGCAAGAAGGATAAGGACTATTGATGGATCAAAATTTCAAGGCTTGCACATTGGTATCTCTGTATGATTTTGATCTGTTATATATGGCGCACTCTTGATCTATAAATCTGGGTTAACTAATGTCTGAATTCTTAAGAGAATAAATTATCCTTTATAGATTTGTACGCAGGTTCAGTAAATTGCAGTTGCGTATACATGCTTTTTCTGTGAATGGAAAAAGCGTATACGCAGGTTGGTTGTGGTACAAAAGCGTATACTCACAGTTTGCTGAACGGTGAAGTACCGTATATATCTTGATTTATGTTTTAGCTGCTTCTATTTTATTACTGCAGTGTTCTAGGTTCATAATTGGTGTTTGATTACAGTTACTATGTTCTGGGTACATCGATCAGAGAAGTGTTTATTTGTTTCAGCTTTTGATTGGTGAAAAGGAGTTTGGGTTATGCAGAAATTCTTGATGTTCGATAAATGTTACTTGTGGATCCAGTCTGAAAATTAATGAAATGAGGTCCCTGAAATCAAAGAGAAGGTTGCAGCCTTCTGCAGGTAGGAGCCTGCGTACTAGTATCTCAAGCTAGTACAAGAACTTAGGGGGTTGGAGCTCCCTTCCAGGAAAGATGGAGAACGAGAGAGAGTTGTAGCTCTCTGTAGGTTGCAGCCTACGTACTGGTAAAGACTACACCAGTACAAAACATTGTAAAGAGAAGTTTCTAATTAAAAAGAAGATAGAGACGAATTGCAGCAGGGGGTTTTCACCCACATTGGGTTTCCTCCTTATATCTTGTGTTCTTGTGTGTGACTGTCTTCTGCTCTGTTTCTGGTACTGTTTATTTGCTTCTGATACACAGATTAATAACTGACATCTGAAAGATAAATCAAATTATAAGTCTGCTTTGTATACGCGGGTTTCTTTATCTGTAGTTGCGTATATACGCGGTTTTTATTAATAGAAGTAGTGTATATCATTTGGAATTGAAAAAGGAAATATTTGACTTGATAATACTGATTCACCCCCCCTCTCAGTATTATTTCCAACAATTGGTATCAGAGCAGGTCCTTCTGAAGAAGCTTGATTGCTTGAAGGAAGATCCTTCATCATGAGCAACTACGAGAGGGAAGGAACCTGTTAGATGGAACACGAAACATAATGCAAATAAGAAAAGCTATTACACTCATGAAGATAGTGATGGACTTTCAAATAGTGACGAAGATGAACGAGGTAATAAGTATAAACTTTTAATGGCTTTTGAAGATGATGACTATATGGATGCTATAGATGTAGAAGGTTTTTGTGAAGAGATGACTAATCTCAAAATCTGCTTAGAAGAGAAAAGTGCAATTATTGATTCTCTACAATGTCAACTGGCTGAAAGGGAAAAACATCTTGAAAAATTGGATTGTGAAATTGTTTGTCTTAGAAAGGAGATTGAGAAAACAAAAGCTATTAATCTTAAATTTGTTAAAGGATCTAAAACTCTGGATGAGATTATCAATGTGCAACATTCTCCACTAATCAAGACAGGTCTGGGATATAATGGAGAAACATCTCAAGCTTCTACCTCCAAAAGTTATCTTGATGCAGCAAAGAAGAGCGAGCAAAGGCCTACTAGAAATCATCAGGTAAATCAGGGACAGTTTACCTCAAGAACGAATAAAGACTATCAAGAAAATTGGGGACAAGCTACCTTAAGGACAAACAGAAGCTACAATCAGCCACAGGTAAAATCTTCCCAATTTGCCTCAAGAATGGATGTCAGTAGAAACTACAATCGATTGGATGATAGATTTGATAATCGCAGGAGTTTCTTCAATGGCCAATGTTTCTCTTGCCATAATTTTGGTCACAAAGCAGCTCAATGTGTTGCCTATAAGACAATCATGACTAGAGAAGTTCAAAAAGAAAGGAATATGACTGGAATCATGAAAAGGACTTATAACAACTTTTCGGCCCTTGAAAATGAAGTTGAATGTTCTATTTGTAATAACTTTGGTCATGAAGATTCTGAATGCAGGAGCAGGTTTTGGAAGACAACTCAGAAGGAACATACCTCAAGTGCTAGAACATGGAGAATGAAGGAACCACAACCAGAAAGATGTGGGATAGTCTTCTATGCAGAAGGACAGGAAAATATATGGTATATCGATAGCGGATGTTCGAAGCATATGACAGGGGATAAAGAAAAACTTGAATCATATACTGCATTAAAAAGGGAAAGAAGGTGTCTTTTGGAAATGATACCCCTGCAGCCATAAAAGGAAAAGGCATTGCTCAGTTGAAAGAACAGGTCAAAGCTAGAAATGTTTTGTATGTTGATGGCTTGAAGCATAATCTACTAAGTGTTAGTCAGATGTGCGATCAAGGAATCGAGGTAATATTTCGATCAAATGGATGTAGTGTTCGTGATCTTGATACAAGAGAAACAGTGATCAAAGGCAGAAGAACTCCAAATAATCTATACATATTTGAAGAAGGACAACAACAATGCTATTTAAGCAAGGATGATGAACACTGGTTATGGCACCGGAGGTTGGGGAATCTAAGCTTTTCACAAATAAGGAAAGCATGCAAATACCAGGCAGTTCGTGGTCTTCCAGATATCAAAATTCCAGACAACACCATATGCAAATCATGTCAGTTTGGTAAGCAAACCAGAACTAACTTTCCTGAGAAGGAAGGATCAGCTAGCAGGCCTCTTGAGCTAGTCCATACAGATGTATGTGATCCATTTAGGACAAGGTCACCTCGAGGAGAATAATACCTTATACTATTCATTGACGACTTCTCTAGGTTTGTTTGGTTAGGACTTATGAAGCACAAATACGAAGCATTCAAAAAATTCAAATCCTTCAAAGCCTTGGCTGAAAATGAATCAGATTACAAAATTAAGTGCCTCAGGTCCGACAGAGGTGGGGAATTTACCTCAAATGAATTTTTTGATTTCTATGAAGAACACATAATAAGAAGGGAATTCTCTACAGCTAGGACTCCTCAGCAAAATGGAGTGGCGGAAAGGATGAACAGAACAATCCAAAAAATGGCTCGTGCTATGATTGATGAGTCTGGAACTCCCGCAACCTTCTGGGGTGAAGCTGCATATGCAGCAGTTGTTATTCTCAACGAAACAAATGTCCAAGTGAACAACACTCAAACTCCTCATGAGCTCTGGTATGGTGAGACTCCTTCGGTAAAGCATTTCAGAATTTTTGGGAGCAAATGCTATATTAAGAATACTGATGAGCATCTTGGAAAACTTGAACCTAGAGCAGATGAAGGCATTCTCCTTGGTTATTCTCCCTACAGCAAAACTTATAAGTGTTACAATAAAAGGCTTGGAAGAATTGTTAATAGCATTGATGTAGTGGTTGATGAAAAAGGATACATCCATAGGGAAGTGAATCATGAAAATATCAATCAGGATGAAGACTACTCTCCAAATTAGACAGATGATGAAGAAGAACCCCAAGAGGCACTAGAGGAACAGATAAGGATAGAAGAAAAGACTCCATCCAGGTACATTCAGAAGAATCATCCAGAATCTCAATTTTTGGGGCAGAAAGAAGCAAGTATACAAACAAGAAGAACAGTAGCAGAAGCTTCAAGCTATTTGGCATTGCTCTCTTCCACTGAACCGCAAAATGTAAAAGAAGCATGCAAAGATGAGTGTTGGGTTAAGGCAATGGATGAAGAGCTTGAGCAGATCGAAAAGAATAACACTTGGGAGTTGGTTCCTAGACCAAAAGACAAAAATGTCATAGGAACAAAATGGATCTTCAAAAATAAGTTGAATGAAAATGGGGAAGTGATTAGAAACAAGGCCAGACTTGTTTGTAAAGGGTATGCTCAACAAGAAGAAATAGACTTTGAAGAAACTTTTGCTCCCGTTGCTGGACTTGAGGCCATTAGAATGTTCCTTGCTCTCTCTAGCTTCCAGAAGTTCAAAGTATTTCAAATGGACGTAAAATCAGCCTTTCTGAATGGAGACTTAGAAGAAGAAGTGTACATAGAGCAACCAGATGGCTTTATCCTTGGGAATGATCCAAATCTTGTATGCAGACTTAAAAAGGCTCTCTATGGGCTTAAACAAGCTCCAAGGGCTTGGTACTATCGCTTGAATAAATATCTTCATCAACAAGGTTTTTCGAAAGGATCAACAGATAGCAATCTCTATATAAAAATTGAAAATAACAAATTGCTAATACTTGTTGTGTATGTAGATGATATTACCTTTGGAAGCAATGAAGAAGCTATGATTCAAATCTTTGCCTTGGTGATGCGGAAAGAATTCGAAATGTCCTTGCTTGGAGAACTGACATACTTTCTTGGATTGCAAATCCAAAAAAATGAAGGCAATATCTTCTTGTCTCAAACCAAGTACCTCAAGCAGATTCTGAAGAAGTATGGCATGGAAGATTCAAAACCAGTATGTACCCCCATGGTTACAGGATGCAGCCTCAGTGCAAATGATGAATCGACAGTAGTGCATCAACCAACCTATAGATCTATGATTGGAAGTCTTCTTTATTTGACAGGTACCCGACCATACATCATGCATGCAGTGGGAATAGTTGGAAGATTTCAGGAAAATCCAAAGGAAACTCATCTTCAGGTAGTCAAGAGAATCTTCAAGTACCTTCAAGGAACTCAAAAATATGGCTTATGGTACCCTAGAGATACAGATCTCACACTTCATGCTTACACAGATGCAGATTGGGTCGGAAGCGTGGATGATAGGAAGAGCACAAGTGGTGGTGCATTCTTTATGGGTTCTAGATTAGTATCTTGGTTCAACAAGAAACAGAGTTCGATTGCTTTATCTACAGCTGAAGCGGAATATGTGGCTGCTGCATCTTGTTGCACTCAACTTCTTTGGATGATGCAAACCTTGCAGGATTTTCAAATCACATGTACTCCACCTATCTCTATCTTATGTGATAATACAAGTGCAATAAGCATTTCAAAGAATCTTGTCATGCATTCAAAGACCAAGCACATACCTATCAAATATCACTTTCTTTGAGAACAAGTGCTTGAGCAAAAAGTCAAGTTGGAGTATGTTCCGTCTAAGGAACAAATTGCTGATATCCTCACCAAACCACTGCCCAGGGAAACTTTTGAATATCTCAGACAGAAGCTGGGAGTAGTTGATGCTTCATCCTGCTGTTGAATCTTGTCTGTTTCAAAGAAAAGTTGGTGTACGTGAGTTGGATGAGGGGAATCCGCATACATACGCCGATTTATGCAGGTGCAGTCGCATATATGGAGTTCTGAAGAAAATCAGCAAGGACAGACTCTAGTTGAAGAGAGTCTGATATGGGTCTGTCAGAGACCATCAGGCACAGGTTCAGGGGGAGCAGATAATCTTCTAATAATGCATTGTTGGCATTACCTTAGAAGCTCTTGGTTCTAGTACTCAAGCTGTTTTTGGTTCAGGTGGATCAACTGCAGAAAGGAGAACATAAGGAGAACATGGTTGCTGATAGTAGTTGTTGGTGATTTGCATAGTCTTGATATTTCGTCTCTATGTCAATGTATATCTTTTTTTTATCAAGGTCATGTAACGGCCTATTTTGGTTTTCCCACTATGCCTGGGATGATTGATGCAATGTGATTGGTTGTCATATGTAAATTTCTGATGTATCCCCACTTGGTTGGGTGATTGATGTATGTATTGAGTCTTTTGGTGATAGGAAGGTCTTTCATAATGTATATGTCTTGGTTCTTCTTGAAGAACATTTTTTGTAGATCTTGCCTACAGTCAGAGGGAGCATGTTCAGCACTGTAGAGCAGAGATATCAGCATGTACTCAGGGGGAGCACAACCCTTTTGCCTTGATGACAAAGGGGGAGAATGACTTTGAGGATCTTGGGGTTGCCACCAAGTCCAAAGGGGGAGATTGTTGGCATTTTGGCACAGGTGTGGCCCTATGGTTTAGGTGTTGTCCTTGATGGCAACTCACTTCGGTGTCAGATCTCAGTTCAGGCGCTCAAAATGAAGGAAATCTTGTATACACAGGTTCACCTTGTCGAAGGCGCGTATACATGCAGGTTATACGTTGAGAAGTCGCGTATGTGTATACACGCACTTTTATGCACAGAAAAGCGCGTACATGGCGGGAAACTTATTTTTGGTCCATGGTTGTTAGTCCTTGGAATTTGAACCTATGGTTTTGGACCATGGTATCTCGTCAGATGTGTTGACCCCAGGTATTGGGCACTTGGTATTGTTTATTATGGTTTTGGACCGTGGTATTGTGGAAGGCCTAAAACTATAAAAGTGGAAGGAGATCATGTGGCAAAACATCATCTGAATTATTGAATATCTGATATTGTGATAGATCTGGAATACTGGTGATTGGGTTATGGTGCAGATCTAGATCTGAATGAAGGAGGAACCTGAGCGCAAGAAGGATAAGGACTATTGGTGGATCAAAATTTCAACGCTTGAACATTGGTATCTCTGTATGATTTTGATCTGTTATATATGGCACACTCTTGATCTATAAATCTGGGTTAACTAATGTCTGAATTCTTAAAAGAATAAATTATCCTTTATAGATCTGTACGCAGGTTAAGTAAATTGCAGTTGCGTATACAAACTTTTTCTGTGAATGAAAAAAGTGTATACGCAGGATGGTTGTGGTACAGAAGCGTATACTCGCAGTTTGCTGAACAGTGAAGTAGCGTATATATCTTGATTTATGTTATAGCTGCTTCTGTTTTATTACTGCAGTGTTCTGGGTTCAGAATTGGTGTTTGATTACAGTTACTGTGTTCTGGGTACACCGATCAGAGAAGTTGTTATTTGTTTCAGCTTTTGATTGGTGAAAAGGAGTTTGGGTTATGCAGAAATTCTTGATGTTTGATCAATGTTACTTGTGGATCTAGTCTGAAAATTAATGAAACGAGGTCCCTGAAAGCAAAGAGAAGGTTACAGCCTTCTGCAGGTAGGAGCCTGCGTACTAGTATCTCAAGCTAGTACAAGAACTTAGGGGGTTGGAGCTCCCTTCCAGGAAAGCTAGAGAACGAGAGAGAGTTGTAGCTCTCTGCAGGTTGCAGCCTGCGTATTGGTAAAGACTGCACCAGTACAAAACATTGTAAAGAGAAGTTTCTAATTAAAAGGAAGATAGAGACGAATTGCAGCAAGGGGTTTTCACCCACATTGGGTTTCCTCCTTATATCTTGTGTTCTTGTGTGTGACTGTCTTCTGCTCTGTTTCTGGTACTGTTTATTTGCTTCTGATACACAGGTTAATAACTGACATCTGAAAGATAAATCAAATTATAAGTATGCTTTGTATACACGGGTTTCTTTATCTGTAGTTGCATATATACGCGGTTTTTATTAACAGAAGTAGCGTATATCATCTGGAATTGAAAAAGGAAATATTTGACTTGATAATACTAATTCACCCCCCCTCTCAGTATTATTTCCGACAGATATTTTCTTAAGTTATATTTCTCCCTTACAAAATTATCCATAGGAAGAAGTATACCTTTGGTGAGATATTTTTTGTACAATCCCCATATCAATTTCGATATGGATTCCCCAGGGTAATCCTAAGACCCAACTGCTATATTGTAAGCATCCTTGGTTGTAAAATATACTTTCATTTTATATCCCCATATTATTTATTTAGATTAGTTGGAAGTGGAAATCTTATGACCATGAAGATGTCTCTAGATAATGTTAACCACACATATTCATCTAGGATTAGTATCTAATGGTCCTGAGTTAACCGTTGCATTTAATGATATTTAGTATTATTAGTTATCTAATAGTCTACAAATTTTAATTTTTTAATTTATACCGTATGAGTCTCTAGTGCTTCAATCCCTGAATTTTTAATAAGTTTACATGATTGTCACCATTAATCCTCATATAGTAGAGTTGATTTTCCATTCATATTTTTGAAATTCCCTATTGTTGGATAATGTGAATTCCTTCCTTGGTTAAGTTGGAAGTTGAGGACACACATTTAGTGGAAGTTGTTTTGATGAGCTCCCTAAGAAGGACAATGCCATGGTATTTATGATTCCAAACATTCCTCTATAGGTCTTATTATCCCTAAATCTATCAATAACAAAGTTTAGCTGACAATACCATGGTTAAATAGCATGCATCCAAAATTCCAAGCCCACCATGAAGTTTGTGCTTGCATAATCTTACCTAAGCTACCAAATATCATTTCTTATTTACCATGGTTTCCCCTAAGGGAAATAAATGTTGAATGCTTCAGAAGGAGATGAGAATGGAGGAAAGGGCCATCATGGACGAGAGCTTGTAGAATGTTAGATCTTGGAGGATAGAATTAATGAAGACCAATAAAATTGAAAATGTTAAGAGAATACAATGTCTAGCTGGATAGTTTGCAACCATGTTTTCCTAAAATTTAAACCATAACATTATTTCAATTGAGCTATCCACTAGGTAGTCACCCAAGTACATAGAGGAAACCTTGCTTTTTCTGAATATGAAAATTTAAGTGATGTAATTCTACATAACTTTAAGATTTTTGCATTCAAGCTCCTCTGATCCATAATGAATTAAGCATAGTCTTTTGGTAGAAATCACATAAGCTATATATATATATATATATATATATATATATATTTATATATTTATATTTATATTTATATTTATATTTGGCTGATGCGCTTCGAACCAGCAAGCGTTGTTCATCATCAGGACCAGATGAAAAGGCAGACCATGACAAAGGCTTAAATAGAAAGCAATGTAGAGACACAATTTCAAGTAACGACGATATTTGAAAAATAATAATTAAATTATAATATTAATTTATTAATATATTAAAATAAATATGATTAAGTAACGAATATATTAAATGTATAGTTTTTGAAAAAATATTTAAATAATAATAATATTTCATTAATCTATTAAAAGTATTAAGAGGTAACGACTATATTAAACGACTAGTTTTTGAAAAATAATATTTAAATTGTGATATTAGTTTATTAATTTATTAAAAAACAAATATTAATAAGTAACCACTATATTAAATAGCTAGTTTCTGAGAAATCATATTAAAATTAATTAAAAATAAATAAAAATAGAAACATCCACATACACACACACACACACACACACACACACATATATAATTGATAAATAAAACGGGGTAAACAATAAAATATGGGGCTCAGACCCATTAAACACTAACAAAAATACTAAAAGGAGTTAAGAACAAATAAGATGATAAAATACATAAAAAAACGAAGGAAAAATAAACTCTAATGAAGAATAAATCAACAACAAATACTATAAAAAGGATGCCAATACCTACATAGAAAAAAAAACAAACAAAATAAATCCCAAAAAGAAGCCTAAAAAACTAGGAGGACAGGACAAGGACACAACTTCTACTAATATTCCTGCCATCATCTCTATTCAAATTACTGGGTATTTTTTCAATTTCTAGGGCCTCTCTCAATTTATGATGATGGAAATGACTAACCCTAGCAATGAATTAGGTATCCTCAATGCAGATGTGATGCTTAGATTTATCCGCATGCTCTGCCAAAATAGACGAGTGGGTCCTATCACGCTTGATGTTAGCAGCATGCTTACAAATCCTTTGATCAATTGAGCGACCAGTCTGACCAATGTAGGGAGTCCCACAAGAGCATGAGATAATGTAAACACCCTTCATATTCTTAACGTCCACTAGGTCTTTTACAGATCTAATGGATCTTCATATTGTATTTAAAGGCCTAAAGGTTGAAGCCACCATATGCTTCCTTAGGATCCTCGCAATCTTGTCAGTGGCACTTCGATAAAGGGAAGATGAACACCAAAACATTGATCCTTGGTATCTTTCTTAGCTCTAGGACCCTTTGCAACTCAGAGGAAATCCTTAGTACATTGATGTCCACTATACCCATTATTAAATAAAACACTTAGGAGATGTGCTTTCTCTTCCTTGAGATGGTTCTCAACATAAACTCTTAAAGTTCTAGTCACTAAGGTGTTGAGATCACCAATATTTTGAGCTAGGAAATGATTAGAATTAGCATGAAGATATTGTTTTGTATGGGTTTTCTTATGATATACCTAATGAGGAAAGATCCATCATAAATCCTTGAGAGGAGGATGTCAAGGAAAGGAATACTACCATTACATTCAAATTCCATGGTGAACTTTATAGAAATAGATTGATTGTTAAGATGGAGGAACAAAAATTCCAACTTTTCTTTACCATGGGACCAGATAACACAAGTGTCATCCACAAACCTCTTCCACATCTTAGGCAGAACACAAGAAGAAGCTAAGGCCTTCGATTCAAAATCCTCCATGAATAAATTAGCTACCACAGGGGATAGGGGGGAACCCATGGTGACACCCCAAGTTTTCTCATAGTATTCCCCATTGAATGAAAAGAAAGTAGAAGTAAGACAAATACGAACTAAATAAGTCGTATCAGGATCTCTAGTGCGCTTGATGAATTCAATGGCCTCGTTGATAGGGATATTAGTGTAGAGGGAGACCACATCGAAGGTAACAAGCTTGTCATTTGGACCAAGCTTGAAACTCTTTAACTCATTAAGAAATGATGTAGAGTCCTTGATGAAGGATTATGTATGGCCAACAAGGGGCTTAAGCTTCTGGGCTAAATATTTAGCAAGAAGATAAGTTAGCCCTCCTATCGTGTTGACAATGGGTCTCAAAGGAGCCCCTTCCTTATGAATCTTTGGTAGACCATAGATTTTGGGGGTAAGAGGGAAACTTTCAATAAGCTTATGACTGAACGAGCTGACCGAGCTACTAGCCTTTATAGCAAGAGCCACACTTTTGGATTTCTTCTTCAGGGGATCCTTGTTGAGTTTCATGTAACTCCTGCTATTATGGAGGTGGTACAACATCTTCTAACGGTAATCATATTTATCAAGAATAACCACAACACCAGCTTTGTCAGCTTTGAGAACAACAATATCCTTATTATTGTTTAATGACTTGAGAGCATCAAACTCAGGTTTGTTGATGTTGTTCTTGGGGGGCTTTGCCTGTCTAAGGAAAACCACACAGTCTTCACGCATGATGTCTTTAGTGATGTCTGGTAAGTCTCTAATACCATACTCAATGTCACATATGATATCATCAACCATGATCTTTCTAGGAGCAAGAGAAAAATTTAAACCTTTCTCTGAAAGACTAAAGATAAGGGGATTAAAAGAAAACCTAAAGAGATTGACAACCCTATTACTCGAAGAGGAAAGAAAATTAGAATAAACAATATTATCCAAACCTAGAGTCTTATTACCAATCCTATTTTTATTACAATTATCAGAATTGAAAACAGAGTCACTAACCTCATTATTATTATTATTATTATCATCATCATCATCATCTAATCATAAATTATTATTGCTATTCCTAATATTATTGTTCCTATGTGAAGTGAAAATACATTCACTATTATTAGTATTACTATTAAACCAATTATAATAACAACAACAACAATAATAATAATAATAATAATTATTATTATTATTATTATTATTATTAATAGAACCACTTCCACTATTTTCGAAACCAACAGAAACCAAAGAAAAATTAACAGACAACGAACTTGAGGGAATCCGACCCCATGAATATGAGATTGTTTTAGCTTCACCTTTTATGGATAAATGGTGAGAAACACCATCAACCCATTTCTGTGAGAGATTACTGAACTTCTTGGACTCCTTTACTTTCCAAATTTCTTCTAGACGAGAAGACTTCAGAGCCGAGCATGCCTCGATCCTTGACCAAAGGGGAGTAGGATACTTTTCAAATGGGATTGTTGCTCCCCTTTGGTCAAGGATCAAGGTATGCTCGGCTTTGAAGTATTCTCATCTGGAAGAAATTTGGAAAGTAAAGTAGTCCAAGAAGTCCAGTAAGCTCTCGGAGAAATTCATCTCATAGCCTAATTAGTCTAGTTGCTTCTTTGGTGCTTCCAGGAGCAGAATTAATTCTAATCAAATCTCTGCTCTCTGATCCTGGGTTGACAGTGTTTCTCACCCTTCCGCCATCGAAGGTGAAGCTAGAACAATCTTGTATTCACCGTCTCAGATTCCCTCAGGTTCGTTGTCCGTTAATTCCTCTTTGGTTTTTGTTGGTCTTGAAAATAGTGGAAGTGGTTCTATTAATAATAATATTTAATTGAATAATAATAATAATAATTGGTTTAATAGTAATACTAATAATAGTGACTGTATTTTCACCTCACATAGGACTAATAGTATTAGCAATAGCAATAATAATATCATTGGGCTTAATAATAATAATAATAGTAATAATAATAATAATAATAATAATAATGAGGTTAGTGACTCTGTTTCTAATTCTGATAATTGTAATAATAATAAGATTGGTAATAAAACTCTAGGTTTGGATAATATTGTTTGTTCTAATTTTCTTTCCTCTTCGAGTAATAGGGTTGTTAATCTCTCTAGGTTTTCTTTTGATCCCCCTATCTTTACTCTTTTGGAGAAAGGTTTAAATTTTTCTCTTTCTCCTAGAAAGATCCTGGTCGACGATATCATATGTGACATTGAATATGGTATTAGAGACTTACCGAATGTCACTAAAGATATCATTTGTGAAGACTGTGTGGTTGTCCTTGGAAAGGCAAAGCCCCCTAAGAACAACATCAACAAACTTGATTTTGATGCTCTCAAATCGTTAAACAATAATAAGGAAATTGTTGTTCTCAAAGTCGACAAAGGTGGTGTTGTGGTTATTCTTCATAAAGATGATTACTGTCGGAAGATGTTGGGTCACCCCCATAATAGCAGGAGCTAAGGGAAACTCAACAAGGATCCCCTGAAGAAGATTTCCAAAAGTGTGGCTCTTACTATAAAGGCTAGTAGCCCAGTCAACTCATTCAGTCATAAGCTTATTGAAAGTTGCCCTCTTACCCCCAAAATCTATGGTCTGCCAAAGACTCATAAGGAAGGGGCTCCTCTGAGACCGACTTTCAACCCGATAGGAGGGCCAACTTATATTCTTGCTAAATATTTAGCCCAGAAGCTTAAGCCCCTTGTTGGCCATACAAAATCCTTTGTCAAGGACTCTACATCATTTTTTAATGAGTTAAAGAATTTCAAGCTTAACCCCGAAGACAAGATTATGAGCTTCGATGTGGTCTCCCTCTACACTAATATCCCTATCAATGAGGCCATTGAAGTCATCAAGCACATCACAGATCCTGATATGGCCTATTTAGTTGGTATTTGTCTTACTTATACTTTCTTTTCATTCGATGGGGAATTCTATGAGCAAACTTGTGGTATCGCCACGGGTTCCCCCTTCTCCCCTATGGTAGCTAATATATTCATGGAGGATTTTGAATCAAAGGCCTTAGCTTCTACTCTTCTTCTACCTAAGATGTGGAAGAGGTTTGTGGATGACACTTGTGTCATCTGGTCCTATGGTAAGGAAAAGTTGGAATTGTTTTTCTGCCATCTTAACAATCAATCTAGTTCCATAAAGTTCACCATGGAAATTGAATGTAATGGTAGTCTTCCCTTCCTTGACGTCCTCCTCTCAAGGAATGATGATGGCTATTTCTCTCATCAGGTATATCGTAAGAAAACTCATACAGAACAACATCTTCATGCTAATTCTCATCATTTCCTAGCTCAAAAGCTTGGTGTTATCAACACCTTAGAGACTAGAGCTTTAATAGTTTCTGATGAGAACCATTTCAAGGAAGAGAAAGAACATCTCCTAAGTGTTTTATTTAATAATGGGTATAGTATACATCAATGAACTAAGGCTTTCCTGAGAGACGAAAAAGGTCCTAGTGCTAAGAAAGATACCAAGGATCGATTTTCTCGTGTTCATCTTCATTTTATCCAAGGGACCACTCATAAGATTGTGAGGATCCTAAGGAAGCATATGGTGGCTTCAACCTTTAAGCCTTTAAATACAATTCGAAGCTCCCTTAGATTTGTAAATGACCCAGTGGAACCCAAGAATATGAAGGGTGTTTACGTTATCCCATGCTCTTATGGGACTCCCTACATTGGTGAGACTAGTCACTCGATTAATCAAAGGATTCGTGAGCATGCTGCTAACATCAAGCATGGCAGGACCTGCTCCTCTACTTTAGCGGAGCATGCAGATAAATCTAAGCATCACATCTACATTGAGGAGGCCCAAGTCGTTGCTAGGGTTAGTCATTTCCATCATCGTAAATTGAGCGAGGCCCTAGAAATTAAAAAAAGACCCAATAATTTGAATAGAGATGATGGTTGGAATATTAGTAGATGTTGGGTCCCTGTCCTGTCCTCCTAGTTTTTTAGGCTTCTTTGTGGGGTTTATTTTGTTTGTTTGTTTATCTATGTAGGTATTGGCATCCTTTTTATAGTATTTTTATTTATTTATTCTTCATCAGAGTTTATTTTTCCTTCGTGTTGTTTTATGTATTTTATCATCTTATTCGTTCTTAACTCCTTTTAGTATTTTTGTTAGTGTTTAATGGGTCTGAGCCCCATATTTTATTGTTGACCCCATTTTATTTATTGATATATATATATATATATATATATATATATATATATATATATATATATATATATATATATATATATATATATATATATATATATATATATATATATAAAATGAATATATATATATATATATATATATATATATATATATTATTGGATATATGTGTGTGTGTGTGTGTGTGTGTGTGTTTATTTATTTATTTCTATTTCTATTTCTATTTATTTACTTTTATTTTTATTTATTTATTTATTTATATATTTCTTTTGACTTGTGTATAATTTTTTTTATTTATTTATTTTTCCATTAATTATTTTTAATTTAATTTATTTTATTTCCATTAATTATTTTATTTATCAAATGATCTTGTCTCGATTAGGTTCTTCACTCGTTTTTATAATTTTTTACTCCCCTCCTTTAAAGCTTGACTTTGATTTATTTATTTGTATTTTTTATAATTACTTTAAATATTATTTCTCAAAAACTAGTTGTTTAATATCTTCAGAGCTAACGAGCATACAATAGGGCATTAAATGCCCACTTACATGTGCCCTTGATAGCTCGATAACACATCACCATTAATTTTTATTTATCTAGTCACCATGTGCGTGTGTGTTATCGGGCTATCGAGGGCGCATGTAAGCGGGCATTTAATGCCCTATGGTATGCTCGTTAGCTCTTGCCGTTTAATATAGCGGTTACTTATTAATATTTGTTTTTTAATAAATTACTAAACGAATATCACAATTTAAATATTATTTTTCAAAAACTAGCAATATTTGGTTTTAATAAATTAATTTAAATATTATTTTTCAAAAACTGGTCATTTAATGTAGCCGTTACATATTAATATTTTTAATAAATTAGTAAAATAATATCATTATTTAAATATTATTTTCCAAAACCTAGTAATATTTGGTTTTAATAAATTAATTTAGATATTATTTGTCAAAAACTAGCCGTTTAATATAGTCGTTACTTAACCATATTTATTTTTAATATATTAATAAATTAATATTATAATTTAATTGTTATTGTTCAAATATCGTCGTTACTTGAAATTATGTCTCTACATTGCTCTCTATTAAGCCTTTGTCATGGTCTGCCTCTTCCTCTGGTCCTGATGATGAACCACACTTGTTGGTTCGAAACGCAATGACCAAAAGAAAAAAGAAAAAAAAGAAAAAGAAAATCTCTTATGTGATTTCTACCGAAAGACTTTTCTTAACTTAAAGATTGTTAGAAACTAAAACTTTTTATTTCATATTATTAGTGTATATACCTTAAGATAGAGTGTATTTATCGAGAATAGAGTGGAAGGCCCTATCTTCTTGAGTGATGGGGACACCCATGAACATTGAGTTTTCTAGAAAATATTGATGAGAAATATTAATATATTCTCCAAATAATTTTTTCATATGATATTTTTCTTAGTGACAAGAACCTTTAAAGAAAAACCAAAAGTTTTTTCCATCCAAATTGAAAAGGAAGGGAGAAAGAAGGTTCTCTTAACTGATTCCTTGAGAGGCAGAGAAACAATTATAGGGGAACCTTTTAATAATTTTCATTTTCTTTTTAGGAAGTAAAGCCATGAATATATGAGATCCATTTTGAAGGAAAACCAAATTCATAGAGTGTGTGGAAGAGGAAGGACCAATTAAGCTTCTCAAAGGGTTTTGATAGGTCAATTTTTAGTAGCATTCTTGTCTTTCTAGAAGATTTAAAGGAATGGATGACGTCATGGGAAACAATTATTGTATAGAATATTGGGTCCCTTCCATGCTACCCATTTGTTTATGAGAGACCAACGTGGGTAAAATTGGTTTGAGGTGATTCATGATGACCTTTGTTATGACTTTATAGCAGATTGCATAAATCTTTGGGTTGAAAGTCACTTGAATATTCAACCTCAGCTTTGGGAATATTTTATGATATGGATGACATCATGGGAAATCATATTCCATCCAATATTTTTCTCCCTTCCATGTAGCCCACTTATTCCTGAGAGATCAAAGTGGGAAAAATGGGTTTGAGGTGATTATTGATTAACTTTGTTATGAATTTATAAACCACATTAGATGAATCTATGGGTTGAAAGTCAGTTGAATATTCAACCTCGACTTTTCCGGGTGCAAACATGAAAACGGTGAAATTTAAGGCTGGGAGATTGAGAGAGAAAATTTGTACTACTTAATAGTTTTCTAGAGATCCTACTCGATGGTGGACCAATAGGCTTAGACAAAGTCTGGGGTGAATCAACCATGACCTATATTTTTTTTTTGGAAACAACTTTAATGGTCTTTTCCACTCCCTCCTTTAATACACTACATAAAAGTGACTCATTTTTCTTCTCTAGTAAGAAGAGATGTTATGTATTAAAGAATACTTTGTATCTCCTATTATCTAATTGATCTAGGATTGATCAATAAATTTCCATAATAGTGGGCTAAATCAACTTACATATCATTGTGATCTTGAATTTTTTCACTTCTACGTTCCTCAAGGAGGATATGAGATTACGTTATTTATGCTAGGGAATATATTCTCCTTATTTTAGTAAGTTTATCCTATACTTCTACTTAAATAAGACCTCCATAGGTTTTTGTTTTTCTTCAGTTGCATGAGGCTTTGTGTTTCATCATGAATTAGATCCTCAGATACTCCATGGTTAATATCTTCCAGTTCTATTATTGACTTCATACTACCATTCTTTACTTTCTCTTGGAATTGTGGATGAGCTAATGAAAATATTTCAAATATAAATTTATTATTTTTTATGGCTAGATTGAATGATTATTTATAAATAAATGGGTGAGTTATATGATTCCATTCATGGAATAATTTTGGACTCCAAAAAAATATCGCAAGCCTGAAGAATTTTCAAGATCATGAATTTCTTAAATCTAGATGCAAGTTGTTGGAAATGTCACCAATGGTTGTTCTAGATGAATGTTCCATTAATAATGTTGAGATTGATTACCTAATTCAAAATCATAAGATCTTGAAATAGGATATTGTTTTCTTATAATTTTATAATAGCTCACTTTTTGTTTGGGAGCTTTTTAATGACATTGAAGTCTCACTCGAGGATTGAAGGAAAATATTCAAGAAGGATATTGAGCTAACTTATGGTTTTGAAAATGTGTGATTTATATTTATGAATTACATACCCCTATAAATTTAAAAGGACACAAGTTAACATAGAGCCTATGAGTTGAAGATTGAATGCAAAAACTATTTAGGTTATGAATGCATCTAAAACTATAACTTCTTATAAACTCCAAAATATGGAAACACCCCCTACTTGTCCCTATGCATCAATAGCCATGTTCTGGAAATCACTTACCCATTTTGAGTATCACCTCTATGGATTCACCTAAGTATTTGTTTCTTGAATCATTATAAAATTTGGTTTATCATAGAGCCACTTCATTTTAAGGAGCATTTGCTTCTTATTACATTTAAGGCCATGTATGTACTAGGATATTATTTTCAGTGGGGAAGTGGCTTGGTGGAGGGGAATATCACTAAGAACAACTTAACTTGGCTAGAATCGAATAGCATAATTTCTCCCACCTCTTCTATAATTTATTGATTGTTGCTCCTACCCTTCTATTATTCCTCTTTGTGTGGTTTTGGGGATATTTTAACGGGGCTCATTTAGCCTCCAAGGTAATAAATTAAGTTTTCCATACCTAAGGCTTCCTTCTAACCATGGAATATACATTTCAATAGGATTTTCTAATAAACTATTCTCGATGTTTAGGGATTAAATTAGGATCCTTATATTTCCATTTTTTTTTCCATACCTTAGATGTCTAGGGAGTAAAGGTTGATATCCTCCATTTCCCCTTTGTCTTGATCCATTTCTTGATCGAAAATAGAAATTCATTGAAGGATAGGTTCCTAAAAATATTTATTGTTAGAATGGATTATGACTAATTTCAAAGGTGATATTGGGATGAACACAAATTCTACATATCCAATTTAGAGGGACACACATACGTAGTGAAGGGGAGAGTTAGGGGATGTTGTGTCCAAATGATAGAGGAGGTCAAATTTGTTTCCAAGTTTGAAATTTTTTCTAGGGTGTGGAGGAGAAAGGTTGTGCTAAGATCAACACCTAGAAGGGGGGTTAATGAAGCCCTTTGAATATTTATATTTAGGTTGAGCTTCAAGTGGGGTATGGTTTAGGATTGGAAAATTTATATAAATATGTCGATATTCATGATACCAACAACATGTAAGGGGGATAAGTTCATAATTGAGTGTTTTCTGCCATAGATCATCTTAGTAATAAATGTAAATAGGTTTTGGCATGCATAAGAGATATACTTTGTCTTGCTTACTGGCCTTCGAGATTTTGATGACATCTCCCAAATAATTACTAATCCTTTTTAGGATTTATCCATCCCAAAATAAACAAACATATGCATATCCAAGATAGGGAAACTGTGAAGTCCTCCATGTCCAATACAAATATTTCAATCCAAAATAAAAAAATATAAGCCAAAAGATTGAAGAAAGAGGTTATGTCCTCAAATATACACGCTCATTAGTCACTATTGAGAAAGATGATGGTGAGGAAACCTTTTGAACCAAGTTAAAACTTGATTTCATTTTTGTTCCTCCATTTTTGTTGTATCGACTATGTGCCACCTCTTTTATTTGACTAAACTCCTAAGAATTTTTCGATGTGAGCATGGTCTCTCATGTATTGAATATATTCTCTAATCTTGTTGCATTTGATCTCAAAACTTTAGATCCATAGCCACTTTATGAAGGTTGTTGCTAGTAGGATGTCATCTAATTTAGGTAAAACTCATTGACATGATTGTATTATTGGTTTCTATAGGGTTTGTTACTACATCAATGTTGAATGCAATAGTCCCTGAAATATTAGTATGCATTGAATTGGTTGTCGAGTGAGACAACATAACTATGAGAAGGATTCCCATTTGTAGATGTGTTGTGAACCCCTAATTGGAAGGAGGCAAAAGATAGGATTTTAAAGAATGTGTTACAGATCCATTTGGGCACATCAACCCTAACTTATAGATTAGTACTATTAGGGCCCATCAAACCCTAATGCAGTTGTTACATGCCTTAAATGAAGTCAACCATCAGAATGCCTCCTTCCCAAGAGATTCCATTATTGAAATCATCCTAAAACTGCCTCTAAGAAGATCAGCGTAGGCATGCCTTTATCAGGGTGCACTGCAGTGTAGCCCAGTACACTGCCAGGGTGCATTGCAGAGCACTTGAGCCCTCTTTAGCCTGCGCTAAGTGAATTTGAGCGAAATATGCATTAGGGTTTGGAATATTCTTATCCATAGGATGCTTCTAGAAGTTTCCCAAGGCTATCCACTCCTTTGGGCTCGAAATTGGGTGAGGAAGGAAGTTAAGGAACATCAATCTGTTTATCCCTTACTCCATGGAACTAAATCCTAAGTTTGGGAGGGCATTCATTGTCACCATTTATGGCATAACTTCCTTCATTCACTTACAAAAAGACCACTCATCTAAGTGATTAGGGGCTGGAAATCATTGAATTATAGGGAGATGTTATTAGTATAAGACTTGAGTTGGTTTCAAGTATTGTAATGATGTCAAAATGTCTTGCTTGTTATGAGGAGAGGATGGGATTGAACTAGAGGAGTGACACTGAATCAAGAAAATTGGGTTGTAACTCTTCCTTTTACTAGTAAAGTGTTCAAAGCTTTTTCCATATGTTTCTATTGTTTATTGATGCTTTCATATGTGTATTATGCACTTGATTCCATTTTATTTTTAGTCAATAGATCATTATCATATGCTTTGATCGGTTTTTGTCTTCTGTCTGTGTGCAAGTACTTTTCAAGCGAATTAAGTACGGAAAGGAGCGACAAAATTAATCAACGGAGATAAGGAGTAAGTGAAATATTCAGGTAGGCTTCTTTACTATCTTATTTAATCTGTTGGTTATAGAAAAAGTAGAGAATGCTTTGCACTATTGTTTTAGACTTTGCTACTAGTCTAGGGGTTTAGGCATTTATCCATAGACACTAAAACTTCCCAAAACAAATTGGCGACTCTGTTGGGGAGAGATTATCCATCTTAGTAGCTTATCAACCTCTTAAGACATTTTTACATACTGTATTTGTGGTCGTTGATTGAATTTCAGTCTTATTTCATTGAAAATTGAGTCAAAACCGTGTCAAATTGCCTTCAGAAATGGGTTACTGTCACTAGCACAACCTAGTGAAGGACACAGTGCGCTGTAATGCACTTCCTGCATAGAGCCAGTGCATTGAAGCACAATGTCTCTCACTGCAGCCTATGCTGATCCCTTGAATGTCAGTTTCCCATCTAGGAGCTGAATTTTTTTTTGCCAATTTTCTCCTGTTTGAATGATTTGCTGAATGTCAATGATGTCTTGTCCCTAAAAATAGTTTTTCATCTCCTTAGCTAGCCCTACTTAGACTAGGATTGATAAATTTTTCTTATGTATTTACTTTGTCATTTTCAATCTATAGTTGAAAGTTAGGTTTTTGGACAATTGATCTTTGTTGAAAGAAAGTGTCGTAAACTTGTCTTTTCCTTCGAAAATTGAATTGTTATAAAGTCTTCATTCATGAAAGATCGATTGATTTATGTGTGCATATGATTAGTCTTTTCATTGAAAGTATCATAATTCCTCATTTCTTTGAAAACGAAAGTGTCGTAAGGTCTTCCTTTCCTTGAAAAGAAATTGTCGCAAAATCGTCATTTTTATGAAAAGAGTTTATTAATCGATTATGCATTTGTATTTCTTTTTTTTTCATATTCACATTAAGGGAATCAAAAAGAAATACATGCATGTTGCATTGAAAATTTTCATGAATGCTTCAAAGGAATAGCTAGGGAAATTGCATTAGATGTGCTTTTTTCTCTTTGTTAAAGATCTGATTTTTCTATCCCTACTAGCTAAGGATTTTCATTGTTAAATTGTATGGAAAGAATGCTTATCATATTAGTTGCATTTTAGGAATTGCAAACATACATCACATGGTGAACCTTGAAAGGAAAATTCTAAAGAAGATCAACTTAAAATTTACCTGAATTTACCTAATGGAGCATTGTCACTTAACGAAAAAACATTTAGAGGTCTAGGCTAGAGATGTGTTCTGGCATCGTAAAACAAAGCAGTTGTCGCTAACTTGTTTGCAATACATCTCGAGTGTGATACCTCATTCCACGTATGTGAGTATATCGTAGCTTGTCCACGTACCTTCGGGTATATAGGGCAGTGTTACAGTACGTAAAGTATATGGGAATGCTCTCACTGTGCGGTTTTGCATTAGACAATGCTTATACAAACTGGGCCTCCATGTACCTTTGGGTATATATGGGATGAAAACTATAGGTTGTTATCCATCCTTATGTAACTGAGTTGACCACCTTGTAAACTGTGATACACCGAACACAACATTTGGGGAGATTGCCTGCCCGTACTTCCTGGTTCGCCAGGAGGTATTCTGCAGTTAACATTTTTGCCTAGATTATCTCTCTTTTGTTTTGTTATGTTAGTTTGATTAAAATAAAATTAATTGATTGTGGATAAAATCCTCCACGCTCACTCCATAGTTGATCTTAGGTTGAAACAAATGGCAAAAAATCTGGAGTCCACCGATCAAGGAATTCTTTTTTATGGGAATCCTAGTCCTCTTCCTTATTTCAGAAATATTGGTGCTCCTTATATGGCTACATTGTCCCTTCCAGGATTTACCATTGGTTTTCTAGTACAGTTGTTTTCAACCTCCTTGGTTCAAAATGTCATGATTTATCCACAATTGAGTACTCCTCCAACTGGACAAAATCAACCTCCAATTGATCCTAAAGTTGAGCCTTTGCCTTCTTCCTCGGTTGTTTCTTCCTCCCCTTCTTCCTCTTCACCTGGTGAAAGTATTGGTACTAGTAACCAGTGTTGGGTTGTGTTATATTCTTTCCACGACTAACCTACATAGTGAACCGGGGGGTTAGAGGGGGGGCAAAGCCCGGGGGTTTGAGTGGGGTGGGTAGCTCGCCTCTACAGGGTCTGGGGCAGCGCCCCGAGATTTTTTTTTTTGGACCCTATATTAAGTTGGACGAACCTACCTATGGTTTTCGATCCATGGTTTTGGATGCGATGGTTTTCGTTCCATGGTATTGGATGCTTCGGCATGTATAAATATGTATTGTAACATTGAAAGGAATATCATGAAAAATCAAGCTGGCAGTTCCAGTTTTGAGATCCAAGGGAAAATCTCTATGTATATGTGTTTTATGTGTTATGCTCTCGTATTGTTTATTTTCTGTGTTTTAGAATTCGTATGCAGGTAATTTTTGCACAGGGTTAAAACCTACATTTGGTATCAGAGGTGTTTTGGCTTCAAGGGGATGCCTTTGTTTCTGAGGGGTTTCACTCAGGCCTGTGGTAGACCCTTTTCAGTGGGAGATCTGTGAGATCGATTTTGGTGGTGAAAGAAGATGGCGAGCAGTGGAAAGATAGAGATTGATAAGTTTAATGGTCAAAGTTTTGAGTTATGGAAACTCAAGATGGAGGACCTATTGGTGGATAAAGTTCAGTGGATCATGGTAGATCCAGGTACTAAACCAACGGGAGTGTTTGATGAAGAATGGAAGAAGTTGGATCGGAAGGCAAAGAGCACAATATGATTGTGTGTCTCAGATTTAGTATTGCTGAATGTATCAGGGGAAGCTACGACAAGGGCTTTATGGTACAAGTTAGCGACTTTGTACCAATCTAAGTCTCTAGTGAATAAACTATTCCTATGGAAAAAGCTGTATAACCTGAGGATGAAAGATGGAGACTTGGTGACAGAGCATTTGAATGCGTTTAATGCTGTGGTAAGTCAGTTATCGTCTATTGATATCAAAATTTCAGACAAAGATAAGTGCATTAGTTTGTTGTATTCTCTACCAGATTCGTGGGATAGTTTGGTTATTGCAATAGGTAGCAATGCAACTGCCTTGCAGTTTGATGAAATAGTCTCATCCTTGCTAGCGGAGGAGATGAGATGAAAAAATATGGAGAGCTAGAATGGTGATGCCTTGTCTGTATGAGGACAGTCCCAGAACAGAAACAAAAATAAGTCATCGCGTGGGAGATCTAAATCTCCAGGAAAACCTGTAAAGGTGGTGTGCTAGAAATGAGGAAAGGAAGGGCACTACAAAAGAGACTGTAAATCTAAAGCTCCTAACAAAGGAAAGGGATTTGATGATGCTTCTTCTGTAGAGGCAAAAACCACCTCAGATGAAGGTGAGGATGTGTACTTGGCTTCTTTAAGTACACATGTAGATCATGAGGCATGGTCAATTGACTCAGGTGCATCCTTTCACTTCACTCCCCACGAAGAGTGGTTCTGCGAGTATGAGAAATACGATGGTGGTGATGTCTTCTTTGGGGATGATAGGAAGGCTAGAATCATTGGTCGCAAAAAAGTAAAGTTGACGTTGGAAGGTGGAAGGGTTAGAACACTTCCGGGTTTTCTTCATATTCCTGCATTAGCCAGAAATCTGATTTCTGTAAGCAAGTTGGATGATGCAGGTGTAAAAATAGTGTTAGAGAAGGATACCTGCAAGATGGTTTAGGGAGCACTGGTATTGATGCGGCGAGTTTGGACTGGAACTGTGTACAAGCTGTAAGGTAGCATTGTTATTGATGGGTGCAATAGTTTTGTGGTTCCTAAAAGTGGAGCAGAAAATCTAGTGGTCTCTGGAGAGAAGACCATGTTGTGCCATCAAAGCCTTGGACATATTGGAGAGAAGGGCCTTCGAATACTTCATGATAAAGGTATGGTAGAAGATATGAGTAATAGTTCTCTAGATTTTGATTTTTGTGAAAATTATGTATATGGGAAGCAGAATTGGGTGAGTTTCCCCTCTGGTGGTAAGAGGGAAAAACAGATATTAGAGCTTGTGCACAGTGATGTGTTTAGAACTGTGAAGGTTCCATCACTTAGTAAGTCTATGTACTATATATCATTTATAGATGACTTCTCAAGGAATACATGGATATATTTCCTTAAGAATAAATTTGAAGTCTTTGACAGGTTTAAAGAAACTAAGGCTCTGGTGGAAAACCAGACAAAGAAGAAGATCAAGGTGTTGAGGACAGATAACGGTGGGGAGTTTTGCAGTAAGGAATTTGAAGAATTCTGTAAGAAGTGTGGTATAGCACAACATAATACTACTCCATATACACCTCAGGAAAATGGAGTTGCAAAAAGAATGAACAAGATGTTGATGGAAAGGGCAAGAAGCATGCTCAGTGGTGCCAGGTTAGGACAGGAATTCTGGGCAGAGGCGGTGGAGACAACATGTTACCTGGTCAACAGATCACCTTCATCAACGTTGGAGGATAAGAATCCACAAGAGGTATGGACTGGTAAGAAACCCTCTCTTTCACATCTGAGGGTATTTGGATGCGATGCATATGTACATGTCCCAAAGGAGAAACGAACCAAGCTGGATAGTAAATCTGAAAAGTGCATCTTTATTGGGTATAAGGATGGTTTAAAGGGTTATAAGCTTTAGAACCCAACAACAAGGAAGGTTGTGTACAGCTGAGATGTGGTGTTCAGAGAGGTGAAAGATGTTATTAAACATGAAGTCCAACCAAAGAAACCTGAGAAGATAGAGTTTGAGCTAAAGGAGGAAGAATCATACTCTACAGTAGAAGAGGAATCAGAAGATGAAGAGCCACAAACTCCGAGTGTAAGAAGATCAGTTCAAGAAAGAAGGCAGCCAGAAAGGTATAGTCCATCTGCTTTCTATTCAAATTTTGCTTTATCTATTACTGATGATGATCCCAGAACTATGAAGGAAGCAGTAGATTCAGAGGATGGAAAACTTTGGAAAGAGGTCATGGTTGATGAAATGGAATCTTTGCACAAAAATGAGGTTTGGGATCTGGTGGAGTTTCTGGCTTGAAGGAAACCCATTGGAAGCAAATGGGTGTTCAAGAAGAAGACAAATGCAGAAGGAAAGGTGCAGAAATACAAAGCTCGATTGGTAGAAAAAGGTTATTCCCAGGTTCTGGGAATTGATTTTGGTGATATATTTTCTCCTATTGCCAAGGTAAATTCTATTAGGTTACTTTTATCTGTTTGATCCGGATTTAAACAGGAACGCAACAAATTACAGAGATAACCATATACACAAAGATGCAGCGGAAATAATACTTCATTTCATTAATGGAAAATACTGAAATATGATTACAACCAGAAATGGAAATAAACTAGCTAGGGCGATGGTAGCTTATCTCTGAGAAGAAATGTGATGGCTACATGCCTCTCAACTGTGTTACAATGAGGCTCGAAGGCCTATTTATTGTTGAGAAACAATGGAAAACCCTTAACATTCCAAAACCTAACCCTAGGAGATGAAATGCCAAACTGTGGGCCCGTTTGGGGGTAAGTTGGTACATCAACTTCCCGGGGTCGTAACTTTGGCATATGATCTCCGTTTGACGCGTACAATAGCTCATTAGAAAGATCTATCTGAGCGCTATCATTGTTCGAACGAGCAACATGGGTCCATTCCATGGACCCATGTTGCTCTCGGATTCCCCAAAAAACGTCGTTTAGGGCCTCAAAACGGCTCCAGAAGTTCAGGACCCGAAAAACTGCTAAAAATAGTAAGTTGTGCTACAATTAAGGAAATTGAAAATGCTGAGAAAGACAATGGTGGGGGTCCAGGTGGACTTGGCAGGTGGCCACCAATATCCACCTGGATCATTCCTCCCCCCTTAGTAAGCAATGGTCCCCATTGCGTTGAGCTCCTCCATGAGATGAGGAAACTTCTACTGAACTTGTTCCCTGGTGAGCCACTTGCCCTGTTGAAGGAGTTGGCCTGCTTTGACAACTCGATACAGTTGGATATTCTGTTGGCGAGTGTTCTTGATCTGTGTGTCCATGATCCGATCAGTTGCAGCTTGTTCCATGCAATCTGGATTTAATTCTGTGGGTTTGAGTTGTTCTGCAATGTCGGATGTGTCTAGCAATGGTGGAAAGTATGGCCGAAGGCGGTCCACATTGAACACTGGGTGCAGGCCAAGGAATGGGGGAATGTTGAGCTCAAATGAATTGTCTCCCATAGCCTTAGTAATGGTGTAAGGACCATATCGGAGTGGTCTCAATTTCCGATAGGCTCCAGTAAGGCGTTCCTTTTGCAAATGCAACCAGACTTTGTCGCCCACCTAAAACTTGTGTGGCACCCGATGTTGATCATGTCGCTACTTGTACTTGGCATTTGATTTCTCAAGAATGTCATGCACCTGCTGGCGAATATGTTGGATGCGCTCAATGAAGCTGGTGGCCTTATCTGTTTCAGACTAGACATGAGCTGAATTCATGTGAGTAGCTACAAGTGGCATGGCCACATCAATGGGGCATAGTGGCTGGAATCCCAAACCCACCTGAAAAGGGCTATGGCCAGTGGAGCTGTGAAGAGCTCGGTTGTAGCTGTGCTGAACATAGGGGAGGCTCTTGTCCCATGTGCGCGGATGCTTCGAGTTATACATGCGCAGAATGTGCACAATCATCCTATTGACAACCTCTATCTGGCCATCAGTTTGAGGATGGAAGGTTGTGGACTTCGTGAGTTTGGTGTCCAGCATTGACCAAAGACTGGACCAAAATGTGCTGAGAAACCGACTGTCCCGATCTGAGATGATAGACTGTGGGATCCCAAAGTGCACCCACACTCGTTCAAAGAAGAGTTTAGCAGTGGCTTCTGCTGTGATATTCTTCTTGCAGGCCACCATAATGGCCATCTTCGAGAACCTGTCGACGACCACAAAAAAACAGTCATTTCCATGCTTAGTGGAAGGAAGGCCTGACATGTAATCCATGGAGATGGATTCCCAAGGTCGACTAGGGGTAGGCAACGGGGTATAGAGGTCGTGCTTCTTAATGGCCGATTTGGCAATGGCACAGGCAGTACATGATCGGATGTACTTCCCAACATCCTGTCGAAGATTCGGCCAATAGAAATAATTTTGCAGTACTGCCACTGTTTTCTCGACCCCGAAATGCCCAGCAGCCCGACTGTAGTGTGCTTCCCAAATCATCTCGGCACGCTCGCTTGATGGAACACAAAGGTGACCGAGGTGGCATAATAGGGCATCCTGGAGGTGAAAATCTGCAACCTGCCGACCCTCCAAGAGTGTCTGGTATGTGTGGCCGAATTCTGGGTCGCTTTTGTAGAGAAGTGGCCAATCAGAAGTCTCGTGCCCACAAGAGTTGAGCACGGTGGTTAGCGCCATGATCGGTGATCGACTGAGGCAATCTGCAACATTATTGGTGCTGCCTTTTTTATACTTGATATTCAAGTGAAACTGTTGCAGGTATGTAGACCACTTCTGATGGCGATCATTCTGCAATTTCCCTTGGGTCTGTATGAACTGCAGAGGTCGGTGGTCTGTGTGGATGACCGTTTCCTTCCCCAAAATGTAATGCTTCCATTGTCGGCAGGCCTATACAATGGAATACATCTCTTTATCATAAGTGGGGTACTTCCGGACTGTGTCTGAAAGTGTTTCACTGTGATATGCCACTGGATGTCCATGTTGAGTAAGGACTGCCCCAATAGCATAGTCAGAGGCATCTGTCTCGACCTCAAATGGTTGTTGTAAATCTGGTAACGCGAGCACTGGTGCCGTGCAGAGGCGATCCTTCAACTCCCTGAATGCCTTCTGTTGAGATTCAGACCAAAAGAATTTTGCTTTCGCCCCACCCTTGGTGACTTGACTCAAGGACCAAGAAATATGAGAAAACCCCAACACAAACCCGCGGTAGAAGTTAGCAAGACCTAGAAAGCTGCGGAGCTCTGTTAGAGTGGTTGGAGAGGGCC
This sequence comes from Pinus tabuliformis, assembly GCA_031772625.1. Taxonomy (NCBI): domain Eukaryota; kingdom Viridiplantae; phylum Streptophyta; class Pinopsida; order Pinales; family Pinaceae; genus Pinus; species Pinus tabuliformis. The sequence continues at coordinate 895,538,083 of CM062806.1, read as the reverse complement.
AATCCCGAATGACTTGGATCTTGGCTGGATCGACATGCACCCCCTTTTCATCAATGATGTATCCCAGATACTGAACCTGGGTCATGCCAAAAGTGCATTTCTCCAAATTGGCACATAGCTTGTGTTGCCGCAGTGTTTGGAGAACCTGTCAGATGTGGTGGAGGTGCTCTTCCCAACTCTGGCTGAAGATCAGAATGTCATCCAAGTATACTACTACAAAGGAGTTGGTGAATGGCCGCAAGATGTCATCCATTAGCCTCATAAAGGTTGCAGGAGCATTCGTCAATCCGAAAGGCATGACCAACCATTCAAAGAGGCCCTCCTTGGATTTGGAGGCAATCTTCCACACATCGGAGGGTTCGATTGGCACCTGGTGATATCCCGACTTCAGGTCGATCTTGCTGAAATATTTCGCCCCCTTTAGTTGGTCTAGGAGGTCATCAATCCGCGGGATCGGCTACCTATTACGGACAATGATCTTGTTCAGCACCCGATAGTCAATACAGAGTCTCCACGTCCCATCCTTCTTCTGTACCAACACGATCGGGCTCCCACAGGGTGATGAACTCGGATGGATGTGACCTTTCTGCAGGAGCTCCTAAATCTGCCTCTTGATTTCATCGTTCTCCACAACGGAGCGCCGATAAATTGGTCCATTCGGTAGCGGCGCACCTGGGGTCAGATCGATGGAGTGCTTGACCTAACAGTGCAGAGGAACCCCTGCCGGGGAGGTGAAGATGTCCTCGTACTCCTCCACAATCTTGTCCATCTGTAGTTGTCGTGCAGAGGGGCCCCGTTTGGAGGCCGCGGCCACTGTCTTCTTCTTTCCTTGAGGGCGTATCATCAGGAAAACAAATTTCCTGGTTTTGGAAATGGTCTTACTGCATTGTTTTGCAGTAATCAAAGACAGGGCGGCAGGTGGTGCTACCTCTGGTATCCTGAACAACTTATTCCCAATGTAATAATAACAGCACGGGGCCTTGATTCATACACAGCATGTCGCTTCCACAAGTATGGTTGTCCTAGTAATACATCACAAACTTCAAGGGGAACAATGTCACACAATACCTCATCTGTGAAGGGCTTGATGTTGTATGGAAGGCGACACTGCTGGCTCATGCGAAGATCTCGTCCTTGGTGAAGCCACCCAATGGTGTATGGTTGTGGATGTGCTGTGGTCGGTAAGCCCAACCACTTCACGACCTCTGCCAAAATGAGGTTCTTTTGACTCCCGCTATCAGCAATGACCTGTATCGGGGAGCCCTTTACCCACATCTGGGAGTGGAAGAGACGCTCCTCCTCCTCTGGATCTTCGGGTTCATTTTTCTGGATCTTTGCGGTAGCAACAGTGGCGCTGGGGTCCGCATCAATGATCTGCTTCCCTTTTTCATACCCCTTATCGGGTTCTGACTCAGAGTCGGAACATGCATCTGATTCTGAAACCTTTAGCTCAGCCACCAGTGACTGCTTGGCCCGACACTCACTTGTGTTGTGAGTGGAGCTCTTATGGAACTCGCACCATTTTCTAGTGTCCTTTCTCAGCTTCGCGACACTGTTCTTTGCTTGCAACTTCGGCTGGTTGTCTTGGGCTGTCCCGCCTTGGCTTTGTCCTTTGTTCTGTGGTTTAGGGGTACCTTTCCCCTGCTTTGGATTCGCAGATCCAATGTCTCGCTTCTTTTGTTTAAACTTCTGCTCGACCTTGACGACATACCGGTATGCTGCGCCGAGCGAGGGGATGTTTAGGAATTGCATTTCTTCCTGGATGTACTTGTGCAGGCAGCCACGGTATTTGAGTATCAAATGTTGCTCCGAATCCTTGATACCCAACTTTGTGCGAAGGGTATGGAAAAGATTGGTGAACTCCGGCACGTCTTGGTCCCTTCCCTGCCGCATCATGGTCCACTTTATGTATTCATCCTCATAGCTCCTGACAGGGTAGTACTGCTCCTTGATGGCATCCCGGAACGAATCCCAGGTGGGTGCGGCTGAAAATAGTGAGCCAGTACTTTCATCCTTCTGCTCGCAGTAGGTTTCCCACCAGTCCTTGACGTGGGGGGCTGCTTTGAGGAGGGCAAAAACAATCTTTTCCCAACTCGAAAATTCGTGAACAAAAAAATAACCCTCTAGCAAATTTAACCATTTATCTACAGCATCTGCGTCTATCTGACCCTCGAATATGGGGATTTCAAAATTAACTTGTACCTTAAAGGGTGTGGCATTTCCAGAGTAGCTGCTGGAAGCCGACGCGTTGCTTCTGGGTAGCCGCTGAAGGATCTGGGCAAAGCTGTCCATCATCGCGTTCCGTTGTCGCTCGAGGGCTTCTTCGAGCAAGATTTTGATGGGATCTCCTGCCCCCTCGTCTTTCTTCTCGTCCGCCATGGGAGGCCGTCGGGATTTGCGAGGCTGGTCTTGCAAAGGTTCAACCAGTTCAAGCCCTAACTCCTTATATCCCGACCTTGTTGGGGACATGCAAAGAAAAACAGAGAAAAAGAAGACCGCTCTGATACCACTGATCCGGATTTAAACAGGAACGCAACAAATTACAAAGATAACCATATACACAAAGATGCAGCAGAAATAATACTTCATTTCATTAATGGAAAATACTGAAATATGCTTACAACCAGAAATGGAAATAAACCAGCTAGGGCGATGGTAGCTTATCTCTGAGAAGAGATGTGATGGCTACATGCCTCTGAATTGTGTTACAATGAGGCTCGAAGGCCTATTTATTGTTGAGAAACAATGGAAAACCCTTAACATTCCAAAACCTAACCCTAGGAGATGAAACGCCAAACTGTGGGCCCCGTTTGGGGTTAAGTTGGTACATCAACTTCCCGGGGTCGTAACTTTGGCATATGATCTCCGTTTGACGCGTACAATAGCTCATGACAAAGATCTATCCGGGCACTATCATTGTTGGAACGGGCAACATGGGTCCATTCCATGGACCCATGTTGCCCCCGGATTCCCCAAAAAATGTTGTTTAGGGCCTCAAAACGGCTCCGGAAGTTCAGGACCCGAAAAACTGCTAAAAATAGTAAGTTGTGCTACAATTAAGGAAACTGAAAATGCTGAGAAAGACAATGGTGGGGGTCCAGGTGGACTTGGCAAGTGGCCACCAATATCCACCTAGATCATTGTTGCTGCTGCTTTTGATTTTGAGGTAGAACAGATGGATGTGAAGACAACATTTCTTCACGAGGATTTCGAAGAGGAGATCTACATGAAGCAACCTGAAGGCTTTGTGGTGAAGGGTAAGAAAGAAATGGTATGCAAGTTAAAATAGTCTTTGTATGGGTTAAAACAATCACCAAGGATGTGGTATCAAAAATTTGATACATTTATATGGGGACTTGGCTTCACCAGAAGCAAAGTAGATCATTGTGATTATTTTAAATTAATTGATGACCATGTTATTTATCTAGTCTTGTATGTGGATGATATTTTTTTGGTTGGAAATGACAAAGAAATTATCCAGGATTTGAAGACCTAATTGTCCTCCAAATTCAACATGAAAGATCTTGGTGCTGCAAACTATATTTTGGGCATGGAAATTAAAAGAGATCGGGCAAAGAGGAAGCTCTAGTTAAACTAGAGGAAGTATGTCGAGACAATACTACAGAGGTTTATTATGCAGAATAGTAAACCGGTGAAAGTTCCTCTTCCTGTAGGTGTAAAGTTACCTGTTGAACAATGTCCCAAGACAGAAGAAGAGGAAGAGGATATGTCTCGTGTTCCATATGCAAGTGCAATCGTTAGCCTAATGTATGCAATGGTTTGTACTAGACCAAACATTGCACATGTAGTGTGAGTATTGAAAAATTTTATGTCAAAACCAGGGAAGGAGCACTAGACAACAGTGAAGCGGGTTTTCAGGTATTTGCGTGGCACTAGTGATTATGGTTTGTGCTACCAAGGAAGACCAAGATTGGACAGAGTGTTGGATATTCATGGCATTGTTATGTAGACTGGGCTGGAGATCTGGATCAAAGAAGATCTACAAGTGGGTATGTGTTTAACCTATTTGGAGGTACAGTAAGTTGGATGAGTAAGAAACAATCTGTAGTGGCACTATCAACTACAAAGGCAGAATACATGGAAGCCACTCATGCAAGCAAGGAAGCAGTTTGGTTGCAGAGATTGTGTTCAAGTATGGGGTTAGTACAGGGAGCTATAAGGATAGACTGTGACAACCAAAGTGCAATTTTTTTGGCAAAGAACCCTACTTACCATTCAAAGACAAAGCACATTGATGTTCAGTATCACTTTCTGAGGGACATGATAGAAAACAAAAAGGTGTTGCTGGTAAAGGTCGACACTTTGAAGAATACTGCAGATGCAGTGACAAAATCTATGAGCTCTGAGAAGTTCACTTGGTGTAGAGAAATAATGGGCGTTTCAGGGCTGGAAAAATGACTAAGCTCTCCTCTGGCCCCCTATGAAAAGAAAACAACAAGTGGGAGGGGGTTAGAGGGGGGGTGGAGCCCCCTTTTCGTTGTGTCGATTGCACAGCGGGGGAATCAGAGGTGGGGCAGCAACTCCCCCTATCTGGGGGGTTTGAGGGGAGCAAGTAGCCCCCCTCTACAGGCTCTAGGGCAGCGCCCTGGGAAATTATTTTTTTGGGACCCTATATTAGGTTAGGAGAACCTACCTATGGTTTTCGTTCCATGGTATTAGATGATTCAGCATGTATAAATATGTATTGTAACATTGAAAGGAATATAAAGAAAAATCAAGCTGGTAGTCTTAGTTTTGGGATCCAGGGGAAAATCTCTCTGTATATGTGTTTTATGTGTTACGCTCTTGCATTGTTTATTTTCTGTGTTTTAGAATTCGTATGCAGGTTATTTCTGTACGGGGTTAAAACCTACAACCAAGTGGCTAAGAAGAAGAAGAAGAAGCAAGTTCAACAGAGGGGCAACCAAGAAACCATTGCTTTGAATGCAACATCGAATGAGAAACCATCCATCAAGCCTCACAAAGTTTTATATCCATGCAAAATTTGTGCGGGAGACCGTCTTCTTCAAATTTGTCCTAATATTCCTCAAATCTTAGAAGAATGGTCTACTTGTTCACATCATCCTATGTTATCAACTTCTAGAGATCATGTTGGTGACACACCATCAACTAGTGGTAGTAAAGTTCATGGACATAAGGGTAAAGTTAATTTCCCCTATAGGTTATGTGAAGGGAATCAGCTCATTAACCTTCGTCCCTATCTGGATGACGCCAAGAAGGTGTTGGATAACCGTCCTGCTTCACCGTAGTGACTTCCATCTAGTTATAGGAGACTATCCCTTAATCCTTCATTAGTTGATGAATTGACTGACTCAAATCAACTATCGATCAAACCCACTCTATTTGAAAGTGAATCCTATGAGTCTATACCCGACCCAAATCAACAAGTCGAGGTAATAGTTGACCTAATTTCACCTTCAGCAAATCGTACCTTTCCCAAATAGAATGAATCTGATACCACTCAAGTTCTTTTTGTTTCTTCATATACTAATGAGCTTGGGGGAAATCCTCCTATTCCATCAAGATAGGAGGAAAATCCTCCCACTGTCATAACTCAATGGGTTAATAGTCTTGTTTCTACAGTACCCCCTCCAAGTAGTCTAGTCACTTCCTTTGATTGGAATCGACTGGTAGGATTCCATCTTCCTTCTTATGTGCCTTTCCTGATCATAGTACAAGTTTGTAATATGATTGTATCGGGCACTATTATAGATGAAGGTGCATCAATGAGCATCCTTTCCTCAACTGCTTGGCGATCGCTCAGTTCACTACTGCTTGTGCCAGTTACCGAGAATCTGTTGGCTTTTAACAACAGAACTAGGCAACCACTAGAGATCCTCCCTCAGTTACGCATTACTTTGGGAGGAAAAATCGTTTATCTGAACGTGATGGTAGTCTAAGGCCCTTTAGATTATAACTTAGTACTTGGGCGTGACTATTTTTATAATATGGGAGCTATTGTTTCAACACTCTTTCGAGTGATTTGTTTCCCGCATGAAGGCATAATCGTCACTGTTGACCAGCTTTCATTTTCCAGTCCAAATATAGCTCCTAGTCAACCATCTTCCCTAAGTGTTCCTTTTGTGTCAATGGTATCATCTCCGGCATGGGTTACTTATGTGGCAACCTGTTCCATACCTACATCAACTGACGATCATTTCAGTGATGTTGTACATCATGTACTGGGGGCATTGGAACCAGATATCTCCTTCATGACCTCTTATGCTTCGTGAGCGAGTTATGAGGATAGTTCTTTTACTATCTCAACCTCGTTAAAAAATGAAACAGACCCATGAGGATAGTTCTTTTACTTTGCCAACCTCGTTAAAAGATGAAACAGGTCCACAAGGACAGTTCCTTGTCGTGTGTCAACCTCATTAAAAAATGAAACTAAGGAGTATGAGGATATTTCTTCTACTATGTCAAGCTCGTTAAAAAATGAAACAGTCCCACAAGGATAGTTCCTGGTCTTGTGTTAACCTCGCTAAAAAATGAAACCAAGGATATGAGGATAGTTCTTTTACTATGTCAACCTCAGTAAAAAATTAAACAGGTCCATGAGGATAGTTCTTTTACTGTGTCAACCTCATTAAAAAATGAAACAGGTCCATGAGGATAGTTCCTTGTCTTGTGTCAACCTCGTTAAAAAATGAAACAAGGAAATATGAGGATAGTTCGTGGTCTTGTGTTAACCTCATTAAAAAATGAAACAAGGAGTATGAGCATAGTTCCTTATCTTGTGTCAAGCTCGTTAAAAAATGAAACAAGGAATCTAAGCAGAGTTCCTTCTCTTGTGTCAAGCTCATTAAACAATGAAACAAGGTCCCCTGGAGCAAAGTTCGAAATCGAGTCTTTGATTAGATCTTGTAAAATCCCAATCGAGTCTTTCAGTTGATCTCGTAAACAAACCTTCATTCCATCCACCTGATATCCACAAGTAGTCTACTTAGGTGAATGTAATGAAGCTTGGGGGCATGCACCTAGTGGTAAAGTTAAGTTTCCCTGTAGGTTATGTGAAGGGAATCACCCCATTCACCTTTGTGCCTATCTGGACGAAGCCAAAAAGGTGTTGAATAACTATCCTTCCTTACCATAGCGACTTCCATCTGGTTATAGGATACTCTCCCTTTCATCATGCTGGGGACATGAAAACTGAATCCAAGCATAGTTTTTTGTTTCAAGCTTGTGTAAACATGAAACTAAATCCAAGCATAGTTTTTCATTTCAAGCTTGTGTAAACATGAAACTGAATCCAAGCATAGTTCCCTATGGCTCAAGCTTGTGTAAAAATGAACCCATTTCCATTTTTAACCCTTGTGGTTGCCATTCTATCAGCCTTTTCTATCAAATGAGCCTTGGTTGTTTCATTCCATCACCACCATCTCTTTGGCCGATCATAGGCTTTCACTTGGTTGTTTTACCTTTTTTGAGGAACAATTGCAATGAATGGTCTTATTAGCTAGCCTCTTCACATAAATCAACATGTTTCGAGAAGTTCCAACATCACCAAAGCCAGTTGCTACCCTAGACACCACTCGTTCCTCAAAATGGAGTCCTCTTTAAGCTCTTTTCAGATTTTCTAAATATGAAAAGATTGTCGAGCGCTTGTCCTTTCCAGCTCGTTAACGGATTGGAAAAGATATCTACTCAGTATCAGTTTTACCCTTTTTTAGGCTGAGATAGATTAATACAAAAAAGGAATACGCTAATCGAATATGGTCAATAGGTTGTCTCTTGTATTGTTTTATGCTTTTTCTGACTTGAGAGACAAATCTACAAAAAAGAACTTTTGGAGTTTCCTTTTCATCCCTTTTCAAACTCTATAAAAATGAAAAAGACCGAGTTATCTTTGTCGTTAAACTTGTTAAAAACATGAAATAGCGAAAAACTTGTCCTTCTAGACAAGACCGAGTTTCACCTTCACTAGACTTGTTAAAGCATCAAATAGTGATGGATTCACCCGAAGGATGGAATTAAACAACAAGCATATGTTATCCTCCTCAAGCTTGATAAAAATAAAGAGGTACTGGTTAGCAATGACTGGGGAAAATGGGAAAAAGGGAATAACAATTTATGGTGGCAAGTCACTCTTGAACATGACACTTTCACCTCATCACCATGACTATGTGGGTTGGGTCATTCAGCTTGATGGTTATCACACCGTTGGTCTATCATACCATCCATTACTTTGTTTTGGGTGAATGCTACCAATTCATTTTAGTGTCGTCGACATGTTCAAGAGAAGTCATTCAGTTCAAACTTCATCCTTTGAAATACCGTAAACCCTCATTTTCATGACTGCCATTCCTGAACCTTCTGTCGTCAGTCAATTTTCATCTCCAAAATCATTTACCTTGTTTCGTATTTTTGATGTGGGATACATCAAGGCCATCTTACGACGAGTCACTTCTTGTCGACATCAACACATTATCCTAGAAGTTAACTTAGGAACACCCCTTTAGTACCTTGAGGCTTGCATACATCAATTTCAAGTTTCTCGCTTCTGGCGATAGGTTGACATCACTGGAATTTGACCGAAAGACTTTGTATGGTATTTGACATCAAATCATTTATTCACGCCAAGCCAAATGTTCTATAGTACCTTGAGGGTCATTATCATTATCGGTGATTCCTCTCGTGTCTGTTAACGGCTTACATCATTGGCTGGTAGTCAGATGATGTCTTCCCATGTTCGACTTCAGATCATCTATTCACATGGTTAGACTTGTACTTGAGCGAAAGATTGAACGAGATTGAAGACCCCAGATCTAGTTCCATCAATTTGGGCTGCGATATTTTTAGGAGTACCAAATCAAATATACAATAGCCTTACATTCATGGTCATCCATTCATGGGTTTATATCTATAGACGACTATATTTGTGCATGTAATGAAAGTTTATAAGCTGAGCATGGGTATGCCTTCGCTTAGCAGGTTCATGAAAAAAAATCAAATTATCATGATATATGTATTGTAATTGATGCAGATCACCTTCCACTTCGAAACCTCCTCTCCACATAGTAAAGTATTTCACTCGACATACATATTTACGACTTCATGCTTTATGGGACAACTGTTACAGATCCATTTGGGCACATCAACCCCGACTTATAGATCAATACTATTAGGGCCCATCAAACCTTAATTCGTTTGTTACATGCCCTAAATGAAGTCAACCATCAGAATGCCTCCTTCCCAAGAGATTCCATGATTGAAATCATCCAAAAACTGCCTCTAAGAAGATCAGCGCAGGCAGGCCTTTATCAGGGTGCACTGCAATGTAGCCCACTACACTTCTAGGGTGCATTGCAGCGCACTTGAGCCCTCTTTGGCCTGCACTGGGAGAATTTGAGCGAAATATGCATTGGTGTTTGGAATATTCTTATCCATAGGATGCTTATAGAAGTTTCCCAAGGCTATCCACTCCTTTGGGTTCGAAATTGGATGAGGAAGGAAGTTAAGGAACATCAATCCCTTTATCCCTTCCTCCATGGAACTAAATCCTAAGTTTGGGAGGGCATTCATTGTCACCATTTATGGCATAAATTCATTCATTCACCTATAAACAGACCACTCATCTAAGTGATTAGGGGCCGGAAACCATTGAATTATAGGGAGATGCTGTTAGTATGAGACTTGAGTTGGTTTCAAGTATTGTAATGATGTCAAAATGTCTTGCTTGTTATGAGGAGAGGATGGGATTGAACTAGAGGAGTGACACTGAATCAAGAAAATTGGGTTGTAACTCTTCCTTTTACTAATAAAGTGTTCAAAGCTTTTTCCATATGTTTGTATTGTTTATTGATGCTTTCATATGTGTATTATGCACTTGATTCCATTTTATGTTTAATCAATAGATCATTATCATATGCTTTGATCGGTTTTTGTCTTTTGTCTGTGTGCAGGTACTTTTCAAGCAGATTAAGTATAGAAAGGAGCGACAAAATTGGTCAAGGGAGATAAGGAGTAAGTGAAAGCTTCAGGTAGGCTTCTTTACTATCTTATTTAATCTATTGGTTATAGAAAAAGTAGAGAATGCTTTGCACTATTGTTCTAGACTTAGCTACTAGTCTAGGGGTTTAGGCGTTTATCCATAAAAACTAAAACATCCCAAAACAGAGTGCTCTTTTATAAATCCATCATGGATATATGATAGAGGTTAAATCCCTTCTATCCAGCTATAAATTATTATAAGGATGACTTATAAGATCTTACAGGATTTGGTGTAATGAATTACTACTAATTTTCAATGTTGTCATCTGTGTGTATAATCATTTTGTGTTCCATGACATGATATGAGTATTACCTACCATTGACTATGATCCCCACATCAGTCCTTTTACATTTGTTAGAATCATGCATCCATCTCAATGTTTTCTCCTCAAATACAAAGTACAAAGTGGGGTTGATTGTTTTCAATACCATAGATATATTCAACCACCAAGTGTAATTCTTTCTCATTTTACTTCTCTTTATGATCCAAAAGTCGACGTGCTAAGTTTTTATCTGGTTTCCCTTTTTGTAATGCATCTAGCATTGTTCTCTACCACATTTCGTCATCTCAGGTTAAACTGAATTCCTCTTTCCTTCATGTTTTTTCATACAATCTATTGAATTTCCCTACTTCATTCCTTGGATTCTGCCCAAGAGAGTCATGTCTGATTGCATTATGGTTCACTTTGGATTGTGAATCAAACATACATTCGTCGTGTCTTCCTTCTTTATAATTTCCTTCTCTACTTGCCATTGTTCTCTTTGGTGAAAGTTACTAAGTTTGTACAGAAATTTCAAAGATGAAGCTATAGCAAAAATACATTTGTACATTCCAAATATAAAACTTGCACTAATACGTAATGAAAATATATGCCATCATATATATGTCTGATGCCTTTTGAAGGAATTATTTATCTTTTCAATCATGGATGGCTGGAATTTTTATTTTTTTTTAATTTCTATTCAGAGGATGACGTCATTAAAGCCATGAAGTGATTAAGGAAGCCACCTATAAACATTGGTCTCACAAAGAGAGTGCATGCAAGCACCCATTCACCATCTCCATCACCACCTCATTTCATCCATCATCTTTTCCTCATCCATTCATGACACTTCCTCAATTTTTATTGCTCAGTAAATAAGCATGATATGTTAAAATGTGAAAAGTGTTGCTCCATAAGAATCATCACCTCCAAGTATTCAAGTAGTATTTATCCACAAGAACTAGCACCTCCAAATATTCAAGAAATGCTCTCGCACAAGAACCAACATTTGCAAAGCAATGTCAAGAATTCAATGAGCAAGAGATTTGCTTGTATGATGACATGCAAACCCTCAGGCATGGGGGGATGTTGGGTCTCGAATATTCCTATTTTTCCAGTATACAATATCACCATTCATACCTTAAAACCCTATGTTTTTAACTCATTCTGTACCATAATTCCTCAACATGTCGCCAAATCACATTTTGAATCATGTGGTTGATTATCATTTGGTTTCTTGGCTTTTCAATGGTTAAAGATGATTTTTCCATGATTTTCTAATGACGGTTTCTCAAAGTTCCTTTATCACAAGGTTCCATCGCCATAATTCTTCACAAGTCAGTAAAACGAGTTACAGTAGTTTAAGTACAGAATGAAATTGTTGTAGGTGAAAATATGAAGTTTTTGATCCAATGGTGAAGAATCTCGACATTCCGAGACTTGAATTGTGCTTAAAATACCCTCTTTCATATAACTAAGAAATTATTCGCCAAAATTCATCAGCAAGAGGAAGCTAAGGTTAAAATAGTTCTTAAGTACAGAATTGTTGAATGTGAACAGTTTCTATTGTGAACGGTTTTGGTTCTGAAAGGGTTAGCCATGTGGATGACCATGATTTGGATATATCACTTCATGCTCAAACAAGGGACAATTTTGTTACAAGACAACACAACTCAGTCTAATTTAATTTAGGATCCTTCAAGAAGATGCATATTCGATTCAAAGTAATAAAAAATGCCCAGATTGGTTACAAATTATTGAAGTTTCCATAGTTATAAATATGTCGATTAAATTTGCATTTGATAGTTTCCTTTAAAAGGCTAATGTAATTGAACTCAGGGAGGCAGTGAAGACAATGTAATGTTGTGTTGTTAAAACTCTATTTCAGAAGATCTTAAACTATGTATGCTTGCATTTAAGCTTTGATTTAGATCAGTTTTGACATATTTGACTATGAGTTATGATGTTTAAGTTTTGATTTCCATTTCATTGTAGTAAACTAGCTCGCTCCAGGCATGGGAGGGCCCACCACTTCTGGAACTGAGCCCAATAGCTAGTATAGATTAGGAATTGTGTGATTTTGAAGAGTTAGTTTCCATCGATTTAAATTTTGCAGAGTGTGTAATCTTGCAATTAAACTTTGGTTTGATTTGTAGGTGTTTAGTAATCATTTGTATCAAAGGTTGACTGATCAGAGAGATTGTTTTTGCTTAATATGGTACTATATTTCACCATCATTGAATCCACACTATCATAATCATTTCAGAACCATACTTTGTTATCTCCATTGACAAGTGATCGTGAATGCATTGAGATTATGCAGTTAAGAGTGTCATCGTTATGGAATGGATTTAAGGTTAAAATGATTTTTGAATATGCATGTGTTGTGTCTTGTAAATTCACCTCTGAGTGGAGTGTTTCTTATGCAGATTTGAAGCCTGAAGAATTGTTTCATACCTGAGTTTTGTAGTAAGGAGTTTTAGGAATAATTGGAATGGTTTCATTTTGATAATGGAAGTATTTGATTTAGATTAGAAATAGCTTGCGTTGATGCAATATTTAGATTAAATTGATTTCGTTATTGTTATGCAATTTCATTAAATCATTTGCAATGCGACTTTATTTGGGTAATTCTCTCATGAGAAGATTATTGTAGTAGTATAAGAATAGAGTAGTTGATTTCATTTCAGAATGGTTATTGCAGTAGTTTTAAATTAAAATAAGATTTGATCATTGAGTGTTTTAATTTGAGTGTGTTAATTTAGGCAACATAGAAATATTTATTTGAAACTTTCATTTTGAAGGTTTGAAGGTGTGAACTAGATAGAATTAAGAGATAAGTTTCAATTCTTATTGATTTGTGTTATCCCAGGAATTATATTAGTTACAATTTTGTTTGAATTATGGTTATTTTTTTGCATTAGAATAGGGTTTATTTCAACTTCAAGTGTGATTACATTCCTGCATTAGATTAGGATTACTTTCTTGCATTAGATTAAGCGTGTTTATTTTCAGGCATTAGATTATGGTTACTTCATTGCATGTGTGGTTACTTTTATACACTATATTAAGTTTCATTCCATTGCAAGATTGGTTACTTTTGACAGTAGAGTTCCGTTTCCTTACATGTCATTTGTTTCGATTGCTTGAGACATCATTAGTTTAGAAGCCTTTGCATTCTGTACTTCATTCATAAATAGAAATTTTATATTGATTTAGGTTAGATGCTCTGACCCTGTATTACTTGCACTTGTTCCTCCAAGCTTACGAGTCCCGGATTGATAATTTAATGTTGGAATTATTACACATATAATTTCCCTGACATAGAGGAATCAGAACACTTTATCGAACCATCTTTTAAAAATATGGCCTAAATGAATGCTACATAAGCATCCACTTTTACTATTCTCTCCAACTAAGACTACCAAAATGTTTTCTTAGATATGGAGCAGGATAGGGCAAGATATAATTGAAAAAATGGAACCCCTTCTCATTTTAATGGCATATATATAACATAGCCTACTAGCCATCTAGGTTTAGCATTTTAACTTCATCAACACTCAATTAGTGATAAGTTTATTTGGCTATCTAGAACATACTTGAAAGTATACATATTGCGATTCATATAATCATTAGTAATGGGGATGTGGCATCCACCCATACCATGGTGGTCCACAAGGAAGTTCAGGTTGTGGGTGGCATAATTTTGGCATATGAGCTCTTATTGAGCTATTTTTTGCGCCATTGTAAATGTCTCCATGTGCATGTAAATTCCAAGTCTATATGCATAATATTTGGAAATTTTAACTTCAAGAAACACCATTTGATGTCTCACAATGGATCTAGAAGGTTCTACACCTTACATTCCAAATTATAACACATGATCTCTCGCTTATGTTTTCAATTTGTGTTTGGTTAGATACAAAAATTCCTAGATACAAAGAGCTACCATGTAATCATGACTTTTATGACTATTCAACCTCTTCACAGGATCCTTAAAATGAAAACAAATTATCTTCCAACTCCCTTTTAGCTTCAAAAATGTCTCCAAAGTCCTTTTTTCATGGTTTCAATTAGATTTCTACATTTTTGTAAAGATGATAAATTGTGAATCCATTCAGGTTATCTACATTAGACCAAATTTTATTTTTTCTCCAAGAAAATGCATATGAATTAACACAAAAATTTCAAATTTAAATGTCTTATTTTTGGTGCTAGCTCAAATTTATATTTGTAAATTGGTGGAACAATGGTCCAAGTCATTTTTTGGAAGAATGGACATATCCAGAAAGGTGTCCTAGGCTAGGTGATTTTTTACATTAGGAATCTATCCAATCTGGATGTGACTTGTTGGGAACGTCCCCTATGGTTGTTGCAAGTGAAGGTGACATTAATAAGGTTGAAGTCAACTAGTCAATTGTAGAGTATAAGATATTAAAATAGGCTAACATCCACTTTTAATTTTCTAATGAGATATATTTACTAACATTAAATTTTTCCCTAAGAATCCAACTAGATCTACTATGAGCACCTTGAGTTGGCTTATGGTTCTAAAAATGTGGGCTTTATCTTTAGGTAATATCACCTCATATACATTTGAAATGAGGTAAGTTTCCATAGATCCTATCAGTTGAAAATTAACCATTAGAAGTATGTAGGTGGTGAACATGTCCAAAATTATAACTTCTTGTGAACTCTACCAGATAGAAAGAACCCTATGTTATCCTTTTGTATCGACAGTTGTGAATTTACAACCTACTGCCCACTTTGAGGCTATCAGTTCTATGGATCAACTAGATCGTTTGGTTTCTTAAATAATCATAAAATTTGGCTGATTAGAGAGCTACTTAGTTTTATGGAGACTTTGTTTTCCCTTGTAGTTAAGGACTCCGACATCAACTTGATTCTCTCAGAGTTGACTAGCATTTCTCCTATCTTTTCTTAAATTTGTTGATTTCTTTTATTTCTCTTATACTTTTCCTCTTTCTGTTGTCTATCTTAGTATTTAAAGGGATTCATCTGAACTCTAAGGTGAGCACCTATGATTTTATACCTATCGATTCCTTCTAAGATATGAAATGAGATTTAAAGTAGCATATGCTACAAATTTTTACTTGGAGTTTAGGGATAGAAATATGATCCTTTCATTTCCAACCCTTTTTCTATACTTGGGAGATCATGGGAATCAAGATCCATATATTTTATTTACCCTTTGTCTTGGTCCATTTCCTAATTGACCAAAATAATTTCATAGTGGACTAGTTCTTGAAAATATTTAGCATTATAGGGGATCACAATTGACTAAAAAGGAGTAATGCAGGAGGAACCCAAATCCTACATATCCAATTCAGCCCAAGTGGTTGATGAAGTGGACAACTGAGGTGTTTCTATGTCTAAATAAGTGGGGGGTTCAAATTTTGTGTTGATCTTGGGTACTTCTCTAGGGTGTGGAGGAAGAGGGGCATGCTAAGATCAAAACTAAGAAGGGGGTTTGATGAGGCCCTTTGAATCTCTATTGTTGAGCTGAGCTTATGGTGAGGTCAATTTCTATGAAGATTTTGATATTCATCAAGGGTTTTCTTCCATAAATTATACCAGTAATATATTTATCAAGCTTGTGGTGGGAACTTTTTATAGAGATACCAATATTCCTCAAGGGTTTCTTCCATGGATCATACTAGTAATAAATGTAAATACGTTCTTGTAGGTGTATAAATATGTTCATGTAAACACATACACATGCATAGGAAATGTTTTTGCCTTGCTTAATGGAATTAGATATTTTGAAAAAGTTACCCAAAGGATTTTCAATCCTTTAAATTTTTTCTTCCTCCCAAAACTCATGTGGAATTGAGTATATTCATATCAATATTAGGATAATTATGAAATCCTACCTTTTTGGCATAAATATTTTGGTCCAAAATAAAAAATATAAGCCAAACAAAAAACTATAAGCCAACAAAATTGAAGAAATAGGGTTTGTTTTCACATATACACAATTGATGTTCAACGTTGGCAAAGATGATGGTGAAGAAACCATTGGAACCTACTTTTAGCTTTCCCTATTATTTGGGCCACCACTTATTCCTTAGTCATTACTTGGGACCTCTCTTAGTTGGTCAAATTCCTAAGAATTTTGTAAGAAGATTTTTTTGGAAAAAGAACTATGTTTTCAAATTTAGTTTATCCAACATTTTGAGTGGATACTCCACCCATCATCTAGGACATAAATGAATTGAGATGATATGAAGAGATACTACAACGAGAATAAATATAATGGGAAGAAAATTAATTGTTATGTAAAAAATGAATTAATTTAATAGAAATAAGCAAAAGTTATTGAGAAAAAGAAAGAAGATGAAAGGAATGGGAGGAAGGAATCATCCAGAGTTATAGGGGAAAAAATATTAAATATATGATAGAGTAGGGTAAAGGTTCATAAAATTAATATTTTAAATAACTGTTAAATATTAAACATTTAATTTAATCTAAAGAGAGACTTATACAAATTAAAAATCTTTTAAGAAGAATTAGGAAATAATAATGGATTTAAATATACTTAATTAGAGATTTGGAAATCAAGAAAACTTTCAGATAAGAATCCTAAAGAGAATAAATAGAATAGGGAAAAATCAGCGATTATGATAAATTTTAATTAATTATTATAAATAAGTCAAATTTCTTAAAAGAAGAAACAAAATTTAAAGAAAGAGAAGAAAGAAATAAAAAATGATAAGAAAAAAAAAACATTAAAAATAAAATAAGATGAAATAAAAGCTCTTAAAATTAAGATTTTAAACAAAGTTACAAATATTAAAAATTAAAATTTTAATTTAATTTAAAAAATTTATAAACATTACAAATTAAACTTTTAAAAATTTATAAACATTACAAATTAAACTTTTAATTTAAAATTAATTTAGAAATAGTTAATGAGAGAATTCAAATTAGGATTTTAAAAATTTTAAATTCATAATTAAAATTATAACATTAAATTAAACCTTATTTTATTTAGTTTCTTATTTCTTTATTTATTTTCTTATTTCTATTTTTATTTATTTAGAGTAATTATGGAAAAATGAAAAAAAAACCTGAACTAATAAAAAAATTAAAGGGAATTGAAAAATAATTAACGATTGAAATTAAAGAAAAAATTAAGTCGAAGACAACGAAAAGGTGACTAACCAAAAGAAAAAATATTAAGATAAGAGATGGATAGTAAGCTTCCCTGTCATTCAATCTCCAAAACATCTGGGAGAGCACGGTGTCTAATATATTATATATATATATATATATATATATATATTCCCCAATTTGATTCGATTCAAATTCAAAATTTGGTTCCATGACCGCTTTTAGGAAGCATTTGATGGGAAGCCGTTGTCTAATTTAAGCAGAACTCACCCACATGGTTTTGTTATTGTACCCTCTAGGGTTGGCTGTTGCAAGGAGGTTGGATGCACTAGTCTTTGAGGTTTCATTTGGCAGGATCGAGTGAGCCAATTTTACTATAGAAGGGAGTTCCACTCCTTACTATTGTAGTGTGTGTTATATGTGGGCAGGTTGAGAAATTTTGATTCGATGGATCACAAAGAGGATTTGAATGGATAATAAGGTGTTTTTATAAATTTATTGTGGGTATTGAAGTAATTATTAGAATAGATTTATCTTAAGTGTGGATTTAAGATGAATCGAGAGGGGTCAAAAATTTTCACGTGTAAAATTTTGAAGACTATAAAATATAATATGTTAACTTTCATTATTTAAATTATGATTTTTGAATGCTAAATAAAATATGTGTAAGACCAAAAAAAAAAGTAAACCATAAAAAATTTATTTTTTTCATGATAGATGCATATTTTTTTTAAAATGATATATAATATCTATGTAATTAACATTAAAATATTTTACATAACATGTATCTCCAAAATTTTTATCACGCAAATTAAAACAGTTTTTTATTATTAATATATTTTTAAGTATATGTCAAAGTTAATTCCTATTATTGTATTTTATTGATAATTTACATTGAATTTTTTTTATATACGACATTAAAATATTTTATTTTAACATTTTTTCCATATATAGTATATATGAAGTTTTTATAGACATAAATTAGTTAATATAGAACTTCTAATAGTTTATTTAAATATTTTGTTAAAATATTTTTGAAAATGATTTGAGCATCTTACTATTAATTACTTTACAACATATGCATTTTCTTTATAGTTAACATTATTTTTCTATTTAGAATATAAGATTTATTTTTTATATTTACATATTTACACAAAATAAATTGAAATGCAGGTAAAATACAAAACATATTTATCAAACAATATTCCATCTTATAGATATTAGGATGAATCAATTATAGAAGAACAAGATAGATTTTAACTTTAAGCAACCCTCCATATTCGTCCTCCAACTATACAATTTTGAGATTTATCTCTAATCTCTAAATTAACCCTTGAGTAGTATGATAAACACGAAGAAGTACAATGAGAACCAAGGATAAGTACAATGTGAAAATGCGTAGGCGGATTTTCACCTTGGTTCTATAGTCCTGATGAAAATCGACAGCCACAAGATCGATATGGGAGGCCGACGAGGAAGAAGTTGTACTGCATGATGCTTTGTCAGAGGTAGGTGCGAAGGAAGATATTCTCTCTCACTCATCAGAATCGAATGCCGCAACGACGCAACTTCTTGAGTGCACAAAATACCCATCTTGATCACTCTAATCCCTTCTTCCCATGAATAGCTACCCTCCAAAGTCGAATCCATAAATTTTAAAGCTTTCTCCGCGTTATACATTCTCCATGCCTGCTAAGTGATTAATTTCAACAAAATATCGAGCCGAGCTTTAGTTAGAAAAGATTCATACTTCTATGGTCATGTCCGAAAATATCTACTTCAAAGATGAGATCCACTGATACGAAACTGCTAGATCTTTCCACCATCTGACCACGCATGAGTTCACTACTAGATCTTTCCACCATCTGATCACGCATGAGTTCGTACCAGTTCATCCATTACATGAAAAAGTCCAAACTAAATTGAATTGTGACCTTGTCCAACTAGCGGATTTGTTGTCCCAAACATAGTAAATAATCATGTTTCTAGTGCGCCTCTTCTCCTTGCATTAGTAGTAACTCCAAATAACCATAAAACAATGCAGCCTGTTCCAAAACTCAACATCAGAACGAAACAAGATAAGTGTGCCCTGACTCTTTAAATTTCTTCAAATATTAAGATTTTGCCAAATATTTGCCATATTTTTATAATCGTGCGTCATTTAAGTAGAAAATTTTGTGAAATGAAACATTTTTGTGTAGATCATTTTTAAAGGTTTTCTCTTAATTCTGACAAATCTAAAATATTGGCAGGCTAGTAATCGAGCGGTGGGTGATGACAAGCCTCTACAATGAAATCGTGGCCAGGTAGGCTTACTCCTCCACCAACGCATGGTTGTCTTACATTTTATGTTATGAAGTTAAGGTCACAACAACAGCCTATCCATGTCAGCGCTGCCTTCATGTATGAGTGTTAAAACTATGATGCTTGCCTATCCTGGAAATATAAGCATATATGAAATGAATTATCCGAGAATGGGTTAATAAAACATGAAGGAAATTTCCTTGATCACACTTATAGGGGAGATCGTCCACTAACTAAGTGGGTGTATTTTAAAACTATCATAAATTCCTAATTCTACCGTGTCTTATATATATATAGAGCTAGTGGATATAGTGGTATGACTTTAAGTCAAGACATGGATAGGCTGTAGAAGACTATACGAGAAAATTAAGGAAGATGGAAATAATGTTGGGTATATTTCCAAAAACCCAACTATTCTGCTCAAGTATCCAAAATCCATAATTATGGATGAGGCTTTTGTACAACCACAATCCCTAGAAAACATAGACTATAAGAAAGAGAGCAATTAGTTCAAAACAAAAAATCTATCAAGATGCTTCAAAGGAGGCAAATAAGAAGTGGAAAGGAGGAAGTAACAGGAAGGCTACATCCACATCACACTGGTGAAAGTATCCTATATACCAAAAGAGGTGTAGGTAATTGCATGAAAATCTAATCCTAAAGAACCATTAGAAGGATATGAAAATAAAAAACTGCATAGCCACATGTTTGACCAATCAAGTGGAAAGAAGCTTAGACATGGATGCGATTATTCTTTTCACATCAATGTAGAAATGGGTGAATTTGAGTAGGCTCTAGAAAAAGGAAGAGAAGAACATGATCAATCTCTTTCATATAAAAATAGAGGTCAAGAAGAAGAGAAGTGATGCTATATTGAACTTAGGATTATAGGTGAATCTTACATTAGTGGATTTGGTTCAAAAATTTGGACTAGAGGTTCATTACCATCCTATCCATATCCATGAGGGAGTTTCATGAAGAGTGTGTCATCACATGCAATGTACTTAATATCTATGGGGAAATTTTTATCCATCACATAATAAATATTGCAAACCCAAAGACAATCTAATAATGTATGTTCATATGTTACAAACATTATGATAAGCCTCAACTATCATCTCTTTAACAAGCATTGCTAACAATAGGTTTTTCCTTAAACTATGCTCATGAGCTTCAACTATAGTAATACAACTAATGTATCCAAATGAGCCATATGAACATAGTATAGATAGTACAAGGTCAGTCATAACGATAATTTTAGCTATCAAGAAACTTCGCCGACATAGTACTTCCTAGAGCATGTCTCTCTAACTAATATTATTATCTCAAATAGGGAGCTTATATTTAGCTTTGGTTTTTCTATTCTAAATCAACTTAGAGAATCAAGCAACTTATTATCAAATCGTGTGCAATGTATAAATAAGGGTGTTCCGACATGAATCTCAAGTTGCAAACAAGATTCTTCATATATCGTGTAATCCCGGCTTCCCCTTTTCTTATTCTAACTTGCACCTTGAGACACCTCCTTGCATAAATTTAAATTGTAAGGCACAATGTCCACATAAAACCCTCAATATGGGGGTAGGATTTGTACAAAAGCTAGGTTCATCATAGTACAATCTTCAAGTTCTTTAGGTTGGAAAGAAGAGTACCTAAAGAAAAATGGCATAGAACAACATATTCTCAAGCGAAAAAATCTTCAAACATCTTTAACTTTAACATAGGCATCATGATTTTTAAGGCTCAGTGAAGCAGTATTGCAGTAATATTTCATGGTTGATATTTTCTGCCTTTCAACAATTGGCAAAAGAAGCATTAATTAACATTATATGTTATTTTGTTACTGTGTTTGTGTTTCCTTTGCAACATGTGGTGCAATTGCTAGTTCTTATTATTTTCTTAATTTTAGCAACTTGAGATATATAATGAAGTAATATTTTTTATGATTATTATGGGTTGATGCTTATAAACATTTACCAACCATTTAATTCGTATGGTTGCACTAACTATTTTGATAGAGGTATCTATTTTGGAATAGGGCTCGTACAATTTCCTAGGGATTTAAGATTATTCCAATTCTAATCAATTCATATTCTAATTAGATGGAGAAATTAATATATAAGCAAATTGTATTTAGGAACATGGTCTAATTTACAATAAGATGTGTAATTTCTATTTTTTGTCATGTTAAATTAGATTAGTGACATGTGGCTCCCAGCCTACTAATTTCCTAGGGATTTGTGATTATTTCAATTCTAATAAGCTCATATTCTAATTAGATGGGTAAACTAATATATAAACAAATTTTAATTAGCAAAATAGTCATTACAATACTATATGTTATTCTTTTTTTTCTCAAGTTAAATTTGACCTATAACCTTTTTATACATGATTAATCAAGTAAATATGTGCATTGTTAAAGCAGCCTTCGTGCTACAATAATTTTTTATTATTAATAATATTATTAATATAGTTATACTCATTAAAATATTTATATATATAAATATTTTTAAGTTTCATTATTTAAAAACAAATGGACAATTTTCGTGTGTATGTGGGTCGCATTTGTAATAACTTTCTCCTATAATTAAAAATTGAAATATCAAATGCTTGACAACATTTATAAACGTAAGCCTTGCATATTGCAAATTTCGAATTTATGTACTTGCACAATGACCTATCGTATAGATTGAATCCTAACTCTTCATATTAAAAAGTAAATGTTTGTTGTACTTTTAATGAAGTACCTGTCAACGAAGGTAAAAAACAATGTGGTAGAAAGGGAAATTCGCTAAAAAATATATATATA
Source organism: Pinus tabuliformis (assembly GCA_031772625.1). Lineage (NCBI taxonomy): Eukaryota > Viridiplantae > Streptophyta > Pinopsida > Pinales > Pinaceae > Pinus > Pinus tabuliformis. The sequence goes on along the minus strand of CM062806.1, from coordinate 895,515,559 downwards.
AAAAATTTGCATAAACAGTTCGACAGCCACATGAATTAAATAAATATCTAAATCTAGCTCGAGTTGTTTACGTATTGCTGATCCTCTGGTCCAGTCTTCCGCAGCGAGGATTCCACATCCTCCGGACCATCTACAAAGTCTTCTTTATAAATGTCAACACCCCACAATGTCAATTTCTTCCTCTCACGAAGAGAATTATGATCCGACGATAAGACTGGTCCATCAATATCGTTCTCATGGATTTCACCGGAATGAGAATCCAAATCCCCACGGATCTCTTCCAGTTTTTCCTTTCCTCCAACTAAAAAATCTTCGATCTTTTCACTGTTTCCAAAAGAACCAGGCATAGGACTATCTACTGTTTCCAAAAGAACCAGGCATAGGACTATCTAGTTCCTCGTGAAACTGTGGCAGATAACCGTATTTTTCCTTGGAAAGACGGCTTAAAAGCTGCTTACCTGTATCGCCCGGATTTGATGTAATTAGTTGCTGTCTATTTTCATTGCTATATTGGGCTCTGTGTCTAATAATCTTGGGTTCCGTGGCCTGATATGAGTATAACCTACCATCTACTAAGAGCCCTACATCGGTTCTTTTCCATTTGTTAGAATCATGCATCCGTCCGGGCATTTTCTCCTCAAATACAAACCGTGGCTGGTTGTTGTCAATACCATAGACATGTTTAATCACCGAATTTACTTCTTGCTCGCTGTACTGCCCTTTATGATCCAAAACTCGCCGTGCAAAGTTTTTATATGGTTGCCCTTTCTGTAATGCCTCCACTATCGTTCTTCGTCGCCGTTCGTCATCTCTGATTAAAGTGAATTCCTCCTTTCTTGCTGATTCTTCATGCGATCTATTCAATTGTCTTGCTTCCTTCCTTGCAGTCTGCCGAGCAGACTCATCTCTGCTTGCATTACCGCTCACTTCGGCACGTAGACTTACATTATTCGTGCCTTCCTGCCGTATAACTGTCTTCTCTACTTGCCATTGTTCTCTGGCGCAAAGTACTAATGAGTTGGAACAGGGAGGTCAAAGATGAAGGTATAGCGAAAATAGATTTGTTCACGTCAAAGAAGAAACTTGCGGTCAGAGGTAATGAAACTCTATGCCATCATATATATGTCTCATGCTTTTTCGATGACCGACTTATCTTTTCAATCATTCACGGTTGAAAATTTTAAATTTATTTCAATTTTTTTTTTGGGATGACCCACTTATCTTAAGTTGGTATTTTAAACAAACAAAAAAGGGTCTATAAATCCAAAACTGATGTCAAAAAGGTTGACCGCATTTTAAAAGAAAACTCATTGCTTATGGAGTAATTGTAAAATAAACTAAAATATTTGGCTCGTTAATGTTAAGTCACTTCGTGATGTGAAGGTTATTCTTTCGAAGTTTTATAGGAAAAATCTAGTCATGTTAAGGGATCTTGTTAGACCATTTGACAAACTAAACAAAAATTATTGTTAAATGAAAAACACAAAGTGGAGTGAAATATTGGATTTTCTTAAATAACCATATAAATATGAAAAATGATGATCTTAATTGGGGAGGGAGAAAGGGCCGGAAAAGTGGAAAAATGGGGTAAATATATGGTTTGCATATTAATCCCCTCTCCATGGTTATCCTTACTCCTACCCCCTCATGATAGTAGAGGTGGAAAGGGGAGTTAATATGAAAACCATATATAAGATATGGTTTGCATATTATTTTTTTATCATCATTTTCTCTTTTTTCTTTAGTGTTTTTTAAAATTATTTATTGCATTTTTTTTTTTATTTTTTTTTTTTCTAAATTAAAAATCTTTGTTATCATGTTTTTTAACCTCTACCATGTATATTTTTATTTAATATTCAATTACATTGAATTTAGGACTTGGTTTTATACTTTTTATTGATGATGGTAACCATAACCAAGGCCATGGGTTCAATTATTCCATAATTTTAAAAAAGTGGTGTTATAGAACCACTTTTGATTCAAGTGAAAGTTGTTGTTAATTCCACATTAGTTGGATTTCAAAGCTACTATTTTGTCATTTTTTATTTTAAGGATTTATTTTGTTTATTTTTCCTTAATGGTATTGGTTTTCAATGCTTTTTTATTTTCGAGCAAATGTTGGCTTCCACAAAAGTTTTGGTTTTTAACAATACTATTTGAGATGAGTCATGATTTCATCTTTTTCTACAATATAGTTTTGGCTGGGATGTCATGATTCTTGTTATGCTAGTAACTATGTTGGTAGTTAGAGGGTTTGAGAAATAGAGACAAACCAAGAGGGAAAGAGAGAGAGGAGGAAAATAGTAGCTAGCAAGACAACGCGTGAGAGCAAAATAGATTAAGGCAGAGTGAGAATGCTTTATAGAGAGGGTGATATAGGATTGGGAGTAAGAAGAAGGGGAAGTAGGGGGATAGCAAAAAATAGGGGGAGAGAGAGAGATTAGTGCAGATATGTAATAATTGTGACATAAAGGTAAAAATGTGAGGGAGAGGAGAGGGGAGAGAGTATGATGGATAGGGAGTGAAAGGAAGGGAGTGTTGGAGAGGGAGGGGGAGTAATTCCAAGAGAGATTTGTGGCTAGGGGATTCTCTCAACAGGAACACATCAACTATGAGGAAACATTTTCTCTGACAGTAAGATATACAACTATATGTTCGTTAGTCTCTTTGGAAGCATCGATCGGATGGAGCATCCACCAAATAGATTTCAAGACTGCATTCCTCAATGGCACAATTGATGAGGAAGTATATATAGAAAAACCCTTGGGATTTGAAGTTAAAGATAGAAAGGAGTATGTATGCAAATTGAAGAAGGAATTATATGACCTCAAGCAAGCACCAAGGGCATGGTATGCTAGGATGGATGCATAACTTTAGGGATTAGGCTTCACAAATATTTCAGTTGATCCAAACTTTTATATTAAGGTAGTGAAGGGAGAATCAATAATCATTATTCTCTATGTGGATGACCTTCTCTTGATAGGTGTGGAAGGTATAATTGAAGAATGTAAGAATCAACTAGCACTAGAATTTGACATGAAGGATCAAGGGTTGATGCACTACTATTTGGGACTAGAATTCTGGAAAGGACCTGATGAGATCTATCTAGGTCAAGGAATGTATGTGATCAAGATGTTGAAGAATTTTGACATGTTGGATTGCAAACCAATGACAACCCCAATGGTCACAAATTTGAAAACACTAAGAAGTTATGAATCAAGCCCCATGGATCCCTCCAAGTATAGACAATTGATTCACTCCTTGATGTACTTAATGAATGCTCAACTAGAAATATTTTTTGGAGTAAATGTTCTCATTCAATTCCAAGTGTAATCAAAGCATGATCATTGGACAGGAGAAAAACATATTTTGAGATATCTGCAAGGAACCATCCACTACTGCCTGAAATATGATAGGAGGAATGATGTCCACTTGATTGGATATACAGATTTTCGCTAGGGAGGTAGCGAGAAAGATGGAAGGAGGAATACATAAGGATTTTTCAGTTTGGTATCCTCCATGATCTCATCGATGAGTAGAAGAAAGATACAATTTCTTTGAGTAGTGTTGAGGCTGAGTATATTGTAGCTTGTGAAGTAAGTATATAAGTGTTCTAGTTGAGTAAGTTCCTATCTAACCTATTTTAAGGACTTATGGACCCTACAATGATACGTTGTGGTAACACCAGTTGTATTTGATTTTATGAAGACCTGGTGTTTCATGAAAAGATAAACCATATCAACCAAAGGTAACACTACATTGATAAGCTAGTACAAGATGGTGTGTTGCAATTACAGTATATGTCCACCGATCAACAGGTATTTGACATATTGATAAAATATCTTCCTAATAAGAAGCTTGTGTATTTGAGAAAAAAGCTTGCTTTGGTTGGTGTACCCTCCCGAGTTGAGAGGGAGAGATAGGCAGATAATCCTTGTCTTCACCTGGGAAGACAAAATGGAGTATCGGGTAAGCATCTAACAACCAATACTCTTTGAGGATGAGGTAGGGAGTCCAAGATAAGAGTGTTTGAGCACTGATATTCTTTGAGGACTAGCTATCAAAGACAATGATAGTCTAAGGAAGTCCTTACTCTATGAACACACAGGTGGGTTATGTACCTTGAGAGACAAGGATGGTGTCTATAAATCATTGGTCTCGCCAACATTGTGCTCTCATCTTGTGGAGAGATATATTTGTTAGTCAAGGCCTTGCTATATGACTATAAAAAACCTGGTGAAAATTTCATGTAATAAAAGTTAATAAAGGAAAAATAAGACTACATGTAAGGGACGCTTATTCCAAGCCGAATCTTGGGAAAAGTCCTAGTGGGCATCACTGGGTGTGTGTTTTGGCCAAGGAAAATTGGAAAAGGCTAAGGAAAAGGCATTAAAATGAAAAAGGTACTTTTGGCACATTTATTTATGAAAATAAAGGAAATTAGGAAAAAAGTAAGCTGAAAGATCATAGGTTGCATGTGAGGAGGAAATTGAAGGAAAAAATGGAAAATGAAGAAAATAGAGGCTTCATTCATAAAAATGCTTATGAGGATCAGTGGGAATGTTTTCTTTTGCTAACCTTTTTCCATTCAAGTTTGGAGCTCTCTCATTATTCTTTCTTTCTCTCACTCTTGGTCACTTAGAGTTTTCTTGGAGAACTCTACGTTTGGATCAAGGAAGGAAAAGAAAGGAAAGGGAAAGGAAGACAAGAAAGGATGAAGGAAAGGAAAGCATATTCAACAGGAATACTTGCAAGTAATATTTTGCATGTGTGATTTCCTATCTAGTTTGGACATGCATGGATTTGTATTTGGTGTATTGTTCTCTTATTGTCGGTGGCATGGTTTCGTTGGGTTATGACAATGGTTTTTAGTCTAGCCTTTCCTATTCGGGATGTCATGGTATGTTGGGATGTTTATCTCGATTTTGAGCTTTGGTTTTCTAGATGGATTTTGGAATTTGGGGCAAAGGTGGCCTCAAGGTTCATTCCCAAAGGCCTAGGAATCCATTTACTGGTTTTCGCAGGATACATGTGAAGCGTGAGGGAGAAGTCTCAATTTAGGGTGTAGTGATTCGGGTTTGGATTGCGATAAATCACGAGAGTTTGGTCTCAATTTAGGGCCTTGTGATCTGGGATTTGGTTGCGGTAAATCTTGAGAGACAAGGAGACAAAAAATTCCTCAAAGATAATGATGGATTCAGGATGGCATTCAAAGTTTGGTTCAATTGTCATTAAAGCACCAATTTTGGTGTGATCATGATTTGATGAGGGTGGAGGTGGTTTAACCTTTGGATTTCATTGATTTTTCTTGTATTGGTTGTTCTATGAGATCCCGCATTCATGCTTGGAATATGGAGCCAGGGTGACTCGCTGAAAAAGATATTTGGTTCAGCAATGTCTATGGTTGGGTGGTATGCAGAAGTCACGAACCTGGTTGGATTTGTCTATGATTAATAAAAGCTAAGTTCTCTTCATTTTTCATTGATTTATATGTGGGTTCGATGGCTATCATATCTTTGACATTTGTATGATTTTATGCCAGTTATAAGCATGGTTATATGACTGGTTCATGTAATGAATATTTCATGTATTTACTTGTAATTGTTGAATGGATGGATACAAGACCCAATTAATGATATAATATTTCAATGGAGAAGGTTGTGATCCTTCAGGTTATGTTTCATAATTTATTTCAGTCATTTATGCTTTGTCTTGTATCCTAGACATGTAGGTTGCATTGATGGCAAGTGTTTGACAAACTTTCAGTCTCGATTGGGGATGCTCAGGCCTATTACTCACGTTGATTTTTGATTTATCAGCATTCTTATCATGTCTTTAATGGATTCTGAAGGTTATATCAAGTTCTAGGTAAAGGCTAGTATTCTGGGCTAGAAAAGTGGCTCAAATATTAGGGTCGTTGGCATAGGTTTGCTGAGAAAAGTCCACAGTCACTTGCACATAGGTCTGAGAGAGCGACTTTGGGACATGGAGAACAAGAGGCTAAAGGTAGTTGTAGGGAACCATTGCAGTGTTGGATATGTGGTAGGGATCATCAAAAGAGGGATTTTCTACAATATCTAAGTGGTGTTGGACCCAAAATCTACAGTGCTCAAGAGGCACATATAGTTGCTTATGTTGGCCATAACATTCCTCAGATCTATGCAACTGTGGACAACACGAAGGTGGTTCATCAGGAATCAATCATTGAGATAGACAATAAGCTTTGTGATCAAGTTGTTTCTATTTTGATTGATCCTAGATCTAACTATAGTTATATTAATCCTCACCTAATGGATAAGTGTGGTTTGAGAAAAGAAGTGCATGCAAAATCTTGGTTGGTATAATTGGCTATAGGTACGAGGAAGAGATTTCACCATTGGCTAAGAGCTTGTGAACTTGAGTTAAATGGTATGCCTACAGTAGCACATTTGAATGTATTTCTATTGTGATTGTATAGTATGATTTTGGGTATGAATTGGCTATACCTTCACAGAACCAAATTGGATTGCTTCCACAAGGCCATTAACTGTGTGGATGATTGTTGCGAAAAGAGGACTTTGGAGGGGAAGAAGAAACCTACATCAATGAGGATGGTTACCGCTATGTAGGCTAGGTGCAACTGTAGAAAAGGATGTGTGATGTTTGTAGTACACATTTCTACTGACAAGGGTAAGGAGGCTGAGGATGTAGATTTGTTGACAACGTACCCTGTATTGTAGCAGTTTCAGGACGTATTTCCTAAGGACATTACAGAGTTGCCACCTCACAAGGAGGTATCATTTTCTATTGAGTTAATGCTAGGGGCAGCTCCAACATCAAAATAACCTTACAGGATGACCACACCTGAGTTGGTTGAGTTAAAATTGTAGCTGAAGGGAATGTTGGACAAGGTGTACATTAGGTCAAGTGTATCACCTTGGGGTGCGGTAGTGTTATTCATAAAAAAGAAATATGGTACTCTTAGATTGTGCATTGATTACAGGTAGTTGAACAAGGTAAAAATCAATAAAATGTACCCATTGTCGTGGATAGATGTCTTGTTTGATCATTTTAAGGGAACAACATTGTTCTCTAAGATCGACTTGAGATCTAGATACCATCAGGTATGCATCAATGAATAGGATATTTTCAAGACGGAATTTAGGTCCATATATGTGAATTATGAGTTTGTTGTTGTTCTGTTCAGTTTGACTAATTCTACAACTACATTTATGTGTTTTATGAATAGTGTGTTGTGTTCTTATCTAGACAAGTTTGTTATTGTATTCATTGATGACATACTGGTATATTTTAACAACGAGGAAGAACGTGCCAAGAATTTAGCAGAAATGTTGATATTACTAAGAGAGCATTAGGTGTATGATAAAATTAGCAAGTAAAACTTCTTTCAGACTAAGGTACATAATATGGGGCATGTTGTCTCCAAGGATGGCATAACAGTGGATCCAGAAAGGATAAGGGCCATCATGTAGTGGGTGGCTCCCAAGAATGTGGACGAGGTGAGATCATTTATGGGATTGGCAAGTTACTACAGGAGGTTCATTGGGAACTTCTCACACATTGCATATCCTAACACATCATTGCAATATAAAGGTAAGAATTTCGAATGGACAGAACAATGTGAGGCTAGTTTTGAGCAGCTTAAGTAGTTTTTGACACATGGACTAGTGCTAAAGATTGCAGATCCGAAGAAGGAGTTTGTAGTGTGTACAGATGCTTGCAAGAGAGGACTTGGAGGAGTTCTCATGCAAGAAGGATAGGTAGTGTGCTATGAGTCATGAAAACTAAATGGGCACGAGCAAAAATATGAAACACATGATCTTGAGCTAGCAACGATTATACATGAATTGAAGATGTGGAGGCATTATCTTCTTGGCAGAGGTTCTGCATTGATGAGCGATCACAGTGGGTTGAGGTATTTGTTTCATTAGCTGAATCTAAATTCCAGGAAAGCTGGATGGTTGGCTACCCTTACTGAGTTTGACTTTGAGATCAGATACATCAAAGAGAAGGAGAACCAGGTTGCGGATGCTCTTAGCAGGAAGGTATAGGTAAATCATATAGCAGCTATGAGCTCTTATGGGACAGATTTATAAGATAGGATCTTGCAGGCAAGACAACAGGATGACAAATACATGGAGATTATGTACAGGTTACAACAGAGCATAGGTATAGGTATAAGTGAAGGTACAAGTACATGTGATTGGAATGCAAATTATCATCTCGCGAGAGATAGTTTGGTGAGATTTAGAGATAGGATCTATGTGCCAAATTGTAGTGAGCTCAAGAAGCTTATCTTGACGGAGTTTCACACTAACCCATACTCGAGTCATCCAAGATATCAGAATATGTTGACGACGGTAAAAAAGTTTTACTATTGGCCGAATCTGAAGAAGGAAATGGCAAAGTTCATGGCTAGATGTTTAGATTGTCCACTGCTCAATGCTGAATGTAAGAATCCAGGTGGTTTACTATAACCTATAAAAATTCTAGAATGGGAATGGGAGGTCATTTCCATGGATTTCATTGCAGGTCTTCCGAGGATGGTAAAGCAACATGATTTTATTATGGTCGTGGTGGATAGGTTGAGCAAGGTAGCTCAATTCATTACAGTAAAGACTACATATTCATCCAATGAGGTAGCATAATTCTTCATCACAATGATAATGAGACTGCATGGTGTTCCAAAGAATATTATGTGTGACAAGGATGCAAACTTCACTTCCAAGTTCTTGAAGGAGCTATTTGTAGGCTTGGGCATAGAGTTGGTCTTCAAGACAGCTTATCATCAACAGATAGATGAATCGATAGAGAGGGTCAATAAGATCTTGGAGGATATGTTTATAATGTACATGATGCACCAACAAAAGAAATGGGAGGTGTATCTTCCATTAGTTGAGTTTGCATACAACAATGGTTATTAGGGGTCATTGAGGATGAGTCATTTCAAGGCATTGTATGGGCAGAGTTGTAACACTCCCATCAGCTAGAGTGATCTAGTGACCAAGGTACTTATTGGACCAGACATGTTGGAAAACATGGAGCAAGAAATGTTGATTATAAAGAAGAATCTAAAGGTAGCACATGATAGACAAAAGAGATATATGGACCAGCATACGGTGTTCATGGAGTTTCAAGTTGGGGAGCCTATGTATTTGCACATCAAGCCCAAGAAAATCTCTTTGAGGATTGGTTCATGTGCCAAGTTAGCACCACGGTATTGTGGGCCTTTCGATATCCTTGAGAGGATTGGACTAGTGGAATATTAACTGGCACCACCACCAACAGTGAAAGTCCACGATTTTTCCCATATTTCATTGCTTAAGAAGTATATAAAGGATGTTGATCATGTTATTGATTGGTCTGTATTGCAGGTTGAGCAAGAAGGAGAGTTCTAGCTAGAACCTTAATGAATATTGCAGGGGAAAAAACTCATGCTCAGTAATAGAGCCATAGAGAAAGTTAAAGTACAATGGAACCCCTTTAGCCTTGAGGAAGCTACATGGGAGATGGAGGATCATATGCGAGCCCTATATCCTTCATTGATTACAGGTTGAGCTAAAGCAATTTTTGTTTGATGTTGGTATATGTTTGGCATATGTTTTTTTGCTGTTTTGTTATATGTATATATATGTATATGGATGTAAATACTACCATGAGCTAAGCTATAAAGCTCAAATAAGTGGTATGGTTGTTATATTGTCATGTTGTCATTATGTTTTTTTTTAACAGGCGTTTCATTGTAAATACTACAACAAGATAAGTCAAAAAGCTCCATGGGCAGTATGTTTTTGTTTCAGCAGTTTTGCTAAGGCCATCGTGTGGTTTAACATCGAGGATGGTGTTGCCCAAGGGGGAGGGTTCTGTCATAGTTGTGCTGAAACTTTCATGTAATAAAAGTTAATAAAGGAAAAATAAGACCATAGGTAAGGGACCCTTATTTCAAGCTGAATGTTGGGAAAATATATCCTATTGGGCATCACTAGATGTGTGTTTTGGCCAAGGAAAATTGGGAAAGGCTAAGGCAAAGGCATTAAAAGGAGAAAAGGCATTTTTGGCACATTTATTTATGAAAATAAAGGAAATTAGCTAAAAGGTAACACGTTGTATGTGAGGAGGACATTGAAGAAAAATAATGGAAAATGAAGAAAATAGAGGCCTCATTCATAAAAACTGCTGATCGTTTTTCAGTTCAAGTTTGGAGCCTGTCATTATTCTTTCTCTTTCTCACTCTTGGTCACATAGAATTTTCTTGGAGCACTCTAGTTTTGGATCAAGTAAGGAAAAGAAAACAAAGGGAAAGGGAGAAAAACACAGATCAAGGAAAGGAAAGCAGGATCAAGAAACTTCAACAGGAATACTTGCAGGTAACCTTTCTCATGTGTTATTTCCTAGCTAGTTTGGACATGCATGACTTTTCATGTTGGTGTATGGTTCTCTTATTGTTAATGGCATCATTTTTATGGGTTGTGACAGTGGTTTTGAACCCAGCCTTGCCTTTTCCGGATGTCATGATATGTTGGGATGTTTATCTTGGTTTTTAGCTTTGGTTTTCCAAATGGATTTCAGAATATGATGTGGAGGTGGTCTCAAGGTTCATTCCCAAAGGTCTAGGAATCCGTTGACCGGTTTTGGTGGGATACATGGTAAAGCCTAAGGGAGAAGTCTCGGTTTAAGGCATAGTGATCCAGGTTTGGATTTTGGTAAATCTTAAGAGACTGGTATTGTTTTAGGCCCTAGTGATCTAAGATTGGATTGCGGTAAAGCCTGGGAGACAAGGAGATGGAAAATTCCTCAAGGATAGTGATGGATTCCAGATGGCATTCCAAGTTTGGTTTGGTTGTGATTGGAGCACTAGTTTTGGTGTGTTCAGAGTTTGATGAGGGTGGAGGTCTTTCAACCTCTAGATTCCCTTGATTGTTCTTGGATTGGTTTTTCTATGAGAGCCCACATTCATGCTGGGAATATGGCACAAGGGTGACTTGCTGAAAGAGAGATTTTGTTCAACCATGTCTATGTTTGGGTGGTACGTGGAAGTCTTGAACTTGGTTGGATTTTCCTATGATTAATCAAAGTCAATTTATCTTAATCTAGCATTGATTTATATGTGGATTTAAGGGTTGTTATACCTCTAATATTTATATGGTTTTATGCTGGTTATATGACTGGTTCATGTCATGGTTATTTGATGTATTTACTTGTAATTGATGAATTGATGGATGAAAGACCTAATTGATGATATAATAGTTCAATGGAGAAGGAGTTGATCCTTCTGGTTATGTTTCATAATATCTGTCAGTCGTTTATGCTTTGTCTTATAACCTAGACCTATAGGTTGCATTCATGCCAAGTGTTTGACAGAATGTCAGTCTCGGTTGGAGACACTCAAGCCTAGTCCTGAGGTTGATTTCTTATTTATCAACATTATTATCATGTTTTTGATGGATTATGAAGGTTTTAGCAAGTTCTGGGAAGATTCATATATTCTGGGCTAGAAAAATGGCTGAAATCTTGAGGTCGTTTCTACAAGTTTGTTGAGAAAAGTCCACAATCATTGAAACATAGGCCTATGAGAGCACCTTTGGGTTGTTCGACATTGTCATGCCTATAACATGAGAGCAACTTTGAGTTAAAAGGCTTAAAACATCAGTGGGACTTAGGGGCAGGATGTCTGAGTGGATGACATGTCTCCTGGGGGTGTTGTTGCTGATGTGGATGGGTTTGTTTGATGTGTTTTGTTGATTCCATTTCCTTAAGGTTAACAAGGATATTGAATTGCTTATCGTGACCTCTCCCATCACATGTTTTCCTCAGGTGGTTGGTTTCTTGGATGGACGAGGGAGGAGGGGGTGTTATAATGACAATGCGTGGTTTTATGATGCTAAATAGATGAGTTACTAATATGAATCTTCTTATGATATTTACTTATATTGAGAATTTCCATGTATCATTTATGAATAACACCATAATTTAGAGAGAGTGTTGAAAATTTTATAACTAGGTTCAGTCTTCGTAATTTTGATACTTGTAAATTTTAAAATGAAGAAAATTATATTATTTTTGGAGCATGGGTTTCATGCTCAAGGTATTTTATTTTATAGGTCAATCACCCATTGAGTGATTCTAGGTTTTGTCCTAGTAAAAGAAGTCAATAGAGTCATTTTCATAAGTTGAAAAACCCTTCAGACACATTGTAACTTGTAAATAATATTATCTTTGTCCTGAAACATGTAAAAATACCTTGCAATATCAAGTCATCCTGGCAACTGCCAAGTCAGGCTAATTTGAATAACCACATCCACCTTTGAGAAGCATATATAAAGGAGGAAATTACTTGACCTCCTTGGATCAAATTCATCTCTCAATCATTCAAGTGGAGGAAGAAGAGGAATAAGGCCGCAAAGAAGGAAGAGGATGAAGAAGAATTTGTTTTGGGCTATTTCTCTCTCACATGTATGAAGGAAGGCTAGGGTTTGCACAATTGATCTAACATTTTCCTCTATAAGTTTGATCTTGAAGAAGAGAAGAAATAAGGTCAAGCGAAGGTCACAAGAAGCCTTCCTCAAGCTCCAAAATTCAGAGAAAGCCAAGTGAAGGTCTAAGGAAGTCATATAAGGCTAAAATAAGCTCACATGTATGGAGGCAACAACTGCTAGAGGGGCGAAAATTTTAGGTCTATAGAGGAGGCCAAAATTCTACAACTGGAGGTCGAAGTTATGTTATTAGATGAGATTTGACTAGGTTTGACATGGAAAAGAAAAGCACATCATCTAGAAATTTTGGTCTTAGTCTTGGAGGGTATTGTTCTTGGTCTAAAGGTCTTGGAATTCATCAATTCAATAATCTATAAAGAAGAGAAGGGATTTTGCGGGTTTTCCTCTCAAGTGGGGAGGTTTTGGCCCTGACTTGCAGCCAATGTTCTGTATTATTGTTCTTCTTGTGTTTAGTAGATGTTTTATGATACACATATATAATAATAATAAGAGAATATTATAACTAAGATAGGTAAATATACATCACAAGAAATTATCAAAGAAAGAGAAATCACTTTAATGATTCCCCTTTACATTTCTCAACACAACATTCTCCTACTTGTTGTTTTATTTCCACACCTGGGATCACATAAGAGCTTACTCATTGGTCTAGGGATACATCGACCATTTTTTCTCTATGCAAAGAAAAATTCTCAGTGCTCACAAACTTTATTAATGCATCAGTAAATTTTTTTACAGTGCCCACCTTTACCAACAACACCTTTTTATCTTCAATCATATCTCTCACAAAGTGATCCTAAACATTAATGTGCTTTTTATTCGAATGATAATTAGGGTTATTTTCCAAGAAAATTGGAATTTTTCTATCACCATATCTCCATATATCTTGTTGGGCCAACCCCTTACTTGAACAAAATCTCTGCAACCAAACTACTTCCTTGCTTGCATGATTGGTTACCATCTATTCAACTTGTGTTTTTAAAAGTACCACTATAGATTGTCTCTTGCTCATCCTACTAATTTCTCCTGCAAAAATGTTAAACACATACCCACTTGTATAAATTCTCCGATCAAAATATCCAACCGAGTCTATATCCAAAGCCATATATATCCAAAACTATGTCTAATCCTGGTCTTTCTTGGTAGCACAAACCATAATCACTAGTGCCACACAAATATCTGAAGATCTGCTTCACTATTTTCTAATGCTCCTTTCATGGTTTTGACATAAACCTACTAAATACTCCCACTACATGTGCAATGTCTGGTCTGGTGTAAACCATTGCTTACATCAGGCTACCAATTAGACTTGCATATGGAACATGGGACATGTCCTCTTCCTCTTCACATGTCTTGGGACACTGTTGAGAAGATAATTTTATACCTATAAGAATAAGAACCTTGACTGATTTAATATCATGCATATTAAACCTCTATAATATTATCTTAAAATACTTTATTTGGTTTAACGAGAGCTTCCCATTTTGCTGATCGCATTTAATTTCCATGCCCAAGATATAGTTTGCAGCACAAAGATCCTTCATGTCCAATTCGAAAGACAATTGCGTCTTCAAATCCTGGATAATTTCTTTGTCATTTCCAATAAGAAACATATAATAAACATACAATATTGTAGGTTTTAACCCTATATAGAAACTACCTGTAAATGAATTCTTAAAAAACATAAAATATATAATGGCGAGAAACACAAAACAAATATACAAATATTTTCCCCTGGATCCCAAAACCGGGACTACTCAATTTTTTTTAATTATTTTCCTTTTAATGTTACAATACATATATATACATGTTGAAGCATTCTTAAACCCCAATCCATTAACAATGGATTAGAAAATAACCATAGTTCCCTTGACCGGATCTACAAAATACCATGGCCTGAAAACTATAATGCCCAAAACCATGTGAAAAATCGATGCACAAAACCATTGGTAGGTCTGGCCACCCAATATAGGGTCTAAAAAAATAATTTTAGGGCGCTACCCCAGACTTCATACAAGGGGGAATGATGCCCCCCCCCCAAAAAAAAAACCCCCTTGCCCCGTGACAAATACAATAATTAACATCGCCACCAATTAATTTTAAGTAAACGCAGTGATCTTATTTTCTCTTACTGAAGCCAAGTCCCCATATATATGTATGAAAATTTTTATACGACATCCTTAGTGACTTATTTTACTCATACAAATAATTTTTTAACTTGCATGCCAGTTCTTTCTTACCCTTCACTACAAAACCTTTTGGTTTCTTCACGTAGATTTCTTCTTCGAGATCCTCATGAGGAAATTTTTTTCTTCACATCCATCTAATCTGCCTCAAAATAAAAAGTAGTAGCAATAGATAAAACTAATATAATAGAAGCTAACTTTGCAACAAGAGAAAAAATATCTCCAAAATTAATTTCCAACACTTGGGAATAACATTTTTCTTGCAACCTATCTTTGTATTTATCCACCTTACCTTTTTCATTCATCTTCTTCTTAAATGCCCATTTTCTTCCAATGGGTTTCCTTCTATCCAAAAAATCCTCTAGATCCCAAGCCTCATTTTTTCCTAACAATGACATTTCTTCAAACATGGCCTCCTTCCATAGTTTTTCATCCTCTGAATCTACTACCTCCCTGATAGTTCTCAGATCATCATTAGTAATAGATAAAGAAAAATTTGAATAGAAAACAGATGGATTATACCTCTCTGGTTGCCTTCTCCATCGATCTAATCTCCTCAAAAATGGACTGTGTGGTTGTTCCTCATTTGATTCTTGTTCTTTTATATAGTATAATACCTCCTCCTACAACTCAAACTCTATCTTCTCAGGTTCCTTTCGTAGGACTACATGTTTAATAAAAAATTTCACCTTTTTAACCTTCCTTGATTATGGGTTCCAAATGTTATAACCTTTTAAACCATCGTTATACCCAATAAAGATGCATCTTTTATATTTTCTATCTGATTTGGTCCTTTTCTCCATTGGAACATGTACATATGCATCACAACCAAATACCTTGAGATGTGAGAGAGAGGGTTTCTTACCAGTCCATACCTCATGTAGAGTCTTATCCTCCAACACTAATGAAGGAGATTCATTACATAGGTAACATGTAGTATCCACTACCGCTGCCCAAAGTTCTTGTCCTAACCCAACACCACTAAGAATGCTTCTTACATTTTCCATCAACGTCATGTTCATTCTTTATGTAACTCCATTTTTTTGAGGTGTGTATCGAGTAGTTGGTTGTCGTTATATACCACACTTATTCCATAAATATTCAAATTCATTCTTGCAAAAATCTCCACCATTGTCTATCCTCAACACCTTAGTCTTCTTCTTTGTCTCATTTTCCACTAGATCCTTAAATTCTTTAAACCTATCAAAGACTTTAGATTTTTTCCTGAGGAAATATATCCATGTATTCCTTGAGAAGTCATCTATGAATGAGACATAGTACATAGACTTCCCAGTGATTGAACTTACACAGGTCCAAGCACATCATCGTGCACAATCTCTAGTATCCCTTTTGCCCTCTTAGCATCAAAGGGGAAACTCACTTGATTCTTCTTCCCATATACATAATGTTCACATAAATTGAAATCTAGAGAGAAATTACACATACCTTCTACCGTACCATTACCATACAGTATTGGAATGCCCTTCTCTGCAATATATCTAAGTATTTGATGCCAAAACATAGGCTTTTCTCTAGATGCCACTAGATTCTCTACTCCACTTTTAGGAACCACATACCTATTGCATCCATCAATAATAATGCTACCAAAAACCTTGTACAAAGTTCCCATCTAAACTCCCCACATCAATATCATTGATCCTTGAACCCTATTGTGGGTATCTTCCTTGAGAACTATTTTTACACCTCCATCATCCATCTTGCTTAGAGAAATTAGATTTCTAGCTAATGGAGGAATATGTAGAACACCAAGAAGTGTTCTAATCCTTCCACCTTGCAACGTCACCTTGATTTTTCCACATCCCATGAGTTTGACCTTCATATCATCACTTAGGAAGACATCACCACCATCATATTTCTCATACTCATACAAACGCTCCCTATGGGGAGTGAAGTGAAAGCATGAACCCAAGTCAATTAACCATGCCTCATGATTTACATGTGTACTTGAAGAAGAAGCCAAGTACACATCTCCACCATCATCTAAGGTGGTTTTTGCCTCTACAAAAGGAGCATCATTAGATGCCTATCCTTTCTCATGAGCTTTATATCTAAAATCCTTTTCGTATTTCCATTCTTTTTCCTGATTCAATCATACCTTTATAACTTTTCCTAGATATTTATGTATCCCTCTATATTTAGATATCCCACTTGAGGACTTATTTTTGTTTCTTTTCTAGGATAGTCCTCTTATAGACAAGGCATCTCCATTTTGGATCTCCATATTTTTTCGTCTCATTTCCTTTGAAAACAAGGATGAAAATATTTCATCAAACTTCAATGTAGTTGTATTTCTACCTTGGAAACAACCAGCCTATCCCATGAATCTAGTAGAGAAAAAAAAACAATTGATGCACTTATCTTTGTCTTAAATTTTAATATCAATAGGTAACAACTAGATTACCACAATATTAAAGGCATTCAGATGCTCTGTCACTGAGTCTCTATCCTTCATCCCCATGTTATAAAACCTTTTCCACAAGAATAGTTTGTTCACTAGAGACTTAGATTGATATGAATCCCCTAACATGTCCCACAAATCCTTTTTCGTAGATTCTCTTAATACATTCAACAACATTGGATCTGAGAGGCACAATTGTATTGTTGTTTCCACCTTATGATCTAACTTTGCCCAATCCTTTGTAGACATTCTTGTTGGTTTCGTGCCTAGATCTATAGCAATCCACTCATATAATTTCACGAACAGATCCTCCATATTTAGCTTCCACGACTCAAAACTATGACCATTAAGTATCTCGATCTCTATATTTCAACTAGTCACAATCTTCTTTCACTACAAGAATTGATCCCACAGATCTCCCACTGAGCAAGGTCTACCACAAGCTCGAGAAAAACCCCTAAACAAAAATGGTGTGCCCTTAAATCAAAAACTTCTTTGGTACCCAATGAATGCTTTAACCCTATACATAAATTACCTATAAACGAATTCTTAAGACATAAAATATACAATGGTGTGAACATAAAACAAACCCATAGGTGTTTTCCCCTAGATACCAAAAATGGGAATACCAGATTGATTTTTCAGTATATTCCTTTCAATGTTACAATACATATATATACATGTCAAAGAATTTATAAAACCCAATCCATTAACCAAAAATTATAACATAACCATAGTTCCCTTGACCAAATATACAAATACCATGGGTAAAAACCATCATTCCCAAAAACAATGCACAGAAACCATGACACGTGGAAAGAATATAATGCAAACCCATCAAAATATATTAAACAATATATTGATCCAGATTTTGATGTGAATTCCAATTATCTTTGTCTTTGTGAAAATCAAGGAACTTTTTTGTTGTTAGAAGAATTATATTAGTTAAGAAAATTAAAATATCTTAAACAAGTAGCCATATTTTTTACAAGCCTTCAAGATTACCTAAATTTCTTTTTGAAGAAAAATCATTCTTGACACTATAATGAAACTTATTTTGTCTTCTCCAAATCTATTTTTAGAAAGATAAAAAATGAACATTTTTTGCTTAAAAAAGTATATAATAGAATTAAATGAGATCTCAAAACCTTTTGAAAATCCTATTACGTGGAATAACCTTCATACAGTTTGCTAGAGAAATTTATGGGACTCCACATCTACAAAATTAACTAAAGTAGTTAGGGGACTGGAAGGCATGAGATGAGATGATCACTAGAATGAAATGGAAGACGTTCGAAAACCAATATAGATAACCTTTACAACAACAAATGAAAAAAAATAAAATCCTCATAAAGGTTCCATGGATTATCTTGGTTATCATGTTTATAATCAACTAATAATCTCCTTATATCTGGAGCTTTATGAATCCTTGAGATAGAAATCTATGAATTCTTGCTCCAAGGAACCATATTTTAGTAGTGTTGTTACTTTTATGGCAAAGATTACCATTGTAGATGGATATTACATTACGAGGGTAATTTTTTAAAGACTCCACCAATAAAGGAATCTTCCCCTAGGTTTCCATTAGAGGCCCCATAACCATTGAGTTGGATGAGGTCTTGAGAGGGGAAAGTGAAGAATCCAACCTAGAATAATGGAGATAATGACGTGGAGGTATGGAATGAGGGTGACATAGTGATGTTCTACTAAGTGATACTAATTGCTTCATTTTGGTCTCTTCTTGAGTTGGAGATGGGAAATAATGAATCGTCTAAGGTCTCCTTGATAGTATTCCAAAGGGATTCATGAGAGAGATAAATAAGTTTGAATATTAAATGATTTAATTATCTACATAAGACCAAAGGGAGGGCTAGGAGGAGGGTCCAAAAAATGTTGAGGATCAGGCTTTGAAAGGGACTGTATTTCTAGCGCT
Organism: Pinus tabuliformis; assembly: GCA_031772625.1. NCBI lineage: Eukaryota > Viridiplantae > Streptophyta > Pinopsida > Pinales > Pinaceae > Pinus > Pinus tabuliformis. The sequence goes on along the minus strand of CM062806.1, from coordinate 895,496,527 downwards.
TAATAATGAGAGGGCTACTTTTTGGATTATGATATGTGGAACACAATTTACTCCAATATGGTCCAAAATTATGAGGAATGAGGACAATGATTGAATATATATCTAGAGTTCTCAACCTCATATTTTCAAAAAGATACAGGGATGGCTGAATGAAATTGAATTTAAGGATATTTTCTTAAATTATATTTCTCCATTACACAACTAGCCATAGGAGGAAGTAGACATTGGGTGAGATATTTTTTTGTTCAATCCCCATATCAATTTCCATATGGATTCCCTGAGGTGATCCTAAGACCCAACTGCTAGATTGTAAATATTCTTAGTATAAAATATATTTTCACTTGATATCCTCATCTTATTTTGTTAGGTTAGTTGAAAGTGGAGATATTATGACCATGAATATCTCTCTAGAGAATGTTAACCATACATCTTCATCTAGATTTGGAATCCAATGGTCTTGAGTTAACTGTTGCATTTAATAATTTCGAATGTTATTAGCTATCTGATATTCTACAAATTTTAGTTTATTAGTTTCTACCATATGAGTCTCGAGTGCTTTAATCCCTGACATTTTAATAAGTTTACATGATAGTCACCATGAATCCTCCTATAGTAGAGTTGATTTTCCATGACATTATATGACTTTATAGAAAATTGCATAAATATATGGGTTGAAAGTCACTTCAATAATCAACCTCACAATTTGGAATATTTTAAGCAATGGCTGACATAAAGGGAAACCATTATTCCATCCAATCTTTTTCTCCCTTCCATGTAAGCCATTTTTTCCCGAGAGATCAAACTGGGTAAAATGGGTTTTAGGTGATTCTTGATGAACTTTTTTGTCACTTTATAAACCACATTGAATGAATCTATGGGTTGAACTTGAACTGAATATTCAACCTTGATTTTTCTAGGTGCTAACATGAAAAGGGTGGAACTTAAGGTTGGGAGATAGAGAGAGAACATTTGTTCTACTTAATAATTTTCTAGAGATCCTACTAGATGGTGGACCAATAAGCTTGGATAAAGTTTATGGTGAATGAACCATGACCTATAGCTTTGTTTTGGGAATAAATGTATGGTATTTTCCACTTCTTTTAATACACTACATAAAAGTGACTCATTTTTGTTATCTAGTAATAAGAGATGTTATGTATTGAAAATACTTTGTATTTCTTATTCTCTAGTTGTTCTAGTATTGGTCAATAAATTTCAATAATAGTAAACTAAAACAATTTCCATATCATTGTGATCTTTAACTTTTTCACTTCTACGTTCCTCGAGGAGGATATGAGATTATGACATTTGTGCTAGGGCATATATTTGTGAATTAAAGAGTTTTGTTCTCCTTCTTGTAGTCAGTGTATTCTATACTTCTATATAAACAAGACCTCCATATGTTTTGTTTGTCTTCATTCATTTGAGGGCTTTTTCTTCACCATGACTTAGTTCCTTGGATCTTCCATTGTCAACATCTTCCAATTGTGCTATCGACTTAATACTACCATTCTTTTCTTTTCACTTGGAATTGTGGATGACCTAACGAAAATATTTCAACTATAAATGTATTATTTTTTGGGCTAGATTGAATGATTATTTATAGATAAATGGGTTAGTAATTTGAGTCCTTTATGGAAGAATGTTGGCTTCCAAAAAAATATCACAAACTTGAAGAATTTTCAAGATCAATAATTTCTTTAATCTAGGTGCAAGTTGTTGGGAGCATCACCAATAGTTGTTCTAGATGAAAGTTGCATTAATAATGTTGAGATTGATTACCTAATTTGAAATCAAAATATCTTCAAATAGGTTATTTTTTGCTTAAAATTCTCTAATAACCTACTTTTTGTTTGGGAGATTTTTAATGACATTGAAGTCTCCCTCAAGGATCGAAGGAGCATATACAAGGAGTAAATTAAGCTGACTTATGGTTTTGAAAACATGTTCTTTAGTTTTATAAAATATAGGACCATAAAAATTTAGAAGGAAGTAAGTTTACATAGAGCATATGAGTTGAAATTTGACCACCGCAAAAACTCTCTAGTTTATGAACATATCTAAAACCAAAACTTCTTATTAACTCCAAAATATCGCAAGATCCCCTAGTTTTCCTTGTGCATAAATAGACATGTAGTGGAAATTACTTCCCCATTTTGAGGCTATCACTTCTATGGATTCACTCAAGCATCTGTTTCTTCAATCATACTAAAATTTGATTTACCATAGATCTACTTCATTTTATGGAGCCTTTGCTTCCTATTATATTTAAGTCCATGTATGTACTAGGAGATGGTTTTTAGTGGGTAGGTGGGTTGGTGGAGGGGAAATCATTGAGGTCAACATAACTTGGATATCTTTCACTAACATAATTTTCTCCACCAGTTCTATAATTTATTGATTGTTGTTCTGTCCCTTCTACTATTCCTCTTTGTGTGGTTTAGGGGAGACTTTAAGGGGATTAATCTAAAATGTTAGGTAATAACTTGATTTTTTAATACGTAAGGCTTCCGTCTAAACTTGAAAATTATATTTCAAGAGGATTTTCTAAGAAATTATTCTCGATTTTTAGGGATGAAATTAAGATCCTTATATCTCCATTAATTTTTTTATACCTTAGACGTGTAGGGAGTCAAGGTTTGTATCCTCCATTTCCCCTTTGTCTTGATCCATTTCTTGATCAACCATAACAATTAATTGAAGGATATGTTCCTTAAAATATTTATTGTTAGAGTGGATTATGACTAGTTCCAAAGGGGATATTGGGAGGAACAGAAATCCTGCATATCCAATTTAGAGGGACATACATGTTTATTCAAGGGGAGTGTTGCAAGATGTTATGTCCAAATGAGAGAGAAGGTCAAATTTTTTTCTGAGTCTGAAAATTCTTCTAGGGTGTGGAGGTGAAAGTTTGGGCTAAAATGAACACTGACAAGGGGGTTTAATGAATCCCTTTGAATCTTTATTGCTAGGTTGAGATTCCATGGGGGTATGAGTTAGGAGTGGGAAAATTCTGAAAATATTTCCATATTCGTGATACCAACAACATCTAAATGGGATAAGCTCATAATTTATGGTTTTATACCATATATCATCTTAGTAATAGATGTCAATAGGTTTTGGCATTAATAAGAGATATTTGTATTGCATAGTGGCCTTAGAGATTCTGTTGACATTCCCCAAAGCATTACTGGTCGTTTCTAGGATTTATTCTTCCCAGAATTAGTTTGGAAACAAATACATGCCTATACAAAATAGGGAAGTTTTGAAGTCCTTTTTTTACAGAAATATTTCAGTCCAAAATAAAAAGTATAAACCAAAAAAATTGACGAAAGAGGATATGTCCTCAAATATACATGGTTGTTAGTCATAATTGGCAAATATGATGGTGAGGAAACCATTTGAACAAAATTCAAACTTGATTTATTTTCTATTCCTCCATTATTCTTGTATACATTGTGTGAAACCTCTTTTAGTTGACTAAACTCCTAAGAATTTTCCAATGAGGGCATGATCTCTCATGTATTGAATATATTCTCCAATCTTGTTGCATTTTCTCTCAAAAATTTGGATTCATAGCCACTTTTTGAAGGTTGTTGCTCAGAGGGTGTCATCTAATTTAGGTATAACTCATTGAAATTATTGTATTATTTGTTTTTATAGGGTTTGTTGATGTATTAATGTTGGATGCACAAGTCCCTAAAATATTTTTATTTACTGAATTGGTTGTCGCATGAAACACCATAACTATGAGAAGGATTGACATGTGTAGATGTTTTATGAACCCATAATTATAAGGAGGTAGGAGATAGGGTTTTATAGCAATGATATTTTCTAAAGTTGTCATGGATATTTGATAGAGGTTAAATCACTTATATCCAACTATTAATTATTTTAAGGATGACCTATAAGCTACTTACCTATATCGATAGGATTTGGTGTAATGACTCGCCGACTATTTTCAATGTTATGTATTTTTTTATGATCATTTTGGGTTCCCTGGCTTGATATGAGTATGACCTACCATCGACTATGAGCCCTACATCGATCCTTTTACATTTTTTAGAATCATGCATTGATCTGGGCATTTTATCCTTAAATAAATAATGTGGCTAGTTGTTGACAATACCATAGATATGTTAAATTACAAAGTTTTCTTTTTTCTCATTTTACTTTCATTTATCACCCAAAAGTTGACATGTTAAGTTTTTAAATGATTTACCCTTTCATAATGCATCTAGCATTGTTCTATGCCACCTTTAATCATCTCCAAAGAAACAAAATTCCTCTTTCCTTTTTGGTTCTTCATATGATCTATTGAATTGCCTTGCTTCGTTCCTTGGAGTATGCAAAAGAGAGTCATATCTTCTTGCATTATGGTTCGCTTCGACTTGTGGAGTGGACATACATTCCTTGTGTCTTTGTTCTTTATAACTTCCTTCTCCACTTTCCATTGTTCTCTTTGGAAAACGTTACTAAGTTAGTACAAAAAGGTCAAAGATGAAACTACAACAAAAATAGATTTGTACAAGCCAAAGATGAAACTTGCACTAAGATGTAATGAAACTATATGACATCATATTTATGTCTCATGCCTTTTGGAGGAATTAATTATCTTTTCAATTATGTATGGCTAGAAATTTTTAGTTCTATTTTAATTTTTTTGGATCATCGATATTTCCCTCAATTAATGAGGGTTGGTATATTTAGTTATAAAAACATAGAAAAAAGGGGGAGGGAGGTTTATAAGGAGATGGTTGAAAATATATATATATGGTTTGAATTATTATGGTTAAATATTTACTGTTTTAATATTATGAAGTGAAAGAGTAAAGATTAGACATAAATAATGGATTTTATTTAATGACAAGACAAACATAAATTCTCGAGAATCTACAGATTTAAAATAGTATTAAAATGAAAGATATGGTTTGAATTATTATGATTAAATATCTATTGTTTAAATATTAGTGAAAGAATAAAGAGTAGACGTAAATAATGGATTTTCTTTACTAACAACATAAACATGGAAAATGATAGAGGGTATAGAAAGGCATAGTGAAGAGGGAAGAGAAAGGGATAGTGGGGGATATAGACGGATGAAGGAGAGAGGAAGACAACAATGAGGCACGTGTGCATGAGAGAGAAAGAGGAAGAGTGGTGAGATATAGAGGGAGAAAAAGAGAGAGAATGATGATGGTATAAAGAGATATAGAGTGGGGGGGAGGATATAGTTGAAGAGAGATAGTGAGTGAAAGAGACAAGAAATAGAAGCAAGGGAAAGTAGAGAGGGTAAAATGGATGGAGAGGGGCAAGGAGGCACAAAAGGATATAAAAAGTAGGGCATTTTTTAGGAGGGACTTGTTGAAAATTGTAACTAGGTTTAGTCTTCATAATGACATGTAATTGTGACTTTGTAAATGATGTAATAAACTTATTTTTGTAAGCCTTGCTTCATGGGTTTCATGAGAAAATGATTTTATTTTAGGTGGCTCCCATTGAGAGCCTTAGGATTTGTTATGAAGGTCAATGAATTAATTTCATGTATGAAGAGCTCTTCTTGAGCATATGTAAAATATATGTGAGTCAATCTAGCATCTAGGAAGCTCTCTAAAAGACAAGCACAATCCTCTTGATGTCAACCAGCAAGATGAATTAAATAACAAATGTCGACTCACCTAATAAGACACATCCCTTTGCTATATGATATGTCAGCTGACGTAATAAGACACTTCCCTTCACTATATGATATGTTAGCTCATCTAATAAGACACATCCCTTTTCTATATGATATGTCATCTTATATGTATGACAAACTACTATATATAGGCGTGTAAGGATCTACATTACAGAAGTATAAAATTTCAATCATACTCTGAATTTTATGGGAAGTCATTGTATTCAATTCATATAAGAGTGCAGAAGATAGTTCAGATAAGAAGCTTAGACTATGGTACAACAGTCAAGGAATTTCGAATGTCTCTGTAATTTCAGGTGAATATAAGCAGCGAAGAAGATGACTATTTCAAAGATAAAGTTTCGGTATCCTAATAAGGAATAATGGTTCAATTAAGATTATATAGTTCAATGGAGTTAAGGGAATTCAAAATTATCTGCAATCACAGTGATAGAAAGAGTATTTTTGTTACACACTTTGGACAAGTATAGATATATTATAGTTTGATGTTAAAAGGAAACTACAGTTCAATGATCTAAAGGCTGAGTTTTGGTTCTATCTCAAGAAGCACTTGGTTCCATCATAATAAGTAGGGTCTCAATTATATGACAAGAAGAAGGTCTCACAAAAGGAGATCACGATGTGAAGAAAGTGACAATACCTCAATGGTGACTATGTCTTGATGGTAAGAAGGTCAAAGAGAAAGAAGAGTCAAGAAGAAGAAGGTTAATTGTCAAAGATAACATGTTTCTTAGTCTTGGAGTGGCAAATAGGTAAAGTGTCATGGTCTTGGCATTCGTCAATTTAAATTTCTAGAAGACGAATTTGTTTGGCTTTTCCACTGAAAGAGTGAGAAGTTTGGGCTTGGATTATAGTCTACATGATGTGTCTCTTGTGTAATTATGTTCATTCATTGCTTATTGTTTGATTAATAATAAAACTAATAATCTAACATCAAGAAGATCCTAATATAAAGAAGTAAAAAGCATTCACAATCAATCACTAATGAAAGAGAAATCAACTAACACTAATGCCATAGATTTCTCAGCATGGTTTCAGAGCTAAGGTGCTAAAGTTAAAGGAAGGGAATATAATCAAAGATACATTCAAGGATTGAATGGAATCAAAGAAATTTGAAGGTTATCAAAACAAAATATGAAGATCTACATTGAATAATCAAACCCTAGACCGAAGAAGCAGTCTACAACAACAATATCTTTTGTTTCTATAGTCATCATCAAAAGGCCACAAAGACCCTCATCAAGTTGTCTACAAGGAAATATATATAATGGAACCCCTTAGACTCATATAAACAACATATATATAGCAAAATCGTTATTGAGTGTGAAGGAATAATCATAATGCAACCTATGTAATCTTTTGGTTAATCCACATCGGCATTAATGGAGTATTATCTTACGTTTACTATGGTCAACAGTGACCATGCATCATTAATATAATTAAGCATCATCAAGGTGATCTGACCAACCCTTGGTTCAACATCCATAACTAACTAATTAAACTACCCTTATCGAAAGCAATTCCTGAATTAGAAACATGATCCCCTAAGTGTCCCACATGCACCAGAGTTACCACTAAATGTAATAACTATCTTTACAATATTATATGACCATTTTGAATAATGACTTCAAGGAGAAATTATCGTAATCATTAACATCACACACTATAGTTATCATTTTCCAACTCCTTAAGTATGGTCAAAGGAATACTAACATGCACCTCAAGTCCATAATAGTTGCAATCATTACATAAGAAAACATTAACATTGGTAATATATTTATGAATATTTGTCACATGCAAATTCTACCATGAATGGGTCCTAGGACTGTTATCCACTGGACATGCTTCTACAGTTAACTTTACACTAGAATGTAACATACATAAGAAATCCATCATTCCCATAGTAGAGATAAACTTAACCATCCTTATATCTTTGATAAATGATTTTAATCTCATAGCAAGTAAGGAAACACATACCATACAAGTGAATCTCATCAAATTAGAGGGAAACATAATTAAATTTGTCAATACATAAGCATATACTATTCATCAAGCATTCTCATGGAGAAGAAATTTGAGAACTCTTCTCATAAACAACTGGAATAATAACAAAGGGAGAAAGTAAGAATCATCATACACACATTCCACGCATCTGACACCAGCTAAACCTCACTTGGAATGAGGAGCACCACCATCTAGCCATGAATCACCTCCGATTTGCCCCAAGCTGAAGATCTTGCCAAGGATCAAACGTCCTCAATTGATTGATGCACTGGCTATTGAATACCCTCTTTCATGATTTAGTTACCATTAAAAACGTCCCTCTATATGGATTTATCCATTTGCCTAGGTCTTTTCTAGAAAATCTCATCTTTATCTCCCACGAGGCATTTCCACATTAAAGCTTTCCTTTATCAACCACAAAGTTTTTATGTCCGATGGGTCATTATCTCCCATCATTAGATGGATCTGCAATCCATCCAAGCTTATCTAGAATCACATCTAGAAGGTTTATCATGAAAGATTCATCTCTATACCATTCCTCATGGGATTTGGCAAGAATCTCCTCTCTCTTGGTGCTCCACCCTCCAAGTGATTTATTTTATTAATTTATTTAATAACACATTTTCTTTTCATATTACATATCACCTAGATTTCCTCAGCTTAGGTTTAGAATAGTTTAACCCATAAGGAGGGTAACACACCTAGCTTTAACTCAGCTTAGGTTTACAAAATTTAGCACACAAGGGAGGATATCATACCTATATTTCACTTAACTTAGGTTTACAATAATTTAGCACACAAGTGATGGGTGTTACATACTCCCCTACTTAAATTTTACACCATCCTTGGTGTATCATTGCATCCTGTCCTTGTTCATAGGTAGCTAGTTTCTGAATCAACATCTATCATGGTTGTGCCATCCGATGCAATTTTTCTGATGCACATCTGTCACAAGGAGTGCTCCCAACACCTCTCCTTCCATAGCTACATCGGTCTCAAGGAGTTCTCTAGTTTCATAGAAATATCCTACGCATTTTTTTTTAAACCATTTGTGAGGATTTATAGATGAAAAATTTAACAATGATAAATATCATAATGTGTTACTTAATATTATTAAAGAAGCTATTACTTATCATTTATTTTATCTCAAGAATGCATTTTCTTTGCTTGCATTCTTTCAGCCCTTTTGTATTCTTGTCGAACACCTGCTTCTTGCAATCTCTCTTCATACAATACATCAGTTAGCATATTTTCCACAATTATATGCCTATAAGGTCATAACAGATTAGTTCACATAACAATATATATTCATCGTGATTGTAGGTATGTCAAACTATGTTAACCATAGTTAGTTATACCAAACTTACTTTCCTTCTCTAGGTAACCTCCAGGTTGGTTTACCTAGCCAAAACTCTATCCAATGACTCTATGCATACCTGTACACAAAGTATGTTATACACACCAATACACATTTCATTTTTCAACGTTGAAGCATATGTAGTCATACAGTCCCATATGTATTGTTGTACATAGTCCAGCTATGGTACAACCTATAATACCATCCTCATGGTATCACCTACATGACATAAACTTTATCCACATATTTTTCCACCATGTTAGTATCATACCAACATTCATTTATCATGGTTCATCTATGTAATTAAGAAAGTTTTTATGTCATGTGTAAATCAATTCTAGATATCATGTGGTTACAATATCAGTTACATATTATTGGATTCATGCATATTTTCATCTTAATCATACCTTCTGCTTAATGTTCTAAAGCAGACTATTAACTCATAGATGTTGAAGTTTAATATTCATCAAATCATTAATTCACCTCGTATGTTTTACTTTTTCCCTTTTTATGCCTCAACAACTTGTTGGCCATGTATAATTTAGTGTAGTTATGCATGAAAGTTTTTACTACTTTCAATCCTACACTCCTTGTAGTTGTAAGTGTTTATGATCTCAGGGTATTTACATGTTAGCTCATCCTTAACATTAAATCACCCTTTACCAAAAAATGAGTTATCTACTTTATGAATTCTTGTTTGAATTACGCAACATTTCCTTATGTTGTCTAGACACCTTATCAATGCAATCCAATAAGAGAACCTCTCAAAATTTCTTGGTACAAATTATGATATCAATCTATTTAAATAGATTGTTAAATATCATTTAATTGACCCAATGGTCCATACCATTTGTGTTACTTATTAATTACCATGGTTTGTACTCAAGAATACTTATAAGTTCCATTATGCATATCCATTGAAGATGCATATGTCCTGGAAATCTGTTTAAGTTAAATTTCCCCTTAACCATACTTTCTTCCAACCAAAGAACGAATCACATTGTATGTGGATGCATTAATCAAAGGATTAATTGAAATGACAATTTGTGTAGATTATATAGCCTTATACTATAACATTCTCTCACCATCCTTTACCTTGGTATAATACTTTCATAGCAATTATACCATTAATAAGTTGTTTTTATAGCATGATGACCATAGTTTAATCTCTGACCATAATCATAGTCTAGTTTTATGAGAATTTTTTATTCTTGTATTCATGAAGGCAACATATGTAAGTGTGCCACTCAAGTAATGATATATGCCACTCATGCATTACTTGTTATTAATTTTAACAAAATCGAACAACATTACTTTTAAGGTATTTTCTCCCTATTGCATGCTATGACATCTTTGGTTATAAGATTTTTTGTGCCAGTAAGATTAATAACCTTTAATTTCTTTGTCCAGCATGACTCCTAACATAGTCATGCATACTTTTCCTATTTACTATTGGCATATAACAGCCCAAGCATGTATGTTATCAATATATAACTTCAATATAGTTCAAGCAACTCAAATCCCCTGCATGTAGGAAGAAACAAATTTCTACATGCTATGCATATTTGTAAGCATTGATAGCAGCATAACATTGATTCTACAAATCACAACTATGCCCAACATCTAAGCAACAAAACATACAGTCTATCACAACACAACAACAACTCCACACTACTTTACCAATATAATCATTAGGTCAATCACACTCTTTTCTTCTACAGAACATACTCCCCCTTACTAGTCATTGGTGTAACCAACATTTTTATGATTGTTGAGCAATGAATTTTACTTTCTTTCATCAATACCAGAATTCATCAGAAAGTGCTTACATGGAAGATTCATATGACTCATTACTATGCATAGATATTAAGCATGATCCTTTTTAAAACATTTTTATCTGAATGACCACTCAACTAGACTATGGTAACACATACAATTCATGACAGTGCATGGGTATATGTATCATTACACAACAATACAACAAGATACAACCATGGTTTTCTTTATTATTTAATCTTCTTTTCCAGGGTTAGATGATTTTATTTAGCCTTGCATCTATACTTCAATTGTACCAATCACCATTTAAATCTCTTACCTATTGGAACATTCAATTCCAATATAGTTTTTCACACCGTTCATCAACCGGTTCATGTCATGGTTTTGGGATGTTGATCCAATGGTAGAAATTGTGTTAGAGGTTTTAAGAAAACTTTCTAATTTCTCTTCATCATTCTTAATACCAATTTTTCCCAAGTTTCCTTTTAGGTATATCTACTTGCTATCATGCATATATATGTATTTGACCTTCACTTTTGATACCACAATCTCCACATGCTCAAGCATGACTATTTTGGAGATTTACATGAAAGTCAACCCTCTAAAATAAACTAGAATTGTAGGTAGAAAATTTGCCTTTACGGAAATCCTTATACATAAAGATTTAATTCTTCTATGCAATTCTAAATAAGAAATTATTTTTTTCATGCATAAATATTTATCTAGCATACTATGTTCCATACTAAACATAGTGATGATCAAGTATAAATATAAATATGAATATAAGTATTTCTTCTTATACATACGGTCCATGCAGATGCTATCATGAGTAGGATAGCTCCATGGCCCAAGCCATAACAGCTACCTACTATGCCTCTCATTACTCACTCTACCTTTTGATACAATAAGAGACACATGCTTACTTTGACTGCTGGTTCTCATTGCGGTTTAAAATAATATGTATTGTTATGAATTTCCATATCTAATCATCATGGTCTTCTCATGCACCAAGCATTGTTTACGATTTTATTATTTTTCAAAGTTAGTTTAACATAATTTCCTCTCATTTAATTGTTTTCACCGACCAATAACACGGTGATATATATGCCTTTGCTCATCTTTCAAGCTTTATACCCGGTTTGAAATCTTACCAATGGAATCAAATAAACTTACTATCAAAATCATTCAATGGAAGTATACCTTTTTTTCTTTTAATGTTGACTTTTGCGTTGGAGATATGATTTTTTTTTTTTTTTTATAAAAGACACAAACCCTTCTTTGCATCCAAATTTGCGCAGTTACTTTCTAGTTGAGGAAATGTTGTACATTTTTTCATTCAGTCAAATAGTCCCTGCAAGCTAATCCATGCAACCAGTGCCAAGGCATGGGATAGTCAAGTGATAGCTAGAAATTTCATGTTTCCTTTAAACTCGGTTAGATTGTTCAGGAACAACAACTTAGCAAAGAAAAATATATAAAATTGTCAACCATGAAACAAGGAACCATGAGTCTATGGCCCTATAGCTATATCCTAATGTTATTCATTTGTTTAAATATCTGGGTAAACCTCGCATTCCCAACTCCAGGTTTTCTTCTCTTTTAGTCTATATGCACATATACTTAGTATGTCTGAAATTTGCATGATGGATTCTTAATACCCATCACTGCTTTAGTTTCTAACCTTCTTTTCTCACTGCAGACCTGAAATAAAAACGAGTCCCTGCATATAATTCGCACTCTGTTTTTTTTTTTTTTGGTAGAAGTCCCCAACCAAGGGATGTAACCTCCGTGAGGAGCATCTACATGCTCGAAAAATAGAATATTCCCCTAACTTAATGATATACAACTTATCGTTTTGGACAATGACAGGTATATGCTTATACTATTTAGTTTTGGCATACCCATGACCCCTATATATGACCATACGGGTCAGCATGCTCGTATACCTTGTTTCATGGGCCTTTCCCTGTATAGACCTTTACTTCACCAGTACAGAAGCATACCCTTCTGGCTTAGTATGCTACCCACATATTAAACAAGCTCTGCAATGAAAATAATATCATCATTTACAAAAGTTAGTTATATTCAACATGCATCAGTTATAACATAACATGCAACCTAATATGCAACCCTATATAATGGATCATAATTATCATCCATGAGATGGTTAATCCTCAGCATGCATCAATTATTAATTAATGTAAAATTCAATAATTGATAAACCTAATCATCGATAGGACAAGTAACTATCAATAGGCATCAGCTATTAATATAAACTAATGTACACTTTACACCTGATCAGCATAATCATTCTCAAAGGTAAACAACCATCTATATGAAATCCATTAATAATAATGTAGAATTTTGCAACTAAGAAGGGTGGTTATGCACAAAAGATAATTTGGCCAGCAACTCAATACAGGTAAGAGCATCACAACATATCTCTAACCTTTTTTTTTTATATATATATTGTCGCCATCTTCCTCAGATTCTTCAAGCAATGAGGCCTTCTCAGGACCCACCTCAATGCGTGATACCAACAGTCTTTGAATCTACGCGAATTTAATCCCAAAATCAACATCATTAGGTATCAGTATTTTCAATAGAGATTTGTTCAAGATAGTGTCACCCATGAAAAAAATTAATCCTTCCTGAAGCCAAGACCACCGAAATGAAGGTTGTTCAACATCAAGGCAATGCGAGTGCTTCTCTGCTCTCCCTAGAAGAATTTAACTAGATCTGATGATCCCAATTCTCTTTGTTGCCTCCCCTATATAGAGAAGTTAACAAACTTACGTGGACACTGGAAAGTTAAGATAATCCTTATCCCTCTAAATTTCCTTTGCGTAGGCGAAGGATATGTGAATTCTTCATCAGGGTGTTGTCATGAGGCATAAGGAACCAATCAGATTGGCATAATGGGAGTTGCATTGCAAAAGCTTTCCCTATGCGGTGATGTTTCTAAAAGCTAAGAAAAATGACTTAACAGTTGTCGAGTCATGCTGCTTTTAGCAGTCTTTTCCTTATTAGTCCCTGCCATCTGGCATCCGGCAGGGACTATAGTAATCGATATGACCTGACTTAGCATTAGTTCACCCATTTCCTTTTCTGTTATACGGCGGTTAGAGCGGGGATATGCCTAAGTTTCATTAGCACCTTAGCTTGGCCATCTTATTTGGCCTCTTCCCGAGGCGGAAGAGGCTCGACCATAGCTTAAAAGCTATATGCGCGGTGCATTTTCGCTAACCGTCACGGGTGTCTGGTTTTAATGTTAGCATTACTTCCGCCCGGGTATGCGAAGGTTTAATAAAGCTCCATGTTCCCTGTTACAATGTCCTGCATATGTCCTGCATTGGCAGCTGGTGCATGCCATGATGCACCATGGTTCAACAGCTGTGAGATGAAATCTGCATGAACTATATTGAACTTTTCTGTGATTATATCGTCATTGTCGTCCGGATCTGCGATGTAGGAGAGAATAAGCTTGATGCCTTTGGCTACCTGTTTAGCAGTCGGGCAACGAGTTTAATTCCAGGCGTTAAATCGTTAATGCCGTACCTTGGATTCTGCTCTCGCATGGCCTGGCAGGTCGTGAGGCCCTCAAATGTCTGGTTCACGAAAACATCGGTTGCGGGGCTTCGAACCTGCGACCTGTTTTATCGAATCCATGACAAACTGTAAGTTCTCAAATCCCCATTCCCTGCACAACAGAATTATCACATTGAATTTCAAATCCAAAAACCATAATCGAATTTTACTGCTATTTAATTGAAAATATAATGGGTCTTACCTGGAATAAGTACTAACTCAGTGATTCTGCTGGTGCTGTTCATGACAATACTAGTATTATGCATTTTACTTGCCATGATCATATCCTTCAGCTCTGTTTTTCTGATTTCGACACTGTATGCACCAGGGTTCGAATCTCCCTGGAGAAATGATTTTGCCATAGATTTACAGGAGGAGAAATCTTGTCTTCCAAATAGAAAATAGTGGCCTTCTATAAGCAAAAAACCCATAATTATAATTGTCTTCATGAAAAATTTAGCTCCCTTGCAGCTTGAAATAAATCCAGGGCCTGGATATTCCTTCTCTGTCTCTTTCGATTTCTTACAGATTTGCCTCGGCGATTGCTGAACGGGAGGCCTCTGCGATTTCTGATGAAGTTGCCCTTACATCTTCTTTCTATTATTGGGAATCTGCCTGCTCTGAGTGCTCTGAAGAAACCCTTGTCTCTTTTTGTCGATCAAGATGAGATGAAATCTGAGGAGGAGGATGCAGAGGGAGCCGAAAAGGGGGAGGGCCAAGAATCCACCGAAAAGATCATACCGCCCACACGAGACGAACTAGCTATTCCATCCGTGCCCGCTTTATCCTCTACGGGAGTGAAATACGTTGCTACGGACGGCGACCTCACCACATTACAATTTGATGAGAAGACTGCCACGATTTACCTCCCCAAAGTAAGGTTGCATGCCAACACGGAGGTAATCTTGAGAAATCTGGTGGCATTTGAATCTTCTGCGGCTCCGGGTGCGCTGGTTTTCACACGATACACCGATTTCATAAACGGGATGATCGACAGCGAAGAAGATGTTAGATTGCTGAAAGAGAGTTTCTGAATGAACGTGTATTCGGGTCGTGGAAATTCCTTTCTCTGGTAGCTGCAGCGATACTTTTGGCGGTGATACGGACCACAAAACCACAGCTTGCAGCAGTTGGTTCTTGCTGTTTGGTTGGTCTTGTGTACGAGAAAACACTTTACGTTGCTAACATGTGGCCACGTTTCTTTGCGCATGCAACATTTGGCGGCCTGTCGTATTCATTTTTCTAACCGGCATATTCACTTTACTAATAATTTTAATGAACTTCAATTTATGTTTAAATATAATAACAACTACTTTGGTGAGACAGTTTCCAGGAATGCCCTTAGCTGGACAACATTCCTTCTTGCCTGTTGTTGGAGCCTCAACCAGAACCACTATACCAGGGTAATATGATTGTCAATGCTGATGTTAAGTTGTGATTTTAGTTTAAGGTTTGTAAATATATTATCTTACTCTCTGTATGGTTCATGCAGAATGCCAATTATCTTTAGCTTCATTGTGGATTGACAAATCTGTGGGCATTTTTGGTTTTGAAGGGCTGTTGCCAGTGTTTCTGAAAAGCCAGCAGGCACACAGCTGACAATTTTCTATTCTGGCTCAGTAAATGTTTATCATGATGTTCCTGCAGACAAGGTATGCCCAAATAAGGTTACATGAACTTTGCAATATGTAAATTCAAATTGAGATACCATTTTTTTTAGATGGTTGATTCAAACATCTCAAATGATTTTAATTAAGATTGGTTCAAAAAAGGCAAGGTTACCAGGGTTTATAGGACTACTCTTTATTTCTCTGTCCAATGCTTTGCTCTAGCTTGGAGGAACGTCTGAAGATTTCATATGCATCCTCCTCTTTAGACCTGAGATGAGCATACGTTCATGTTGATATTTGCAATGCTGTGTATACTTATAAATACAAAGGCTTGATGGACGAATCACCCTAGTAGAATTTATCTCCCAGTTTACCTGAATCTAGTGAGCATTTCTGTTGTTGAAAAGTTTCCCTTTCAATTTATAACTGGTTTTTACCTGATTGTTCTACTCATCATTTCTGCAGATGTATGGAATGACTGAGATGAGTGGTTCAGTCATAAAGAGCGAAGGAAACGACATCAAGCATTACGGTTCAGTAGGCATACTAGTCCCTAATGTGGAGGCTAAGGTAGTTGATATTGTAATGGGGAAGCCCTTGCCTCCCAACAGAAGAGGCGAATTATGCTGCCGAGGCCCTATGGTCATGAAAGGTAAAAACACATTAGGATATAATGTAAAATATGTATGAGATTATATG
Source organism: Pinus tabuliformis (assembly GCA_031772625.1). Lineage (NCBI taxonomy): Eukaryota > Viridiplantae > Streptophyta > Pinopsida > Pinales > Pinaceae > Pinus > Pinus tabuliformis. The sequence goes on along the minus strand of CM062806.1, from coordinate 895,479,795 downwards.
AATTTTATTAGCATCCTTCAAGATTTTTATGAGCAGAAAACAGTTACACCATCTGTAAAATTAAATCCACTACTAAGCTATGATTTTACTCTGAATTGACATATAACTTACCTATTTTCCTTTGTAAAGCCCACATTAGATCCTTTAGGGATCTCCTAGGAAAGTAGCGCCTTCATTTGTTCTGGATAGAGTAGAAGGATAATTTCATGCTAGCCATCACCGTTTTTCCACCAGAGTTTCATTTCTGAACTGTCAAAATTTGATCTGAACAGCTTCTGAATCTCTACAGAATACTACAAGAACAAAGAAGCTACATCATCGGCTATAGATTCAGAAGGTTGGTTGCACTCTGGAGATATTTGTCGTGTCAATGAAGAAGGGCAAGTATATATTGTAGACAGACTAAAAGAGCTTCTGCTGTGCAATCCACAGATTGAAGACTCTGCAGTAATACCGTGAGATTTCCCAGCTCTCCATTTCATTTTTTGGGCAAGTGAATTGAATAACAGAAGCTCAGGCAGAATATTATTTTGTCTGGAGAGGGGATTCTGATTCAGCTATTAGCAAAAATGTGAATCAATTGACTAAAAGGAGAATATAAATCATTATTTTGCATCGCTCTATATTGTTCTTATACTCCATGCATCTACCTTGAATTGATCTTCAGTTACTCCTGCAAGGACAAAAACACAAGCATGGAGTTACATTCAAGACTCATGGAATTTCTGTTCTATAATGCATTGTCATGCCTATAACATCAACAGATGCAATTCATTTCTGTTCTATAATGCATTGTCATGCCTATAACATCAACAAATGCAATTCAACTCCACAGTTAAAGATTGTTGCATAACAATGTAATCTCAAAACAGGGTGTGAAGAGCTTTTGGTTATTTGTTATCTACCATGCAAACTTCCCATATTCATAAACTATTCATGTTCTGTAAGTGTAATGTACAATCTTTTATCCTAAATTAAAAAAATTCAGGTAATAACCCCATTCAAATTTGAACTTCTTTTCTATTCTGCTTCTCTTAGTATTCTATGCTAATTTCAGTCATTTGTTGGAAAAATCACTGCTTTGAATGTGGTGGTCAAGGATCTACATGTAAACACACAAGCTATTAAGATCAAATACCTGGGGACTGAGTTTTCAAAATAAAAACTAATACAAACAAAATCACTTTCAAATGTTAAAAGAACAGGGAACTTGGAAACTGATATTGATAACAGGAATGCAATTTTACCTTTACCCATTGCAGCAGTGGCAGAGATCCCACCCTGCACAGTCTTGAGAAGAGTATCATAGTAATTAGCACCAGACCACTTCTGGTGGGCGAGAGTGTCAACCCCATTAGCCCTTTCTTGTCTTTGAATCTGCTGGACGTAAGCCAGCATGCCCTTCTTGGCATAGTCCCTTGCAAAGGTGTCGATGACTAATGCATCGGCATGGAATCCAGCCAGAGTGATGAACTGCCAGCAAAAGCCCAACTGTGCTATCTGAGGAATGAAGTTCATCATCTGTTCATCGCTCATGCGAGAAGCATCCCAATTGAAAGAAGGTGACAGATTGTAGGCCAACATCAGGTCTGGATGCTTTGATTTCACCCCTTGTGCAAACTCCTTACATTCTACCATGTCGGGGCTTGATGTCTCCATCCAAATTAGGTCTGCATGGGGGCCAAAAGCCCAACCCCTGAGAATAGCAGCCTTGGTGGAACCTTGGAACCTATAAAACCCTTCTCTGGTTCTAGGAAGATCCCAATCCCAAAACACATCAGAAACCCCCAATTTCTCGGCCAGTTCCCGGGCTTCAAAGTGGGGGAGCTGATCAATCTTGTTGAACCAGAGATTGATCCTATTAGCCTTCTCTTGCTGTGGGATAGCCAGGCTCCTAATAGCATCCCCTACAACGTCAGAAAACAACCTCAAATTGGCCATACCCATCCATTTATCCTCTACATCTTGCAACTCTGTGCCAGTTTTGCCATTAGCCATGGCTTCTGCCAGCACAGTAGCCAAAGGCCTTCCCTTAAGCTTGGGGTTGGTGACCCCAAGAATAAAAGGATGGTCTCTCCCATCAATATTGGTCTGAATCAAAGTTGCTGCTACTGCATCCGTTCTAGCTATGAGAACAGTCTCTACTCCCATGATATCAAATTGCAACCGGGCAGCCACAAGCCTATTGATATGCTCTGCAGTAGAAACCAAGACTTTGCCAGCCATGTGACCACACTTTTTTGTCACAGAGGCCTGATCCTCAATGTGCACCCCTGCTGCACCCCTTTCTACAAAGAGCTTACAGAGCTTAACTGTTGCAGTTGTCCCACCAAAACCAGTGTCTCCATCTGCGATGATGGGCCTGAGGTAGTCAATCTTCTCTGCTCATACTCATTCTGGCCTCCCTCTGTTTTCTATCATGATATTGCTGGGCAAAGAAGAGGTGCTCCACTTTGTTAGGGACAGTGTCATAGGGATAGTCCGCAAGATCAGGGCCTGGTTCATTTGTGGACGTGTGAGTGGAAGAACACTGCCACCCAGAGACATAGATTGTATCCAAGTACTTGGCCATCATGGCAACCTGCACTGGATCCAGAGCCCCAAATGTCCGAGAAGCTGTTTTATTCGCCTGGTGGGTTTTGAGTGTCCTCCATAGCTTTTTGGCCAGCTCATTTGACGCATAGCTCTGGCGCATGGTGCCTCTCAGACGAACTACATCCTTTGCAGTGTATGGCCTCTGTGTCAGGCGAAATCGCTCTGAGTTCCACCATGTTTGGACCTCTGCTACTTCTGCCTCAATTTTTGCTTCCTCGTCCATCATCTGCAGCACACTCATTCCACAATCTATATAAGTTTTACACTCTAACAGTGCAATGACGCAGTTTAGGCTTAGCTTCATGTTTCAAATCAAATTTAGCCCCAAAATGGCTGAGATTTTACTCTGGAAGAACATGGTTATTAGATATAATCTATGCTATAATGAGCAATGTTTTCAACCAAAATTCAGAAAAAGTTTTCAACAAAAAATCAGAGTTGGCCATGTAAAGACTTCTTGTAAAGAGCAAACTGAAACCAATTTTTTTATATTTCATATTGTTGTCTATAGTTTCACCTTTTCAATTCAAAATTCATTTTTGGTCATCTAAATAAGTCTTAATAAATAGCAAACCAAGACCAGTTTTATCTATTTCATAATGTTTTGCCTATACTTTCAATTTTACTGTTGAAAACTCATACACATTCTTCAAATTGCTCTCCTGACATAGATATAAACAAACTTCTGCCATCTTTATCAGAATCCGACCTTGACCAGAAACTCACAATCGATATACGAACTGCATGGAGGCTTTCACTGCATAAAGGATTTCAGATAAGTATTACCATTGATTAGAAGATACTATCGAATACATCAGGTGGATTTTGAATTAATGAATGGTTTCTAGGATAGCTAGCACTGGGAGCCAATGCATGTGATTTGTATTCTAAGATACTGATAAACTGTCCAGATAATCGTAATGACACCTAACGGTGGCAGAGACTGAGATAAAATCACAATGACAAGGTATGCCCAAATAAGGAATGCTAACTAGAATCCTTTGGAGTAAACAAGCTAAACTGCTGCGACTACTATTCGAACTGGCTTAGACCTTAAATATTAACTTCATACCTGGTTTTATTCATCTTGTTCCTGAATAAGATGTTATCTTCAATTTTCCCACTTTGAATCCATGGAGACTGTGGAACATAAGCTATGGTACCACTGACCTTCACAGTGCCTGCCCTGTTCAACCCTTCTCAGCTCTTGGAGCCTACGTAGATATATGGTTTCCCAAGCTGCTGGGCTCCAAAATACCATTGTCTCTAGGCCAATGACTCAATCATCTTTGCACTAAAGAAAACAGAGGCCAATACATAGCCTTCATAGGAAAAATGCTCTGTTCCTCCCAAGTACTCTATGAACAAGTTTATCAGATATGGACCTATATATGTTGCACAGCGAAATTGTTGATGGCACTTCCATGGAATCAACAGACATCAGGGTATAGAGTCTTCGGCAGAATCTTTCGTTTGCAATGTTGAAAACAGAAGAGATTTTCGTTCTTTGTGGCTATCAGTGGACAGCCAGATGGATTTTTGTTTTCGTTTCTGTTGTATTCAGATTTAGGCAAGGCAAACAGAAAATTTCTGCGAGACCATATTGAACTAAACCCATTGAATACACCAATCTCTACAGGTATGACAACCGTGTTGTGTGGAGTCCAGCTGGCAATTTGTTTGGTAAGAAGTTACATGTTGAAAGCTGTTGCACAAGCATTGTGTCTTTTCCAGCTTTACATTGTTTTTGCACATGCAGTTAAATTGATTTGTGTTACTTTTATTATCCCTTGATGTCAACAGGGGTTGCCTATTCAAAGCACATAGTGCATACTTACACCTATAATGGTGGTGGAGATGTACGACAGCACTTGGAGGTATTTGATCAATAATTTTACTTTTCTTTCCCAGAGTAATAGCATACGCATACTTAACATACGAGCTATACAGGTATGATAAAGACTAGGTTTCTGACAGTTTGTATCCCTAAGTTCAGCTGATGTACTCTGCCTTCGTTTTGTAATCTTGGCTCTTGTCTTCACAGACTCAAAGGGGCACCTAATTTCGCATTTACTACTACCGCCACATCCATCATTCCATATGCCATTTGCTCCCCATGTCAGATCGATCACCTAATTGCACCGATCGCTCACTTAACGTAAGGTCTTCGTTTTATGCCCATCATTAAATACTGGCCTGCTCCAATCTGATCTTCAAGATTTCTACACCTAGATATTGACATAGATTTCCTATCGGACCCAATCTACCACCAAGATTTCCCGACATCAGATACATCACCTAATTTCGCATTTACTTCTGCCGCCACATACATCATTCCATATGCCATTTGCTCCCCATGTCATATCGACCACTTAATTGCACTGATTGCTCACTTAACGTAAGCTTTTCGTTTTATGCCGACCATTAAATTCTGCCCTGCTCCATCCGAGCCTCAAGTATTTTAGCTCCATTCACACTTAAAACCACCTTACAAACATGTTGAACTTTTGTATAAATTGGCCTCTTCTGTACCTGGATATTCACATACACCTCCCCGCTTCACATAACATGGAATCCATTAGCATAAGCCAACTTACTGAACTCACAGCATTGTTTCTCTTAGCACTTATTCTCATGACTCTTCTGATTATTGACATCGTAAAAGTCGAAAGACAAAGAAAAAAGAAACCAAAAAAACAATAACATCTCTTTTGCATCATCTTACGCATTGTCTTATTTCCCCGCTTCCTTCTTTGTTACAGGTGTACGACGGACGCTTCAAATATGCATTCGGGTCCGCCATCGTGCTGCAACTCGCATTTTTATGCTTCTATCGTCTCTGCTCGACTGCGGCACTAATGTCCTAATTTATAGCATTCGTGCTTGTCTTGTATTCTTCACATGTCTTATTTTCCCGCTTCCTTATCTGTTACAGGTGTACGACGGATGCTTCAAATATGCATTTGGGTCCGCCATGGTGCTACAACTCGCATTTTTTATGCTTCTATCGTCTCTGCTCGACTACGGCACTAATGTCCTAATTGTTAGCATTCGTGCTTGTCTTGTATTCTCATGTCACTATTTCTATTGCAGTTGTGTCATTTTGGGCTAGCAACATAAACTGGTGTATCTTGAATCGTGTTTATGTATTACTGAAACTTGTTCATGTGACTATATATATTGCAATTGTGTGATTTATGTATTACTGAAACTGGTGAACTAGTCTACTCTCTCTTTCTGAGAACTACTTCAAATCTGCGGGGAGTAACTTACTCCACTATATCTCCTGCTATAGCATGAAGAGTTTCTTACTGGGGAGAAATCTTGTAAATAGTGAAATTAGTTTCCTGTAGCTGTCCAGGGTAATGAATTGTCTTATTATGATTTCTAATTGTCAAATGTTAGCAAGTTTAAATTAAATTGAAACGAGCCTATTTGCAGGAATACATTTCTTCTGCCTTGCAAACATGCCTTTTTATCCTCAGATTGTCTTTTCTTTCCTGTTTAAAACTTCTGGTATACAGAAGCTGCATTTTGCTCTTACCTCTTGCTAGCACTTCTTAAAGAAGCCTAAAGAAATGTTAGGCTTGAGATTTGTTCTGGATGCCAAGCTGTTTATTTGCGTTCAAACATCAACTCTGAATCTCCTGATCTAGTTCGGAAACTGTCGGCATATAGTGCTGCTATACGAATTCAAAGGCGGCTAGATAGAACTATGTGCAGGGACTAGTTGCTTCGCAGCCATCCTTGTTCCACTACTGGCGTGATGGAAACCTGTCGCTTTGCCATCCTTTCTCCATAAATAAACTAAATGTCCCTACCCCACATCGGGAATTCTTGTATAGTAATGGTGGTTAGAATTCTACTATAGGTAAATATTATTTCCTTTTAGATAAACTATATCCGTATTATATTTAATTAATTTTTCTTATTGATTTCTTTTACGAGCACCACTGTTTGAGCATTTTTTTTTTGAGGTAAGTCTATCTAGCCTCATGCAGAAACAATGAAATTCGCATAGTTTTATGATTTAAAAAGAGTTGTTTCTATACTTTTGGGGCTTATTTTGTGATAAGCATTCGAAAGTCAGTCATTTCAAAGAGAGAAAAAACAATATGGTAGCCTTTTCTATAGTTTTAAACCACTCATTGTCAATTTTTTCATTTGCATGCATCTAAGACCTCTTCCCACTCAGTTCTTCAATGGTGCTGCTTCCATCTGTGACTTGAATTTCATGGGATTTTGTTTTTTACAATCTTCCTTTGTTTCGTTGACCATCCGATCAGATCTATGCACTCCATATCGATGGTGGTGTGACTATCCATCTTTGCACAACGTACGAGGAAAATACTACATCTGCTAATTCGGATTGGGTAATGAATGAATCAAACCCTCACCGTCTTATGGAAGAGGAGAGGCCGTAGTTGTATTTACGGTTGTATACTCTTTTCGTGAGGGAAAACAATTCATTTCCTACCTTAAAATCCATTCGAACCCTTAATGAATGGCTCTTTGGCTAATTGAGCACTTAGTCTTGAATCCGTCACCTTTACTAAAGACCCTTCCTTCTCGGCAAGTTTAGCATTGGTTAGTAGCAGTAACCAATTAAATATTGACACAAGTGGAAACTACCCTTTTTCTATCAATCAATAAATGGCTTGATATAGATGGATTGATAGTTAGATTCCATTTAAGGAACTCTACTTCCCTTTAATGCTACAAATTCACCATACATATACAACCTCGTATGTAGTTTGTTAACAGAGGCGCACCTTAATTTGGATGGGTAACCAAATCCTAATTTTGACACCATACGGTCCATCCAGAAGACATGTTCTATTGGTGTGGCGTTTAAGGGTTTCCTTTAACATACTCTTGCCATGCCATAGACCCAAACCATTAGTTTTAAATGCTTTAACATGTGATATGTAGTGCACTATTATTATTAACTATGTTAATAATTGGATTCATCCTTAAAAAATCCTAATTTCCTTTGGTGGCAAGAAACCAAGATAATATGCACATGCTTTAAATTTTAAATTTTAACTTTTATCCTTTTGGCATGCAACAAGAACTGTGCATATGTGCAAGAACATTTTTAATATTTAGTTTTAAATCCTAAATAATCCAGATTTAATGCTTATACCTGGACCCTTTTGTAGACTTTGTAGGAGGGAGGCCAACTTAGGGCTTAATTTTTTTTCCATACCCTATGGAGGCGTATTGGCCCATAGGCCACAAGGTTTGAACTTGATGCTCCGATACCATTTGTAACGTACCCCTTTGGCCTATCCCAGAATAATAGCTTATTAGGCTCCCAATTTTGTAAATTTTTCTTTTTTTATAAAGCTAAGATCTAACTATTGTCTTACATAATATTTTTATCGTGGCAGGAACAAGTATTATTCCTGTTACTATACTCATTTCTTAACAGTTTATACAATCTCATAATATCGCATCATTCTTTTATGCTTTATTGGATCCGTAATGGAACCCCTTAGATTCATATAAATAACTTATATATAGCAGAATCGTTATTGAGTGTGAAGGAATAATCATGGCATGCAACCTATGTAATCTTCTGGTTAATCCACACCAGCATTAATGGAGTATTATCTTACATTTACTATGGCCATCATTGACCATGCATCATTAATATAATTAAGCATCATCAAGGTGATCTGACCAACCCTTGGTTCAACATGCATAACTAACTAATTAAACTACCCTTATCAAAAGTAATTCCTCAATTAGAAACATGATCCTCTAAGTGTCCCACATGCACGAGAGTTACCACTTGATGTTAAATGTAACAACTATCTTAACACTATTATATTAACATTTCATAATAATGACTTCAAGGAGACATTACGGTAATCATTGACATCACACATTATAGTTATCATTTTCCAACTCCTTAAGTATGGTTAAAGGAATACTGACATGCACCTCATGTCCATAATAGTTGCAGTCATTACATAAGAAAACATTAAGATTGGTAATCTATTTATGAATATTTGTCACATGAAAATTCTACCATGAATGGGTCCTAGGACTATTATCCACTGAACATGCTTCTATAATTAACTTTACACTTGAATGCAACATGCATAAGAAATCCATCATTCCCATAGTAGAGATAAATTTAACCATCCTTATATCTTTGCTAAATGATTTTAATCTCATAACAAGTAAGGAAACACATACCATACAAGTGAATCTCATCAGATTAGAGGGAAACATCATTAAATTTGTTAATACATAAGCATATACTATTCATCAAGCATTCTCATGGAGAAGAAATTTAAGAACTCTTCTCATAAAAAACTGGAATAATAACAGAGAGAGAGAGAGTAAGAATCATCATACACACATTCCATGCATCTGACACCAAATAAACCTCACTTGGAGGGAGGAGCACCACCACCCAGCCATGAATCACCTATGATTCCCCTCGAATCGAAGATCTTGCCAAGGATCAATTGTCCTCAATTGACCAATGCACTGGGTATTTAATACACTCTTTCATGATTTAGTAACCATTAGCGGTGTCCCACCTTATGTATTTTTCCATTTTCCTCGGTCTTTTCTAGAAAAGCTCATCTTTATCTCCCATGAGGCTTTTCCTCTTGAAATCTTACCTTTATCAACCGCAAAGCTTTTATGTCCGATGGATATTTATCTCCCATCCATCCAATTGATATATAATCCATCCAACCTTATATAGAATCACATCAAGAAGCTTTATCATGAAATATTCATATCTATCCCAATCCTCATGGGATTTGACAAGCATCTCCTCTCTCTTGATGCTCCGCCCTCCAAGTGATCTATTTTATTAATTTATTTAACAACACATTTTCTTTTCATATTACATATCACCTAGCTTTCCTTAGCTTAGGCTTAGGATAGTTTAACCCACAAGGAGGGTATCACACCTAGCTTTAAAACTCATCTTAGGTTTACAACATTTAGCACACAACGAAGGATATCACACCTAGATTTTCCTTAGATTAAGTTTACAATAATTTAGCACAAAACGAGGGGTGTTACAGTTGAGCATTAATTTTTTGATTACAAGAGATTGAGAGCAAGGAAATCATGTTTTATGTGAGAGATCTAATTACTCTGACAACGACTCAAATTTCGGGGGGTTGGTTTTGTATGACGAAGTTGGGCATTGAATGAAGGAAGTCGCAGATTGACTAAGTTTTTTGTGTTTAAATTGAATCCATCTACACTCTTTTGGACTTGGATTTGTTGTAGAATGTCGGGGTAGGCGTTGAATTTTTGCTAGAGTCTAGTAGTGGAGAGAGGATCATCTGGCGACACCTTGGAGTGAATAGTGGTGCTCATCCCAAATTTGTGAGAAGGAATCCTTTACAATTGAAGGAGGAGGCTACAGAGTGGATTTGATAGACATAACTTGCTGAATTTTCTAAGTCTACTAGTTAGAAACCCTCCACTCACTTTACTGATTTATTCCTACCTACTTGTTCAGTTACTTAACAAGTTATTTACAATGTAAATACTGAAAATAAACACTTGTGCATTCTCCACATATTACATACCATTAAATGAAGGAAACAGATACAAGCACACAAAATGACACCATTATTTTTGGGCTAATGACGCTGGAAAAACCCAATGTCGAAAAATCGATGCAGCTATCTGAGGGTTTTCTTATTAAGAAATTTCATAGTACAATATAGGTGCCAAATCTAGCTTACACAATAGAGAATGCCCTTGGTAGTAGTACCTCTCAGTCTGAGACAACTATCTCGGTTGAAACCCCAGATAAACCCTCTAGTACCTCCTCAACTCCAATCTACCCCATAAACTCGAATGTCAACCTCTCTAGACTGCATCAACCTCTCTATACCCAGTGATGGCTCTGCATCACCCTGAATAGGCTTGTGTTAGCCTCAGGAGGCCTTGTGTCAAACTTTTGGTGCTCTCCATGAGCTACGTTGGCCTTTCTGAAGCACTGGGCAGCTCCTGGATGCCTCTCCATGGCCTTGTGTGAGCCCTGGCTGCTACTTCATCACTCTCTCTAGCTCCTACGTTGATCTCCTAACATTGTCTCTACCTCTTCATCTCTCTGTACTCACTGCCCCTCAGCTGCAACTCTGATCACTGATTCTATCTCTCTTAGCAAAGCCCACTCTAAAGAATATAATAACTGATCATCTGGTGTTCTCTCCAAATGACCCTCAAGCCTCCTCTTATAATTTTCTCGTTGACATATCAACAATCGAGATTATGTCCCTAATCAATGGATAAGATTAGATTTGTATTGATCCACGTTTTTTTGACCATTCTAACACAATTTTATATTAATCCACATTAATATTTTAATTTCCCTAAGTTTTGACTTAGGGACTCCATTAAAAATATTAATTATTTTAATATTTCTCAAACTATTTATAATCTACCCAAACCCTTTCTAGGTATTGGATATCTCATGTGCCCCAACCTCTCCACCAAATTTCGTGGCTAGAGGACGTCCGATGCTACCCCAAATTAACACTCCCTCTTAGCGAGGATTCTGCTCTAGCAATACTCCTCACTGAGTATCACTGTGATCATCCGGCATCGGTCCCTGTGGTGATGTTCATCCTGCTACCCAACATCCTATACTGCTACCCATGGTTCTGCCACTGCCACTACTATGACTGTACAACAGGTCCCTCTGCATCCATGTTGCTGCCTATGGCTCTGCCACTGCCACTACCACTACTGCATCCGCATTGCATCTCCTCTCATCATGCTACATCGTGTGCCCACTGCTGCACTACAAGTTAGTTACTGAGTAGTAAGTAATTGATTTTGAAACTTTGACCTCTTTGTTGTGCTAGAGACCCTACTGATGCTAAAGCTCCCTCTACCACTAACAAGTGCTCCCTCTCTAACCTCTATGTTGTTGCAACAATTCCCTGCATCTCGCACTGTTGCACACCTCTACATGCCATCCTACACTGGTGCAACACTCCCATGCCTCTCACACTGCTGCAGCCTACTAGCCTCGCGCTATCTTAGGAATCCTGCACTATAGCTCTCTCTATTGCTCCATTTGCATCCATATCTACCCACATCAACCAGACCTGCTACTCCTCTTCAGGCTCCCATAGCAAGGTCTAATCCAAGAGTCTAGGTACCTCGAGGATCCTTCCCCTCATCGACTATAGTTCCCCTTACTATAGCTTGATGTCTCCCCACTTCCGCTCAAGTGGTGTGTGTGCACTCATGGCACGGTCATCGTATATCTCCACTTCTTTCGTTGCCCTTGCTAGCACTACCTTAGTCTCCAAATACTCTCCCTTACTCTTCCTCCTTGGACACTGGGTCGTATAATGACCCAACTCCTCATAGTGGAAGCACTTCATCTTGGAGAGATCCTTCTTCTTCCGTTTTTCTTACTTTCCCTCATATGCTAGGGAAACATCTTCCTCCTCCAACTTTTTGACTTAGATACCCTTACTATTGCTTCACACCTTTGTCTGTCATTTGATTTCTTCTTGGCGAAGAGCCACCCACATCTCCTCCCAAGGTGGAAGGGTCTCTCTGCCCAGCATGCTCTGGACAAATACCTCCCAGTCTTCTGAGGCTGCATTCAGGGCTGTTCTCACCATCAATTCCTAATCTGGTGTGGCCCATATGGAAGGCAACTGGTCTCGAATCTCATTTAGTCCACCAAGGAATGTGTCGATTGGCTCTCCCTTCTTCATTTGATATGACCTCATCTGATTTTCTAGTAACATTCTTCTCTGCACAGAAGTATGTTGTTACAATTTCATTAGGGCATCCCACATCTCATTTGTTGTTTCCTTCTTGGATATGTATGGTACTACATAGTCCTTGACCCCCTCAAGGATGATGGTCTTGGCCCTCACCATTGCCTCCCTGTACTTGTCATTATCAATTGGGTCAACTGGGATAGCTATTGTCCTCAAGGTGAAGTGCTCGACATGATTTCTCTCAAGTACGAATAAGATTCCGGCCTTCCAAACTTCAAAGTTTGAGGCTCCATTGAGTCTGTCCTGGTCTCTTACTCTGTGTAGTGCCATGCTACTCTTCTACTTCCCTCTTGGATGTTCTCGATGTGACTCCCTCTAAGTCTCGATTTCCCTCCTGGAAATCCCTTGGTTGATGTCGAGATGCCCCCTACTTTGATCATCTGTGCAACCACACCAGTGATCCAAATATCTTGGCTAGAAACCCTCAGTAGCATCTCCCTCCTCCTTGGCCTTGCCCTTCCAGGTATTATTCTAACTACAGCACCCCACTAGCTCCACTCTGCAACTTTCCCATAGCCTCTTAAACCCAAGAAACCTGAGGGTGAGAGCTCCTAGGCTCTGTGCAATCCTGACACCAGCAACTGGGCCTACACAACCAACTGCGTCATAGCCCTCTGGCCCTCTGCGTGGCTTTGCATGAGCCACCATTTGCCTCCCTTGGCCTCTATTCTACCTCTTCATGGCTCACCCTTAATGACGCAAGCACTACGTCACCCTTCCCTTGTTGCTACTCTGCTATGAACATCTTCTGTCACTCAGGACAACTGTTTTCTACTGCTAATGCTCCACTTGGCTGATTTCCTCAGTTCTCCTATGATCCGCAACTACGCTTTGATACCATGTTGAAGTTTCTAAGTCTACTAGTTGGAAACCCTCCATGCACTTTACTGATTTATTCCTACCTACTTGTTCTAATACATAACAATTTATTTACAATGTAAATACTGAAAATAAACACTAGTGCATGCTTAACATATTATAGATGATCAACTAAAGGAAACATATACAAGCACACAAAACAACACCGTTATTTTTGGACCAATGTGTTATCACTCAAATTTTTTCCTTAGAAGTTATCAAAGAAGGAATAGTCTAAGGTAACCACAAACCTAATCTTTTAGACTCAAGTTCTAGCCAACCTGAGTCCAGAGAGGGCTCTCTCTTTATGATTTATCTTTGTTTTGGGGTAGATTTTAGGCTAGTTATTAGTGCTCAAGGCGTTTTATTTTGATTGGGTGGTGGAATTAAGGAAAAAGATGGGCAAAGCAAGCATTCAGACCATTGGGCTATGGAGTCAATCAAGAAAGGTTTAACTGGATCTAATCTATCACTAAGGTAAGAGTCCATAGGGCAGGCTAGCACAACAAAAGCAAATCTACAAGTTTAAATGGATGAGGTAGTCCTAACCAAGGCAAAGGGAAATGAAGAATCCTTAACCAGGATTAATATGAAGAAAGGAAGGATGATTAGTAGAAAAGGGCAATGAAGAATCCTTTACTATGGACCAAAGGGGGGTAAACTATGGAAGTAAGGGAGCAATTAAGAATTCCCAGACCAAGACAGTTTAGTTGAAAACATAAAGAAAACAAATAGTTAAAACATAGAGCACTTAAGCTAATTCTAATGATATCACTCCTTGTTTGGTTTATAGATTTAATAAGAAACACATATGAATATCCATAAACATGAAAAGAATACAATATTTAAACATGAGAAAATGATACTTATTTGTTCCAACTATGCATGAAAATCTAGTGAATTGTCCTTAGCTTTATATCATTTCCAGTAAAACCAATCCAGTCTTGAGTACAATAGCTCCTTGGCTCATAAATAAAATGCCTACAGAAATGTAATTTAATCCACACTAATTACTTCGTTTTGTCAAGTATTTATACAAAAAATGTTTACAAAAATATCTCATAACTACATGAGAATTGTTCGAGGGAATGAGAAGATCTTTAGCAAGAAGATAGATACAGATGGAGAACTGTCTTCTTGCTATCCCTTTTATTGTGACTGTGTTGGCTGTTGCAAATCGGATTCGGCTCTTTTAGTTGCTTTGTAGTTATGTGCTAGACTCACTTTTATCTTCTACCTACTGATTTACCTGTGCTACTTTGATCCTGTCTTACCTGTTTTACCTGACAACCATATTTTACCATATAGATTTACTACAGTAACTTACAGTAAATTAGTCAAGTTTGCCCACCATTCACTATTAGGTAATTTCATCCTTATCATTTTTATGTAAACTTCATCAGCTTCTATGTACTTGGAAAAATTTGGTTTGCTTGTGAACAAGTGCTTAACTTCATGTTTTATGCAGAATAGATTCTCAAGGCCATCATAAAGCACCTTCCTAGCGGGTAAAGATTTCACTCCTAAAGTACTAGCCTGGCTCCTAGCCAACTTGTTTAACTTTTCAATGTAATCTTCCTGGGTCATCAATTTGTCATGTATCACCATAGGACTGGGAAGTCATTTTTCTCTTAAGATGCCATACTTCAACATAAAGCTGTCAATATCTGTTTGGATGCTCTGACATCTTTTCTCCAGATTAAGCATTAGGTTCCTTTTGGTAAGAACCTTCTTTATTTTAATGATGGTGGATGTTTGTCTTCTATATCTAGTTCATAAAGCTGATATCTATTCTTGTTGTTCAAAAAGGTGATCAATTGATTGCCTTCTTCAGGTTTGTTTCCCAATTCTTCCACTGTCATGTGGATTGCCTCTATAGCCATTTTGACTAATTCTGTTTGCTCAAAAATAATTTGAATAGAAGGCCAAAAATCATTGATGGAATCAATGATGTTGGCCCAAAGAATTTATTTCATATCTCCCAATGGATCTTGTAGTGTTAAGTCCTTCTCAAGGGATTTTATCCTTTCTGCCATCCTTAGGTTCCTTTAAGTTTCTTCTTTGTGTTGTATTTGTGCAAGTTTACAATTGGTTTCTAAACGTATCACTTGCTCACTGAGTTTCTTGAACTCGGTGGCCTGGATACTCATTTCTTCCATGGAATTGATCAATTCTGCAATTTTCTCTGTTGGTGTCTCTGTGCTTGTCGATGTAGATGTGCTCACTGAAGTACCTATTACTCGCAAAGTAGTTGCTGGTGGAATTTTTTGTGTTAATGCAGTTGCCAAAGTGGAGGGTAGTACTGTGGAAACTATATGAATTACAGTCTGAGGAGTAGTGGCCAACTCACTCTGCTTATACTATATCAAATTGTCTAGCTCCTTTTTAGTTTCTTTCAACTGATCATTAAGCTTTAGGACTAAGTCCATAAGATCTTCCAACTTTTGTGTTTCTAACACTTCAACAGTCTGAGGATGATGTAGTGGAGGAATTTTAAGCTGCTTCTTCAGTGCAGCTATGTCATCACTTTTCTTCTTTATCAGCTTCTCTGCTGCTTTCACATCCTTGGGATCATGTCCTAGTTCTATGATCAAGTCCTATAAGGACTTTATTTGGTGTCTTTGGCTTGAGAGGAAGCCTTCTCTAATTGAAACTATGCTGATATGTTGTTTAATGAATTTTGGAGCTGGTGGGTTGTGATTGCTTTATTGGTCAATGTTGAATAAACCATTTCACCAGTATATTTATGAAGCTATATTTGATCAATAGGATGAATTCCTTTGGCCAAAACTTCAAAATCTATTTTTAGGTAGTATGCCATTGATTTAGGTTGTTGTATTGTTGGCTTGATAAAAATCATCTGCATCTTACCTTCTTTTATATCAAAGGCTGACATTAGCCTTCTTTGGTTTGTTGGAGCCATCTTTAGATAATGTGCATAACTTTGCACCTTTAGCCTTTCATTCCTTGCTTTGATTTCCTTGTACTTTTCCTTGATATCTAGGCTTTGTGCAGAAGGAGCCATGAAGGAGGATACTTCTTCCAACATTTGAGCATGTGAGCTGGAAGGTTCTTATGTCCCTCCCGAAGGAGTGGTGTGCCTACTTTCTGTCCTCTCCACTCCTGAAGTTCCTGCTAGCTCCTCAGCGTATTCTTGCACTGCATATGGATTCAACCTCTGCCTCTTAGCATAGGTTTGGGCAACAAGCCTGTTGGAAGGAGTGGCCTCCTCTTTGTCTCTCTTAAAGTTCCTCTCCTCATTTAGAGGAGTCTAAAAAACTGGAGGATTGCTCATGATTTTCTCAGGTGGAGCAAGTTCTTCTGAAATTTTAGGTTGTTCAAATTCCTCTAGTTGTTCTGTCCTCTCTGAATTCTTTGATGATTATGGTGGCTTTGAAGGTTGTTGCTCTGATGGACCTGCTTGTTCAGAGGGGCCTGGTTGCTTTGCTGTGTGTTCACTATGTATTTGTGACTGACTTTCTTCTAGTACCTATACAAACGAATCCTTATCAAGCCTTCTATCCAAATATATCAATACATTATCAACAACAACCTCTGTACTATCTTAGTCTAGCAATGTATTTTCTCTCCATTCAAACTGATTTGCATATTGTTCAATTTCAGGGATTCTATGGTGGATGTAAGGAGATAATTTTTATCTCCTATTACAAATGAGATCATAGGGATCATATGTCCAAATGAAGCTTTGTTTTAATCTGAGTCTCTGGAGAATCTCTTCTGCTACTTTTCTTGCTTCCCTATTATTACAAATGAATGGGCTAAGTTGATCCTTTATTCTAAGATGTGCTTTCTTCTTGGCTTTCAAAAAGTGCACCTCATCTGAGTTGATCATTTGTCTATAGTACTCTAGAGAAAATAATCTCATAGGGAGGTATCTGGGCAATTTGTAAGGAGCCAGCTCACATCCATAGATTCTTATGTTAGTGTGGTTTTGGTACAAGTACCAATCCCCCACTCTATACTGTTTTCATAGATGTAGGACGCTCCTAATGTTTGCATTGATTCTAGGTGGAGGGCTTCCTAGCAACATGGTTGCTATTGGATGTACAAAGAGGTCTATGAAGTCATTATATGAATACTGAGAGTCAAATTAGTGGAACAACACAGTCCAGAAGAGCACTGACCTAGGGTTTCCTTTGGTATCAAGATTTTGGAGGGCAATTGCAAATCTTTCAGCTTGATAATATAAGAATAAGTGATACAGAACTGAGGAATACTTAAACACTCTTTCACTTTCTAATCTCATGAATTGATCATGCATTTTGTCAGCAATGAATTTGGCATAATCAAACATGATGGCTAGTGGTTTCCTAGGAGAGTAGATGGACATGAAGGATATTATGATTTCATCAACAAATTCAGTTGTGGTATAACCTAACACATTGGAAATCATGTCTATGATGTCTTGGCCAAGGCCAGAGAATCTTGTCCATAGATAAGGGAGAGTCCATTGGGGTGCACTGTTCTTCTTTGATAAAGGTTTGGAATAACTGATCCAGTTGTATTGATGTGAGGGTAGGGTATCTATTCAACATATCTCCAATGGAAAGAGGAGTCACGCTTTGGCTTGGTTGAAATTGTAACATTTCATTATTAGATTCGGCAGTAATGGTAAATAGAACAAATTGGTCAGGGGTTTATACTACCCTTTGGATAGGATCATAATTCATATGAAAATAATTCACAATCTCTAGAAATACATGAACCCTAGGGAACTGGTACTTGGGTAAACCTGATTCCCAAAGCCCTATGTGGTCTACCTAGTTGAGGAATTGGTCCTAGTACTTGAAATAGAGTTTCAAAGGGGATTCAGAGACAAAGGTGTCTTTAATCTGAAAATCTTTGTCTGCAAGTGGGAGATGGTCTAAATCTCTGTGAGGAGTTGTAATGGGCATAATACTTAAGGCAATTGGGGCTTCCATCCTTGGTTCTTGTGGATCCAAGGACAAGGTGAAAGGGTTTACAACAAACTGGGATGAACTGGTTTATTTCAAGGTGTTTCAACACTAATAGCTAGCTTAATTTACTAAATTACTTAGTATTTAAATAAATTTAGCTCAGGTTCAGCAAGAAAATAGGGTTATTTAGTGGAAATGGGCTAAATACCTAGTTTCGACTAGTTGAACAGAGTAATGGTATTGTGGACTGTTTGCAAGAAGCGCACAGGTCTGCAAGGTGGTCTGGAGTTCAGCAGCTGTGGAAGGTTGAAAGTTGGCAGTAGGTTGACAGTTGAATGTACTTTGTGCTTTGCATGGGAGTCAAAATGTTCTTTTCATGATAAAAAATGGAAAAACAATGAGTTTTTTGGATTTACATGTAAAATCAATTATATTGGCGGGTACATTGGAAAATGACAGTTGACGCCTAATTAGGGGATGTGACATTTTGGCATGTAACAGGTGCGGTAAGCAGAGGCCGTAAGCGAAGGCGGTAAGCGGAATCCATCGCACCGCTTCTTGGGATAAGGTAGTTTTGGGCGGAGGCCACCCAATGCCATTCATCGGGTGCCATGTAGTGGCGTGGTGAATAATGAAATTGCTCACATCGGGCGGGTAAAGGTCGGCCTTCAGAGGCCGCCCAATATGAGTATAGATCGTTGGATCTGAGGGGTCAGATCGCACAGTGGTCAAGGGTGTGATTTGATTGGGGAGTTAATGGAGGGGCCCGACGAGATATTAATTGTGGCTTAAGGAGGCTTAGTAATGTCAGGGATGATTTCATTGGTGGAACAAGTTATTAATTAATCATTGTTTGATTAATTAACACTTTTTTGTTTGGCAGAGGGCTATGGCTCTTAACAAGTCGCTGATTGGCTAATTAATCAATTTAATTAATTTACTAAGGTTTATATTTCAAACCTCGAGGCAAGATATTATCATATGGGATTTAATAAATATATGAAAAAGGGGTTTATTTTCGGGAGTTAACTAAATATAATGAATATTAATGTTAATATAAAATGAAAGGGGAAAAGTGGGTTTTTGTGCTAAGTATAATGTTTTGAACATTTATTTACACAATTCGTACCTACACATTATAACTTTAGGCTAAATGCCTTTTTGTGGGTTTTTTGTGGAAAAAAGGGGTTTTAGGTAGGGTTAATTACCTTTCCCTAGGAAAATGGTGATTTCACCTTAGGAAAGGGCTTTTTAGATGAAATGAATGTATTATGGAGGGAGTGAATGTTGGTAAGGGGATTTTAGTACTTAGACCCTATAAGTTATTGGGCCGAGGGTCCAGTCCCTCCAAAAGTTAGAGAAATGCTCTGAGCGCCTTTGACTTAAGGTTTTATGTACTTTTACCTTTACTTATGGGAAATCAGTAAAATTAAGGGTGAAATGAATGGGGAAATTAACCAACTGACTTTTTGTAACTACTCAATTGTCATCTATGCTTTCGTAACTTGATGATGAAAGAAAATGATATGATCTTAACTAACCATTCATCATAATTCTGCAACCATTCAACTGCTTACCCATTTACTAATCCTACCATTTTTTCTACTCTTTATTAGGGTGCACTTAAGCTGGCAAACCCTTATCGAAACTTTTCTTTTCTTTTATAATGGAAATCTATCTAAGTCTATCCTTATTACATCCAAGGGCTCAGATTAAACTGATGAGCTCCTTTTATTCACTCTACCTATCTACTTATCTGTCAAGATTACACTATTTGGTTAGATTTTATTCTCTATCTCTCAACATGAAATTCAAAACATGAAATAACCAAGATTGAACTGTTTGATTGCCATGGATTGTGGCATGAATAACAAGTTGCACACAATCATTATTATGCATAAAAAGTAAATGGTAGTGGCATTTGGACTTGCACACTTTCATCGTGTTTTTATTTTTCCTTGGGGTTCATTTTTCATCTTTTTTGACCTTTTCATTATTTTTGTTGTTTGATATTTCTTTTAGGACATACCTTATTTACATTTTTTTATTTTTATTTTTTAAATATGGAAAACATTTGCAGAAAGCAAAGGTATGTACATATTATAGGTTTAAATCTCAGCCATTCATAAATTATGACTTCTGTTGGTATAGGAACCTAACACAATGTCCCAAAAGAACCCAATGCGGGAAAACCAGTGTAGCTATCTGAGGGTTTTTTTATTAAGCAATTTCGGAGTACAATATGGGTGCCAAATCTGGCTTACCAAATAGAGAATGCCCTTGGCAGTAGTACCTCTTAGTCTAAGATAGATGTCTCGACTGAAACCCCGAATAAACCCTCCGGCAACTCCTCAACTCCAATTTGCCCTAGAAACCCCAGCTTCGGCCTCTCTGGATTGTGTCAACCTCTCTCTGCCTAGTGCTAACCCTACATCACCCTAAATAGGCATGCATTAGCCTCAAGAGGCCCCACTTTAGCCTTCTGGCCCTCTGTGTCAGTTATGCTGGCGTCTCTGAAGCACTGGGCAGCACCTGGCTACCTCTGCTGGCCCTACGTGAGCCCTAGCTACTACTGCATCACTCTCTCTGGCTCTTGCACTGATCTCCCGACACTATCTCTACATCGTTGTCTCTCTATACTCACTGTCCCTCAACTGCAACTCCGATCACTGATTCTATCTCTCTTAATAGACCCCGCTCTAGAAAATAGAATGATTGATCATCTGGAGTGCTCTACAAGTGACACTCCAGCCTCCTCTTATATTTTTCTTGTTGACATATCAATGATCGAGATTAATTCCCTAATCAACAACTAAGATTAGATCTGGCTTGATCCATGTCTTTTGGACCATTCTAAAATAGTTTTATATTAATCCACATTAATATTTTCATTTCCCTAAGTTTAGACTTACGGACTCCATTAAAAATATTAATTATTTTAATATTTCTCAAATTGTTTATAATTTGCTCAAACCCTTTCTGGGTATTGGAGATCTCATGTGCCCCAACCTCTCCACCAAATTTTGTGGCTAGAGCACATCCGATGCTACCCCAAATAAACATAACTATGGATGCACCTCGGAAGCACAAGAGTTGTGTAGGAGTTCTCCAGACCGTCTGCAATTTAAACTAAAATTTTAATAAAAGTTTTTTAAATTGAAAGTTTTTGAATTTAATTCTTTAATTGAAAAAAGGGGGCTCATTATTTGATAAAGAGGGATCATAATTTTTTTTTTAATTTTTGGTTGTGATACGTTGGTGGCATATTTGTATTGGGCATGAAGAAAATTCTTTGGGACCATAATTGCAAAGGGGCTCATTTTCTTTAACTGAATTTAAAAGCGGTTCTTTGAATTAAATTGAATCGGGGCATATTGGCTTATGCAATCAAGATTTCATTTTGAGAAGGTCTCTTGAGATCGTCTATTGTGGATCTGTGATACATCTGGATTTTTAATTGCCAGAGGTCGAAGTTTTTTTATTCAAGATGAATAATCAATTAGCAGAAGCATACCTCAATGCGAATAACAAGATGTGTAGATCCAATTATTTTGTTTGGAAATTTAAGTTGCAGATCCTGCTTGAGGGACACAATGCATGGGAAATTGTGACTAGTGATGAGGTGAAGCCGAGTGTACTTGTAGGAGGAACAACAACAACAATCCAAGACTATGATAAGTGGGAGACTAAGGCGAGAATTCTCTTGAAATTGTCGGTTAGAGATTGCATTATTCCCCATATACGTGATTTCAAGTCTGCAGCACAAATATAGAAGATGCTCAAGGATCTCTATGAGGTCAAGAACACCAATCGATTGTTGTTCTTCAAGAGAAATATTATATCCATCAAGACAGAGGAGAATGAGACAGTTGTAGCATTTATTTCACGAATCAAGGAGCTTAAGAACATGCTGGGTGACATCGATGAAGTTACGTCAGATACAGATTTGGTCACAGTTCCAGGAATGGTATGACTGACGAGTATCATATGTTCATCATTGGCTTGAATGCAAGAGAAAAAGCCCCCGTGTTTGAAGAATTGATAGGGATCCTCATGCAAGAGGAGGAAAGGCAGCTGACTCATAAACCTCAAAGTTTAGATCTCGCGTTAATGGTGAAGAAGAAGCCCTTTAGAGGAAAACCAAATGTACCACAGAAGAGCATTGCAACCCCATAGAGAAAGATGCCCCCACCTCAAGGTATGTCTTTCAATAGAAATGACTTTGCGACCAAATTTTTTTATTGTGGTAGAACCGTCCATATAGCCAGATATTGCATGAAGAAGAAGTTGGATGAAGGTTGGAAGAGACATAAACAACATTTAGGTCATTTTGTTGATGAGGAACAGAGTCAGAACCTCATGTTGTTCATACTTGAATTTGTGTTTTCGGCTAAGGATGATAAAGCAGATACATGATTTGTGGACTCGGGTGCATCCATCCACATGCCAGGGAACAGATAGTGATTTGAAGACTTCAAAGAGACCAGAAGTGGAGCAAACATCTACCTTGGCGATGATAGAGGGTACCAAATCAAAGGTTATGGTAATATTCCTTTTGTTTTTCCTAATGGAAATATTTTACATATTCATAATGTAATGTATGTACCCAGGATCAAAAAGAATTTCATCTATGTCTGTATGATAACTGATCAGAATATCAAGGTAGAATTTTACAAATCATA
This sequence comes from Pinus tabuliformis, assembly GCA_031772625.1. Taxonomy (NCBI): domain Eukaryota; kingdom Viridiplantae; phylum Streptophyta; class Pinopsida; order Pinales; family Pinaceae; genus Pinus; species Pinus tabuliformis. The sequence goes on along the minus strand of CM062806.1, from coordinate 895,456,944 downwards.
TTGTTTTATTAAAGACCTGTTGGATCGTATGAAACCTATTGCATCATGTATTCATGTGGGGGGATTGTATAAGCTAAATGTCAAAAGTGCACCACATCAGGCATTGACATCATCTACCATGACTATAGTGGGCTTATGGCATCAGAGGTTCAACCATATTAACTTCAATGATCTGCTACTATTACGGAAAAGAGGTATGCTCGAAGGTCTTCTTGTTTTAAAGCCAGTCCATATTGATTATGATGCATGTACACTTGGAAAGATTCACGGAGATGAATTTCTTGTGAATGTTGATAGAAGGAGGAGAGATATAATCGAGCTGGTACATAGATTTATGCAAGCCTACGTAGACAAGGTAATTAGGTGGTGCATACTCTTTTTTTACTGTTTATTGATGAAACTACTAGATTTACTTGGGTATATTTCCTCAAGAACAAGAGCCACACTTTTGAATACTTCAAGGAGTTCAGAAGTATGGTTGAAAAGAAGACATGTAAATGCATCAGGATTCTCTGCTCATATCAATGGAGAGAGTAGAAGAAAGGTTTTGTCCTCAAATACTACAAAGATCATGTGATACAACAATAATTTACAATACCCCACACTCCTCAATACAACGGGGTTGCAGAGATGAAGAATATAACCCTTGTGGAGTGTGCTCAGAGTATGTTAAAAGGTAAGAATATTTCTAATGGGTTTTGGGCTGAAGAAATTAATACTGCAGTATATCTAAAGAATAGGAATCCAACAAGAAGTTTAGATTTCAAAACTCCTTTTGAAGATTTATTTGGTTATAAGCCTGCAGTTAAGAATTTGAGAGTTTTTGGTAATAAAGCCTTTGCTCATGTCCCAAAGGAAGATAGAAAGAAACTGGATTCAACGGCCATCAAATGTATTTTTTTGGGGTATTATACATAATTTAAGGCTTACAAACTATTTAATCCGTATACTCATAAAGTTTTTGTGAGCAAATATGTAGTGCTTTATGAGAAGGTTAATGATGGAAGCCATGACAGTGCTAATGAAGAATGGCACATGCCTTTGCTCGTGAAAGATAAAAGTGATGAATCAGGTGACAACAATGAGCAGCAACTGTGGGAAGGGAAATAAGATGATGTAGCTGTCAAGCCAAGTCCACAAAAGAATGACCAGACATGGTTTGAATCTAACCCACCACTCAAGAGATCAGGTATGAATGTTCAGTTGCAAGCATGATATAGGGAAAGTTATTTTATAACCAGTTATGCTTTTATGGGTTGTTTGCTTTGAAACCTCTACTTATAAAGAATCCAGTCAATATAGTGAATGGAGGGTTTCTATGGAAGAGGAATATGAGCCAATCCTCAAAAACAAAACTTGTGATTTAGTTAAACTACCTAATGGCAAACAACCCATAGGATGAAAATGGTTGCATAAGACTAAATTTAAAGAAGATGGGAGGATATATAAATATAAAGCTAGGCTGCTTGCAAAGGGGTATTTGTAGCAAGAAGGAATAGATTATGATGAAACATTTTCCCCTGTAGCTAAAATAAACACAATCTGAATGATAATTTCTTTAGCTACTAAACACCATTGGATGATTCCCCAACTAAATGTTAAATCTTCTTTTTTTGAAACGGGGACTTAAAAGAAGAAGTCTAATTAGTGCAACCTGAGGGGTTTGTCAAATAGAGTAAAGAACATTTAGTTTGCATATTGAAGAAAGTGTTGTATGGACTAAAACAGACACTCAGGTCAATGTATGACAAAATTGATTCATTTTTCATGTAGCATGGTTATAAAAGAAGTAAGAATGACCCTAATCTTTATACCATGTTTGATAAAGAGCGAAGGATTGTTTTTATTTCTTTATATGTAGATGATCTAATCATTACAAGGAATGTTGATAATCTCATTAAAGAAATCAAAGAGAAGATGTCACAAATCTTTGAGACAAAAGACCTTGGAGAGCTACATTATTGTTTAGGTCTGGAAGTCTGGAGGGATATTGGAGAAACTTTTCTACCATAGAGTAAGCATGTTAGTGATGAGCCCCAATTTTGGTACAATTTGGGCTCATTTTGGCCTATTCTACTTGCTCAAACCATTCATATTTTATCGCTTATGCATGCATTTCTTAGTTTGTTCATGTTGTTTGTAGGAAGAAGGGTAGACATATTATCTACGTGACTAATGCATGATGCTTTCAGGTATTTTGCATTTAAAGGGAGAAAAGACACGAAAAAGGAGACAAGGAGACAATGAGGTGGCACTGCTGGTTTTTAGGAGAGGACGTCCACAGTCTTGGGGACCTTCCTCGTGATTCCCACCGTAGCTTCGAGCTCCAACCAATCTCCCCACCGAGCATAGAGGCAGCCAACTGTTCTACAGGAACAGCAGTCATAACTGTTCTACAGGATCACCAAGTTAAACTTCAGTTGGACAGCCGAGTTCCTAAAATCAAGGAGACCTGTTGGATGATCGTTTTTGCATAAGTATAGAGGCCGTAGCCTTTGATAGGTTGTTGAAACTTTCGCATTACTATTGTAATTTTTGAGCACAGCTCGGTGTTAGTTCTTGTTGTAAGCCAGTTTTGGCATAACATCAGATTATGAATAAAGAAGGCAGATTTTGATCTAGCTCTGAGTTTTCTTAAGGAGACTATAGCTCTCAGGTTAGGGCCCAACCTGAGAGCCATAGATCCCCTCTGCTGTAGTGTTGGTTGCATTTCGTTTCAACACTCTGAGTTTTCATTTTCACATGCAATTTGAATTACAGGTTGTTGAATTAGTCTTTTTCATGAGTTTAGATAGGATTTGCTTATGGTAAATTTGTTTCCAGTTGCTTAGGTTAGCAGAGGATAGATATAATCTATTGGAGCTCCAGCAAAAAGGTTGTTAAGGCTCACTGCCATCTCATTTGGGATTGGGGTGCAGTCCATAACTAACCACCAAAAATACGCATTTCTTTACTTGATGATTGCTGCAACATAGTCACGGTTATGTTAGATGCTTCCACATGATTCACACCTGCACCACACACCTTCCTCACAGCTTCATGTACATTCTCCTTCATGTTTTGGATTGCTGTTCATTGAATTTATACGCACAGGTAGTTTAGGTTAATGCATTTTCGGTTTGGTGACAGTCATAAGCATTTGTTTCATTTACACTGCTCTCTCTCGTTCCATTACCTCATTCTCCATCTTGATCACGCATGCAAACACATCTTTGACCCCTACTCCGCTATGTTTTCTCCCAAAGTCTTTCACTCCTCACGTACTTCCATTCTCTAGCCCGTTTGTTGACCTAGCCCTCTATCTTCCAACCTACTTCCTCCACTCACTCCCTATCCTATTCCTCCACTTCTGAGCCATCACCAGCCTTATTCCTACCTTACACATCTCCCCCTACCATTCCATCACTCATCCATCACTTCAAACACTCATGGTAGGTCATCCTGTAGCAATTAGTAGACATCCTGTAGAAATCTCTGCGTATCCTGTAGGATCCCCTGCAGACATCCTGTAGGAGGCCACTCACTCGATTTCTGAGCTTCTGAATGCGAGGAACCTCTATGGATGGATGCTAAGGATCCCTAGGGACCTCTCCTAGCCTCCCCAACCTGTCCCACGCTTTCCTTCCTTCTCCATCCCATCTGCACAACCAAACCCTAGTTAGCACAAAATCACAATCATTCCACCCACTTGAAGGAAAAATACAAAAACATGTCTTTTATGATGCAAGTAGCTTAGATCCATGCATTTCCACTTATTAGAGGTAACAGCAGCATTGGTAGAGGTTTCATTCACATTCTTTGCATTATAGAGGTTAGACTAGTGAAATTAGGGTTTCCTAGGTTTACATGCTTTGATTTGCTTTCAGTCCATTTTGTCAAGTAGAGTAGTTTTCCTTTGAGAATAGCTTTCGTCCATCAATTAGCAAGCTTCTTCTGAGAGCCTATAGAAGTTGGCTTGAGCCCTAGCGGACTTGTGCCAGCTGACCAAGTGACAGCTGCGACAAGAGCTAGTACTTGTGCATATAGCACCGTCGCTTCCAAGTTTGTACGAACTACCAGGTTGATAAAATGAGAGACAGGAAGCCCCAGGAGTTGTAGCATTATTGCTACAATACTGGAGCTCACCATCTTTTTGGCGCCGTTGCCGGGGAAGCGTCAGAGTATTAGTAATTGTTGCTTTTCTTCTACTTTCTTACTCTTGCTTTCTGCTAATAGTTTACTTCATTTCCATTCTGCAAAAGTAGCATAGACATTTCCTGCTTTCATAGATTAGCATTTCCTGCTTTCCTAGCTTAGTATTTCCTTCTTTCATAGCTTAGTATTTCCTGCTTTCATAGATTAGCATTTGCTGCTTTCCTAGATTAATATTTCTTGCTTTCCTAGATTAGCTTTCCAATTCCGCAATTTCATTTGAGCAATATAGTTAGTTGTAGATCACTCTGTTTCAGTTTTGCAGGTACCAAAGAAAAAGCAAAAGCACTCAAAAAAGAAAAGTCCTTTCCATTTCATGCCTCGTAGGAACCGAGATAAATCAGGCAAATTCCTACCCAACACCCCCACCACATCACTAAGTCACCCTTCTCTCTTCTTTGGTGACAGTGACCCAGAGGAACCTATAGGTGAACATCCTGAGATATACCAAGACCCTATAGAAGAAGAAGAGCTAGAGACCACTCCATCTGAAGCCATGGCTGATAATAGAAGAAAAGATGAGAGAATAGAAGGAGCTTTCCCCATCCGAGAGACCAATGGAGAGATGAAAATGAAGAACATTAGCCCCTCCGCCTTGCCTCACTTCCATGGACTGACCACTGAGGATCCTGATACCTTCTTGTTTGAGTTTGCTGTCCTTTGTAGAACCTATGACTATACTGAAGATGAGCAAAAGCTGAAGCTTTTCCCTTCCACTCTTAAGGATGCAGCACTACGCTGGTTCATGGGATTACCTGGGAATAGTATCGCTACTTGGGCTCAGATGCAACAAGCCTTCAATACCAAGTATATGGATTACTGTAGGTCTAAGGAAACCAAGGGAGAGATCTTTCGGATGACCATGGGGAATGATGATTTTTTAGAGGATTATGAGGAGAGGTTCCAACTTAGCTATAAGCGGGCCAGGTGCACACTTGACCCTGAATCCCTCAAGTTGGTTCTACTCCGAGGAGTCCCTGAAGATCTCTTAGACACCCTTCACATGTTAGCTGGGGGGGACATTTACCAACTGCCTTATGAGGACATCAAGACTGTGTTTAGAAATCATTCCAGGGTAGCTAGGAAACGAGGTAGAGGAAATCTCCTCTCCACTGGTGTCCCTTTCTCCAAACATGAGTTTACAAGCCAATTAGAAGATCTTAAGAGTGAGGTGAGACAGACCATTGCCATGCAGCTGGACACATTTAGGATCCAGCAGAAGAAAGAAGAAGCTGAGAGAGCCTTGGCTGTCTTTTGTCCTAGGTGCACAAGGAGGCACCCTAAGAACGAATGTCCATTGCATTCGGTTGAAGTGTGTTTCATTTGTGAGGAGGACCATCCCACAAATCAGTGTCCAACCTTACCTGGGCTTAAAGCCATGTACCAAGGGACCGAAGCTCCCACAGAGCCTCTCTATTACCTCAACCAAAGGAGGCCACAAGGATCTAGACCTTATCAGCAGGGGATGCAAGGGGCATCTCAAGCTTATTACAACCCCAACCAGTCAACTCCTATGCCTTCCTGGGGTCCCCCTGCTCATCCTTCATGGTCCATGCCTCCTCCATGGTCTTATCCACCTCAGTACCCCACTCAACCTACTTCTCATCCATATCACTCACATACCCAGCCGCAGCCTCAATGGAATGCACCTCAGTCGAGGTGGAGGCCCCAGTACAACACTCCACCCGCCATTTTGCCTCCACCACCAGTTCAACCACAACCATTACCTCCTGCTCCTCCAAGGCAACCTCAAATGCCTGCTCAACCAAACCCGAACCCCAACAATAGACAGGCCCAGCAGGTATACACTGGGGAAACCTCATGCCCTACCTATGCTGTGGAGATCCAGGAGATGAATCTTCGATCTAGAAAGACTCTACCAGATCGCCAACCTCCTCCCCCAGAGGATGAGGAAGACCATCAGGAGAGTGAACCAAAGCCTATTCCACCCTTTCCTGAGAGACTAACAGCCACCACACAACCTAACCCAGAAGAAGATGAGCTTTTGGGTGAGCTCAAGCAGTTGTGTGTAAAAATCCCACTTCTCCAAGCCATCAAGGATGTGCCAATATATAATAAGCTGATTAAGGAGAAGTGTTTCAAACACCCAGGCAGATGGAAGAAAGATGCCTCAACTATCAATGTCATAGGACAACTGTCTGACCTTATGCTAGGACAAGTCATCTGCCCAAAGTACCTAGATCCTGGAAGTCCTGTAGTAGATGTTCACATCAATGGCACCATTATCCCCCACACCTTGATTGATCTGGGGGCGGCCATAAATGTGATGACCAGGGATACCATGCTTAAGCTCAATCTTCAGGGTTCCTTGAGGAAGACCTCGACAGTACTGCAATTAGCAGATCACTCCACCGTGACTCCCGAAGGGATTGTGGAAGATGTCATGGTCTCCATTGATTCTTGGGAATACCCTGCAGACTTCCTGGTTCTGCAACCAAAGGCCAAGCTTACTGGATATCCTCTCATTTTGGAAAGGCCTTGGTTAGCTACTGCAGATGCTTACATAAGTTGTCGTGCAGGAAATATGACCATCAAAAATGGTCCCATGTCCAAGCAGCTTGTCCTATACCCTCCTGCCCAACCTTCCTTAGAGCATGATTTACCACTCTGGTTGGAAGAAGGAGAAGAAGACGAGGTGTACTCAGCACCTCTGTGCACCTTAGATACCACTAGGAAAGACCCCCTATCCGAGGATGACTTGATCGAGACCTTGATCCAGGATCCACCTACCAGTGCACTACCCTTAGAGGAATTGGTGGAGGATGCCCAAGCTAGCACCTTAGTGGATCTCTGTACAACCAACCCTGTTACTCCCAGAGTCAAGAATGTGGAGTTCGGCCCTGAGAAAGCATTGAAGATCAGCTCCTCCTTATCTCCTTCCCAGGAAAAGGAGCTGTGTAGTCTGTTGGCCAACCACCTAGATGCTTTTGCTTGGAGTTATAAGGAAATGAAAGGAGTCCATCCTTCGGTCTGTACCCATCATATATACATCAAAGAGGATTGTAAACCGGTTAGGCAACCTCAGAGGAGAATGAATCCAGCCCTTAAGGACATTGTCAAGGAAGAATTGCATAAACTTTTGGATGCCGGATTCATCTACCCCATCTCAGATAGTGAATGGGTGTCCCCTCTGGTCTTGGTTCCCAAGAAAAATGGGAAATGGAGAATCTGTGTGGACTACCGAGAGCTGAACAAAGCTACCAAGAAAGACCATTTCCCTCTACCTTTCATAGATCAAGTGTTGGATGGACTGGCAGGAAAGAAGTTCTTCTCTTTCCTGGATGGGTTTAACGGGTACAATCAAATCCAAATCAGCCCGGAAGACCAAGATAAGACCACCTTCACTTGTCCTTGGGGTACCTTTGCCTACCGAGTCCTTCCCTTTGGGCTATGCAATGCTCCTGCTACTTTTCAGAGAGCTGTCTTGAGCATCTTCTCGGAGTTGGTCCATGATGCAGTGGAAATATACATGGATGACTTTACTCCTTATGGGGCCAACTTCCAGGAAGCATTGTCCAACCTTGGGAAAGTCCTAACCAAATGCACCGAGATGAACTTGTCCCTTAATCCTGAAAAATGTGAATTCCTAATGACTGAGGGGACCGTGCTAGGCCATACCATTTCTTCCCAAGGATTGCAGGTGGATCCTAACAAAATTGCTCTCATCAAGAGGGTTCCACCTCCTCAAAAAGTAAGGGATGTCCGGAGTTTCTTGGGATTAGCAGGATACTACCAGAGATTCATTAAAGATTTCAACAAGCTAGCCTCGCCATTGTTTGGTCTGTTGGCAAAAGATGTGGAGTTTAAGTGGACTGACGATTGTCAGAAGAGTTTGAATGAGTTAAAGGACAAGTTGGTGTCAGCACCAATCTTGAGAGGTCCAAACTGGGCCCTACCTTTCCACATCCACACTGATGCCTCGAACAAAGCCATAGGTGCAGCTTTAGGAAAAGTTGAGCAGAAACTTCCATATGCCATTTACTTTGTTAGCAAAAACTTGTCCAAAGCTGAGCTGAATTACACTGTAACCGAGAAAGAATTCCTGGCTGTGGTCCATGCATTGAACAAGTTCAGACATTATATTACTGGTTACCAGACCTTTGTACATACTGACCATGCTGCTATTAGATATTTAATGAATAAACCAGATGTGAATGCTCGTATTATTAGATGGTTACTTTTATTGCAGCAGTTTGATCTAACCATTGTTGATAAACCAGGTAGAGAAAATGTTGTTGCTGACTTTTTGTCTAGATTGGATTTGTCTGCAGATGAAGATGGGACGGTGGATGACCAGATGCCTGATGAGCATCTGTTTGCTATCTCAGTACTCTCTCCATGGTTTGCTGATATAGCAAACTACCTTGTTTCAGCTCAGTTCCCTCCGCACCTCTCTTCAAAGGAGAAGAGTAGAATCATCAGAAAAAGTGCCTCATTCACTTGGATCGGGGGAAATCTGTTCAAGCTTGGCCCCGATCAGATCTTAAGGCGTTGTGTAAGGGAGGAGGAAGTCTTTGATATCCTCCTCACTTGTCATGATGGGCCTTGTGGAGGGCATTTTGCAGCAAAGAGAACTGCCTTCAAGATCCTGCAGGCAGGCTACTATTGGCCCACACTTCATCAAAATGTCAGAAGATATGTCAGTCAGTGTGACCAATGCAAAAGAATGGGGAAACCGACCCAAAGGGATGAGATGCCTCTCCAACCTCAAGTGACTCTTGAGCCATTTGAGAAGTGGGGCATGGACTTTATGGGTCCAATCAATCCCTCTTCAAGGCAAAGATCCTACATCATTGTGTGTACTGACTATTTGACAAAGTGGGCAGAGACCAAAGCAATCAAAGCAGCAACATAAGAGAAGGTGGCCGAGTTCCTAAGAGAGAACATCTTCTATAAGTTTGGCTATCCAAGAGAGCTGGTCACCGATCAAGGGAGCCAGTTCACCTCCAACCTGGTTGAAGATCTCCTAGCTCATCACAAGATCAAGCATAGGACTTCCACTCCCTATCATCCTCAAGCAAATGGGCAGGTGGAAGTCACCAATAGAGCATTAGAGGGGATCTTGACCAAAGTGGTGAACAGCAGCAGAAAAGATTGGGCAGATCGCCTGGTTGAGGCCACATGGGCTTACAACACCACTTGGAAGACCACCACCGGCTTCACACCTTATGAGCTGGTCTATGGGAAGAAAGCTTTGTTGTCCATTGAGTTTGAGTATAACACTTTGAGGATGGCAGCTCAGCTGGACCTAGATCTCAGCCATGCACAGCAAGAAAGGTTATTGCAGCTGAATGGACTGGATGAGCACCGCATGCAGGCCCTCCTTCACTCAGAAGTGGTTCAACTTTAGAGGAAGGTGTGGCATGACCAACATCTCCATGACAAGCAATTTCAGCCGGGAGATTGGGCTTTGTTGTATGATTCCAGATACAAAGATTTCAAGGGGAAGTTGAGAACCAAATGGCTAGGACCATATACAGTGGAGAAATGCCATGACAATGGATCTGTCCTCATTCGAACCATTGATGAGGAAGCCATTCCCATGCTTGTCAATGGGCATCGATTGAAGATCTACAGGAGACCTCTCTCAAGACAAGAGTTTATCAAAACTATGGAGAAATCTGTATTGGTCATAGAGAAGGGTTCTGCCTCTGCCTCTGGCACACCCTGAAAGAAGATCTGAAAAAAAAAAAAAAAAAAAAAAAAAAAAAGAGAGAAAAAAGAGGAAAAAAAGAAATAAAGATCCTTGGGTGAAAACCTCTTCGAGGCGCCCAAGGCAGGTAGTAGGGGTGAAAACCTCATTGAGGCGCTCCTATTGCTTTTGTTAAAAAAAAAAAAAAAAAAAAAAAAAAAAAAGGAAAATTTGAAAAAGATCCTTGAGTGAAAACCTCTCTGAGGCGCTCAGGGCAGATGGCACGGGTGAAAACCTCCTTGAGGCGCCCCTGCTATCTTTCAAAAAAAAAAAAAAAAAAAAAAAAAAAAAAACAAGATCCATAAGTTATTTGCATGCAGATTGCAGGTGTTCTATGGAGGAGAGGAAGCCTCTCAACTCAAGGTCAAAGGTCCTTATCATGCAGCCAGGACACCTCACCAGCACCTCCTCCAAGAATGCTTATGTTCTTCAAGGTATATGCACTTTCATTATAGATTGAGTCTCCTACAGGAAGACACAGATTTTCTACAGGAAGGTGCGAGTTTCTACAGGAAGGTGCCAGTTGTTAGGATATTCCGACACATAGGATATAGTTAAGTTCAACTTGGTCTAGTATAGAGTTAGGTTAGAGTTAGGTAAAGTGTGTTTCTTTACCGTTGTACATTTTGTAACTTACAATCCGACGGTCACGATATGTAGTGATCCGACGGTTCACTCTCACCTCGGTATTACCGACACTTGATCCTTGGCTTGACACCCGATTGGTCCATGAGTTCTATTTAAAGCGCATGGAGGGTCATTGTTCGGGTAATCCGTGCATGAGAGAAGCTTATGTAAATTTTCATTCTTTGATTAATAAATTGTCTGTACCCACGTTGGGACAGGCCGTGGACTGTTTCCCTCCTTGCACTCTGAGGGTTTTAACCACGTCAAAAATACTGGTGTATTGATTTGAGATCTGGTTGTGAGCGGTGTCCTTTTGGTATTCTTTCTGAGGAACTTACCCTGTAAATTCCTACATGGTATCAGAGCTATTTGAGGGCCGCGTCCGTTGGTGATCCAAATCTGAAGCCGGTAGAACTGCATGCGGCTGTCGTTTCCTAGATCTGCTGTTTCTGACTGCTTTCGGGCCGAGAGGACTGCTCTGTTGCGTTCGGAGCATCTGTTTCAGTAAGGAACCCCTTTCGTTTCACGCGAAAAGGTTTCCGGTAGCCCTAGCTGCGTCATTTTTCAAATCGGGAGGTATACAGTGTTTTTTTTGCAGTTTACTGTCATTTTCTCTCTGCTTATTTCGGTTTCGGTTTATTTAGCCTTTTTTTTCCCGGATCTATACCTTTCATTTCTGCGTATGCTCTTTGCCCTGCGACTCTGTGCGATCTGGGCAAATCAGAAACAGAAAGAAAGGATTTTTCTCATGCGTATGCTCTTTTCCCTGCACCTTAGTGTGATCTTAGAAAATCAGAAACATTGAGAAAAATATTTAGTTTTTCGGTTAAAAGCTAACTTTGAGATTTTTTTTTTAAATTCTAGTTTTTTGGCTAAAGCTAACTTTGAGCCGTAAGGTTCGTTTTTCTTTGCATATTCGTGTTGGGTTTTGTGTTTTGTGTTTTGTAGGGGAAAAGAGCCTTCCCAAGGCAAGCACGCAAATCGAGGCCCCCCCCCTCTCTCTCTCTCTCTCTCAAATATTTTGTATAGATCAATTGGTTCAAAGACTTTTTAAGAGAGTAGAGGTCTTGGGTTCAAGTCTCCATTTTGTGGGGGCGGATTTTTTCATTCCCGCACATTCGCGCACTTTGCCGGCAACGTCAACAATTTTTTTTCAAAAAGCCATAACTTCTTCATCCGGAAGCCTTTTTCAGAGCCGTTTTTTTTAAAACCGCCTATTTTTTCGAGATCTATCCATTGGACCACTTACTTTCAGCATCTTCAGCTTCAGGTTTTTTTTCAAAAAATGGAAAGTCCATGCCAAGTCATTCTTGACAGCACTAACTACTTCCAATGGGTAGCCTACATGGGAGATTTACTTAGAAGTAAAGGTCTCTTCAGAATAGCCACAGACCAAGAGAAGAAACCCAAAGATGAAGACAAGGCCGAAAAATGGGAAAATAGACAAGATCAAGCACGTGGTTTGATAGGAATGTCTGTTTCTCCTGATCTTAGATTCCACATTGCAGAAATTGAAACTCCTCATGAAGCATTAGAAAAACTTGCTAAAGTTTTTGGGATTAAAAATGAAATTAGAGCCCATCAACTTGAGAATGAGTTGCTTACTTTGGATCCTAATAATTTTTCTTGCATTGAAGATTTCTTGTGCAAATTCAAGACCCTTAGATATCTCTTGGAAGGTGTTAAAGTTAAGAAAGAAGATGGTAACCTTATTTATTCCATCCTTACTAAGTTGGGACCAGCCTACTCTGTATTTGTTTCCACTTTCCATTCTACAAGGGAAGCTTTCATTTGTCAAGGCAAAGACTACAAACCCCCTTCCTTTGACTCCTTTTGTGATTCCTTAATAAGAGAACAAGAAAAACTCTTACACCTTGGTCTTCTTAATCTTGGAAACTCTTCCTCGAAAGCGTTAGCCGCCCAGCAGCAACCAAATTCAAAGAATCCTAAGAAGTCTTATCCTCAAAGGAATGGTCCTAAACCAACTCAGCCTCAAGATGAAAGATCATTTCAGCAAAATGACAAGACCAATAAAAACAAATGGAAGAGGACTGACAGACATTGTAACTTTTGTAATCGAGATGGCCACTTAGAATCTAAATGCTTTAAGAAGATGGAAGCCTTGGAAGCCGCAATGAAGAAACATAACATCCATCTGGAGCCTACTTCAACTTCAACTTCCGGAACGGCACTTTCTGCATGTCATCGTCAATCATCTCAGTCTGGTTATGCATTAAATGTATCTTCTTCTTCTTCTCATTCTCATGAGTGGCTCATTGATTCTGGAGCCTCTTGTCACATGGCCAAAAACCAAGCCATGTTTTCTTCTTTAAATGATTGTAACACCAAAAATATATATGTTGGTGATGATAGATCTCTTAATGTTGTAGGGACTGGAACTGTTCATCTAGACAATGGTCAGTTCAATGATGTATTATGTGTTCCAAACTTATCCTGCAACCTTCTATCTGTCTATCAGATAACTCATTCAGGTGAAGGTAAAATTGTTGAATTTTCACCTCATGATGTTGTAATCAAGGATCTAAAAGATCCTAAACAGATTCTAGCTACTGGTCTTGCTGATGATTCCAAAAGGTTGTATAAGTTTCACAACTTTGGGTCATCCCATCTTCCCTCAGTGTTTGTTGCTCATAATGATGAAGTGAGCAAACTTTGGCATGAGTGGTTTGGTCACTTAAACTATCGCTCCCTTCAGCATCTATGTAAAGAAAATATGGTGACAGGTCTTCCTATGGTATCTTGCAAAGATGGTGTTTGTTCCGGATGTGTACTCGGAAAACATCATCGGGACAGTTTTGACAAACGTGCCTCTTGGCACGCCTCAGCCCCTTTACAGCTTGTGCACAGTGATTTATGTGGTCCTCTTCCTGTTGCTTCATTCTCTGGCTGCAAGTACTTCTTAACTTTCATTGATGATTTCTCTAGACGCACTTGGGTATACTTCTTAAAACTCAAGAGCGAAGTATTTAGCACTTTTTTGGCCTTCAAAGCATTTGTTGAAAAACAATCTGGACATCACATTCTTAAGCTAAGAACTGATAATGGTGGAGAATATGTTAAAAACGCATTCATCAACTTTTTCACCGAAAATGGAATTCAAATGCAACAGGAAGAGCTGCCTGTCTACAGGAAGCTCTGTATTTCTACAGGAAACTTCCTGTAGAAGCTCACAACGGGCCAGAATGCATTTCATGAGCAGATCTGATGACTACGGGTTGGTGTGGACGCATGCAAGCCTCTTTTGGGCCCATGCACGACGTTGTTACCTTGCTCCACCATCCTCGTCAACATGCATCCAAGTCCCCTGCACCAGCAAAACAGATCAATGAGTTCTCGCGGAAAAAGGCATTTTCAAAGATAAACAAGAGCGGAGATCTTATACCACAGGCATCAGAAGCTCCGGAAGCGGGATTGAAAGACCAGATCCTCCGCCGTGCAGCATACACCCAAGGAAGAAGAACTGGTACGAGACACCCGCGGGAATCCTGTAACAGTTCAACCTGCTGGAGTGGATACCGTTCACAACACCGCCATCTCCAAGGTAATGCGAGCGCATGCAACCACAGCATTCCCTCCATCGTCAGCAACCTATAACCATGAGCCTCCGGGTCTGTGTGAGTGCGCATGCAGCAGGTAGATCCGCTCACCATCATCGAAAAACTGGAAAAATCGTGTGCAGCCACGCAGGTAAGCGTCTAACCCCTTCCTTCCATCAAATCGCATGAATATTACTTTGATTTGTTTGCATGGCATAAAGGTGAATGGTTGAGCAGCCGTATGGCCAAGTAGACTGGCCACGTCGGCTAGTTATGGTATAGTTGAATGTTCGGGTGGCGGCCACGAAAAAATCGGCAGCACGCACGTGAGAATCCGTGGGAATGAGTTCAGCAGAAAAAGGCGGCGGCAGATCTGTGGGAATGAATGCAGCAGCAAGTGAATACGCCGGTGAGTGGTTGATGACGTCGCTCAACGGTCCGGTGGGGGATGAGCTGTCCCCCGCGCCACAGATCGCGCCGATTCAAAATCTAATCGGCTAGATTTTGACATGCATTCAATCAACCACCACTTCGAACATGAGTGGCTATTACGATCGTCTCTGCACCTTGATACGCCTAGCTGTTGGCTACCAGAACACCGGTGAAGCGCACCTCAACCGCGGTCCAATTGCAGTCCTCCCGGAAATTTGCGCACTGCTTCTACATGAACGCAGTCTTCTACAGGAACGCGGGTGTTCACGTAAAAAAGGTGGCCGAGTAACGAGGTAACCCTGGACTTCTCATGCAAATGGTCATGTAAGGTGGTAGAATTGTCAGTTACTGTCTGGGTATAGAGAAAGTGGTGAAATTGCTGTCTGTAGGCCTATACTGTCATTCTACAGGATTGTTGAAGTAGTTAGACTGTGTTGTAAAATTTTGTGGATTATACGCGTTGTTCTGCACTCTGTCACCGAACTTCACACTCCTCCACCATCACCACCTCCGGTTAAGAAAATTGTGCATCATGCCGGGTGGATTTATCAGGCGAGAACCCACAGATTCAGAAAAATTGAGGAGAAATCAGGCCGTGGTAGAGCTTTTTACACGAGCACAGTGGATGTCTTTTTGTGATAAGTTGCAAGGGTACGATGAGGAAGTGGCCGAGGAATTCTTGCAGGCCCTGAGGCCAAAATCCAAGGTGCTGGCCACAGTCAATTTCAGAGGCCTAAGCTTCAAGATCACCCCGGAGTCTATCAGCAGAATCACTGAGCTTCCTATGGGTCTCCCGTGGGATAAAGAAGAACGAAAGCTAAGCCAGCAAGCCAAGAAAGAGTTCTTCCCACCTGAAGAATCATTCACAGAGGACAAAAATGGGGTGAGAAGGACAAGCCTGTTGCCACCATGGAACGAAGTCAGTTTGCAAATCATGAAATATATCACCTATGAGGGTCGTTACAGCATTGTGTATGCATATCACTTCCGGCTGCTCAGTGAACTAAGACACCGGATTGATATTCCTGCAGAACAGAGATTGAGCATTCCTTACTTTTTACTACAGTCCTTGATGGAGTGCGCTACAAAGCTCAAGGACGGCATTCCGGATCAGGTATCCCACCATGGGTTAATCAAGCTTCTTGTGGAGGATGCTCTCCACTCATATAAGGTCCCCCTCGCATGGGAATCATTTAGGAATTTAACAAGAGAAGGGGACATAAAGATGTTGCTTGAAGAAACGGGGTCCTCTAGCGGTGAGGAAGAAGAGCCAGTAGCCAAGAATAAGAAAGGGAAAAGCCAAAAGATCCCGACTCCAACACAGAAGAAAGAAGAAAAGGAGAAGGAGGAGGGAAAGGATGACAGAGCAAAAGAGGACACCCCCATCCTGTCAGCAAGGGAAAAGAGGTTGAAAAGTAGGGCAGTCAAAACTGAGGTGGTCCCTGCCAGCCCAAGCACCTCGTCAGCTCCTGCAGTCAAAGCCAAAAGCAAAATCCATGCAGCCAAGCAAGAAAAGGTGGTGAGAGTTGCATCTGCAGGAACGCAAAAACAGGCTTCTACAGGAAGCCCGGAAGCAGCCTCTACAGGAAAACAAACGCAGGCTTCTACAGGAAGCCCCAGAACAACACCTACAGGAAAACAAAAGCAGGCTTCTACAGGAAGCCCAAGAACTACGCCTACAGGAAAGCAGACGAAGGTTTCTACAGGAAGCCCACAGCTCGTAAAGAAAGGGTCTTCTACAGGAGGGCCGAAAGTGGATAAAGAGGGGTCTTCTACAGGAAGCCTGAAAATAGAAAGGGAAGGGCCTTCCACAAGGAGCACCGGGAAAGTAAAAAGCAAGGGAGAGAAGGCTGATCCTCTCGAGAAGGAGGCGGCAGCTGCGCTGGCCGCCCTCAGCACACCTGCGAAACCAACAGAAAAGAGGGAGAGGGAGATCCCTCTACCTTCCGAAACCAGGAGAAGTCAGAGGATGAAATCAGGCATGTCGCAGCCTCCTCCCAGCAGCCAAACCACTTTAGGGAGTATTCCTACATCACCCAGTGAGAAAACTCCCTCTAAGACACCGGCCACCCCCGAGAAAGGAAGCCCGAAGGTCACCTCCTGGACACGAAAGATAAGCCAATCGCCTTCCGAAGCCCGGCTCAAAGAAACAGGAAAGAGGGAAGAAGTTCCACCCTCGTCACCACCAGGGGCAGAGAAGGCAAGGCCATCAAAAGCGGAAAAGAAAGAGCCTGTTCCGGTCCCGAGTCCTCGGCCAAGGACAAGGAGCAGGAGCAAGGTTGCTCAAGGATGAGCAAATGGTTCAGCTGGGGGGTGATGATGAGCCCCAATTTTGGTACAATTTGGGCTCATTTTGGCCTATTCTACTTGCTCAAACCATTCATATTTTATCGCTTATGCATGCATTTCTTAGTTTGTTCGTGTTGTTTGTAGGAAGAAGGGTAGACATATTATCTACGTGACTAATGCATGATGCTTTCAAGTTTTTTGCATTTAAAGGGAGAAAAGACAAGGAGACAATGAGGTGGCACTGCTGGTTTTTAGGAGAGGATGTCCACAGTCTTGGGGACCTTCCTCGTGATTCCCACAGTAGCTCTGAGCTCCAACCAATCTCCCCACCGAGCATAGAGCACCGAGCATAGAGGCAGCCAACTGTTCTACAGGAACAACAGTCATAACTGTTCTACAGGATCACCAAGTTAAACTTCAGTTGGACAGCCGAGTTCCTAAAATCAAGGAGACCTGTTGGATGATCGTTTTTGCATAAGTATAGAGGTCGTAGCCTTTGATAGGTTGTTGAAACTTTCGCATTACTATTGTAATTTTTGAGCACAGCTCGGTGTTAGTTCTTGTTGTAAGCCAGTTTTGGCATAACATCAGATTATGAATAAAGAAGGCAGATTTTGATCTAGCTCTGAGTTTTCTTAAGGAGACTATAGCTCTCAGGTTAGGGCCCAACCTGAGAGCCATAGATCCCCTCTGCTGTAGTGTTGGTTGCATTTCGTTTCAGCACTCTGAGTTTTCATTTTCACATGCAATTTGAATTACAGGTTGTTGAATTAGTCTTTTTCATGAGTTTAGATAGGATTTGCTTATGGTAAATTTGTTTCCAGTTGCTTAGATTAGCAGAGGATAGATATAATCTATTGGAGCTCCAGCAAAAAGGTTGTTAAGGCTCACTGCCATCTCATTTGGGATTGGGGTGCAGTCCATAACTAACCACCAAAAATACGCATTTCTTTACTTGATGATTGCTGCAACACAGTCACGGTTATGTTAGATGCTTCCACATGATTCACACCTGCACCACACACCTTCATCATAGCTTCATGCACATTCTCCTTCATGTTTTGGATTGTTGTTCATTGAATTTATACGCACAGGTAGTTTAGGTTAATGCATTTTCGGTTTGGTGACAGTCATAAGCATTTGTTTCATTTACACTGCTCTCTCTCGTTCCATTACCTCATTCTCCATCTTGATCACGCATGCAGACACATCTTTGACCCCTGCTCCGCTCTGTTTTCTCCCAAAGTCTTTCACTCCTCACGTACTTCCATTCTCTAGCCCTTTTGTTGACCTAGCCCTCTATCTTCCAACCTACTTCCTACACTCACTCCCTATCCTATTCCTCCACTTCTGAGCCATCACCAGCCTTATTCCTACCTTACACATCTCCCCCTACCATTCCATCACTCATCCATCACTTCAAACACTCACGGTAGGTCATCCTGTAGCAATTCGTAGACATCCTGTAGAAATCTCTGCGTATCCTGTAGGATCCCCTGCAGACATCCTGTAGGAGGCCACTCACTCGGTTGCTAAGCTTCTGAATGCGAGGAACCTCTGTGGATGGATGCTAAGGATCCCTAGGGACCTCTCCTAGCCTCCCCAACCTATCCCATGCTTTCCTTCCTTCTCCATCCCATCTGCACAACCAAACCCTAGTTAGCACAAAATCACAATCATTCCACCCACTTGAAGGAAAAATACAAAAACATGTCTTTTATGATGCAAGTAGCTTAGATCCATTCATTTCCACTTATTAGAGGTAACAGCAGCATTGGTAGAGGTTTCATTCACATTCTTTGCATTATAGAGGTTAGATTAGTGAAATTAGGGTTTCCTAGGTTTACATGCTTTGATTTGCTTTCAGTCCATTTTGTCAAGTAGAGTAGTTTTCCTTTGAGAATAGCTTTCGTCCATCAATTAGCAAGCTTCTTCTGAGAGCCTATAGAAGTTGGCTTGAGCCCTAGCGGACTTGTGCCAGCTGACCAAGTGACAGCTGCGACAAGAGCTAGTACTTGTGCATATAGCACCGTCGCTTCCAAGTTTGTACGAACTACCGGGTTGATAAAATGAGAGACAGGAAGCCCCAGGAGTTGTAGCATTATTGCTACAATACTGGAGCTCACCAGTTAGGAGCTTACTGGAAAAGTTCAGAATGGATTAGTGCAAAGCTGCATCAATACCTTTACAATAGAATATAAAACTTCAGAATGATGATGGATCTAAGGAGGTAGACGCGACTTTATATAGATAGCTGGTTGGGATTCTAATCTACTTGATTACAACTAGGCCAGATTTGGGTTATGCAGTCAGTGCACTGAGCCAATTTATGTCAAAGCCCCTTGAGATCCATTGGGTTGCAGCAAAAGGTGTTTTAAGGTATCTTTAGGGAACTTTAGATTTTGCTTTTGTTTATATTGATTCATGTGATGTTAACTTGACAGGTTTTTCAGACTCTGATTGGGTTGGAAATGAAGATGATAGACAATCCATAAAAGGCTATGCATTTAGAACTGGATCTGGGATCATTACATGTAGCAGCAAAAAGAAAAACATAGTATCCTTGTCTTTTGCAGATGCTGAATATCAAGCTATGTGTGTACCAACATGTGAAGTAGTTTGATTGAGGCGACTTCTCCTTGATGCTGGAGAAGAACAGAAGGTTGCAACAGTGATCAAATGTGACAACCAGAGCTCCATCAAGCTTGGAAATAATCCATTATTCCATAAGAACACAAAGCATATCGATACACAGTTTCATTTTGTCAGGGAGAAAGTTTAGTCAAAAGAAATTGATATTGAGTATTGTAATAGTTGTGACAATGTTGTTGATATTTTTACCAAATCTCTTGGTAGAATAAAGTTTGAATTGTTTAGGGAAGTTTTAGGCATATGTGTGAATCCATTTCTCCATTAAGGGGGAGTGTTGAGATTAATGATCAAATGTATTAATAGAGTGACGGTTCAACCAAACCTTAGATTAGGATTTTTTCCCTGATTTCTAGGGTGTTGTTTCAACTTCCCTAATTGTGTGTGAATTATATATTTCTCATGTAATGATTGTAATTGCAGAGCATTTTCTGCAGAGGCAGTCTCTAGGTGGTGTTCTACACCTGTGAGCTGCTCAAGTTCAATTGAATAAATTTGATTCTTCTGTTTTAACATCACTTATACTCATATCTAATCTGCATTCAATCAAATGGCCAAACCCTTGCCGTGGACGATAACTCCAATATATTTACCTAGGACGACAAACATGCAAGAATCAAGGTTCTTATTGCTAATTATGCACCAACATAATTAAAATCTTTCCAAAGCTAAAGTTTAAATGATCTATTTATAGCACCTATAAGTGGAAGATTTAGATTTCTTTTCAAACTTTCTCTAAAGTTATATATATCTGTTTAACTAAAAGCAAAAATAAATTTAGATACTTTAATTACCTAAAATATTATAAAAGCTAAAAGCTATAGAGTTTATTTACCTTATCTATTATTAACAAATTTTGATTGATTTATTTATTTTTTCAAGATTTCCCTCAAATAATATGTGGTTTTAACTGCAAAACTAAATTGAGTTTCCTTCATTATATAATAAAACTATCCGACCTAAATTGTTTTTTTTACAATATTTATTATTAATAAAATTACGGTTTTATAGGTCAATATTTTCTCTAAAATAATATATTTTGGTTACCCATAGCAAAGAGATGTAGGAGAATCGCACAATAAATGTATTAAATTGTGGTTTAAAAATATATATATTAATCTTCTCTACGTTATATTCATATCAGTTTAAATATTTAATAATATGTTGTATTTGTATCATGTAACAATTTTTATAGGTAAATTTGGTAACAATATAATCCTTAGTTTAATTGATAAAGGCTATGTTATTTTTCAATTTATACGATTATATTAATCATACTTTGTATTGAAATATTGATTTATACAATTTTGTTTTTAATGTAAATTTTGTAATAAATTATTACACATTAACACAATATCTAATTTTTAATTCTAATAATGTTTGGTGGTTAATTATGATAGGTCAACTTTAGGGAGAATTTTATATCTAGTTTATTTCTTGCTAGCATCTCATTAGATAGAGATGATGGTTCAACTTGGCTCAACTTCCTGGTTCGACGCTACTAAAGACAGGCACGTTTCAGTATGTGGTTTATATAATTATATCTCCTCCTCTTATAGAGCACCAGAAGAAAACCATTTGTTTTCTAGGCCGTGGCATTGGGGATTACTGAAAAATGCCTACTATTTGGATGGCTTGTTTGAAGAAATAGAATATTACTGTGGGAAGCCTATGCGAGAGAGCATTCCAGGGTCTTGAGAGATGTTCCTTATGTCAATTTACAGGAGATAGTATCATGCATATTTTCATTGAATGTCGAGTGACTATCGAAATCTAGAAATATTTTTTTAAGATTATAGGATTCAATAAAAATTAGAATTACAACTATATTGAGTCATGTTTCAAGAAATAGTTTATTGAGCCTAATGATTGTAAAACCATTCCCTTCTACATCTTCTAATCAATCTAGAATGGTCTAGGGATATTAATTTTAGTTTGAAGTTGTATAAATAAATTTGTTTTGGATTAATTCAATTGTGTTCCAATATTACTCTCATGTTTTTCCATTCCAAACTTTTGAATTAAGATATTAAGCAAAGTGATTTTCTTTTATACCAATCCCATTGTTTCACATTTTTACAATGATTTTCCATGCCATCATATTCATATTAGCTCTTTTAATACTAAATTTGTAATCAATCAAGTATTTTTAATCCCTTACATTACTTTAATCCCTTGACATTGCATGAAGTAACTTCTATTGAAAACTATATTACAGCTCCAAGTTTATCTAAAACCTAAATAATGCTTACTATTTTTATATGGGGTTGAATATGGAGTATATTTGTATAATATATTTTGTTTGTTACATGAATAATACCATAATTACAAAATTATTGCTTTGAAATGCTATTATAGATGTAACCTATCAAGTGAGGCATTTATGCAAAAGTACTTGCACTCTAGGGTTTAGTACTATATGTATGGGTAAACTACAATATTAGTAGAGATATAGATAATAGACATGGACTAGGCAGTATAATATATATTTTATTTCTAGAGTGAATTATTACTAGCAATGATATGAAAAAATTTATTGCTAAAATATTTTGGACAAAAGTTGCATTATCAACATGTATGAATTTCCAATTGAAAAATCCCTCTGAGAGTTATGCCTCCCAAAAGTTGAGTTATTATGATTAAACACCATAATTCAAGATGATGCAATGTTATCCCTCATTACTCATGGAAAATGGGCTACCCATGTGGGGAATATTAAAACTATAGGAGGGTTGAGTTGTAACTATTAGTGGGCCACTAAGAGGAATAGAGATGCCATTCTATTTTTTTCCATGGTAGAGCAAAGTAGTTGAGTTTGGATAGACATTATAACAATGGAGGTTTGTGTTTAGTAGCAACTCACACGACGTAGCTCTCACGAAACTCATTAGATTGTCTTTCTCGTTTGTTTTTTCATCATTTCCATTCTAGACAAAGAGAGAAGAATAACCTCATCTTCCAATTGAGATTTGCCTTGAAAGGCTTTCCTAGAGAATATCTTTGTGTCCATTGTGGTTTTTGAGTGATCGTATTTACATTGTCTTTATTTTTAGCTTAATATCTATTTTATACATAAACCAAAAAATAATAATAAGAAACGCCAAATCTAAAAATAATTAACCATAATTAGTATGTATTTCCATTTATCTTCAAAGATTGACTGTGTTCAGTTTAATATCCATAATAATTTATTGATCATATTGATATCAAAGTCAATTTCTTCTTGCTATTTTTAGTGAATTTGTAGAAGATAAAATCAATTTAAGAAAAAAATCATAAAAAATAACAATAGCATGAACATTAGTTTATAATAAAGAGATAATTCTTTTTATTGAAAATGATGTGAATGTATTTCATATAATCATGTTTTTTCCCAGCGAGGACAACTCTTATTATGTCATTGACCAGTGATATTTAGTGACAGTGCTTGGGCCATTTTTTTGCCATTCTGCTTAATTTTTCATAGTTTCTATAGTTGAACCTTGGTTTTCAATTTATTTTTAGAGGTTGACGTAGGCCCACTATCACAAACAGGGCTACGGAACCTAAGGCCATACACCAGCCTCTAGTTTTCCAAACAAGAGGGCTATGGTAGATATGATTAATGTCAATTTATTTTCTCCATGAATTGGTCCATTAATTGGCATCCTTAACGCAATGGCCAAAACAATACTACTATCAGCCACCATTGACGTAACAATCTTGTCACAGACGTTAAATAATGAAATGTTCAGTACCCATTATAACTTTTATGTTTAAGACCAATTATATAAATGAGTTTAAATAATCTTTATAACCCTTTATAAAATCAAATATTATTTAAATAAAAATATTAAGATTAGTATCAATTCTTTCTTTGTGGAGCTTGAATAATTATTAACAATATTATACCAACATCAAACATTGTAATTTTATTAATATCATATAAAATAATGATAAAAAATACAAATTAACTCAACTTATAAAAGAAATAAACAATAAAAACAGAATTCTATAAAATTATTTAGCATGCACATCATGAAAGACATGTAATTCAATACGTACAAATCTGAGATCCTCATAACCACATAAAAATATGGTATCTTAAAGTCCACCGTATGATAAAAATATGCTAACTTAAAAGCCACCATGTGATATTCAAGGAAATTTTAGATAGATATTTGTAAACGAGGCACTTCCTTTTATATGCCCCAAAATTTTGAAGATTGATATAACCAAAATTAAAAGTGTATTCGATCCAAAAGTGAAGATTATTGGAGTGTTGGTCCATTTCCATTGCGGAAGACAATAATGCGATAATAACTCAAATTTTAAAGAGGGAATTTCTAAGTTGAGTGCACTTTGCAATGAGATGATGTCATTGAAAGAACCGTCACTGCTGGTTAGTAAACAGAGCACGTAAGAGTAACCTGTATTTATGCATACTTGTGTGAAGTACTCCATTCATAACTCGTTGTGATTATATTAATATTTAGGTTAGTCTTCATTACGCATAGACGACACGTGATGTTAATTACCGAACAAGCTTACTAAAACAACATAGCAATAACCCTAATAAAATGAATAGAATGATTATTGTTTCCACGTAAAAGGGAGCAAGTGTTACCTGAATTGCTCAGCTTGGAGTACGTCACTAGTGGAACCCTCATGATGAATATATAGCAATAACCCTAATAAAATGAATAGAATGATTATTGTTACCACGTAAAAAGGAGCACGTGTTACCTGAATTGCTAGGCTTGGAGTACGTCACTAGTGGAACCCTCGTGATGAATATAGTGTGGCCAGAGAAAGTATAAGGAGTAATCTAACGGGTTGATGAAACACTTTTCAGGTTTTGCACCTCCTCATCGTTGGCCAGGGCTTTCCGGCGACCGGGTCCCATCCCTACTCAACGTTAATAACAATCAGCTATGTCTTAAATGTTAATGTTAACACCTATGTTTCCTCGCGTCCTATTCGGATACATCATTTGTGAAGCTCTCGTTTGAAGGCGAGATCGTCAGATGACACGATGGGTCACCTACCTCATGAAGTTGCCACACACCCTCAACTTGCGCTTTCGTCTGTCTGAATTCCATTCAATCCAGGATCATTTTGAAATCCCTACATCCTCAGAGAGCTGCTTGAAACTACCTGCAAATATCGGTTCAATGTTCAACACGAGCAGCAATAGGAAATGTCGCGAGATTGCAGAATGATGGTCTAGTTAATAAGCGTGCACCCTCACTTGGAGTAAATTTAAACTGTCTGTGTTGATCGGATTGTAAATATTGATCCAATGTTCAACGTTCATGGAGCTTAAATTCATGCACAAAACATGCAAACAGCACGACAAACGTTTATACTTGTGTGTCACTCATAATGTAAATTCAAAATAGTAAATGTCAAAACCTATGCAGTAATTGTTTTTTTATTGTTTTTTATGGTGTTGGTCAAAACACAATCACTAAAACCCAATTTGTAAACCCTGGAATCGTCCACATTACTAAAACCCAATTTATTCAGACTATTATATAAAAGAAATGTTGTTATGGGTTGCACACAATTGGTTGTTCCTTGTCCGTCAAGGTTAAGAGTGTGTCAAAATTTATACAAATTATTGTATAATGGAAATGTTGTTATGGGTTGCACACAACTAGTTGTGATCCAAAATTTCTTGTTTAACTGTCGTGGCAACTTGCTAGTGAACCACCATTGCGGCAACTCACTTGTTAATGTTGGTTAACCATCACGGAAACTCGTTGTTTCGTTGTTGCAGCAACTCGTGTCTCATCGTTGCAACAACTCATTAGGTTGGAAAATATGGAAAAACAAGTAAAATGGGAAACAATCACTAGCCTTCTGATGAAATAACCTAAGAAAAGATCATCTTTTCTAGAACAGATTTAGATTGGTCTGAGGTACATGAAAAACACATGGAGATTGATCTGCTTGCAAAAATTCCTTCAACTAGAATTGGGGACTCTATTAAAGGAGAGAAAATGAACCCAGATGCTCCATGTTCTTTCACCTAGGTAAAAAATAAATGCCCAGGCTCAAGGCTTACTACTTCCTTTCTATATGAAGTGTAAGTTTTTTAGAGATGCATTTTTTAGATGTTGGTATTAATAGTGCTCGATCATTTTTCATAATTCATATGTATTGAGTTTTCAAACATTTTTATGTAGCTATGCTTGTTCATATGGCCCCGAGGATAGAAGATGAAAAGATGAACTGAAGCGTAGATACTCATTTGTGAAAAAGAGGGCTTGCCAATGCCATTTCATTATAAAATTTATGTTCCAAATCCCTAAGATAGTGATAATAACATATAACATGTATGATAGATAGCCAAGGATGGCCTTGTCATGGCCAACAAGACACTTCAGATCATGCTAGGTCCCTACATCAACCAAAGTTATCAAGGGACATGGTTTCCTATGCGGAGAGTTGTTTCTTCTTAGAAGTGCGAGTTGACTCAGTTTGCAAAATGCATGTTAAAAAATATGTTGACATGGATGCTGCAACTTCAAATAGGGATTTCTTTTTATGTAGGAAATATGTTGTTAACATATATAATCGTCTAATGAAAGGAAAGTATCACTTGCATAAAAAGGATGAAATGAGTGTGAACCTTTGGTATAGAAAGCACCCAGATAATTTTTTCTTTTATCAAAGCCCAATGGTGGAGAGATCCCTTTTATAGATGGAATTCAGATGAAGTGGATGTTGGAGACCATGGTGAAGCTATCAAATAATACCCTATTCAACACGAATAAATATGAGGCAAGTGTATTAAGAATGATTAATCTAATTTGATTAGTAATGATTGAAATGATTAATGAGTTGAAGTTGACTTCAAATGTTTTTTGAATGTGATAGTATCAGTGATACATAGTCGTGGTGTTTCATGAGCAACAAAGTGGGGTTCTAGTTGCATCGCTGGTGGCATCATGTAATACATCACAAGACATTTCATTATGGTTAGAGCACCTCATGCATAGGTGTCACCAAGTTGATCATAGTTGGAAAGTTAATTCCTTCATTTTTTATGATGCATTGGATGAAATCAGTGCTTTAAGGTAACTTCAATCTTCTTATTTTACATTACAACTGGTATTTATTACAAAAATAACATATTTGAAATGAATTGAATGTGGAAGAAGAATCACAAGGTGCAATGTTATCTTGTGTGTTTGGAACATATGTTGAGCATGGATAAAAAAATGTGAATCGATTGGCCAGTAGTCCAGAAATAACATGGAGATGTTTAGTGGTTTGGGATTAATTATGAATTATTTTTCGAGTGTTGAAGTGATCAATGCAATTAATTATTTCTTCAACAAATTTTCTAATGAGGAGAAGTTCCTCAACTATTTCCACAAGAATTGGATTGTTGGTGAAAAGATATGTTAGTTGACAAAATCTTTTTAACATTTCTCTTTTTGGTTTTCATATGGATGAAATATCTTCATTAACCCAACTTTTATGCAATTAGGGATGTGGGTAAAAGGTTGTCAGTATTCTCCCCATGCAAATCAGGTGACAAACAATGTTGTTGAGTTATATCACTATTACCTAATGACAAACTACCTATCTGAAGAAGAAAAAATGTATGGATTGGTTGATATATGTTCTTTTAACAAATGTTGAACCTTGTTATCGGTTTAAGGAAATTCTAAAAAAAGAAGGATTTTTGAATAAATACATGTAAGAGAAACAGTTTGAATCATCAATGGAAAAAGAAAAAAGAATTCCAGATAGTGATTGCAGACCTCCTGGGAAAATGTCTCATACTTTTTGTGTGAGGATTCAATCCAAAACTAATAAGCAATATCTTGTCACTTGTCATCGAACAAAATTCTTAACTTGTGATTGCCCATGGTCTATTCATGGAAAGATTTGCAAGAATGCCATAAATGTGGGTTGGTTGTCTTCCTGTTCAATGGCTTCAAATCAATTATTAAATCATCAAAGCATAGTTGATTCATACAATTGTTTGAGCATATTAAATAAGCAGTTTCAATCTATGAGAAAATTATACAAAATGCATATGAATTGTCGGAGATTAAAGGCAAATTTGGAGTACATAACCTTTCTTGTGAGTTCCTTAAGTAATTTACAGAACGATTCTGTCTTCTAGCACTTATATTTCCAAGAAAGGAAGTGTTAAACCTTGACTTGAAATAGATAGTAATATAAAGAGAAAACAAAATTATAGAATACTATAAATAGAAATTTAAGCTAGTAGATACGACTTGGAGATTTTTATTTGGTCCCTAAATAAATTTCAAAAATGACCTAAGGGAAATACTTCATACTGGTGAAAACCTTGAAACTGTGTAGTTAGGGATTGATAAAAATGGCAATGTTTGTATTAATAAAATAAAACCCATTGGTCAGCTCTATGAAAGAGAGTCTGAACCAGGAGAGTCTGGCTCTTCAGAACGCTCTACATTGTTCATGCACATTACACATTAAATAGAAAAATTGTTTTAGGGAAGTTAGAACAACGTTCTAAGAAATAGAAACTAATTCCTATCGTGAGGTTACGTGAACCAACTCTACCTATTCTAGGATATTCTCCATTATCTTCAACACTCCCCCTTAATGGAGAATGGGTTCACAAATATGCCTAAAATCTCCCTAAAGATTTGAAACTTAAATTTTCCAGGAGGCTTAATGAAAATGTCTGCAACATTATCACATGTATTACAATATTCCAAATGGATTTCTTTAGATTGCACTTTCTCCCTCACAAAGTGGAATTGTGTATCAATATGTTTAGTGTTTTTGTTCAACACCTGATTATTAGCAAGCTTGATTGAACTCTGATTTTCGTATTTGATTGTTGTTGTGTCTGTTTGTTCTTCCCCAACATCCTAGAGAAGTCTCCGCAACCAAACTACCTCACACGTTGCTCCACACATGGCTTGATACTCTGCTTTCGCTGAGGACAAAGAGACTGTGTTCTGTTTCTTGCTACTCCATGTGATCACCCTGGATCCAAGGCTGAATGCATAACCTGTTATAGATCTGCAATCATCTACATTTCCAGCCCAATCTAAATCTGCAAATCCTACCAATCTAACATCAAAAGAGTCAGTGTAAATAATACCATAATCTATAGTAACTTGTAGATACCTCAAAACACTCTTCGCTACATTCTAGTGGCTTAGACATAAATTGGCTTAGCACACTGACTGCATAAGCCAAATTAGGTCTAGTGGTGGTTAGGTAGATTATACTCCCAACCAATTGTCTGTAAAGTGTTGCATCTGCCACTTTTGAGCTATCCTCACACTGCAATTTGATGTTCCGCTACAATGGTACTGGTGCAGGCTTACACTGATCCATCCTAAACTTTTCTAACAGGCCTTTGACATACTTTACTTGGGACAAAAAATTTTGACCTGAATCTCTCCAGATCTCAAGACCTAAATAGTATCTGAGTTCACCGAGGTGCTTCATTTCAAACTCCTATGACATCTGTTACCTGATTTCATCAATTAGATATGTAGCATCACCTGTAATTATCAAATCATCTACATATAATGAAATCAACATTATGCACCCTTGTTAATCTTTCATGGTGTAAATATTAGGGTCACTCTTACTTCTATTATAGCCAGCTTGCAGAAAAAATGAATCAATCTTCTCATACCATGACCTACGAGCTTGTTTTAGTCCTTAAAGTGCTTTCTTCAATCTACAGACTAAATGTTCTTTTCCTTTTTGGACAAACCCTTCTAGTTGCTCTAGATAAACCTCTTCTTTTAGTTCTCCATTTAAAAATGCAGACATTACATCTAGTTGGTGCATCATCCAATGTTTCTTAGTAGCTAAAGCGATTAACATTCTCCTAGTGTTCAATTTAGCTACAGAGGCAAAAGTTTCTTCATAGTCTATCCCTTCTTTTTGTGAGTACCCCTTTGCTACCAACCTAGCTTTTAGTTTTTCTATAGTTCCATCTGCATTAATCTTTTGTTTATATAACCATTTACAACCTATTGTCTATTTTCCTCTAGGAATTTCAACCAATTCCCAAGTGTTATTTCTGATTATTGAATCATACTCCTGTTCCATGATTATTTTCCATTAACTACTTTAATTTTCTTCTTTATAGCTAGTTGGTTCAATCACATTCATCATACTAGTTATAAAAGAAGTTTCCCTATATCTTACAGGAATTTGAGCTTTCCTACCTGATCTCCTGAGTGGTGGGGTCGTGGTTTCAAACCTTATTCGATCATCATTTATTTCTTCCTGCTGCTGCTGCTGCTATTGCTGTTGTTGCTGCTACTGCTGCTATTGTTGCTGTTGCTGTTGTTGCTGTTGCTGTTGCTGTTGTTGTTGCCATTGTTTCTGTTCATCCTCTGCCTTTGTCTATTGCTGACCTTGATTGTTTTCTGATTCTTCTTCCACAAAGTACAAATGTCCCATTCCTCATAATGCTCATCAGGTTCTTCATGATCCTGCTCATGGAATTTAACATCTCTACTAACAAAGATCTTTTGAGTAGAGGGATTAAATAATCTGTATGCTTTATATGATGAACAATACCCTATAAAAGTAGATCTAATGGATTTTGAGTCTAATTTTCGTCTATCTTCCTTTGGTATGTGGGAAAATGCTTTAGATCCAAATATTCTTATGTGTTTTACTACAGGTTTATATCCATATAGTGCTTCAAAAGGAGTTTTAGACTCAAGAATTTTTGTATGACTCCTATTTTTCAAATAAACTGTAGTATTCACTACTTCAGCCCAAAAACCATTCAAAAGATTCTTACCTTTAAGCATACTTCTAGCACATTCCACCAGTGTTATGTTCTTTCTTTCTGTTACTCCATTCTACTGTGGAGTATGGGGTACTGTGAAATGCTGCAAAATTCCATGATCTTTACAATATCTGATAAGCCCATCCTTCATATATTCTCCCCCTCGATTAGAGCGGAGAATTTTTATCTATTTCCCTATTTATCTTTCAATCATATCTTTAAATTGCTTAAAGTATTTGAATGTATGGCTCTTCTTACTTAAGAAATACACCCAATAAAACTTCATACAGTCATCAATAAACAAGAGGAAATATAGTGCACCTCCTAACGATTTTGTTTGCATGTGTCCACAAAGGTCTTTGTGCACTAATTCCAGTATATCCCTCTATTTCTTTTCTACTTTTACAGGGAATTCCTCTCTATGCATTTTTCCTAAAGTACAGGCATCACAATCATTATGTACTTGCTTTAGCGTAGGAAGATCTCTTACCATTTCCTTCTTTTGTACTAACAGCAAATCATTGTAGTTGATGTGGCCGAATCTTTGATGCCAAAGCTATTCTGTACTCAAGCTCGTTGTTGTCAATGCTCAAACTGGTGCAAGTCTCACATCCAACTTGTACAGACCTCCTGTTCGGATCCCTGTAGCAATTTTCTTCATGCCATCTAGCATATCTTTAATGTAACAGTCCGATTTTAAAAAATCAACATTTAAATCTTGATCTGTGATCATAGATACAGAGATCAAGTTCTTTGTTATACTAGGCACATGCATAACATTATAAATTTTTTGATATTACCATTAGGTAGAATAACATAAACTTTTCCACACCCTTTGGTTTGATGACTTCTATCATCACGTAGGTAAATCTGTGTTCCTTTGTTGATTTCTTTAAAATCCTCGAGCTAGTGCTTATTCCTTGTCATGTGTGTTGATGCTCCTGAATCTACATACCAGATGTCTGCATCAACATTTTCATCACGATCTGCCATAAACAATCTGAAATTTTGCACCTGATCACCATTCACGAGATGACCTTCATGTCTTTTCGGCTTTTGTTGTTCTTCATGATACTTCTTTTTCTTACACTCCCTAGAAATATGACCCAATTTTTCGCAATAAAAACATTTAGTTTCAGAGTAGTTTTTATTATGATGCATACCTTGAGTCTGATTTGGCCGTTTCTGTGAACTTGCTCCATTTTGTTGTTGTGGACCTCCTTTCCCTTTGTAGAGGTTTTTCTTCACCATCAATGCAAGTTTGGCACTCTGGGGTTTTAGGGACGATCTTCTTTCTTCTTCCTACATCAGTATACCTGTCAGCTCTTCAAAATGAGAGATCTTCTCTCTGGCATTTATCCCAGTGATGAACATTTTATAATCATCAGTAACACCATTCATTGTAATGGTTACAAGATTTGTATCGTCAACTATATTACCAATGTCTGATAATTTGTTTTTCAGATTATTGATCCTTGCTATGTATGAAGCAATTGTTTCATTCTCCTCCATCTTCATGGATAGGATCTTACTCTTGAGCAACGAAAGACGATTTGAATTCCTGATCTCATGCAATTCCTTCAGAATTCCCCAGATCTCGTTAGCTGACTTACCTTCTCTGATGTGCAGTATAATGCAGTCTTTCACTGACATCTTTAACATTGTCCTTGCTCTACTTTCTCATTTCTACCAATCTGGGATCGATGTTGATCCAGTCGTAGGCTTTGGCTCATTCCCATTCACAATCGTCCAAGCACTCTGCACTTCTAGAAGAGTCGGCATCTTGAACTTCCAATTTGCATTATTGGAACCATCGAGCTTGTTATTCTTGTCCATGCATGCTTCAAATATATTGTTATTCATCTTGGCAATTTAGGAAAAAAAAATCGGCAGGTAAAATATGTTAAATTTACCCCAGATCTGTGATAGAGACAGATCATTATTCTTCAATGTTCTTTGATCTCGTAGCACACTCGCAGATCATCGTGGCTTCCTTCTCAGCCTATAGAAAACCTTTTGTTGTCAGCTATAGCCTTGTTCTTGGCTTCCCCACGCAACTTCTCTGACAGCTACAACCTTGTTCTTGACTTCCCCATGCATCTTCTCTGACAACTACAGCCTTATTGTCAGCTTCCCCTCATAGCCACAACCTTGTTGTTGGCTTCCACGATCATCTCAGATATGCCTGTCTTTTTTGCGACGTCGTCACAGCTGTACACATCTTTCCTACAATGAAAAAGTTAAAGCATATGCGCGAAGTAGGTACAGTGCCCTCGTCACAGAGGTACACTCAGAACCAGCGACGATCTCAGAATCGTCGCATTTATCCTCCTCACAACTGTGATGATCTCGGTTCAAAGAACCACCCACTAGCTAGCGTACAAGTTCCTCAGCCCTGACACTCTGATACCATGATAAAAATGGCAATGTTTGTATTAATAAAATAAAACCCATTGGTCAGCTCTATGAAAGAGAGTCTGAACCAGGAGAGTCTGGCTCTGCAGAACGCTCTACATTGTTCATGCACATTACACATTAAATAGAAAACATGGTTTTAGAGAAGTTAGAACAACACCCTAAGAAATAGAAAACTAATTCCTATCCTGAGGTTACGTGAACCAACTCTACCTATTCTAGGATATTCTCCATTATCTTCAACAGGGTTTTTTTTCAAACATAGCAGCTTCATGTAAGCAAAAAAATCATGACAGGGTAGCTACTTGAGGAAATTAAGATGAAAGAATTTAGTGACTAAGAATTACCCTGGAGAAAATATCATAATAAAAAATTAAGGCAGTGTTATGTACCATCAACATTAACTCTGAGATTTCAATCCTCTGCAATGAATTGTCCAGTTTAGTTCATAATCTAAAAAGGAGTGAAGCCATGAAGGCCAAACCAAAAGAAATGAGGGTTTGTCACAACATGTAGTTGCAGAGCCCATCCTTGGACATGTGGGGAGAAAATGAGACCAAAGAGGTTGATTGGGGATGGGTAGTTACCCAAAAATAAATTCATTTGCCATCCGTCATTGATCTCGAACCTTAATTTCATGCAATGTCAATGTTCGGTAACATCAAGAGTTTCGTATGATCGCCATGTGGCATTATCGCTAGAGCTCAACACGGAAGTTCCACATTGTTCTGACCATATGGTACAAAAACATAATTTTAGCCTTTGTACAATAATGCTAATAATAAAATCAATAATATTTACATTGAAATGACCTTGCAACACACTAAATATTATCATATACCTATACTACCGCATGGTCCCTAATGTTTAACCCTAGGAATAATAAAACTGTTGAATTATAAAGGATCATGCAGCTAGTTTTATAGTCTTGGTGGTGATATCATGTTATGGAATCGATTGCATGAGTTATGGGAATCAACTTGTATTATATAAGTGACACTATGGTTATTTATTAGAAAGAGATTGTTTAATCACTGAAAAGGCTAGGTCATGAACATGTATATAATGATAGATGTGTACGAATAGTACCTTGCTCTCTAGAAGAATGATGAAACCCTAGAAGAGACTTGTACGTAGATATTTTTTATATTAAGATGAGAACGTCTTTTATATATATATAATCCAAGATTCTAGATGTTGACAAAAAGAATTAGAGGAACATAAGTGTAATAGACGTTCAATTCATTGAAAAATTATCATGATGTTTATGATGAGAACAATTGTTCAATTCAATTCTAATTATTTTTAGACTTGATAATATATTTCCTTTAAAAAAATGTTTCTCTCAGTTCCAAATGTATTTATGAGTATATTCCCCTAAGGGAGGTGACATATGGTATTATTGATGTAACAAGAAAAATATAGTACACAAAGATAAGTCATATATACGTTTCAAAAGCTATTCAACCCCACATATTTCATAATAAACATTATTTAGGTTTTTCATAATCATGAAAACCTTAAGATAGTTCTCAATGGAAGTTACTTATTGTAATGTCAAGGGATTAACAGTCATTGAGTGATTGTGAATTTATTCTTAGAAAAGATAATACTAACAAGATGGAAGGATTCTGATGACACATAAAACCGTTATAAAGATGTTAAACATTGTGATTAGGATAAGAGAAAATCACATTTCTTTAGGATATTAATTGAGAGGTTTGAGATGGAAAAGTTGAGAATAATATTGCAACATAATTGCACAAATCTAAAAAAAAAAACCATTTGGACAACTTAAAAATAAAAATCAATGACCTTATCCACTCTCGTCATGGAAGATAGTTAACTTTCATTGAATGTAAACCGCTAAAATGGCATAATATATATAATAACATAGTAGAAATTCTTAAGCAAGATACACTTCATATAATAAGTTAGATAAACATTTTGATAAATGGTAAAAATTAACACACATTTACAATGATACAACCCCAACTAAAAATTGAAAATAAAGTATTTAGAATTACACGAGTAATAAAAATATTAAGGAAATTTTAAGAAAATTATATTATTATAGTGATGTTGTCATTCAAAGATTAATTTTCTTGTCACGGCATAGTTACAAACCTTAATAAAATGTAAAGGGATTCCTAAATTGATTGACAACTGACATACATTTGCTCCATAACAAAATTTCCCATAAATATGGTTATTCAGAAGTTATGAACAAATATCCATGAGATACATAGTGAAATTTGAAAGTGGAATCTCTTAAAAATTCCGGGGAAGAAAAGAATATGCCATCCATGTAATTTACATTACATTAAAAATCATATTTATAGCCTTCTAAGCTAGCCTTCAAACACCCATATTTAATGTTGCAATGATAATTTGGTTCACAAAACCTTAATCAAAGCAACTGATGTAAGGTAAGATACTTTACTTTGAATATAAAATCGCATTAAAACAAATTTCCAAGTAGATCACTTCCATATTTTCATTCCTTGGTTTTCATTATTCACTCTCTAGATGTTCACAACCTATAATGGAATCTTAGATAAAAGATTTTTCATTCATTGGTTTTCATTATTCACTCTCTAGATGTTCACATCCTATAATGGAATCTTAGATAAAAGATGGTAAGGGATATCATCATTATCAAAACATCATTTTTTTTTTAAGGACAATTGATAATTATGACTACCAATTTAACAAATTTTTACTTGCTATCATGTCTTTAAATACCTAAATCTTAGAACAATTTTAGCTATTATAATAATGATGTTACCATTACCTCTAACCTATAATGTTAATAAGCGAAATAATGAAAAACATAATAAATATATATTAAAGTAAATTTTCTATAAATGCATATGATTAAAATGAAATTGCTAATATTTTAATGGTTTTTCTAAATAGTAACAAATTAATTTATTAGATTATAGTTTATTAATAATTGACAAAAACTATAAAAAAAAATTAAATAATTGCTTTATGAAAATCATATTTTATGCTTATTGTTGGTTAAGAAATCATCTTTCTTAAAAATATAAAAATAGACTAATTATCTAAAACTATTTAATAAAAGCCACAAACTTGCTCTTTATGAACCTTTTCCCGTTAAAAACTATCAACATGTTACTTATAGTTCCTTAAACAATAATGACAAATTAAATTTCATTTACACAAAGCAACCAATAATATTTCTTTACCACTAAATTAAAATAAATTTTATGGTTATTGTAAAAATTTTATAATATTTGAAATAATATTTATCATTTGTATCATAAATTTCTAATTTAACTTTTTTAGTGAGTATATATAATTGAGCTTAATAACAAGCTTTACATTAGGAATAAAAAATTAAAATATTAACTTTGATTGGGATAATAATTCCTTTTGATTTAATACTATTCAAACAAAAAAAATTCCAATTTTAATAGTCAAACCATAAATTTAACTTAATTTTTTTTTTTACTTTCCATTGTGCCTTTTGGAAATGGAAATTTTCTTTTTTATTTAATGAGCTTAATAGTCAAACCATAAATTTAACTTAATTTAGTTTTTTTACTTTCCATTGTGCCTTTTGGAAATGGAAATTTTCTTTTTTTATTTAATGAGCTTTTTCCTTATATGAACAACTTTATGCACATGTTAGGGAATATATCAACCTTTTTTTTCTAAATTTATCAACTTTTTTCTATATAGTATAACATAAACTAATTACAAAATAAATTTAAAATATCCAATTGTCATGGTTGAAAAAGAGCATGATATATATATATATATATATATATATATATAACATGTTCTTAGGTTTCATCACTGAAATTTCATCTTTAGTCTGGTCAATGTCATTTTGATTATAATCTTATCTTTGAGCTGTCTCTGCAAACAATGGCAAGAGGAGAAGATAATTACAATGCAGACAGACATGGGGAATGGAAATTTGCTCCACAAGCCGAACCTAACCGTCGTCCAAGCCGAGATAAATCTCCTCCACATCCTCCAAGCAACGAGGAAATACAATTCGAGAGATCAAAGGGAGAATCGGGGAGGCCGAGGACATTCAGTTTAATCAGAGATGACGAACGACGGCGGAGAACGATACTGGAGGCGTTACGAAAAGGGAAAGCATATAAAAATCGAGCATGGCGGCTTTTGGATCATAAAGGGAAGCACAACGAGCAAATAGTAAACTGGGTGATCAAGCATGTCTACGGTATTGACAACAACCAACCACGCTTTGTATTTAATGAGAAAATTCATGAAGATAAGAGATGGAAAAATACCGATATAGGACACATAATCGATGGCAGGTTATACTCGTATAACCGCGGGGAACCCCAAAAGTTCAGGCACAGAGGCCATAATAATGAAAATAACCAGCAAGTCGTTACTTCAAATCCTGGTGATAGAGGTGAGCAGGGTATAAGCCACCCTTCCAAGGAAAAATACGGTTACCTGCCACAAACTCACGAGGAAGTAGACAGTTCTCTGCATGGGCTTTTCGGAAATAGTGAGCAGATCGAAGGTTTTTTAGTCGGAGGAAAGCAAAAATTGCAAGAAATCCGACGAGAATTGGAGTATTATTCCAATTCGAGTAGGTTGGTGAAAACCGCTGAGAAAGATAATGGCATCGGCGAATCACATGCTAACGCTATTGGTGGCCCAGTCTTATCCTCGGACAGTAGCCTTGTTGCTAAGAGAAAGAAGGTGTTCACGTTGTGGGACGTTGACATTTATGAAGAAGATGTAGGGAATATTTCGGAGGATCTAGAATCATCGCAGGGAAGAGTGAGTGGACCAGAATCATCTCAAGGGAAGAGTGGGCGACCATGAGCAGCGAGTAAACGAGTTAATTTGAATTTTAATATATATAGTTGTTTTTAGCGTTATTTTTTGGACGTTCAAAAATTTGCGGTGAAATTTTGATTTGTGTTATTTAAATTGGTTTTTTAATTGTATATATAAATTTAGAACTCCGAAAAATCCTTAAAAATACTTGGATTGTATAAGGGTTATCTATCAAACTTATGATTTCAATAAATTCCATCAAACTGGAAAAAGAACAAAAAAAAAAACTTTTAAAAAATCATACTAAAAACAACTATACAACAAAAAACAACTTTCACATTGTTAAACATGTAAAATTCTATACATTTTCTACCTTGTTTTTCTTCATGCTTTTCTTTATACAATATTTTGCGTCCAATTTGGAATATTCTTTCATAATTTTAATTACACCGATCTGTTTCTTAAAAATTACATGGATAGGTTCGCTTATTTTAAAATAGGGGTTTTAAAATTTTGAATTAATTAATTATAATTTTATAATATTTCTCATTATTAGTAGTTAGATTTAATTTTTTTAATTTAATTAAAAAATTATTATATTTATAAATTTTAAATTTTATTTTGTTGTTTTTAATGAGATTTTTTGGAAGTTTTCTTAATGGGTTTTTAAGTCTAATTTCTCTAAAATCAGGTAGGAATTTATTGATATCACAAGGTTTATGAGTAATCTTTCCATAATATAAGTGTTTTTGATGGGTAATCTTTCGATAGTAGAATTGCCTTCCGAGTTTTTTAGAGTGCTGAATCCATATATACACTTAAAAACCTCGTTTAAATAACACAAATTAAGATTTCACCAGTTACATTGGTCCAACAATATAAGTAAAAAATTCTTGGATTCTGTACGAGTCACTTCTAAGTACAAATTCTTTTAAATTCATTAAAATGTCATGTACTGATTCTTCAATACCTATTATCACGAAATATTCATGTGTTTTTAATCTAAATCCAAAAAATCATACTTCAAAAATTAAATTTTTATTAATTATTTCTTATAAATACTCTAATAAATTTTTTCCAATTCATTATGAATCACATATGCCAATTCAAAAAATATCTAATCAAATATTTTAATAAATTTAAATATATTTTTATTGATATATTAATTACTTTGATAATTAATAATAATTATAAATTAAATTTAGTATCTTATTCTGAATTATATAATAATTAATTATGAAGGGAGTCCATTATGAATTGTTTTGTTAGTGCCAGGCTGGAACCTAGCAATTAATTCGCAGTTTGACTGCGAGTTTAGCTTTAACTTTCACGAAACTTGCTAAATAAATAAAGTGTATTTGATTATAATTAAAAAATTAATTCGACAATTTTTTATATATCTTCTTTCAGGTATTAACGCCCACTGTAGTTTCGGCGGTATTCACGGCAAAACTACTTGGTGACACCCAAGATAGTTACAAGAGGACGTGTTGGTCATCTAATCTGGAGGATGTTAGATAAAGAATAGAACGTTAAAGATTAACTGCTGGGACAAACATTATAGTTAGTTACAAGAGGATGAGTTCGTCGATAAATCTGGAGGATGTTCGATAAAGAAAAGAGCGTTGAAGATTAACTGTCCGGAGAAATAGAATCTCATCATTTCTTTCACCTAACCATCATTGATTCTCGAGTTAAGGTGTTCGATTTCGCTGATAAACACACAGGTTCTTAGAGTGGCTCAACAGTTGGAAGTTTGCCCATTCTATTTTCTGTATTCATAAGTGGAAAATTTAGATATTTTTTAAAACTTTCTAAAATTATAATTATATATATATATATATTGAATTTTTTTTCAAGTTTTTTTCTAGTCTTCTTTTAAATTTGGTCGGAATTTATTGAAATCACAAGGTTTTGATGGGTAATCCTTCCATAATAAAAGTATGTATGATGGGTAATATTTCCATATTAAAAATGTGTCAGGAGTTTTTTAGGGTGCTGAATCCATATATACAGTTAAAAAACCAGTTTAAATAACACAAATCAAAATTTCACCTCAATTATTTTTTAACCGAAATCAAAAAAATCTTACTTGAAACATTGAATTTTTATTAATTATTTTTTATAAATATTTTAATATATTATTCCTAATTCATTATGGATCACATAAATCTTAATTCAAAATATATATTTTTCTAATTAAATATTTTAATAAATCTATGTATTGATATATTAATTACTTTCATAATTAATAGTAATTATAAAGTAAAATTAATGTCTTATTGTGAATTTTATAATAATTAATTATGAAAGGAGTCTATTATGAATTGTTTTATTAGTGCGAGGCTGGAACCTAGCAATTAATTTGCAGTTTGACTGCGAGTTTAGCTTTAACTTTTACGAAACCTGTTAAATAAATGAAGTATATTTGATTATAATTTAAAAATTAACTAGGCAAATTTTGTTATATCTTCTTTCATGTATTAACGCAAACTGTACTTTCGGCGGTATTCACGGCAAAACTACTTTGTGACACCCAAGTTAGTTACAAGAGGATCAGTTGGTCGTCTGATCTAGAGGATGTTAGATAAAGAAAAGAACCCTGAAAATTAACTGTTAGGACAAACATTATAGTTAGTTACCGGAGGATGAGTTGGTCGCCAAATCTGGAGGATGTTAGATAAAGAAAAGAGTATGGAGGATGTTAGATAAAGAAAAGAGCGTTGAAGATTAACTTTTGAGAAACATTATCAACATTATCTCATCATTTCATTCACCTAACCGTCATTGGTTCTCGAGGTAAGGCGTTCGATTTCGCTGATAAACACACAGGTTCTTACAGTGACTCCAGTTGGAAGTTTGCCCATTCTAATTACCGCATGTATAAGTCGATTTTTATTTAAAATTATATATTTTTTTTAAGTTTAGTAAGATTTTCTCATTTACTATTTTACATGTTTATTAGTAGGTTAGTACAAGATTCGAATCTAAGATCTTATTCCACAATTATCTCATTCCATGACCATTCACCACTTAAACTACCCCAAGCGCACTATCTATAT
The DNA here is from genome assembly GCA_031772625.1 of Pinus tabuliformis. Taxonomy (NCBI): domain Eukaryota; kingdom Viridiplantae; phylum Streptophyta; class Pinopsida; order Pinales; family Pinaceae; genus Pinus; species Pinus tabuliformis. The sequence goes on along the minus strand of CM062806.1, from coordinate 895,416,450 downwards.
CTGTAAGATATCCCTGTAACCTCGCATGTAAAAGCAGGGAGTTAGAATTTTTTATACAAATTACCCATAAGAAATTATCCAATTCACAACTCCACATTCCTCATTAAACATTAGATATAATGTAAATTGCAATAGAAGATAGTAAGTTGCATAACCATTTGCATAACCAGTAACCACCACTGTTGTAATGTAACAACATAAACTGTCTCATGAACCTTGCGTCGAATTCATGATTTTCCTTAACCATATTAATTCATCACATACTTTGGACATTATGATTATCACATCAAATAAAAGATCATCATTATCAAGGATTCAACATCATCAAATTGACACAAAAGGAAATCACACCATTGAACACCGATATACCTTGGAAACCCCGAAGGGTGAAAACCAACAAACTTTTAATCTTATTATTAAACACTCGTGAGGGTTTTCACCTCTCACTCAATGGCTTATAAGGGATTCCATCCCTTAACCATTGTTATAAAATTATTACAATGAATTATCATTAAATTGTCACATAACTAGCTAAAAGCTAATACAGTTTCCATGAAACTCTTTACTTACATACCGCCACATGCATCATTCCTTGTGGCATGATTGTTCTAGCAATGTATGATCTTGCAACTCGAACTCATCTGCATAGACCATTAATCCTTTTCCTACTTGTTAAACATCACTTTTCTTTGGCACCACCCGCCATCATTTCCTTTCAATGTTGTCGTCAACAAGCTTTGGCAACAAGATTAGATACAATATTAATCAATCAATAAGCAACCTCTAAAAGTGATTCTTTTAACATCTACTCATGTGCATGAGCAAGCATGACATACTAATTAGCTAGTACACATATTCAAGTAAATACTTGTTTTACTTCCACAATGTTCATTCATACTAATGCATAATTCTCTTTAAGAGATCTAACCCATTAGTTCTACTAAAATGTATAATACAATAGTTATATCTGCTTACATGTAATAAATTGTAATAAATTGTTGTTCCTATGCTTATGCACAAGTGTTCTTTTCACATAGTTATTTTTCAAGAACTCAACATAGTTTCTCTAACATACAAAGAACATAACTCTATATCACAATGACTATTCTTTGTGCATACTGTAGCTTATCATAATAGCCCTTCTTTAATGTATGCAACACTTATTCCCTTCACTAGAATACTACCATCATTTCATGCAACAAACCACATACTTCTTTCTTAAAGGAAGTCATTATAACCTCATTTCTCTATCTTCCTATATGAGGGTTTCTCATGCTTCCCTTTCAAAAAATTAATTAGATATCCATCTTTATCAAGATAAAATAACAAGGTTAACTTACCCTTTTTGCACCAAAAATCAAGAAATCAACACAACTCATCTAGCAAGACAAACTTTTCAAGATATTATTATTTTCAAGAAATTTAACATAATCACTTTCTCTACGTACACACAAAATCATACTTCCATAGTCACAATAGCTACCCTTATGTGCATGCAACATGTGTTTTTCCTAACACAATTACTTTTACTTCAATGCACATAATATTTTCATGAAACGAGTATGGATTCTTCATATGATATGAACACTATTCATATGTCTTTCTAAAAGAGAAAACTCTATTTTTGTTACAAGAGATCTTCTTATAAAATCCATCATTTTCATACATGACGTATGCACACTTTTCTAAAAAGAAAACTATAGAAATGAATATCTATGAGCCCAGAAGTGTATCATTAGCTAATTATATCATCCATGCAATGCATAATTATTTCACAAGAAACATAGAAATTATCTAGTATCACAATGCAATTAGCATATATCCTTTCACCAAGAAAACATATTAAATATCAATCTTTTACTGCATGCACTAACATATTTTATTTACCAAGAAAACATATAAAATAATCATTCCTTTACTGCATGCATTAACATATTTTGTTACCAAGAAAACATGTAAAATAATAATTCTTTTATTGCGTGCATGAACATATTTTCTTACCAAGAAAACATATAAACTAATCATTCTTTTACTGCATGCATGAACATATTTTCTTACCAAGAAAACATATAAAATAATCATTCTTTTACTGCATGCATTAAAATACTTTCTTTACCAAGAAAACATAGAAAATATTCAATCTTTTACTGCATGCATTAAAATACTTTCTCTATAAAGAATGTAGTTACTTATCTTATCCTTGGCAGCCTCCTTGCCTCCATCACCTTTCAGAACTATGCCTTGAAAGGCCTCTCCCCTCGGCAAATCCTGGTCATCAAATCATAACAAAAGACAAAAGCGAGGCGGCATGAATTTACTCCAAGTCTGAGAATGAATTAACTCAAATATATACAAAGGGACAGAGCTGCTATCTAAATGAATAACACAGTCAAGAAAGAGCATTGATCAGATCGATTGCATGTAGCAAACGATCTTCCTTTAAAGAAAGAGCATCAATCAGATCGTTTGCATGTAGCAAATGATCTTCCTTTAAAGAAAGAGCATTGATTTTATCCAATTGCATGTAGGAGAGGATTTTATGGAACATGGCATACGCCCAAATCCATTGTGCATGGAATGCAAGTTCTGATAAAATCCAATAGACTTTGCTCATAAAACTATTAGTTTTTGAAGCCAAAGCACCGTGATAAATAACAAAACATTTAGCCTAAATGTTATGATTAAATTCACAACGATACTTTCCATTGCGGATCTTTTCCAGCTTTCTTTACTCACGAAACAATCCCTGCTTCTACTCGTTCTGTTGCTGCCAGGCTTCGCGAGAAGCTCAGTAGAATTGTCCACAAGCAATAGAGCTCATCCACAAGCAACAAAGCTGACAGTTTCTTGACCATCGAGGTTTGGGGCCCGTAGTAAGAGAACGACCAAGTCGCTACTCTCCTCTCCAGCCTGCAGGCGGCAGCCTCGAACTTCCACCTTTTTCCGGCAACCGCTCATTCCCTTTCCATTCGTTTCTCATTCCGTTTCCAATATCAAGAATCAATTTTTATAACTGATGCGTAACTTTTAAAGTTACGATTTCATATCTGATTGATTTACCTTGAGTTATTACAATAAAGATATTACATACTCCCCCCCTTAACAAGAAGACCATCCTTGGTGTTCATCTCTCATTGGAACTTAGATTTTACTCATGATATAACCATCTAAACCACACAAAATGTGATCCTTCCTCTTTAAAATCAAAGATTTCATTCCAAGAAATGACAACAAACAAAATAGTAATGATATAATCATAAGAAAGATCAATAGTCATAAACATTCATAACTATAAAAATATGCAAGCTCTAGCTGCCATCACTTGGCCCTTATTCAAATTCAAAAACCAAACTCTATATCAACTTACCATTACTTACCATCTACTCTTGAAAATCATGAGCACTTTCACGTAAGCATTTTAATAGTGGTTGGACAACCCATCAACCCTCCATGGTAAGTAATCCTGTAATGTATGACAAACAAATTCAATCACATTAGTCACAATATTCTGAGTCAAATGAAATACTTTTAACTATCAATCAATTGTGCAATGTTAGATGATTTTTAAATCACAGTACTTTTACAAGTACATAAAGAGCTCATCACTGCTCCATAAGCACATTGAATTAATTCTCACTAAAAACATCCACAGAGTACTTCTAAAGGTATCAAAAGAGTGCCTAGCTCCCTAATCATTAAATAGTCAATCACTGCATCAAGTGAAAATTTCCTTAGTCCCTACTAAGACGTTCACAAAATTAGTAACACAATAAAGGAATTAAAATTTCCAATAACTCCTTATTGAGCACTAAGCTCATTTCCAGTTAAATGTGCATGACGTTTTTTACACATCTATATATGAAATTCTTTTTTAAAATAACATATAGTTGATTAGTTAATTTCTTTAGCTATGAGAACCACAATAGGCTAAAGAATTCCCAACCCACGAGACTGGTTTCCACAACCAAATCGAGTCATTTTCACATCCAAACAATTTTATTGATAGAGACCTTACCAGGTCCAACATGGAATTCCACTGGCCAACCAGTTCAAGAACTCCAATGACCACATAACTCTTTTCCCTTATTGAGATAATTTATCTCTAGGGAGAGGAAATCCGAGCAGACAAGTACCATCAACCCCTCCGCGTAGGTAACTACCATCAACCCAAGGCATTCTAGCCTTTCACAATCTGGGTAGACAAGTACCATCAACCCCTCTGGGTAGGTAACTGCCATCAACCCAAGGCATTTTAGCCTTTCACAACTATCTGCAACTGTCTGGCATGTTAAATTTCTCTTTTATCACCCTTTCCCATAGTAATTTACATAATGAACCATATAATCATTATCATTGACAAAACAAACCTGCATGTATAGCATGCACCTACACTTAGCCCTCAACATGGGTCCACAACATCTAGATTGAAAGGAATCATAACTAACATACATATTGTATGCATTTTGATTTTCCAAATAACACAATCATGCATATCATATAAAATTATTCTTTCTCATTTATGATTGCAATTCACATTGCAACATTTTATGTGACGAGTTTTTTTTTGTTGCCATTAAGCTACCCCTACTTAATCCCATCAGCAATATTAGTTATACATATGCATCCTTCAACAAGTATTCACTTCCAAAATCTTTTAGTTTGTGGCACAATACTATCATGCATAAAAGTATATGCAAATATTTATTACTATGTAAATGCCAATGATAGTTGACGTAACAATCTAAACATTTCCAATTTCCCACAATGTATTGCCATCAACAGACCAATACAGGAAGTAACTACCACAATCACTTGTTTGCGAATTGTGATAAGCTTAAATCAAATTCAATTCATGCACATAAGTGCTATTAGTTAGTCATACAACACTAACTAATTACAACTACCATTCAATTTAGGGAACCATGAAAATTAGTTATTACAATCAAGTCTCACTACTTGACTCATTGCATACTTTCAATATCTAAAGGGTTCTTCTAATGTCCTTTTAAAACAATTTGTCATCCTATTCAAGTATATTCCCCATAATTTATATTCATGCATTTACTCATTAAATTTCATTCATTGTAACTTCCATCTTGTTCAATAGATGCGTCATTGTTATTGCCATATTTGCAAATAAAAAGTTGGTAGTTGATTGTCACTTTCCTCAATGAGTTTTCAATATTGTTCATAAGTGTGACAAAAGTTTTATTGTCTTTTATCCTCATTAGGAATCTAATCTCATGAACATAGTTATGCAACAAACTTACTACTCAAAGAAGTTATAAACACGAATCAAACTTATCATGTCAAAAGTAGTGTACTACATAAATCAAGATGTGAATGGTTAAACTCATACCTGAGTTAATGCTCACTGGTGGCGTACCTCAATTTCTTTTGCGCTTACCAATTGCCAGAGGCACCAGCACTGCAACCTTTAGCTCTGATACCATTTGTAACATACTTCGGTAATTTCGCATGTAAAAGCAGGGAGTTAGAATTTTTTATACAAATTACCCACAAGTAATTATCCAATTCACAACTCCACATTCCTCATTAAACATTAGATATAATGTTCATTAGTACATGAAGTGAATTGCAATAGAAGACAGTAAGTTGCATAACCATTTGCATAACCAGTAACCACCACTGTGGTAGTGTAACAACATAAACTGTCTCATGAGCCTTGCATCCAATTCATGATTTTCCTTAACCATATTAATTCATCACATAATTTGGATGTTATGATTATCACATCAAATAAAGAATCATCATCATCAAGGATTCAACATCATCAAATTGACACAAAAGGAAATCACACCATTGAACACTGATATACCCTGGAAACCCCGTATATTATTATTATTATTATTATTATTTTGGAGGGATTTTGGGTTAAATTTGAGATAAGATTATTTTCCAATTCCTATATTTCTTATTATGTAAAATTTGGTAGAATTTTAATCTCACGTTTTTGTCATCTTAATAAACACATTTTTGTTAATGTTTATATAGATATATATTAAAAACTATATACAATATAGAGATAAAAGGAAATGTTTCATTATTTATCTCATCTTTTATTTTAATGTAACAACCTTCACAATTAAATAGTTTATGCAACAACATATTATTCTAGTTTTCTATATGTTGAACAGTAAAATAAACATCTAGCTATTACAATCAATGATTTAATTTAATGCATCTATCTAACCTTTATGTGGATTCATATCCACCTTCACTTTCGCATTGAAGAGAGACTATGAATGGTTAACGACACTTGAACTTGACTACTATTTTTCGAGTTCTTGGGCTCCTTCTCTGATTTTTGATGATCCCTTGGTTTTCTTAATTAACCTAAGCTTATTGGTTACGCTGCCATGAAGAGGCTAATATTATGGTTTATCTCAATGAGTTGTGCTTCTAGATATAAAAAAACACTCCTCTAGCATATCTTAGAGGTTATCATAAACTAATTCATTGGCCATGGATATGATTTTATGAACTTCTTTTTAACTTGATCTTATCCCTACAAATTTACATAAAATACCAAGAAGAGAAGATTTATAAACTTTTGTGAATATTCCATTGGACAATTTGTCACTATATATCTTTCAAAATAAATAGAATATATACCATGAAGGGTTAATTCCTTTCAAATTTTGCTTTTTTTAATATTAGTTTTTTGTTTTCTTTATGCATGCAATAGATATTTTATAGAAAGTAGGAAACATGTAAATACAATCACTCACAAATAGCAATTATGAAAATACAAAAGAGAAGGAATTCCCTATTGAGTTTTGTGAGACCTGCAGCATGTGGGTTGCTACACATAAACTCCTTTTTTATACTCTGTATCCACAATCAAATACTATGCTCTACCATGGAAAAAAATGGATCCTTTAATCTTCCTAGCGACCAAGTTATAATACAACTTGATAGCAATGTAGTGGCTATAATTGACCCATTTCAACCCTAAACTTGAGTTATAACTCAACCCTCCTAGAGTCTTCTTCATAGTTCCCATATGGCTAACCCATTTTCCATGAGTAATAAGGGATAACATGGCATCATATTAAATTATGGTGGTTAATCATGATAGCTCAACTTTTAGGAGGGATTCATATCGAGTTTATCTTTGGCTAGCATCTCGTTAGATGGAGATGATTGTTCAATTTCCTGGTTAGATGCTACTACATACAAGAGCATTTCAGTATGTGGTTTATATAATTATATCTCCTCCACTTATAAAGCACCAAAAGGAAAATATTTTTTTCCACACTTTGGCATTGGCGATTACCGAAAAAATGCTTATTGTTTGGATCGCTTGTTCGAAGAAATAAAATATTGATGTGGGAAGAATATGTGAGAGAGGATTCTAAGGTCTTGGGATTTTCCTTATGTAAATTTAAAGGAGATAGTATTATGCACCTTTTCATTGAATGTCGAGTGACTATCGAAATCTGCAAATATTTTGTTAAGATTATGGGATTCAATACAAATCATAACTACAACTCTATTGAGTCATGTTTCAATAAGCAATTTTTTGGGCCTAATGATGGTAAAACCCTTCCGTTCTACATTTGTTGGTGAATCTGGAATAGTCTAGGGCTATTGATTTTAGTTTGAAGTTGTACAAATGAATTTGTTTTTGATTAATTCAATTATGTTCCAATATAGAACTCATGCTTTTCCATTCCAAACCTCTCAATTAGGATCTTAAGAAAAGTGATTTTCTTTTATCCGAATCCCATTTTTTCACATTTTTATAATGATTTTCCTTGCCATCATACTTCTTTCATATTACTAGTATTAGCTCTTTTAGTACTAAATTTGTAATCAATCCAGTATTTTTAATCCCTTGACTTTGCATGGAGTAACTTCTATTGAGATCTATATTACAGCTTAAAGTTTATCTAAAACATAAATAATGCTTATTGTTAAAAATATGGGGTTGAATATGCCATCTATTGTATGATATATTTTGTCTGTTACATGAATAATATGATAAGTACAAAATTGTAGCTTTGAAATGTTATTATACATATAACCTACCAAGTCAGGCATTTATGCAAAAGTACTTGCACTCTAGGGTTTAGTACTATATGTATGGATAAAATGTGATCTTAGTAGAGATGTAGATAATGGACATGGACTAGGTAATATAATATATATTTGATCTCTAAAGTGAATTAGTACCAGCAATTGTATGAAAATTTTCGTTGGTAAAATATTTTTGACAAAAGTTGCATTATCGACATGCATGAACTTCCAATTGAAGAATCCCTCAAGTCTGAGATTTATTCCTTCCGAAGTTGAGTTATTATGATTAAACACCATAATTAAAGATGATGCAATGTTATCCCTCATTACTCATAGAAAATGGGCTACCCATGTGGGGAATAATAAGACTATAGGAGGGGTTAGTTGTAACTATTAGTGTGCCACTAAGAGGAATAGAGATTCCATTATATTTTCTTCCATTTTTTTCTATGGTAGAGCATAGTAGTTGAGTGTGTATAGACATCATAACAATGGAAGTTTGTGTTTAGTAGAAACTCACAGGACATAGGTCTCACGGAAGTCAATAGGGAGTTCCTTCTCCTTTGCTTTTGCATCATTTCCATTCTAGACAAAGAGAGAAGAATAACCTCATCTTCCAACTGGGATTTCTCTTGAAAGGACTTCCTAGAGAATATCTTTGTCACCATTGTGGTTTGTGAGTGATTGTATTTACACTGTCTTTATTTTCATCTTAATATCTATCACATACATAAACAAAAAAACAATAATAAGAAATGCAAAATCTAAAACAAATTAACCATTCATAGTATATATTTCCATTTATCTTCAAAGATTAACTGTGTTCAGTTTTATATCCATAATAATTTATTGATCATTTTGGTATCAAAGTCAACTTCTTCTTGCTATTTTTAGTGAATTTGTAGAAGACAAAAGATAACAATTTCCTAAAAATTAGTTTATGATAAGCTGATAATTTTTTTTATTGAAAATAACGTGAATGTATTTCATGTAATCAAGTTTTTTCCCAACAAGGAAAAATATTGTTATGTCATTTCCAAGTGACATTTAGCGATGGTGCTAGGCCATGTTCTTTTCTATACTGCATAATTTTTCTAGGTTTCTATAGTTGAACCTTGGTTTTCAATTTAGTTTTAGAGGTTGATGTAGGCCCACCGTCACCAACAAGCCTACTGAGCCCAAGGCCATACACCAGCCTCTGGTTTTCCAAACTGAATAACTATAATAAATATGATTAACATCAATTTATTTTCTCCGTTAATTAGCGTCTTTAACACACTCAACAAAACAATAGTATTATCACACCCACCATTAATGTAGCAATCTTATCACATATGTTGAATAGTATTATCACACCCACCATTAATGTAGCAATCTTGTGACATATGTTGAATAGTAAAATATTCAACACCCTTTATGTTTAGGAACAATTATATAAATGAGTTTAAATAATCTTTATAACCCTTCAGAAAATAGATTATTATTTTAAATAAATAAAAAAAATTACTATCAATTCTTTCTTTCTAAAACTTGAATAATTATTACCAATACTATACAAACATCAAATATTGTAATTTTAATAATATCATATGAAATAATGATTAAAAATACAAATTAACCGCGCTTATAAAATAATTAGAGAATAAAAAAAATCTATAAAATTATTTAGCATGCTCATCATGAATGCCATGCAATTCGATAAGTACAAATCTGAGATCCTCATGACCATATAAAAACATGGTAACTTAAAGTCCACCATATGATAAAAATATGCTGATTTAAAAGCCACCATGTGGTATTCACGGAAATTTTAGATAGATATTTGTGAACGAGGCACTTCCTTTTATATGCCCCAAAATTTTGAAGATAGATATAACCAAAATTTAAAGTGTATTCGATCCAAAAGTGAAGATTATTGGAGCGTTGGTCCATTTCCATTGCGGAAGACAATAATGTGGTAATAACTCAAATTTTAAAGAGGGAATTTCTAAGCTAAGTGTACTCTACAATTAGATGATGTCATTGAAAGAACTGTCGCTACTGGTTAGTAAACAAAACACGTAAGAGTAACCTGTATTTATGCATATTTGCCTGAATTACAGAATTCATAACTTTTTGTGATTATATTAATACTTATTTTAGTCTTATTACATATAGACGACACGTGATGTTAATTACCTAGCAAGCTTACTCAACAACATAGCAATAACCCTCCTAAACTGTCTGTGTTGATCGGTTTGCAAATATTGATCCAATGTTCAACGGGAATGGAGCTTAAATTCGCGTAAATAACATGCAAACAATGTGAAAGACGTTTACACTCGCGTGTCACTCATAATGTAAATTCAAAATAAGAAATGTCGAAACCTATGCAGATTCAAGGTCTCGTTAATAAGAATAATGTTTTTTTTTGTTCTTTTTTATGGTGTTGGTCAAAACCCAATCTGTAAAACCCATAATCATCCACATTACTAAAACCTAATTTATTCAGAGTATTATATAAAGGAAATGTTGTTCTCGGTTGCACACAACTGGGTGTTACTTGTCCGTCCATGTCAAGAGAGCACCAAAATTTATTTAAAGTATTATACGAAGGAAATGTTGTTATGAGATGCACACAATTAGTTATGACTTGAAATTTCTTGTTCAATAGTTGCAATAACTCGTTGGTCAACCATTGTGGTAATTCACTTGTTAATGTTAGTTAACCATTGTGGCAACTTGTTGTTTCATCGTTGCAACAACTCACTGTCTTGCCATTGCTGCAACTCATTGGGTCAGAAAATAGAAAAACAAGTCGAAAATCATTTCCCTTGTGGTGCAAGACCCTAAAGAAAAGATCATCTTTTCTAGAACAGATTTAGATTAGTCAAAAGTACATGTAAAAAACAAGGAGATTGATCGGATTGCAAAGATCCCTTTAACTAGAATTGGGGACTTTATTAGAGGAGAGGAAATGAACCCAGATGCTCCATGTTCTTTCACCCGGGTACAAAATAAATGCCCAAGATCAAGGCTTACTGCTTCCTTGCTATATGAAGTGTAAGTTTTTTAGAGATGCATTGCTTAGATGTTAGTATTAATAGTGCTCAATCATTTTCATGAATTCCTATGTATTGACTTTTCAAACATTTTTATGCGGCTATGATTTTTCATATGGCCTCGAGGATAGAAGAGGAAAAGATGAAATGAAACGTAGATACTCATTTGTGAAAAAGAGGGGTTTCCAATTCCATTTCATTATAAAAGTTATGCTTCAAATCCCTAAGATAGTGATAATAACATATAACATGTATGAGCATGTAGATAGCCAAGGATGGCCTTGTCATGACCAACATGACACTTTGGATAATGCTAGGTCTCTACATCAACCAAAGTTATCAAGGGGCATAGTTTTCTATGTAGATAGTTCTTTCTTCTTGGAAGTTCTAGTAAACTCAGTTTGCAAAATTCATGTTAAAAAATATGTTGACATGGATCCTGCAACTCGAGATAGGCATTTCTTTTTGTGTAGGAAAGATGTTGTTAACATCTATAATCATCTAATGAAAGGAAAGTGTCAATTGAATAAGAGGGATGAAATGAGTGTGATCCTTTGGTATAGAAAACACCCAGATGAGTTTTTCTTTTATCAAAAGTGCAATGGTGGAGTGATCCCTTTTATACTTGGAATTCAGATGAAGCGGATGTTGGAGACCATGGTGAAGCTATCGAATGATAGCCTAATAGTCATGGATTCAACATTCAATACGCATAAATATAGGGTGAGTGTGTTAAGAATGATTGATCTAGTATAATAATTTGATTAGTAATGATTGATAATGATTAATGAGATGAAGTTGACATCAAATGTTTTTTTAATGTGACAATATTAGTTATACACACTCGTGATGTTGATGAGTAACGAAGTGGGGTTCCATTTGCATGGGTGGTGGCATCACGGAATACATCACAAGACATTTCACTATGGTTGGAGCACCTCATGCATAAGTGTCACCAAGTTGATCATAGTTGGAAAGTTAATGCCTTCATGGTTGATGATGCATTGGCTGAAATCGGTGCTTTAAGGTAACTTCAATATTCTTATTTTACAATACAACTTGTATTTATTACAAAAATAACATGCTTGAAATGAATTGAATGTGGCAGGAGAATCACAAGGTGTAATGTTATATTTTGTGTCTATAATATATGGCAAGCATGGCTAAAAAATGCGAATTGATTTGCCAGTAGTCAAGAAATAGAAAAAGAGATGCTTAATGGTTTGGGTTTAGTTATGAATTATTTTTCTAATGTTGAATTGAGAAATGCAATTAATTCTTTCTTCAACAAATTTGCTAATGAGGAGAAGTTCCTCAACTATTTCCATAAGAATTTGGTTACTAGTGACAAGATATGTAAGTTGACAAACTCTTTCTTACATTTCACTTTCTAGTTTTCATACGGATGAAATATCTTCATTCACCCAACTTTTATGCAATTAGGGATGTGGGTAAAAGGTTGTCGAAATTTTACCCATGCAAATCACGAGACAAACAATGTTATGGAGTCATACCACTATTACCTAAAGACAAACTTTCTATCTGATAAAAGAAAAAAATGCTCTTGTATGATGGATTGGTTGATATATGTTCTTCTAGCAAATGTTGAACCCTATTATTGGTTTAAAAAAATTCTAAAAAGGAAGGGATTTTTGAATAATTACAGGAAACAAAAATAGGTTGAATCATCAATGGAAAAAGAAAAAAGAAATCCAGATAGTGATTACAGGCCTCATGGGAAAATCTCTCATGATTTTTGGGTGAGGAGTCAATCCAAAACTAGAAAGAAATATATTGTCACTTTTCATTAAACAAATTTATTAACTTGTGATTGCCCATGGTCTATACATAGCAACATTTGACAACATTCATAAAGGTGGGTTGTTTTTCTTCCTATTCAGTGGCTTCAAACCAATTATTAAATCATCAAAGCACAACTGATTCATACAATGGCCTTTCTCAGATAAATAGAGAGGAGATATCAGTTATTGGTGAAGATGCAAACACGTTTACCATGGATAGTCGCAATGTTGATGTAAATTTTGAAGGACTTGAGTTTGCCAAATAGGAGTAATTTGGCTACATAGACCTGGTTTGAAAAATTTCTACAGCTACTTTGACCAAGATTGAACAGTTGATTGCTTTGTTTAAAAAAATGTTGGATGAAGGAAACAATATTCATATTATGGATTATGAATTCACGTGTGGGTTGGGTGCTTGTAGTATTCTTTCTTGGTGAGATAACTTTCATGACACTTAGAGAGGGTGATTTTAATGTAGTGATATAAATATTATGCATGTTAGACTCATGTATATGCTTGTATGCTATATACTAAGTTTAGGTCACACTGTTGTGATCCAGGTGGATGTTGTTGGCCACCCACCTATCCCACTTCGACCCCCATAACTGTCTCTTTCAACTTTTCAATTTCCTTATTTGTAGCACAATTTACTATTTTTAGCAGTTTTTTGGGTCTTGAACTTCTGGAGCCGTTTTAAGGCCCTGAACGATGTTTTTTGGGAAATCTAGGAGCAACATGGGTCCATGGGCTGATATTTCTCTTCCTAAAGTTGTATTCCTCGGATATATCTTTCTAATGAGCTATTGTGCACATCAAATGAAAATCATATGCCAAGGTTACGACCCCGAGAAGCTGATGTACCAATTTACCCAAAACGGGGCCCACAATTTGGCATTTCATCTCCTAGGGTTAGGTTTTTGGATGTTTACGGTTTTCCATTGTTTCCAACAATAAATAGGCCTTTGAGCCTCATTGTAACATAGTTCAAAGGCATGTGGCCACCACATCTCTTCTCAGAGGTAAGCTACCATCGCCCTAGTTGGTTAATTTCCATTTCTGTTTGTAAGCATATTTCAGTATTTTACATTAATGGAATGAAGTATTATTTCCACTACATCTCTATGTTTATAGTTATCTCTGTAATTTGTTGTGTTCTTGTTTAAATCCGGATCAGTGGTATCGAAGCAGTCTATTTTTTCTCTATTTTTCTTTGCATGTCCCCAATGAGGTCGAGATATAAGTATCTAGGGTTCGATCTGGTTGAACCATTGCAAGATCAACCTCACAAATCCCAACGGCCTCCCATGGCAGATGAAAAGAAAGATGAGGGGGTTGGATATCCTATCAAAATCTAGCTCGAAGAAGCCCTCGAGTGGCAAAGGAATGTGATGATGGACAACTTTGCCCAGATCCTTCAGTGGCTACCCAAAGGCAACACATTGTCTTTCAGCTACTACTCTAGAAATGCCACACCTTTTAAGGTACAAGTTAATTTTGAAATCCCCATATTCGAGGGTCAGATAGATGTAGATGCTATAGATAAATGGTTCATTCTATTAGAAGGGTATTTTTTTGTTCATGATTTTTCCAGTTGGGAAAAGATTATTTTCGCTCTTCTCAAACCAACCCCCTGTGTCAAGGACTAGTGGGAAACCTACTATGAGTAGAAAGATGAAAGTACGGGCTCACTATTTTCAGTTGCACGCACCTGGAATTCATTATGGGATGCGATTAAGGAGCAATACTACCCTACAAAAAGCTATGAGGACAAATACATAAAGTGGACCACACTGCGATAGGGAAGGGACCAAGATGTGCCAGAGTTCACAAACATTTTTCATACCCTTCGCACACAGTTGGGTATCAAGGACTCTGAGCTATATTTGGTACTCAAATACCATGGCTGCTTACACAAATACATCCAAGAAGAGATGGAGTTCCTGAACATCTCATCGCTCAATACGATGTACTGATACGCTGTCAAAATCGAGTAGAAGTTCAAACAAAAGAAGTAACACTTTGGATCTGTGAATCTGAAGCAAGGGAAAGGCTTCCCCAAATCGCAGAACTAAGGAAAAAGCTAAAGAAGGACAACCCAAGACAACCCGTCGAAGCCACAAGAAAAGAACAACACCACGAAGTCGAAAAAGGACATAGGAAAGTGTTGTGAGTTCCACAAGAGCCCCAAAAGTGAATGTCGGACCATGAAATCGCTAGTGGCTGAGTTGAAGGCTTCAGAATCAGATGCATGTTCTGACCCTGAGTCAGAACCCAACAAGCGGAATGGGAGAGGGAAGCAAATCATTGACTGGAGCCCAGCACCACTATTGCCACCGCCATGATCTGGAAGAAGGAACTCAAAGATCCAGAGGAGGGTGGGTGTCTTTTCCACTCACAGATGTGGGTGAAGGGTTCGTCACTGCAATTCATTGTTGACAATGGGAGCCAAAAGAACCTCATTTCAATAGAGGTCGTGAAGTGGTTGGGCCTACTGACTACACCACACCCGCAACCATACAATATTAGGTGGTTTCACCAAGGACGAGATCTCTGAGTTGACCAGCAGTGTCGCCTTCCATACAGCATCAAGCCCTTCACAGATAAGGTATTTTGTGATGTTGTACCTCTAGATGTTTGTGATGTATTATTAGTCCATCCATACTTGTGAAGTTGACATGTTCTGTATGAGTCAAGGCCTCACTATGTTATTATTACTTTGGGTAATTCATTATACATGATACCAGAGGTAGCCCCACCTACCGAAACCTCTCTAATCACTGCTAAGAAATAGAACAAGCTCATCTCATACACTAGGAAATTCATTTTCTATATAGTTCGCTCCCAAAGTAAGGGGAAGATCATCGCCACATCCATGACCCCCGCGAAGGGTTCCTCCAGGCAGCAGCAACAGCATATGGATACAGTCATGAAAGAAGTCAAGAACATCTTCTCTTCACCCATAGGGACACAGTTACACTATCAGGTCAAACATTTGTTCGATCTGACTCCCAGAGCTCGTCTACCCAACTGACCAATATATCACTGCTCCATTATGGAAAATGACAAGTATAAGAATTGAAATGGTCCTTACACCAATACCATCCTTACACCAGTACCAAGGCTATGGGGAATAATGATTTGGAGCACGAAATTCCCCCATTCCTTTGCTTGCACTAAGCATTCAATGTGGACTGCCCTCTACCATGCTTCCCACCATTACTAGACACATAAGAGATTGTAAAATAGCTCAATAGGGACTAAGCTCACTAGATGGAGGAACTCAATGCAATGGGGACCATTGCTTCCTAAGGGGGGAGGAATGATCCAAGTGGATGTTGGTGTCCACCAACCTATCCAACTTGGACCCCCGCAACTATCTCTTTTAGTTTTTCAGTTTCCTTATTTGTAGCACAATTTACTATTTTTAGCATTTTTTTGGGTCCTGAACTTCCGGAGTCGTTTTGAGGCCCTAAACAATGTTTTTTTGGGAAATATGGGAGCAAAATGGGTCCATGGACCAATGTCGATCTTCCTAAAGTTGTATCGGATAGATATTTTTAATGAGATATTGTTTGCATCAAACGAAGATTGTATGCCAAAGATATGACCCCAGGAAGTTGATGTACCAATTTACCCAACACGGGGCCCACAGTTTGGCGTTTCATCTCCTAGGGTTAGGTTTTTGGATGTTTAGGGTTTTCCATTGTTTCTCAACAACAACTAAGCCTTCGAGCCTCATTGTAACACAATTCAAAGGCATGTGGCCACCACATCTCTTCTCAGAGATAAGCTACCATCGCCCTAGCTAGTTTATTTCCATTTCTGTTTGTAAGCATATTTCAGTGTTTTACATTAATGAAATGAATTATTATGTCCAATGCATCTCTATGTTTATGGTTATCTCTAGATGTTCACATCTTACAAAAAAAATTCTTATCTAAAAGATGTTAAAGGATATCGTTATTATCAAAACATCATTCTTTTAAAAGGACAATTGATAATTATAACTACCAATTTAACATATTTTTACTTGCTATCATGTCTTTAAATACCGAAATCCTAGAACAATTTTAGCTATTATAATAATGATGTTACCATTACCTCTAACCTATAATGTTAATAAGCGAAATAATAGAAAACATAATAAATACATATTAATATAAGTTTTCTATAAATACTTAGGATTAAAATGAAAATGCTAATATTTTAATGGTTTTTGTAAATAATAACAAATTAATTTATTAAATTATAATTTATTAATAATTGAAAAAAAATTATAAAAAAAATTGTTTTGTGAAAATCATATTTTATACTTATTCTTAGTTAAGAAATCATCTTTCTTAAAACTATAAAAATAGATTAATTATCTAAAACTTAAAAATATTTGATAAAAGCCAAAAACTTGCTCTTTATCAACCTTTTCCCCTAAAAAAACTATCAACATGTTACTTATATAGTTCCTTAAGCAATAATGACAAATTAAATTTCATTTACACAAAGCAACGAATAATATTTCTTTACCACTAAATTAAAATAAATTTTATCGTTATTATAAATTTTTTATAATATTTAAAATAGTATTTATGATTTGTATCATAAGTTTCAAATTTAACTTTTTTTAGTGAGGCATATATAATTGAGCTTAATAACCAGCTTTAACTTAGGAATAAAAAACCTAAAATATTAACTTTGATTTGGATAATAATTCTTTTTGATTTAATACTATTCAAACAAGAAATTTCCAATTTTAATAGTCAAACCATAAATTTAATTTTTTTTTTTTTTTTTTAACTTTCCGCCTTTTCGAATTGGAAATTTTCTTTTTTATTTAATGAGCTTTTTCCTGATTTGAACAACTTTATGCATATGTTAGGGAATATATCAACTTTTTTTTCTAAATTTATCAACTTTTTTCTATATAGTAAAACATAAACTCATTACAAAATAAATTTAAAATCTCGAATTGTCATGATTAAAAACACGTGTCAGCAATCCAAAGAGCATGATATATTTATATATTTATATATATTCATATATATATACATATATGAGAGCATATATATTCATTACATGTTCTTAGGTTTCATCACTGAAATTTCATGTTTAGTCTGGTCAATGTCATTTTGATTATAATCTTATCTTTGAGCTGTCTCTATAAACAATGGCAAGAGCAGAAGATAATTACAATGCAGACAGACATGGGGAATGGAAATTTGCCGCAGAAGCCGAACCTAACCGTCGTCCAACCCGAGATGAATCTCCTCCACATCCTGCAAGCAACGAGGAAAGACAATTCGAGAGATCACAGGAAGAATCGGGGAGGACGAGGGCATTCAGTTTAATCAGAGATGACGAACGACGGCGGAGAACGATATTGGAGGCGTTACGAAAAGGGAAAGCATATAAAAATCGAGCATGGCGGCTTTTGGATCATAAAGGGAAGCACAACGAGCAAATAGTAAACTGGGTGATCAAGCATGTCTACGGTATTGACAGTAACCAACCACGCCTTGTATTTAATGAGAAAATTCATGAAGATAAGAGATGGAAAAATACCGATATAGGACACATAATCGATGGCAGGTTATACTCGTATAAGCGCGGGGAACCCCAAACGCTCAGGCACAGAGGCCATAATAATGAAAATAACCAGAAAGTCGTTACTTCAAACCCTGGTGATAGAGGTGAGCAGGATATAAGCCACCCTTCCAAGGAAAAATACGGTTACCTGCCACAAACTCACGAGGAAGTAGACAGTTCGCTGCCTCTGTTTTTCGGAAATAGTGAGCAGATCGAAGGTTTTTTAGTCGGAGGAAAGCAAAAATTGCAAGAGATCCGACGAGAATTGGAGTATTATTCCAATTCGAGTAGGTTGGGTAAAACCGCTGAGAAAGATAATGGCATCGGCGAATCACATGATAACGCTATTGGTGGCCCAGTCTTATCCTCGGACAGTAGCCTTGTTGCTAAGAGAAAGAAGGTGTTCACGTTGTGGGATGTTGACATTTATGAAGAAGATGTAGGGAATACTTCAGAGGATCTAGAATCATCGCATGGGAAGAGTGCGTGGACCAGAATCATCTCAAGGGAAGAGTGGGTGGACCATGAGCAGCGAGTAAACCAGTTAATTTACATTTTAATATATATAGTTGTTTTTAGCGTCATTGTTTGGACATTTAAAAATTTGAGGGGAAATTTTGATTTGTCTTATTTAAATTGATTTTTTAATTGTATATATGAATTTAAAATTCCTAAAAACCGTTAAAGTATTTGGATTATATAAAGATTATCTATCAAATTTATGATTTCAATAAATTCCATTAAACAAGAAAAAACACCAAAAAAATCACACTAAAAAAACTATACCCAAAAAAACAAACTTCACATTATCAAACATGTAAAATTCTATACATTTTCTACTTATATTGTTTTTCTTAATGATTTTCTTTATACAATATTTTGCGTCCAATTTGGAATATTCTTTCATAATTTTAATTACACCGATCTGTTTTTTAGAAATTACATGGATAGGTTCGCTTATTTTAAAATAGGGGTTTTAAAATTTTGAATTAATTAATTATAATTTTATAATATTTCTTATTATTAGTAAGTAGATTTTATTTTTATTAGAAGATAATTATATTTATAAATTTTAAACTTTACTTTGGAGTTGTTTTTAATAAGATTTTTTGGAGTTTTTTTAGGTGAGTTTTCTAGTTTAATTTCTCAAAAATTAGGTAGGAATTTATTGATATCACAAAGTTGATGAGTAATCCTTCCATAATATATGTGTCCTTGATGGGTAATCTTTCCATAATAGAAGTGCCTTACGAGTTTTTTAGGGTGCTGAATCCATATATATACAGTTAAAAACCTAGTTTAAATAACACAAATCAAAATTTCACCAATTACATTTCTGAGTCCAACAATATAAATAGAAAATTCTCGGATTCCATACGAATCACTTCTAAATACAAATTCTTTTAAATTCATCAAAATATCATGTACTGATTCTTCAATGCCTATTATCAGGGAATATTCAGTCTTTTTAACCTATCCAAAATATCATACTTCAAAAATTAAATTTTTATTAATTATTTCTTATAAATATTTTAATATATTTTTCCTAATTCATTATGAATTACATAAACCAATTCAAAAAATATATTTTTCCAATTAAATATTATAATAAATCTATATATAATTTTATCGATATATTAATTACTTTGATAATTAATAATAATTATAAATTAAAATTAGTATCTTATTCTGAATTTTATAATAATTAATTCTGAAGGGAGTCTATTATGAATAGTTTTGTGAGTGCCAGGCTGGAACCTAGCAATTAATTCGGAGTTTGACTGTCAGTTCAGCTTTAACTTTTACGAAACATGTTAAATAAATAAAGTATATTTGATTATAATTAAAAAATTAATTCGACAATTTTTTTATATCTTCTTTCAGGTATCAACGCCAACTGTAGTTTCGGCGGTATTCACGGCAAAACTACTTGGTGACACCCAAGATAGTTACAAGAGGATGTGTCGGTCATCTGATCTGTAACTGTCGATAGAAACAGTATCTCATCATTTCATTCACCTGACCATCATTGATTCTCGAGTGAAGGTATTCGATTTCGCTGATAAACACACAGGTTCTTAGAGTGGCTCAACCGTTGGAAGTTTGCCCATTCTGTTTTCTGTATTTATAAGTGGGAAATTGAGATGTTTTTTCAAAAAATTTCAAAATTAATTATTTATATTTATTTATTTATATATATATATTTATAAATTTCATTTTATTTCGAAGTTGTTTTAGTGAGATTTTTTTGAAGTTTTTTTATTGGGTTTTTTCTAGTTTAATTTCTCTTAATTCTGACAGGAATTTATTAGGTTTTGAGTATGATGGGTAATATTTCCATATTAAAAATACCTTAGGAGTTTTTTAAGGTGTTGAATCCATATATACAGTTAAAAAACCAGTTTACATAACACAAATCGAGATTTTACCTCAATTATTTTTTTAACCTAAATCCAAAACATCTTACTTCAAGCATTGAATTTTTATTAATTTTTTTTATAAATATTTTAATATATTATTCCTAATTTATTATAGATCACATAAACCTTAATTCAAAAAATATATTTTTTTCTAATTATATATTTCAAGAAATCTATGTATTGATATATTAATTACTTTCCTAATTAATAAAAATTATAAATTAAAATTAGTGTCTTATTGTGAATTTTATAATAACTAATTATGAAGGGAGTCTATTATGAATTGTTTTATTAGTGCCAGGCTGGAACCTAGCAATTAATTTGCAGTTTGACTCCGAGTTTGGCTTTAACTTTTACTAAACTTGTTAAATAAATGAAGTATATTTGATTATAATTTAAAAAATTAGTTAGGCAAATTATTTTATATCTTTTTTAATGTATTAAAGCAAACTGTGCTTTCGGCGGTATTCACGGCAAAACTACTTGGTGACACCCAAGTTAGTTACAAGAGGATCAGTTGGTCGTCTGATCTAGAGGATGTTAGATAAAGAAAAGAACCCTGAAAATTAACTGTTAGGACAAACATTATAGTTAGTTACCGGAGGATGAGTTGGTAGCCAAATCTGGAGGATGTTAGATAAAGAAAAGTGCGTTGAAGATTAACTGTCCGGAGAAATAGTATCTCATCATTTCATTCACCTAATCGTCATTGATTCTCGAGGTAAGGCGTTCGATTTCGCTGATAAACACACAGATTCTTACAGTGATTCCAGTTGGAAATTTGCCCATTCTATTTTACCGCATGTATAAGTAGATTTCCTTTTCTTTCTTTTTTAATGTTTGGTAGGATTTTCTCATTTACAATATTAGTAAGATAGTACAAGATTTGAATCGAAGATCTCATTCCACGACTATCTCATTCTATAACCATTCACCACTTAAACTACCCCAAACGCACTATCTATATCTATTTAACTAAAAAAAATTAAAATCTTTGATAACTAAAATTCCTTGAAAAAACTAAAATCTATAATGTTTATTTACATTATTAACCAACTTTGAATTTTTATTTTTTTTTCAAAATTTCCTTTTGTTTCAAAATTTATTTTAAATAGTATGTCATATAACGTGTCATTTTAAGTATGTCATATAACGTGTCATTTTAACTGCGTGCGAAACTGAATCCAGATTCCTTCGTTATATAATAAAAGTATCATATTCACAAAAGCTAGATTGTTTATTTACCATATTTATTATAATAAAATTAAGATTTTCTTTTCCAATATTTTCTATACTAGCATTTGTACCACATGTTGCAAAGGAAACGCCGTAAGGAAATGATATAAAAAACAACAACATAGAAGAAAGAAGTGAAAATTTTATGCAAATGACATAAGAAACAACAGCATAGAAGAAAGAAGTCAAATTTTTATGCAATTTTGTTTCTTTACCGGTGTTTATTTTTTATCATCAACAAATGGCTAGATCATCTATTCATATTACCAAGAACCTTCGCGTTTGAGGGCATTGCCACAATGCCACAAAGCTCATTCTGATGATCACCGGGTAGGGAATTGTTGTGAGAGATGCAAATTGTTTCCATTGTTTCTCGAATGGACTCTGTTCTTGCACTGATTATTGTAATGCTAATTGCAAATCATCTCATAAAAATAGTGTGACTGCAAGCATAAGCAATTACTTGCCTTTTGTGACAAGCATATGTTTGATAGAGAAAAATGGAAAAATGCAAAAGCAGAGGGGATTAGTAAAATATTTGATGTCTAATCTAGGGTGCATACATAGCATCGGTGTAATCTAGGGTGCATACATAGCAAAAACATACCTGGATAGCTAGTGACATTTTCATAAGACAGATTGAATTTCTACCTGATTCATTTCTTCATATCGGCCATAATTTTACAAAAAATGTCGAATAGGGGTTACATTGAGTATAGTATTGCTAGAAATTTGCATAACGCAGTGTTGTTGGGTGGTATGCCAATGGTGACACGTCATGTGATCATATTTCATTGATATAGATGGTATTTCGAGCATAATTATTTAAGGTTACGTGTAGAAGATTTCAAGAGAAGATATGCATGGCAGGTTCTAACTGCCCTAACATGATTCACGCAAAAGATACAAAATTTATCTGACAAACTAATTTATCTTGGACAATGTGATTGTTACATGAGAAGGCGTGCATTGGGCTTAAGATTGTAAAATATCTCATAACCTTTTCCAATATACTATAAATCAAGGCCAAGGAACACTAATGTAGGGAATGATAAACATGCGTAGAAGCTAGGACATTCATAACATAGTAAGAAGAGAATTCCCTATGGGGTCCTCTAGGTCAAACCCATTTCTAATTACATGGCCATGCACCTCGTTTCCTTGCTGTGGAGCTTCTAGGCCAGCACACGCACCAAGTACACTGGAAAAGGTAACATGATCCGCCTCTATAGCTGTCCATTGCATCCAACCATAAAGCCTTAATGCCTCCTGACAATACCCATTTTTAGTATATCCAACAATCATAGCATTCCATGACACCACATCCCATTCAGGCATTTTGTCAAACACTGTCCATGCATCCGCTACATATCAATATTGACTTGTTCGACTTACTCAGAACTAGTCACTGAAGCTGATCATATAGTGCAAGAACTCCAACCCTTACTACTCTTAACATAATATTAGTTGTTACTCCTCTGAAGAGGGCATGGATGCCCTCTTGGCGCACAATCTGTTGAAAAGCATGGACGGTGTTGCTATAACTTGTTTCTAGAAAAACAGCTTGACAGAAAATTTTATGTGAGATCCATTATAGTTGCTAGAAGTAACATCACAAGCTCAGAACATGAGCAAGAATGTCTATTTTATGTCATATTTCTTACTTGTATAATGTCTTCAGCATGTCGTGTATAAGACAAAGAAAGAAAGTCAATGTTGTTGCGAACTCCCCAAGATGCAATAACCTTAGTACAAACAACATAAATAAATCAAATTACAAACCTTGTCATAATCAAATCACATGATGCACAATAAACTTTAGCACAAAAATAGACTAGTGCCCTGCAATTTGTAAGGTTACATTTATTTCATGAGATCAAAGCTTGAACTATCTAATATTTGAAGAGCGAGGGTTACCACAATTAGCAAATGCACAAATTAATTTATTTGACACTTTGATTTCATGTTAGTTACAGACTGCATGCTTTCAGTTTATAAGGTTTATCCTAAGGTCCTTGATGGATGCCAATACTGTCTTCTGACATTGCTTGATGAACATTTGACAAAGGATGAGAACAATGATGTAATTGAAATTCAAAGATTATGAATAAATAAGGAAGACTTTTATATAAGGGAAATTAACTCAATATGTTCATTTTAAAGATATGTTATCACCAATATTAATATTCATTAGGTTAGGGACAAATAGAAAATTAGCATTAGGTTTCTAACATCCAAATGGTCTCACCATTGTTTGAATTAAGCACTCCTAGTGATAAAAAGAGTGAAAATATGTTAAAAATTGGATTCTATAAGCTTCTAGAGGGCATTATGTTGTCAAAGATTGCCCGAGGTGAGAATTAATCAAGTGTCGGATACCCAAAAAACCAGCCATTGGATTTAGTAAACTACAAGTAAATCTTGTTCAAGATGTAAGATCGAATTTACCATAATGAGCATAGACAAACTAACTACTGGAGAGGTAGTCAAACAAACTATGTGCTTCTAAAGGCATTATGTCGTCAAATATTGCAGATGCCCCAAGGTGAGAATTAAACAGGTGGATGATACTAGAATTTGAATGTGTAACATCAAAGTTCTAAATGGCTAGTTTATAAAGAGAAAATTAGTAAGAAAGGAGCAGGGTAATCTTATATAGTTTCATTGGCTTCACATTTGAACATTATGTTGTTCTGAACCATGATACCCTAAATTCATATATTAATTCAATGGATTTCATTAAACAATGCCCTATCCTTGAAGCAAAGTAATAGAAGAGTACTGCCATTTCACCCAAAAGATACAAAATTTATCTCACAAACTGAATTATCTTAGACAATGTGATTGTTATATGAGAAGGCATGCATTGGGCTTAAGATTGTAAAATATCTTATAACCTTTTCCAACTCAGTCTGACCATATCCCTTTACAAGATTAGTCCATGACACCACATCTCTTTCAGGCATTCTATCGATAATTGTTGTGCTACAGAATTGTGCACAAAAGTGCACAAATTCTTATGAATTCTAAGAATGATGTTAAAATTGAAACAAGGCAGGGTGCAACCATTTGGTTTCCATCTCTGTTACAAGTATTCCATGTCAGAGCAGCTATCCATTGAATATATGATAGGTCTTTCCTCTGTATAGAGGCCCTTTTGGGCCATGATCCATTTTCCTTTGAAAATATTACTTTTTCCCGCATCTTTCTTTGGATCAATCTGAGTTGTCTCTAAAACCTTGCATTCATTCCTTTTAATATCTTGAATTTAAGACATTTTCTGTATGCTACTTCTTGTGTTTACACTGCTGTTGTCAAAGAAATAGTGACTGGTATGGGACCATTTTTATTGTACAGGCAAGAAAAACATGAAATTGGGTTTAGGAGCTTCAAGGCCATCAAATATTGAATTGAATGATCGTTAGGGATCATATGTACCCACATCTCTTTCAATCAAGGAAGACTGTTAAATTGAGAGAGAAGACATTAGAACAAAAGGGAAGGAAGACAACCAGTGCCATATCAACAACGATTTCTTTATGTGAAAATAACTTTGACTTACAAATCATCAGGCCTAAGTTATACATATCTGCTAAAACAATTTGCAGAGTAATATGGTAGCTTCATTAACTTGGGAAATAAACATGCCACTGAAAAATTAAAGGAATGGACAATGCCTTCATGTTGTCTTCTGATTTTGAAACAAGGGAAGCTTTACACATTATTGAGAAAATACTTTGTCTACCTGAAGATAGAGGGACTGACTTAGCATGAAACCCCCATTTTCATCAAACACTTTCCTTTATCAATAAGAGAAAATAACATATCCAAGTGTTCATCAAGATCTTAACTTTCTACAAAATCATACAAAAGTCACTATTCAAAAGTATAGAGTTCAAGCAAGTACACAGATCATCTACAAGAGTCTTAAAGTTAAATAAGGGTTGCAACAAAGATTGAAAGATCTCTCGAACATGGGTAAAATTGCAGGAGAAGAAAATTTGTGCAGGGCTACCCAATTTGGGTAACACAAATATATAGAGGGAATATATGTAAACCTAGGAGGCCAAAATCATTAGAAATTGTATAGTAGGTGGTAGCTTCATAATATTAATTTTCACATGTTGCAGATTCGAGTTAAACAAAAAGGAAATTGCTTTAAAAGTTTGATATAATGCCGGAATTAAAGAAGATCTGTGCACATAATTGAATGCTTCGCTGCAACTCTTTTGTCACTTTCCGTCAAATTTGTAAATGCATGTCCAGAAGATCATCTTGTCTCGAAGAAACGCTCAGGCAATCTGTAGACAAGTTTTTGAAAGCAAAGAGAAATGGACATTCCTCTGTGTATGCAGTCTACTCAAGCAGGTGTTACATCTTTAAACTTAGGTAAATAAAGGTACAGCTGAGCTGGTGCTATGGAAAATTAGAAGTTTTTCATCCTGGGAATCTGGGTAATAACCTTCAAAAGAAAAGAATTTGGAGAAAAGCCAAATGTGAAAGGCAAAAGAGGGGAAATTTGACGTCTGAAAATCAGCAACGCACCGGCTAAAAAAATGTACACGAGAAAGAATCTGGATTCATCCGGTGGAAGTTCGGGACGCACTTTCGATCTTAGGGCCATTATAGCAGGTTCAAATGGAGCACTGGTCAGTACACTAAAATTATATATAGAGTGCTGCTTTTTTTAGTTTGAAAAGGATTTTGTACGTTATGTTGACGATACGTCACTGTCTGATTGCTTGAATTTATGCACATAACAATGCATATTAGAGCTCCATTGCTTGTGTGTGTCCAATTGTTTTATGTCTTGCTGTTGTTTGCATGCTCTATTCATTATGTCAGATTGTCCAGGTATTAAATTTGTTTCCCCAATTACCACCAAAGCAACTTTAACTTCTTGTCATAGGATAATTTTAGACAGAGAAAGAAATGTTGCTGTTGGATTTGAATATGAAACTTGTGTGTGTCCGATCGTTTTATTTCTTGCTTTTGTTTTGATCTCGTTTGCATGCTCTACTCATTATGTCGGATTGTTCAGGTAAATTTGTTTTCGCAATTACCACCAAAGCAACTTCAACTTCTTGACATAAGAATAATTTTAGACACAAAGAAATTTTGTTGATGGAGTTGAATAAGAAACATACATGTTTGTCCACCGGTCGTTGGAGCTGGAACCTAATAAGTTCCAAAATGAGTTTACCAATCCACTTACAAGCATCCTCATAGAGAGTTATTTTTTAGAATTTTATAAACTTACCCCTATAGGGTGCTACCCTGCAAGATTAACTTGCATAGCTTTTGTAGGATTGTTTCTTATATTTTTCAAGGTTTGGATTCAAGTTTTCACCGTTTTTAAATATAAATTTTTGAGTTAGAATTTAAAATTTGAATGTGTTAGGTAAGATATATTTTTTTACCTATCCACGCATTTTTATAAAATAATATATAACTAAAGTGATTCTGAAGCTTATGAGTATAGTAAAAGTTTTGTATGTTTCAATTTCAACAAAGATAAAGATAAAGTTCTAACAATTTTGAGAACTTAGAAGAGTTTCATTTTAAAATTTGACAATGTTGTATAGGAAACATTCCACTACCTACTCACAATTTTTCCTATTTTACCCTTAATACAAATATTTCATTACTGATTCTGCTTAGTTCCGCTGGTTGTTGCTTAATAAAATTAATACACATTCATATTTAAAGTTATTTACCCACAGTCATTTAGCCACATTCATGTTTAAAGGTTTGTTAACTCATTTAGATTATTAGTCATTTATCATTGAATTTGTGTGTCCTGAAATTGCATATCCCTCAATTATCATTGAATTTGGGTGTTTCCTGAAATTGCATACCGGCAGGGACTACAGCAATGCCAGTTGCCCTTGTTAATACTTATTCGATCGAAAAAATTAGTATACACTAAAAATTTAGAATATTCTTTACAACCCGTTAAATGATTTGATACTCAATTTACATCCGGTCAATTAAAAATACAATCTTCAATAGATTGATTTAACGTTCAAAATCATTAGTTTGCTATCACAAATGTAAACATTCAACGATTCTAGTACTACTCAGGAGTGCTCATCGACTGGCTGCAACCGCTGATTCTAATTTTTTCTTTGGAACCATGAGAGTGGTGATAGAAGCCACTTCAATATTTTTCCTGTGAGTGGCATCTTATCTTCTACAGACACCGTCCCCTGTATTTGCGATCTCTCTTCTGTAAGGTTGACACCTGAACTGTCATCTGAAGCAATCCCATGTAATAACACAGGCACGGGTGCTATTGCTGCAGCAAGGAATTCTTCAATCTCCTGCCTAGGTTTTGAACGCTTCAGAGGTACTCTTGGATTGAAGTATTTCTCAGGCTCCAGATCATAATCCTGAAAAAGAGGACAAGAAAAACAAAATGATAAAAGTAGCCGTTCAGATTCCAATTAGACAAAAGTAATCTCATCGAGTGAAAGAAAATGATATGGACAAGGTACATACCAAACCCACATGCATTCTTCTCACGAATTTGTTGAATTCTTTCCAGCTATGTTCTTGCATGAGTTCTTGAGATAGCCTTAGATAGGTAAAAGCGGATATTCGCTTCTTGGGCGGTCCTGTTTCGTTTATTCCCTCGGGTCTGGATTGCCTTACAATCTGATCATATGCTTCTTCATCAAATCTAGGTAAAGCATTTTCACAGGAAACCTCAATACCTTCTTTCCATCCAGCATTTAATACCTGGAACCACACATTTTTCAGATAACCAACGCCCAAAACCAAAAAAGACGATATCTAACTATGTATGGATTTTCTTCAGTCTAAATTATTTTTCAGAGATTCAATGCTGGTCAATTTTTCACTTGAAATATTAGTCATTGTGACCAATTTCTCACTAGCACTCATTTTATCAGATGATACATCATAAAGCTCATATTTCCTACCTAAAATAAAATTTAATTTATGTGTGTTCTCCACTGTATTAAGTTTAAGCCAATCCCTAGTTTGATGCAGTGTGATTAAGATTAAATTTAGCAGAACCAGCTATGGAAATCCACCTTGATTCTGTCAACTTCAATTTTTTTATTCACCTGATGCACAAGAGCCTCCGGCTCACAACCGGCTTCAGATGGTTGTTCATTATCCTGCATTTCAATGCATGTGAAATTCAATACCGCCCGATGTCTTGCCAGCATTTTGGCTATGGGTCTGTATCCATCTCTTTCGGTTAAGTTGTAATAGCCTGCTGTAAGCTCTGCAGCATGATTCCCAGACTTGTACCACCAGTGAATTCCAGCAAACTACAGATGCAAAAAGAAAGGAAATGAGACTAATGTTCACTCATGATCAGAATAGATTAATGGAACTTGAAAATACAGCAAGTAATAATAGTAAAAGATAAATTGGCTGGGTTGCAGTTCAAGTGTAAATTATTGGAGATTTACGGCTGTTAGTTTATATTTGAATCTCAGCACAGTTTAGCTAGGCTGAGGCTAGGCCAGGGCTAACCCCATTATTGTTGGATGGAAGAAAACTATCTTCGTAGGTTCATGCTTAGACACCCTGAAATGAAGTTGCTTGGTATGACAAGAGCCCACCTTGCCACTGGTGAAATTGAAAGGGGGGGAGGTTAAAAGAAGAAAACTATCTTCGTAGGTTCATGCTTAGACACCCTGAAATGAAGTTGCTTGGTATGACAAGAGCCCACCTTGCCACTGGTGAAATTGAAAGGGGGGGAGGTTAAAAGAAGAAAACTATCTTCGTAGGTTCACGCTTACACACCCTGAAATCAAGTTGCTTGGTATGCTATGAGCCCACCTTAGCTGCCAACTTGATCGGGCAGCCTTCAAATATTTCAGAGGCTGCTTCGAGGATTCTGTCACCATGTCTTAACAGAACAGTTGAATACCATGCCAGAAAAAACCTTCCACGATCTTTTGTACAAGATCCATCCTTACGAAAGAAAGGTGTAGAATTTGGTTGGTCATTGTAATTGCCAGCATCGTGAGGACTTGAAAATGCCCACTCTGGCTGTCCGATACCTTCTGTAGCAGCTTTCAATTCTGACAGAAGATAACTGTCATAGCATTGTTTTCACAACCATCAAAATATTCACGATTTCAGAAAAATGACATGATTTATATACTCGAATGAGCTACATGGATAGGAAAAAAAATAAAATCGTCGAAATTGTTCAGAAAAGAGTACTTTCTTACCTGAAATTCTCCAATTCCAGGGAACTTCCAACCCGAGTACTTTCTTACCTGAAATTCTCCAATTCCAGGGAACTTCCAACCCTGACTTTCGGGGTATGATGGCTACGCGGCCCTCAGGTAGAAGAAGAAAGACACGAAACCAAGAAGAAAGACACGTTTCATCACTGCAAAGACACGTACGTTTCTGTTCAGTCACTGCGAAGAGTCTCATCGCCAGGAGGCCTGGCCTTTCATGGCCCATTGCCAGATCTTTTCCAGCTGGTGGAAAAAATAATATTTTTCTATGAAAAAAACAGATTAAATCAACGGCAGAAAACACCCCAATCGTCTAACACACAGAATCAATGGCTCAAGATCGCACACGTCACATTTTAGGGATGTCTTTCTCAGAGGGAACGCCTTACGACGTAAAAATAATATAGTTTGGCTTACGCATAGTAAGGAGATGTAGGAAAATATCACAGTAAGTACATTAGATTGTGCTTTGAAAAATATATATTAATTTTTTCCATTAAGTATTTAATGTTATGTTTTATATGTACTATGTAACAATTTTTATATGTAAATTTTTATCAATATAAATTTTAAATTAATTAAAAAAGGCTATGTTATACTACCACATTTATTATAAAAAAATATATATGTAAATTACCCATAACAAAGAAGTGTATAAAAAATCCACAATAAATATATTAATTTGTATTTTGAAAAATATATATTAATTTTCTCTATATTATATTAGTATTAATTTAAATATTTAATAATATATTTGATATTTAGTGTATATTAATTTTTATATACAAATTTTGTAACAATATAATTATTAGTTTAATTGACAAAAACTATGTTATACTACCACACTTATTATAAATTATTTTTAAATTTCTATAATTATATTAATAATACTTTGTGTTGAAACGGTGATTTATAAATTTTCTTTGAAAACTTTTAGTAAAAACTTTATAACAAATTACTACACATGAACAGAGTATCTAATTTCTAATGCTCTACGTGGAACTCAATCAACACACCATGTCTTTGTACAACTTCAAAACATAGATTCGCCCGTCATAAGTAAGATTTTACCTTACTACGAGAAAGAACTTTATTACATATACATTCACCTCATTTTCAATAAAAACAATTCCATTAAAGTGTTTCGAGTTTTCTCTAATCGATTCGATGAAATGGACTCGTCGTTTTTCAAAATTCAGCTTATTTGGTGTTCTTCGTAATCTTTATTGCTATATATGGTAATTATATATATTTATGAGTAATTTATTATTATTATTATTATTTTTTAATATTAAATTTTAATTATTATTATTATTATTTTAGAGGGATGAAATGGATTCTAGTCTTTCAAAATTTAATTTATTTAGTGTTTTTAATAATTTTTATTGTAATTGTATATATAAATAATTTATTATTACTATTACTTTTATTTTGGAGGGTTTTTGAGTTAGATTCGAGATAAGATTATTTTTCAATTCCTTATTATCTAAAATTTGGTAGAATTTAATCTAAGACTTGTTTTTCATCTTAATAAACACATTTTTGAGAAGAATCTTCAGTGAAAAATTGCATAGAGATATTTTAGTCGACGCGTTTCGAACCAACAAGAGTGGTTCATCGTCAGGACAAGTTGAATGAGCAGAACTTGCTATGCAATATAAATAGATCAGCAGAATATCCCATGACCAAAGATAACAGCTAGATTAGACCAGGAAAAGGCTAGCTAGACTATGAAGGGCATAATTGACTAAATAAGCAAAATCAATTATTAATTTCCTTATAAACATGAATGAATAATTTTATAATTATAAATATATGTTAGAATAAGCAAGTTAATATATTATAATCATAAAATAATTCACGTAATAGAAATAAGTTATTTACGTTTTAAATCAAATATACGTTTTAATTCTTAATTTAAATTAAGTAAATACATGAAATAATTAATTAGTTATCTAATCGTTTATAAATATTAGTTAGTTGTAAAAGTTAAAATAGAATGTAGTTAATTCTACCATAAGCTTAAAGGACATATATTTATGAATATATATTAAAATAAATGGAAAATTGATATGGATCACAAAAGCTTAAATTCGTTAAACATAATTTATATATATATATATATATATAATGTTTCATTATTTATGTAGTCTTTTATTTTAATGTAACAACCTTCATAATTAAATAGTTATCTTAAAAATAGTTTATGCAACAACATATCATTCTAGTTTTCTATATGGTGAACATTAAAATAAACCTCTAGCCATTACAATCAATTATTTAATTTCAATGCATCTATCTAACCTTTATGTGGATTCATATCCACCTTGACTTTTGGGTTGAAGAGAGACTATGAATGGTTAACGACACTTGAACTTGACTACTCTTTTTCAAGTTTATTGGGCTCCCTCTCTGATTCTTGATGATCCCTTCGTTTTCTGTAATTAACCTAAGCTTATTGGTTACGCTACCATGAAGAGGCTAATATTATGGTTTATCTCAACGAGTTGTGCTTCTAGTTATAAAAAACACTCCTCTAGCATATCTTAAGGGTTATCATAAACTAATTCATTGGCCATGGATATGATTTTATGACTTTCTTCTTAACCCGATCTTATCCCTACAAATTCACATAAAATACCAAGAAGAGAAGATTCATAAACTTTTGTGAATATTCCATTGGACAATTTGTCACAATATATCTTTGAAAATAAATAGAATATATACTATGAAGGGTTAATTCCTTTCAAATTTTTTTTTTTTTTTTTTTATGCATGCAATAGATATTTTGTAGAAAATAGGAAACATGTAAATACAATCACTCACAAGTCGCAATTATGAAAATAGAAAGGAGAAGGAATTCTCTATTGAGTTTTGTGAGACCCGCAGAATGTGGGTTGCTGCTAAACATAAACTCCTCCTTTTCTTATACCCTGTATCCACACTCAAATACTATGCTCCACAATGGAAAAGAATGGAAGAAAATAGCATGGATCCTTTAATCTTCCTCGTGACCAAGTTATAATACAACTTGATAGAAATCTAGTGGTTATATTTGACCCATTTCAACCCTAAACTTGAGTTATAACTCAACCCTCCTAGAGTCTTCTTCATAGTTTCCATATGGCTAACCCATTTTCCATGTGTAATAAAGGATAACATGGCATCATATTGAATTAGGGTGGTTAATCATGATAGCTCTACTTTTAGGAGGAATTCATATCGATTTTATCTTTGGCTAGCATCTCGTTAAATGGAGATGACTGTTCAATTTTCTAGTTAGACGCTACTACATACAAGAACATTTTAGTATGTGGTTTATATAATTATATATCCTTCTCTTATAGAGCACCAAAAGAAAAATATTTGTTTTCTAGACTGTGGCATTGGCAATTACCGCAAAAATGCTTATTGTTTGGATGGCTTGTTCGAAGAAGTATAATATTGATGTGGGAAGCATATGTAAGAGAGGGTTTCGAGGTCTTGGGAGATTTTCCTTATGTCAATTTAAAGGAGATAGTATCATGCACCTTTTCATTGAGTGTCGAGTGGCTATTGAAATCTGGAAATATTTTATTAAGATTATGGGATTCAATACAAATCATAACTACAACTCTATTGATTCATGTTTCAAGAAGTGGCTTTTTGGGCCTAATGATGGTAAAACTCTTCCCTTCTACATTTGCTGGTGAATTTGGAATGGTCTAGGGCTATTGATTTTAGTTTGAAGTTGTACAAATGATTTTTTTTTTATTAATTTAATTATGTTCCAATATTGCTCTCATGCTTTTTTCCATTTCTTAAAAGCGTTTTTCTTTTATCCCAATCCCATTGTTTCACATTTTTTAAATCATTTTCCATTCCATCATACTCCTTCCATATTATTAGTATTATCTCTTTTAATACTAAATTTGTAATCAATCAAGTATTTTTAATCCCTTGAATTTGCATGGAGTAACTTCTATTGTGAATTATATTACAACTTTAAGTTTATCTAAAACATAAATAATGCTTATTATTAGAAATACAGGGTTGAATATGACGAATATATATATATATATATATATATATATATATATATATATATATATATATATATATATATATTTTGTTACATGAACGATACGATAAGTACAAAATTGTAGCTTTGAATTATTATTATACATATAACCTACCAAGTCAGGCATTTATGCAAAAGTACTTGGACTCTAGGGTTTAGTACTATATGTATGGATAAAATGTGATCTTACTAGAGATGTAGATAATGGACATGGACTAGGTAATATAATATATATTTGATCTCTAAAGTGAATTACTACCAGCAATGGTATGAAAATTTTCATTGGTAAAATATTTTAGAAAATTTTTCCTTATTAACATGCATGAATTTCCAATTGAAGTATCCCTCAAGTCTGAGAGTTATTCCTCCCAAAAGTTGAGTTATT
Source organism: Pinus tabuliformis (assembly GCA_031772625.1). NCBI lineage: Eukaryota > Viridiplantae > Streptophyta > Pinopsida > Pinales > Pinaceae > Pinus > Pinus tabuliformis. The sequence goes on along the minus strand of CM062806.1, from coordinate 895,381,652 downwards.
ATGATTAAACACTAGAATTCAAGATGATGCAATGTTATCCTTCATTACTCATAGAAAATGGGCTACCCATGTGGGGAATATTAAGACTATAGGAGGGTTTACTTGTAACTATTAGTGTGCCACTAAGAGGAATAGAGATTCCATTATATTTTCTTCTATTTTGTTCTATGGTAGAGCATATTAGTTGAGTGTATATAGACATCATAACAATGCAGGAGTGTGTTTAGTAGAAACTCATAGGACATAGGTCTCATGAAAGTCAATAGAGAGTTCCTTCTCCTTTGCTTTTGCATCATTTCCATTCTAGACAAAGAGAGAAGAATAATCTCATCTTCCAATTGGGATTTCTCTTGAAAGGACTTCCTAGTGAATATCTTTGTCATCATTGTGGTTTGTGAGTGATTGTATTTACATTGTCTTTATTTTCATCTTAATATCTATCGCATACATAAACAAAAAGACAATAATAAGAAATGCAAAATCTAAAACAAATTAACCATTCGTAGTATATATTTCCATTTATCTTCAAAGATTGATTGTGTTCAGTTTTATATCCATAACACTTTATTGATCATTTTGCTATCAATGTCAATTTCTTCTTGCTATTTTTAGTGAATTTGTAGAAGACAAAAGATAACAATCTCCTAAAAATTAGTTTATGATAAGCTGATAATTTTTTTTATTGAAAATAACGTGAATGTATTTCATGTAATCAAGTTTTTTCCCCAACAAGGAAAAATATTATTATGTCATTGCCAAGTGACATTTAGTGATGGTGCTAGGCCATGTTCTTTTCTATTCTGCGTAATTTTTCTAAGTTTTTATAGTTGAACCTTGGTTTTCAATTTAGTTTTAGAGGTTGATGTAGGCCCACCGTCACCAGCAAGGCTACCGAGCCCAAGGCCATACGCCAGCCTCTGGTTTTCCAAACTGAATGGCTATAATAAATATGACTAACATCAATTTATTTTCTCCATTAATTAGCATCCTTAACGCACTCACCAAAACAATAGTGTTATCACACCCACTATTAATGTAGCAATCTTGTCACATATGTTGAATAGTGAAATATTCAATACCTTTTATAACCTTTATGTTTAGGAACAATTATATAAATGAATTTAAATAATTTTTATAACCCTTAAATAAATAAAAAATTACTATCAATTCTTTCTTTCTGTAACTTGAATAATTATTACCAATATTATACAAACATCAAATATTGTAATTTTAATAATATCATATGAAATAATGATTAAAAAGACAAATTAACTACACTTATAAAATAATTAAATAATAAAAAATAATTCTAAAAATTATTTAGCATGCACATCATGAACGACATGCAATTCGATAAGTACAAACCTGAGATCCTCATGACCATATAAAAGCATGGTAACTTAAAGTCCACCATATGATAAAAATATGCTAATTTAAAAGCCACCATTTGATATTCACGGAATTTTTAGATAGATATTTGTAAACGAGGGACTTCCTTTTATATGCCGCAAAATTTTGAAGATTGATATAACCAAAATTTAAAGTGTATTCGATCCAAAAGTGAAGATTATTGAAGTGTTGGTCCATTTCCATTGCGGAAGGCAATAGTGTGATAATAACTCAAATTTTAAAGAGGGAATTGCTAAGCTAAGTGCACTCTACAATGAGACGATGTCATTGAAATAACCATCACTACTGGTTAGTAAACAAAACACGTAAGAGTAACTTGTATTTATGCATATTTGCCTGAAGGACTGAATTCACAACTTTTTTTGATTATATTAATAGTTATGTTAGTCTTATACATATAGACGACACGTGATGTTAATTACCCAGCAAGCTTAGTCAAGCAACATAGCAATAACCCTCATAAAGTGAATATAGTGATTACCGGTACCAGGTAAGAAGGAGCACGTATTACGTGAATTTCTAGGCTTGGAGTACGTCCCTATTGAAATCCTCATGATGAATATAGTGTGGAAACAACAATTATAAGGAGTGATTTAATGTGTCGACGAAACACCTATCGATTTTTTTGTCCCCTCACCATGGGCGAGGTCTTTCTCGTGACCAGGGTTCCATCTCTCGTTAATGTTAACAACAATCAGATTTGTCCCAAACGTTAACGTTAACAACTCTGTTTCCATGCACCCTATCTGGATACTTCATTTGTGGAGCTCCCATTTGCAAGGAAGCTCGCTGGACGACACGACGGATCACCTAACTCATGCAATAGCCACACACCTTGAATTCACGCCTTCGTCCATTTGAATTCCATTCGATCTGAGATCATTTTGAAATGCCCTACAACCTCAGATGAAGCTTCATGAAACTTCCCAGATTGCAGATTGATCGTCTAGTTAATAAGCATGCACCCTTAGTTGGGGTAAATTTAAATTGTCTGTGTTGATCACATTGCAAATATCGGTTCAATGTTCAATGTGAATGGAGCTTAAATTCGCATAAATAACATGCAAACAACATGAAAAACGTTTATACTCGGATGTTGTTCATAATGTAAATTCAAAATAAGAAATGTCGAAATCTATGCAGATTCCAAGTCTCATTAATAAGAATAATGTTTTTTGCTATTGTTTTTTATGGTGTTGGTCAAAACCCAATTACTAAAACCCAATTTGTAAAACCCATAATCCTCCACATTACTAAAACCTAATTTATTCAAACTATTATATAAAGGAAGTGTTGTTCTCTATTGCACACAACTGGTTGTTGCTTGTCTGTCGATGTTTACAGAGCACCAAAAATTATTCAGACTATATATAAAGGAAATGTTGTTATGGGATGAACACACCTAGTTATGACTTGAAATTTCTTGTTCAACCGTTGCGGCAACTCACTGGTCAACCATTGCGGCAACTCGCTTGTTAATGTTGGTTAATCATTGTGGAAACTCGCTTGTTAATGTTGGTTAACCATTACGACAATTTGTTGTTTCAGTGTTGCAGCAACTGACTGTCTCGCAGTTGCAGCGACTCATCATGCCAGAAAATGGCAAAACAAGTCGAACAGGGAACAATCATTGCCCTTATGGTGCAAGACCCTAAAGAAAAGATCATCCCTTTTAAAACATATTTAGATTGGTCAGAAGTACATGTGAAAAACATAGAGATTGATCGGATTGCAAAAATCCCTTCAACTAGAATTGGAGACTTTATTAGAGGAGAGGAAATGAACCTAGATGCTCCATGTTCTTTCACCCAGGTACAAAATAAATGCCCATGATCAAGGCCTACTACTTCCTTGTTATATGAAGTGTAAGTTTTCTAGAGATGCATTGTTTAGATGTTGGTATTAATAGTGCTCAATCATTTTTCATGAATTCATATGTATTGACTTTTCAAACATTTTTATAAGGTTATGCTTTTTCATATCGCCTCAAGGATAAAAAAGGAAAAGATGAAATGATATGTAGATACCCATTTGTGAAAAAGAAGGGTTTCCAATTCCATTTCATTATAAAAGTTATGCTTCAAATCCCTAAGATAATGATAATAACATATAGCATGTATGAGCATGTAGACAGCCAAGGATGGCCTTGTCATGACCAACATGACACTTCGGGTCATGCTAGGTCTCTACATCAACCAAATTTATCAAGGGACATAGTTTCCTATGTAGATATTTGTTTCTTCTTGGAAGTGCAAGTAGACTTGGTTTGCAAAATGCATGTTAAAAAATATGTTGACATGGATCCTGCAACTCGAGATAGGCATTTCTTTTTGTATAGGAAATATGTTGTTAACATCTATAATCATCTAATGAAAGGAAAGTATCAGTTGAGTAAGAGGGATGAAATGAGTGTGAACCTTTGGTATAGAAAGCACCTAGATGATTTTTTCTTTTATCAAAAGAGAAATGGTGGAGTGATCCCTTTTATAATTGGAATTCAAATGAAACAGATGTTGGAGACCATGGTGAAGCCATCGAATGATAGCCTAATAGTCATGGATTCAACATTTAGTACGAATAAATATGGGGTGAGTGTATTAAGAATGGTTGTTCTAGTGCAATAATTTGATTAATAATGATTAATGAGATGAAGTTGACTTCAAATGTTTTTTTAATGTGATAATATTAGTTATACACATTCATCGTGCTATTGAGAAAAAAAGTGGGGTTCCATTTGCATGGGTGGTGGCATCACGAAATACATCACAAGACATTTCACTATGGTTGGAACGCCTCATGCATAAGTGTCATCAAGTTTATCATAGTTGGAAAGTTAATGCCTTCATGGTTGATGATGCATTGGCTGAAATCGGTGCTTTAAGGTAACTTCAATCTTCTTATTTTACAATATAACTTGTATTTATTAAAAAATAACATGCTTGAAATGAATTGAATTTGGTAGGAGAATCACAAGGTCTAATGTTGTATTTTGTGTCTGGAACATATGGTTAAAAAATGTGAATTGGTTTGCCAGTAGTCCAGAAATAGAAAAAGAGATGCTTAATGGTTTGGGTTGAGTTATGAATTATTTTTCTAATGTTGAAGTGAGAAGTGAAATTAATTCTTTCTTCAAAAAATTTGCTAATGAGGAGAAGTTCCTTGACTATTTCCATAAGAATTTGGTTGCTGGTGACAAGATATGTAACTTGACAAACTCTTTCTTACATTTCACTTTTTGGTTTTCATACAGATGAAATATCTTCATTAACCCAACTTCTATGCAATTAGAGATGTGGGTAAAAGGTTGTCGAAATTTTCCCCATGCAAATCAGGAGACAAACAATGTTATGGAGTCATATCATTGTTACCTAAAGACAATTTTTCTCTCTAATAAAAAAAAAAATTGCTCTTGTATGATGGATTGGTTGATATATGTTCTTCTAGCAAATGTTGAACCTTGTTATTGGTTTAAGGAAATTCTAAAAAGGAAGGATTTTTTGAATAATTACAGGAAACAGAAACAACTTGAATCGTCAATGGAAAAAGAAAAAAGAATTCTAGATAGTGATTGTGGCCCTCATGGGAAAACCTCTCATGGTTTTTGGGTGAGGAGTAAATCCAAAACTAGAAAGAAATATCTTGTCACTTGTCATCAAACAAATTTCTTAACTTGTGATTTCCCATGGTCTATTTGTAGAAACATTTGAAAGCATGCCATAAAGGTGGGTTGTTTTTATTCTCGTTCAATGGCTTCAAACAAATTACTAAATCATCAAAGCACAACTGATTCATACAATGGCCCTCCTCAGATAAATAGAGAGGGAATATCGATTATTGGTGAAGATGCAAACACATTTACCATGGATAGTCACAATGTTAATGTAAATTTTGAAGGACTTGAGTTCGCTAAAGAGGAGTAATTTGGCTACATAGACTTGGTTCAAAAAATTCCTCCTGCTACTTTGACCAATATTGAATAGTTGATTGCTTTGTTTAAAAAAATGTTGGATGACGGCAACAATATTCATATTATGGATTATGAATTCGCGTGTGGGTTGGGTTCTTGTAGTGTTCCTTCTTGGTGAGATAACTTTCATGACACTTGTAGAGGGTGATTTTGATGTAGTGATATAAATATTATGCATGTTAAACTCATGTATATGCTTGTATGCTATAGACCTAGTTTAAGTCACACGGTTGTGATCCAAGTGGATGTTGGTGGCCACCAACCTATCCCACTTGGACCCCCACAACTGTCTCTTTCAGTTTTCCAGTTTCCTTATTTGTAGCACAATTTACTATTTTTAGTAGTTTTTTGGGTCCTAAACTTCTGGAGTTGTTTTGAGGCCCTAAACGACGTCTTTTGGGAAATTTGGGAGCAACATAGGTCCATGGACCGATGTTGGTCTTCCCAAAGTTGTATTCCTTGGATAGATATTTCTAATGAGCTATTTGTGGGTCAAACAGAGATGATATGCCAAAGTTAATACCCCGAGAAGTTGATGTACCAATTTACCCAAAATGGGGCCCACAGTTTGGTGTTTCATCTCCTAGCAATAGGTTTTTGAATGTTTAGGGTTTTCCATTGTTTCTCAACAATAAATAGGCCTTGGAGCTTCATTGTAACACAGTTCAGAGGCATGTGGATGCCACATCGCTTCTCAGAGATAAGCTACCATCACCCTAGTTGGTTTATTTCCATTTCTATTTGTAAGCATATTTCAGTATTTTACATTACTGAAATGAAGTATTATTTCCACTGCATCTCTATGTTTATGGTGATCTTTGTAATTTGTTGCATTCCTATTTAAATCCGAGTCAGTGGTATCTGAGTGGTCTTCTTTCTCTCTGTTTTTCTTTTCACGTCCCCAATGAGGTCGAGATATAAGGGCTAGGGCTCAATCTGGTTGAACCTTTGCAAGATTAGCCTCACAAATACCAACGGCCTCCCATGGCCGATGAAAATAAAGATGAGGGGGCAGGGGATCTTGTCAAAATATTTCTTGAAGAAGCCCTCGAGCGGAAAAGGAACGTGATGATGGACAACTTTGCCCAAATCATTCAGCGGCTACCCAGAGGTGACGCATCGAATTTCGGCAGCTACTATGGAAACACCACACCTTTTAAGGTACAAGTTAATTTTGAAATCCACATATTCGAGTGTCAGATAGATGCATATGTCGTAGATAAATGGTTAAATATGTTAGAAGGTTATTTTTCTATTCATTATTTTTCTAGTCGGGAAAAGATTATTTTTGCTCTTCTCAAAGCAACCCCCCACGTCAAGGACTAGTGGGAAACCTACTACGAGTGGAAGGATGAAAGTACGGGTTCAGTATTTTTAGCCATGCCCACTTGGAATTCATTCTTGGATGCCATCAAAGAGTAGTACTACCTTGTCAAAAACTATGAGGACAAATACATAAAGTGGACCATGCTGTGATAGGGAAGGGACCAAGATGTGCCAGAGTTCACAAACATTTTTCATACCCTTCGCACACAGTTGGGTATCAAGGACTCTGAGCTACATTTGATAGTAAAATATTGTGGCTACCTACATAGATACATCCAGGAAGAGATGGATTTCCTGAACATCTCCTCGCTCGGCATGACGTACCAATATGCCGTCAAAATCGAGCAGAAGTTCAAACAAAAAAAGCGAGACTTTGGATTTGCGAATCTGAAGAAAGGGAAAGGCTTCCCCAAATCACAGAACCAAGGACAAAGCCAAGATGGTGCAACCCAGGACAACTCGTCCAAGCCACAAGAAAAGAACAACACCAAAAATTTGAAGAAGGACACAAGAAAGTGGTGTGAGTTCCACAAGAGCCCCACTCACGACACGAGTGAGTGTCAGACCAAGCAATCGCTGGTGGCTGAGTTAAAGGCTTCAAAATCATATGCATGTTCCGACCCTGAGTTAGAACCTAACAAGGGGAATGACAAAGGGAAGCAGATCATTGATGCGGAGCCCAACACCACTGTTGCCATCGCCAAGATCCAGAAGAATGAACTCGAAGACCCAGTGGAGGAGGAGCATTTTTTCCACTCACAGATGTGGGTGAAGGGTTCATTGTTGCAATTCATTGTTGACAGTGGGAGGAAAAAGAACCTCATTTCAGTAGAGGTCGTGAAGCAGTTGGGCCTACTGACTACACCATAGCTGCAGCCATATAGTATCGGGTGGCTTCACCAAGGACGAGATCTCCAAGGCCGCCAGTAGTTCGACCTTCCCTACAACATCAAGCACTCCACAGATGAGGTATTGTGTGATGTTGCACCTCTAGATGTTTGTGATGTATTATTAGGCCAGCCATACTTGTGGAGGCCACATGTTGTTTATGAGTCAAGGCCTCGCTATATTATTAGTACTTTGGGTAATTCATTATACAGGATGCCAGAGGTACCCCCACTTACTGCCACCTCTATAATCACTACTAAGAAATGCAACAAGCTCATTTCCCAGACTAGGAAATTCATTTTCTATTTGGTTCACTCCCAAAGTAAGGGGAAGATCGTCACGACATCCATAACCCCCGCAAAGGGTTCCTCCACGCAACAACAGTAGTAGATGGATACGGTCATGAAAACAGACACAAAAATCTTCTCCTCACCCATAGGGACACAGTTGCACTATTAGGTCAAACATTCGTTCGAACTAACTCCCAAAGCACCTCTACCCAAAAGGCTGATATCTCACCACTCCATTATGAAAAATGACAAGTACAAGAAGCGACATGGTCCTTACACTAGTACCAAGGTTATGGGGAATAATTCTTTGGAGCACAACGTTCCCCCATTCCTTCTCTTGCACCAAGTATTCAAGGTGGACCACCCTCTACCATGCTTCCCACCATTACTAGACACATCAGAGATTGCAGAACAACTCACTAGGGACCAGGTTTAGCAGATGGAGGAACTCAATGTAATGGGGACCATTACTTCCTAAGGGGGGAGTAATGATCCAGGTGGATGTTGGTGTACACCCACCTATCCCACTTGGACCCCCACAACTATCTCTTTTAGTTTTTCAGTTTCCTTATTTGTAGCACAATTTACAATTTTTAGTAGTTTTTGGGTCCTGAACTTCTGGATCCGTTTTGAGGCCCTAAATGACGTTTTTTGGTAAATATGGGAACAACATGGATCCATGAAGTAATTTTGATCTTCCAAAAGTTTTATTCCTCAGATAGATCTTTTTAACAAGCTATTGCGTGCGTCAAATGGAGATCGTATGTCAAAGATACGACCCCGAGAAGTTTATGTACCAATCTACCCAAAACAGGGCCCACAATTTGGCGTTTCATCTCCTAGGGTTAGGTTTTCGGATGTTTAGGGTTTTCCATTGTTTCTCAACAATAAATAAGCCTTTGAGCCTCATTGTAAAATATTTCAGAGGCATGTGGCCGCCACTTCTCTTCTCAGAGACAAGCTACCATCGCCCTAGCTCGTTTATTTCCATTTCTATTTGTAAGCATATTTCAGTATTTTACATTAATGAAATGAAGTATTTCGTTTATATCTATAATTTGTTGTGTTCCTGTTTAAATATGGCTTAGGTTGTTATGTGGGTATGATAATATCTATGGTTGTATGTATAAGAACTAATTTTGGTTATAACATATTATTGATGTTTTCTCTTTAGGTATCCTAGTTTGGACATACGTGTATGGTGTGGATGGTGATCTAGGATTGAGACATATAGATCCATGGATGATGATGGTTATGTGCAACATAATATTAATTATGATTTATAGATCATACATGATTTGTATGCTTATATATGATTAATCTTGTATAGAGCAAGATATGATAGGGGACACGGTTATTTGCAAACAAGGATGCTCAAATTATAAATGATTGTGGAAGTCATGATACATGATTTTTATGATATATGTGTCGAATCTTATACTGGGCAGGATGTGAAAGGGGATGTGGTTATTTGCAAACAAGGTTTTTCAAATTATAAATGGTTGCGGAAGTCATTTCCCGAGAACAAAAATGATTGTGGAAGTCATGCAAAATATTTGGTAAAATGTGGATAAGTTAATTATGAAATTCACTTAATTCCTTTGATCTATGATATTGTGATGTGTGGAAGTCTTTGAACAAGGCCTTACCAATGAACCATCTGATGTGTATGAACTCACAATCAGTACCTTAAGGTGAAGCACAAAGTTTGAAAGTAGAGTAGATGATAATCCATGAAAATTAGGGCACGAAGTCCTAAATCCATGAAAGATAAAGACATGGAGTGTTGGACCTGTAATAAAATAATTAGGGCACGGAGTCCTAAATCCATGAAATATCAAGACATGGAGTCTTGGATCTGTAATAAAAGGATTAGGCCATGAAATCCTAAATCCATGAAAGATAAAGGCATGGAGTCTTGGATCTATAATAAAAGTATTGGGAGACAGAGTCCTAAATATTCAAAAGATCAAGGTGTGGGATCTTCGATCCTTGGAGTAGATCATGGCGCGAAGTTGTGAATCCACTAAGGCACAGAGATGTATGCAATAGGGATACAGAATACCTATTCTCCAGAAGAAAAATACCACAGGAAACTCCAAGATGAATTTCCTTAATAAAATCTCATTTCTGACAATTTTGGATTGACTTGGTAAAAATAGAAAGTCACGTCCTAAAATTCAAGTATGACTTTCCAAAAATAGTAAATCACCTTCAATCAATGGGTAATCAAGTATAGTTGAAGGAAAATCACTCAACTTATCATTAATCCATCCTAATAGTTCAATCTTGACTTAATCCTCAATATTATTATTATTATTATTATTATTATCATTTATGAAACTATGATATTATTATTAAAAGGGAATTACAAGTCACTTTCATCTCCTCAATCACTTCACACCTCTCCTTGATGACTTTCATGGCTCTATGTAAATATCTCTATTTTTTAATAATACATCACACTCTCTTTTATGGACTCATAAAATAATGGCATACTCCTTTTACGCTCATTAAAGACATGCCATAAAATATTTCTCTTATGCTCTCTTTAATGCATAAGTTACACTCTCCTTAACTAAGGCATGCATCATTCTCCTTAATGGCATGAGTTAAACTCCTCTATATGGAATACAAGGCATGCATATTACTCCTTTATCACAAGAATTTGTTGCTCCTCCTATATATGTGTCTCATGTATTCTCAATTGGGGGAGTTGTATTGTAATACGAAGGGTTGGAGAGACTTGAAGATGATTCTGAAAGGGAGAGTCTTAAAGTGAAGCCAAATGTTGTTGAAATGAATTTGAAATTCCTAATTAAAATTACTAAGTAGTTCTAATTAGCGGAGTTGTCCATGAGTGGTATTGAGATGAAGTGAAACTTATCTTCCTTACTTTGCCTTGTATATCTCTCTACTTCTATATTTTGGTATTGCTGGGGAACTATTACAACTCGGGGGTTTACTCGGGGGTTCCAGGGAGAGAAGTTCTCTCTAGATATGGTTGGGTGGAAAACTAGATGGCTCACAATGATTTGGTAAGGGCAGTATAACTGGAGCATACTCTCATCTTTTATGAACTATATATTCTTATGTATATCTATAAATTCTCTTGAAATTTTGGTTTCTTATTAGTTTTAAAGTGTTGATATTTTAAATTTATTATTGCTACTTTAAATTATTACCAAATTATGAATGTTTATGAAATATTTAGAAAGTTATTTCTGAGCTAACCCAAAATGACTTAACAGCCTCATGGTAGCTATGTATGAGAATTTACATGTAGGAAATTAAAATAAGAATGTGTTTCCAAGGATTTCAAATTCTTCTTATAATGAAATTTTCTCCATAGCATGTCATGTATATTATCTAAATCTCATATTCTATGTTTGATAGAATTTCATTGTCCCTTTTAGAAATTTAATACATGGTTCTTGCTTCATGTGAATTAGGTTGTTATTTGTTTTACATACCTATAGATTCAAGCTTGCATGTCATTTATTTGACAAAACTTGTAAATGAAATTCCTCGAGTCAACACATTTGATAGATTTTAAAAATGTATCTATGCATGGTTTCATACCAATTCAAGACAATATCAAGGAGTATCCATGACTTATGGACTTGTAACCCCCGATTTGGTTCCAAAAAAACACTTTTTGAAACCCAAATCATAAATATGGTGATTTTACAGATCTTTGTTGTTAGTTGTGTGCCTACTATCGATTCCTTGATGAAAGACTAAGATTATTTAGTCCCTATTTCAGAATTCCAACATTTGAATTTTCGATTTCTTAATTTTATGAGATAAAAATGTTGAAGAAGAATCTCAAATCCATTTTTTCCAAGTCTTTGACAAAATGCCTCAATGGTTTTTCACTGCATGATTGCAAAATGTTTGTCAAAAGACCTTAATGGTTGTAGATTGCATGTTTGTTAAGTGTTTGTCAAAAGGCATGAATGGTTGTAGCTTTTGTGCATATAAATTGTTAGAGTAAAATTTTTACTACCATAGTTTTTTTTATGTACTAGAAATTTATGATTAGACTATTTAATGGATGTAGCTTCCTATGTCTGCAAGTTTTTGGTATGAATGTGAAAAATGAATTTAATAATTTTCTTAAGTGTGAATAGAGAATGGGACAATTGTTACTTTTATTATCTAAAGCTTTCATGAAAAAAGGGGGGGTGGTTGTTGGAAACAATTTTACAGTGACTAACTCTGTAGCATTTTATGCAAGTGAGCGTAATAAGTTTCATCAAAGTTGCATGTATTTATGGGTACAATCCTAAGCTTTAATGACTGTAGAAAAATATTGTTCCCAATTTTAGAAATTTCATTGTTTTATTTGGCTATTTTTGAAGAATAAAATGCTTCTGAATTTGTAACAATGGCTTCTTTTGATGCAACATTCATTATACGAGTATGATGATTGAAGCAATGCCACTGGAAATTTTTAATTGATGGATCAATAAATATATCATGTTTATCAGATTTACTAATGAAGAGAGGCATATTCCTATTTCATTTGTCATTTTACAAGTAGGTTAATACTCATACCCTTATATGTGATTTTTGTGATAGAAGCATAATATTTTAGGTTCTTGTGGCATAATTTTGTGGTTATGATGTCAAAAGTCAATAAGCATAACTTATTTAGAATAATCTAGGAGATCAAATAGGTTGATCTAGCTTAATTATCAAACATGATATCATGGTGGATTTTATTGTCACTCTTACTTAGAGATCACATGTAAGTATGAAAAGAGAACATGCTTTCGTTAAACTTGAGGAGAAGTGTGTTTTGGAATTGGTTTTAAGGGAAAATTGTCCCCGACTTCTTATGTTATATTCTTACATTGAAATATTTAAAGGAACATGATTACATGATAACTAAGTTAATCGTATTATGAGTTAAAAATAAAATAAAATTGAGTAATAGTATTCAATATGACCTTTAATTCTTTATACCACAGATGGATGATAAGGTGGGACCTTACAGTTGGTATCAGGGCTTGCTACAACACTAGGGTCTAATGGGCCGATATGTTTGCTTGTAGGTTGATGATGTGTGAATGTTGATTTTGCATGCATATTGAATTGTTGTGTATGTTGACTTGAAAACATATTGTTTGTATAGTGGGTATTTTTATTATTATTTCATTTAGAAACTCATCAAAGAAAAATAATATTTTATTATATTCCTTTATATTTTTGTTAAGACAAACTATTAGAAATATTCTGAAGGACTTAAAGACATGCTCAGAAAGGATGTGGTTGATAAAGTTGGGTTTAAACCCAAGCATGTTAATGGCTTGATTGTCAATGGGTGAGTGAGATATGTGGAGTGGATGCATGGTTGCATGTATGTTTAATGCATCATTATCAACGTGATATGGGCCTACTAGCCATCTTTACTAGATGAAATTGTATCTACCAAGAAAAATATTGGCCTAATCTAAACTATAGTATCATGACCTTGGCATGTATGCTTTCGGAATATGTAACAAGTGTAAGACCAAGATTCAATTAACATGATGATTGAGTTTGTCATGTTAATTTTGAATCTTTTCTTACTTACACTAATCGAAACTTAACAAAAGCTACCTTGAAGGATGTCACTTTTAACTGAGAGTGTAGATTCAAGAGCAATGTATGTGCATTAATTTGATGTGTTAAAATATGATTTGGGAATACATTCCTAATGAGTAAGAATGGAATCGAACCCATCTCCCCAGGCTCCTCGTCTTCGCCCTCCTTCGGCTCAACAATCTTCACTTTCAACTGCTCCCTTAATCGCCCTCGGATCACTGCCCATGTTTCAGTCCTCTTTCTAGAGGAAGCCCAAGAAGAGGGTGAATCCAGTGTTCCAATGCCAATTGCAGGCTCACCGCAAGATATGGAACCACCAGCTAGCATTGTCAATGACACTACAATGGTGCATGTGCCTCCGATTTCGAACGAGAATGAGGCGACCCAAGCTCAGGACCTGGCTGACGGAGGATGGTGCAGGATCATGGAGGAGATTCCGGATGTTTAATCAAGCTTTGCAGCTTCTTAACAGGTTTTGCGGCCCAGTAGCGAGGGCTTTTTTGTCAAATCTGTCGATCTTAGTATCTACTATTGTGTCGAGGTCAATCTTTTGTTTCTGCTGTTTGTTTTTGCTATTTGTGTTCCTCTGGATCCCTTGCGTGGGACTGAAAAACATGGTCTTGTCCAACATCTGTGCTCTAGACACTTGTTGTTTCATGTGGCCTTCCTTTCTGGCCAGCTGGTTCATTTTGCTCACTATGTTGTAATTTTACACTTTTAATGTGAATAGTAATATAGTCTTATTTAGAAAAAAAAAATGAGTAAGAATGGAATTCCTATGATTTATTTGACATGATTTTGTGTAGTTTGGGTTGACATTATGCATCAAATAACATGAAATTACTAAAATATTAGGTTGAGGTACGACCTTCCTAATGAAAAAGAGGCTTAAATGACTAATGCGTGAAGGGTTGTGGGAGCCATTTTAAGGAACACTTGAAGGTTATATTGTCCTTAAGTTATGTATGGGTGTGGAATCGATACGAGATTATATCTATGAGCTAATGTATGGGTGTGGAATCCATACTATCATATATCTATGAGAAAATGTATGGGTGTGGAATCCATACTAACATATATCTATGAGCTAAGTAATTCTTTTGGTTAGAATGAACAAAAATATTTTGATGGAATCTCATAGACGTGATTAAGGAGAATTTATTATGTGTAATTATAGTTAAATAAATAGAAATTCGTAACATGAATTAGCTTGATATTTAAATCCATTATGTTTTTTATTACAAGATGAGATACTAATATTGGTATACTGAACACCATTAGGTGGTTTAGAATTTTTTGAATAATTGATTTTAATATCGGGAGTCAAGTGTGAACTAGGTATATATCGTCTAGTATTGTAATTATTTTGCATGTGTTGGATTTAGATATAATTAAAATGGTTTTCAAATTCTTGAAATGTAGAATACGATTACTGTGATAAGTTGATGAAATATATTTTCTATTGGATTAAGACAAATTAGGTCTAGGAAGGCCATAATAGTCTCTTTAAGGATTTTGTCAGTTGAACATTGGTTGAATTCTATTTAACCAAATTAATTAGATAAATTATGAGGATTGAACTCATGAACTTCTCTAAACTATTGTTAGTTACGTGACCAAGTGAAAATTCATATTATTTATGAACTTGATGAACTTATTTCTTGGAATTTGATTAACTTGTAAATTGTTGAGAATAACATGTTTAAAAGATAAACATTTAATGTTGTGAGAAAGTTGTTTTATTTGAACTTATAGAAAAAGGTACGTGATTAATGAAAAGCGTAGTTGAGTTCTTGTTCTACAAGAATATGTGTTTGTGATATTTTTTGAGGGAGAAATTGGAGTGAGACCACGTTTTGATGAATTGGAATTATTTCATGATTTAGAAGCCTAATATTATTGTATTATATGTGGAATGGAAGAGATTTATGGATTTAGGAATTTTGTGCTTGAATGTATAGTTGTATGAGTATTAGTAACTCTGCAAAAGGTTATAATCTTTTGAGAGGTAGTAAGAAAAAGAAAAACAAAATTATCTTTAGGCTAGAAATGTCTTTATTATAGTCTAAATCTTATTTGAAATCAACAAGACTCTTTGTAGTTTGAGTAATGTATGGTTTTCATACTTTTTTAGTGTACGTATTAATAGTAAGGAATAAGACATGAAACCAAATAAATTGACTAATTATTGACTATAAATCATGAGTGATTTTATGGTGGGAAAACAAGTTGAATTACATTTATTAAGATAGATTTCTTAATATAGATATTGTATTTATATAATTACAAAAGCTGTTCTTGATTACAATCTACTTTTGAAAAGATATATTTAAGCTTTTTTGGAATGAATATCTTCTAACTCAGTCATTCATAATTGAAACTCAAGTAAGAGAAGTGAATAATATTGAAGACTATGGGAATTCAAGGAATAGTCTATAATATAAAAGTGGGTCAATGAGGAGTGTATGGAACCTTAGCTTGGTAATAAAATAATAAATAAAAGATATTATGTCATGAGCCTCAAATTGTGATATTTCCTAAAGAGTAAAAATTTAGTAAAACTATAGGTAGATCCTAAAGATTTTGATTGCAATGGTGTCTTATGGAATGACAACTTAAGGGGAAACATGGATTGAGAAGACATACATCAAGTGGGATGTAAGAGTGGGCTTTATATATGACAGCGGGTTTTTTTGTGTAGTTTCATTGGCAATTGTATATGGATGATTTTATTCTTCTTGTATGCAAATTTGCTTGTGAGATGGGATGGACCGTAATTATTCTTTATAAAACCAAAGTCTGATCTATTTATAGCTTGGCAAGCTCAACATACTATAGAACCAAGAAGATAACACATGTAGGATTCATGCACACTATGAGAAACAAAAACATGTAGAATATCAAATTATTATAGATAACTTAAATAGATGTCATATCAATTACATAAAATAGTATTTTGATATGGTATTATAAATTGTATAGCTACTTTTGCTATAGAAATCTTTGGAATTTTATATCAAAACATGCCTAATATGGCATGGATATATTCTTTACTTAATTAAGAATGGTATGTTTTGATTTTCATGGAGTTGTTTCCAATTTAGTAAACATTAAACTATGGATTGCCATGAAGACAAAGAAATCAAATAAATATAATTATGTTTAACACCTTATTGATAGGAGAATAAAAAAGAACTATGTATCTTATGACTATAGGAAAAACCTCGAGCCAATTTTAGCCCAAGAGGGAGAGTATGTCGTGTCCCTTCTTGGTGAGATAAATTTCATGACACTTGGAGAGGGTGATTTTGATGTAGTGATATAAAGATTACGCATGTTAGACTCATGTATATGCTTGTATGCTATAGAATTGGTTTAGTTCACACAGTTGCTATGTGTTTATGACAATATTTATGGTTGTGTCTATAAGAACTGATTTTGGTTAATAACATATTATTGATGTTTTCTCTTTTGGTATCCTAGTTTGGACATAGGTGTATGCCATGGATGGTGATCCAGGATTGAGACACATAGATCCATGAATGATCATGGTTATGCAAAACATATGGTTAATTATGATTTATAGATGATACATGATTTGTATGATTACCTATGCTTAATCTTGTATTGAGCAAGATGTGGCAGGGGACATGGTTATTTATAGGCAAGGATGCTTAAATTATAAATGAGTGTGGAAGTAATGATACATGATCTTTATGATATATATGCTTAATCTTGTTTTGAGCAGGATGTGACAAGGGACATGTTTATTTTCAAATGAGGATGTTCAAATTATAAATGGTTGTGGAAGTCATTTCCCCAAAACCAAAATGATTGTGGAAGTCATGCATACTCTTTGGTAAAATGTGGATAAGTTAATTATGAAATTCATTTAATTCCTTTGATATATGAGATTGTGATGTGTGCAAGTCCCTTACGAATGAACCATTTGAAGGGTATGAGCTCATAATCAATACCTTAATGTGAAACGCAGAGTTTCAAAGTAGAGTAGATGATAAGCCATGGAAATTATGGCACATACTAAAACCATTAAAGATAAGGATGTGGAGTCTTCGATCTATAAAAAGAAGATTAGGGCGCGAAGTCCTAAATCCATAAATGATAAAGATGTGGAGTCTTGGACCTATAATAAAAGGATTAGGGCGTGGAGTCCTAAATCCATGAGAGATAAAGAAATGGAGCATTGGATCTATAATAAAATTATTGGGATGCAGAGTCCTAAATTTTCAAAGATCAAGGTGTGGAATCTTGGATCCTTAGAGTAAATTAGCATGTGGAGTCCTCAATCTACTAAGGCACGGAGATGCATGTGATAGGGTTGTAGAATACCTATTCTCTAGAAGAAAAATACCACTTGTGGGAAGCTCCAAGATGAATTTCCATAATAAAATCTCATTTCTGACAATTCTAGACTAACTTTCTAAAAATAGAAAGTCATGTCTAACATCTCAAATATGACTGTCCAAAAATAGTAAATCACCTTCAATCAATGGGTAATCAAATATAGTTGAAGGAAAATTACTCAACTTATCATAAATCAATCGCAATAGTTGAATCTCGACTTAATCCTCAATATTATTATTATTATTATTATCATTACCATTTATGGGACTGTGATATGATTACTAAAAGGGAATTTGATGTCACCTTCATCTCCTGAATCATTTCACACCTCTCCTTGATGACTCTCATGGCTCTATGTAAATCTCTCTCTTTTTAATAATGCATCACACTCTCTTTTATGCACTCATCAAAGAATGGTATATTCCTCTTACACTCATTAAAGACATTTCATAAAATATTCCTCTTACGCTCTGTTTAGTGCATAAGTTACACTCTCCTTAATTAAGGCATGCATACATCTCCTTAATGGAATGAGATGCAATCCTCTATATGGGATACAAGCATGCATATTAGTCCTCCTTTCTGACAAGAATTTGTTTCTCCTACTATATATGTGTCATGTATTCTGAATTGGGGGACGTGTATTGTAATACAAAGGGTTGGAGATAGTTGAAGAGGGTTGTGAAAGGGAGAGTCTTGGAGAGTAGCCAAATGTTGTTGAAATGAATCAGAAATTCCTAAATTAAATTACTTTGTTATACCTATTGTAGTTGTCCATGCGTGGTATTGAGAGGAAGTGAAACTTATCTTCCTTAGTTTGACTTGTGTATCTCTCTACTGCTATATTTTGGCATTGTTTGGGAGCTCTTATAACTCGGGGGTTCCAGGGGGAGAAGTTCTCTGTGGATATGTTTGGGTGGAAAACTGGATGGTTCACAATGATTTGGTAAGGGCATTGGAGCTAGAGCATACTCTCATGTTTTTTGAGTTATATATTCTCATGTATATCTATAAATTCTCTTGAAAATATGGTTTCTTATTAGTTTTAAAGTGTTGATATTTTAAATTTATTATCGCTACCTTAAATTATTACCAAATTATGAATATTTATGAAATATTTAGAAATTTATTTCTGAGGTAACCCACAATGAGTTAACAGCTTCATGGCAGCTATGTATCAGATTTTCCATGCGGGGAATTAAAATAAGAATGTGTTGCCAATGATTTCAAATTCTTCTTATAATGAAATTTTCTCCATAGTGTGTCATGTCTATTATCCAAATCTAATATTTTATGTTTGATATCATTTCATTGTCCCTTTTAGAAATTTAATACATGTTTTTTGCTTCATGTGAATTGGGTTGTTATTTTTTTTGCATAGTTGTAGATTCAAACTTACATGCCGTCTGTTCGACAAAAATTGTAAATAAAATTCCTAGGGTCACCGTATTTGCTAGTTTTTAAAAATGCCTCTGTGCGTGGTTTCGTACCGAATCGGGACAATATTAGGGGGTATCCATGCCTTAAGGACATGTAACCCCTGATTTCATTCCAAAAAAACACTTTTCAAAACTTGGATCATAAATATGGGTGGTTTTACAGATTACCATTGTTAGTTATGTCCTCTTGTTATCGAGTATTTGATGAAAGACTATGATTATTTACTCCATGGTTCAAGATGCCAATGTTTGAAGGTTTAATTTCTTAATTTAATGAGTTAAATATGTTGAAGAAGAATCTCAAATTCATTGTTGCCAAGTGTTTGACAAAATGACTCAATGGCTTTTGATTTCATGCTTACAAAATGTTTTTAAAAAGGCCTCAATGGTTGTAGATTCCATGTTTGCTAAGTGTTTGCCAAAACACAAAAATGGTTGTAGCTATTGTGCATGTAAATTGTTACACTAAAAGTTTTACTACCATAGTTTTTTTATGTACTAGAAATTTATGATTAGACTGTTTAATGGATGCAGCTTCCTATGTATGAAACTTTTTTGTATGAATGTGAAAAATGAATTTAATAATTAGCTAAAGTGTGAATATAGAATGCGGGTGATTGTTGGAAAATAATTTACAGTGAATCATTTTGTAGGATTTTGTGCAAGTGAGCATAGTAATTTTCATGTGAGCTGCATGTATTTATGGGTACAATCCTATGCCTTAATGGCTGTAGAAAACTATTGTTCCATATTTTGTAAATTTCATTGTTTTATTTGGCTATTGTTGAAGAATAATATGCTTCTGAATTTGTAACAGTGGATTCTTTTGACGCAACATTCTTTATACAAGTCTCATGGCTGCAGCAATGGCACTGGGAATTTTTAATTTATGGATAAAAAAATATAGCATGTTTATTAGATTTACCGATGAAGAGAGGCATATTCCTCCTTCGTTTATCATGTTACAAGTACATTAATGCTCATACCCTTATATGTGATTTTTGTGATAGAAGCATAATATTTTAGGTTCTTGTGGCATACTTTTGTTATTATGATGTCAAAAGTCAATAAGGAACTTATTTAGAATAATCTAAGAGATTAAATAGGTTGATCTAGATTAATTACCAAACATGACATCTTGGTGGAGTTTATTTTCAGTCTTACTTAGATCTCACATATAAGTATGAAAAGAGCACATGCTTTCGTTAAACTTGAGGATAAGTGTGTTTTGGAATTGGTTTGAAGGGAAAGCTATCCCTGACTTCTTATGTTATATTCCTACATTGAAATAGTTGGAGTAACTCGATTAAATGATAACTAACTTAGTTGTATTATGAGTTTAAAAAATAAAAATTGAGTAATAGTATTCAATATGACCTTTACTTCTCTATACTAGGGATGGCTAGTAAGGTGGGACCTTACAGTGCTTTTGAGAGATCTTTGAAGAGGAAGAAGAGTTTCCTAAGCCCCAAAAAGAGAAGAAAAACAAGCAAAAAAAATGGAATATTGGTAATTGACTTGAATATCACTGCATATGAAGATGAACCACTTGAGTTTGAATGTATCAACAAGTGAGGTTTCCCTTAGTCTAACAATGCATGGCTTTCCAGGTTTGTTGTGATGCATTTGTTTCCAATTTGATTTTAATATTTTTTAGTGTATTACATGTATTGGATGTATTATAGTTTTGGTTAATATGTTCATGTATGTTCCATAGGTGGTCAGGATATGTTTGCTGATTTGTTCAATTTGTCTGAATTGTCATTTAAGGTCAATAAATAACTCCATCCATTTACACATAGTCTTTCAATACATCTATTATTTTGTATGTTATGGAGGATATTGTTCATGGGGTTTTCCATACATGAATTATGCTTGAATAAATTGGTGTCTGAACATGAATATGCTATGTAAATTGGAATAAAAACAACATAACTATAATAAAAATTCTAGAGGAAGTTCAAGGAAATTATAGATCAACGTGTAAAACACAATTTTACCAAGTTTTTCTAATTTCTCAATGCTAATAGTGATATATTATTGGATAATCATATATATTACAACATAAAAGATTATATATATCATAAAATCAACAATAGTGAGGGATTGAGTATCAGTAAGAAAATAGTGGTGAGTTTGAATCCGAGAATGAATGGGGATTTTCATGAATATTGTTGATACAATAATAACTGTGTCCTGCTTCACCAAGATGAAGATACCCTCCTCTTTCCATAAGTTCATTCCAGCATTCAAACTCATTTTTTTCTTCTTCAGGGTATATTATTTTATATATATCCTTGTTGGCAGCTAGATCATTAGATAGAGAAACCTAAGACCGATCTAGTTATCCCCACACTCTTCCATGGAAATAATATAGTAATAAACCCTTTTTAAGGTTATCTTGAAGTTTAGGTATTTAAATGGATCTTTATTTTGGGTTTGTTTTCCTGAAGAATCCCACCTTTCTTTACATCATCCTTGTGTGGTAGTCTCCAATATTTGAATTTGGGTTGTGCAATATGCAATGGTTTGCTTCATATTCTTGGCAATATACTCTGGTACCTTTGACGAACTGGCCAACTATTATTGTTATTTCATCACCTCTACAAGTATTTCATATTCTCCTCTAACCCACATAATTCTCTTGGAATTACATTTTAAAAAATTGAGAGCTTCCACCCAACTAGCATGATTTCTCAAATATGATACAAAGGCTCTCAATTGAACAACCCATACATCAGGGTTGGGATTCCATTTTTTGTTAAGAGATACTAGAAAATTATTTTGGTACAGTTCACAAGGCAAGTCATTTTCTAGATTTGTGTAGGCCCTATTTGCTTCTATGAAACCATGCTTATATTCAACCAGGAAAGGCTTATTGTTGATGATAGCATTCTTTTTAAACATCAACAATCATTTTGTCAAGTACACATTGTAATTGGGTAAAGGAGCACTGCAACTAAGCACATCGTCATTATTTATCTGAGTTTTTTCTTATCATTCTCCATCTTGTTCACCTTACTTTGCAACTCAGCCACTGTGTTTTCTTGTTTTCCTTCAACATTTTTTAATATATTTTTCACATTTCTTGAAAAGGTTACGAATTAAGTTTTCATGTAAATGGAAATTCATTATTTTTCCCTTATAAGAGGGTATACACAAGACTAATTTATCCTTTTCTTCCAGATCCTCTATTTGCACAAATTCTTTGGTCAGTTTGATCAATATTTCCCATTAGTTTCATCTTTGTTTCTCGTTCCTCTATTTATACAATTGTTTCTTTTGTTAGTTTCATCTCTAATTCTTGTTCCTCTGTTTGCACAACTATGCTTTTTGTCAATTTCATCTCTGGCTTCTCGTTCTCTATTTGCACATCAATGTCAATAGTTATTTTTTCCAAGGGGTATATTCTCTTGGACCCCTAGAGAAGGTATATCTATGACAATAATGGGTAGAGACTCTACAACTTGGGCTAAAATTTAATCTATCAAAAGTTTTTTTTGTCTCAGCTCATCTGTTAAGGTTTTAACTTTGGTCTGTAGCTCTTTGTTTTTCATCCAGAGAATCCTATCTTCCTTAAGAATGAATATATTGAGGAAGATTTGTAGGGGTACTTATTGTTCCAAAGTGCTTCTTTGTCAATTCTGGTGGTGCAGTTGGTTGGTCCTCCTAATTGTTACAGGGAAAAGTGTCTACACAGAACTGCTTATCCCACTAAGGTGTGATATCTACCTTAGAAACAAACAAAGTAAAGCTACTTTCGTTTTTCCTTTATGAAGTATAGATGAGAGAAGAACAAAGAAGACCAACCTATGTCTTGCGCTAATCTCCTAGTTCGATTCCTCTCTCTTGATAGTCTTTCGCTACTTGTTCCCTTGCATGCCAAGCTTCACAGAGTACCTGTAAGATCACAATAGCATAGCACTATACAAGAACATGGATCTATAATCATAAAAAATCTAGGATCAGATGTAAATTGACCATACAAATGTAGCAAACATAAATAACAGAAGAGTATGGAGGAAAACTTGAATAGCTTTTATTGATAAACAAGAAAGAGCCAAGGGAGTTACAACCAGTTGTTCTGACCCAGCATCATCCTCTCAGCAAGGAAGCCCCTCTTCACCTCATACAAAGCTTAGGTCACCCAACAATCTGATGTTGTCTCAAGAAACCAACAACAATTCCTTACAATATGCAAAATTCCAGCCTCTGGATCTCTGGGATGAGGGATCCATATATAGATATCTGTAAGGGAGATGAGTCAGCTTGTGATTTGATTAATGTCTTCCCTTTGATAGTTCTTGCTTCCACTTGGAGATTGATGCTCTCTTACTCATCCTTGGTCGAATTCAGAGAGGCAAGTGTCACAGGAGAAGTTTCTGGAAGTTTCCATGCCTCTCCACCTCGCAGAATGACACTGTCATTTGTCACTTCTCGTCCATCGCACCCCATAGAAGGGCATTTTGAAATGAAACTCACCCACACAGTGTGTTTAGGTGAGATGCAACGCACTTTGCCTATGGAGCAGCTGAAATGATCTTGTTTTGATCAGTTCTGAGCCGTTTTTCATGGAGAACTTCTGGGAGAAGCTGTAATCAGTTGACCTTGTTCCTTTAGGGGTTAGAACAACACTTTTAGGGACTTAGGAGGCCCTGGTTTATGGACATTTCATGCTTGGGGTTGTAGTGCCCAAAAATGTCTATAACACTAATCATCCCCATACAATTGTTGTGGTGTAGTTGGTTCGTCCTCCACCTCATCCCCATAAAATTCTTGTGGTTCAGTTTCTTGGTCCTCCTCATCATACCCATACACTTTTCATGGTGTAGTTGGTTGGTCCTCCTCATTTTTGGAGGACAATTCTGGTGGTGAAGTTGTTTGGTCCTCCTCATTTCTGGAGGACAATTATAGTGGGGCAGTTGGTTTTTCCTCGACATCATCCCCATACAAGATTGAAATTAACTTAAGGCCCTCTATTCTGTACCATTTGACTACTCCTTGTATGTACTCATAGTCAGAGACAGGAGATGGAACCTTATCAACTTATTTTTTTTATCAGCGAGGTCACCTAATCCTTGCTCTAGTAATCCTTGCCGCATGCATCCTTGCTCCATGACTTCTTCTTCCATCAATTCATAATGTGGATTTTCTTACTCTTCTCCTTATGTTGTTTATTTTGTAAAAATGGGGAGGGTTTCAAGAGTTGGAGCAAGATGAACTTACTTTCTCCTATTCTTCTTAGCTTTTGGTACTACTGTCAGGCACTACCTATATCCTCTCAATCTTCTGGTTGTAGGCTTACTCCCCAATATTTCTCCTTCATTTTCATCATCTTGTTCATATCATTTCTATGGTGATTTAGAAACATAATCCTTATCAACCCATGTTTGAACACTAGGTGGATCAGTTGCCATATGGAAAGGTTTGTGGGAATTTCTGCAGCTAGGTAGTCATGGGGCAGTGTTGCAGCTACGGGGTCAATGGGCATACTTGCACTGGGAGTTCATGGGGTGGAAGAGTTGCAGCTGGGGGTTCATGGGGTAGAATTGTAGTTGGGAGGTGATGGGGTGGAGTTGCAGCTCCCAAGGCATCGTCTAGCGGGGTAGCAACTTTAGCATGCAATTTCCTTCCAAGTAGTTTTTCCCAAGTTCTCCCTTCCCTTTACAGTGCAACATACACCCAAATTTTAATGAGGCAATTGTGGGATTAGGATTTTGAATGGCCACTTTGAATTCTTCATAGATCAGTCCATATTCTCTAGGGTTTTTGCAAGCAAGAAAGGCATGTTAACCAACCTTTGATGACACAAGTGGTCTCATAACTAGATGTGCTGGTAATAAATAATGGCATTCCTTGCTTCGCCCGTGAAAAATATTTGGACAAGAAATGCAACATCTTTCCAAGGTTATGGTAATGCCCACTTGTATAATCATGTGCTTATCTTCTCCAGTTGTTCACTTGCCACAAGGAATTACCACACAACATTAGGTTGGGGTTTTCGGGGAGCAAACCATTGTTCTCCCGTCTAGGGTAACCCTTTCACTTGTGCAATTTCTTTGTCACATGCACCGTTGTCCCTACTACCTCAGATCTACCCTCCCTATAATGCATGGAAAAATATAGAGCTATGCCATCTTCATACCCCTAAAATCCACGAATATACTCAGCCAACCTGTTTGAAAAATGGTTTAACGTGTGGAAAATCATCTAGGAATTCTTCACTACCTTCATTGTGAACTCTTGAGCTTGTCATCATTATTCAGAGTTCAAAGTGGCTATGGTTGTGTTTATTCTCTGTAACAGTTTGAATGTGGCAGAACGACACAATGGAAGAGTTGAGGTAATGAGTCCAATAATAATAAAACATGGTGTCGTCTATTGTTACATATAGATTACGGAACCAAGAGAACGCTACTTCCTTCTTCCTTCAAGAAGTATATCCAAGTCTTTCGAGAATAGTCATCTGTAAAAGCAATGTAATATAAATATCCTCCAAAGGAGTTTACAGGCATCATATAAGATATGTCTGAGTGAACTAGTCGTAATATGTTGGAGGTCTTTCTTTGGCTTGAGGGGAATGGTCCCCTTTTGAGCTTTCCTTCGACACAACCCGGACATACACCTTCTTTCTCTTCTTGGAATTCGGGCATCCTTGTTACCATTTGTCTTATATCGAGTAGAGCTTTATAATGAAGGTGGACAAACCTCTGATGCAAAAGTTCAAACTGAAGAGATGTGTCACAAGACATGAAACCTAGCGGACTTCCACCGACCTGATATAATGAATCAACTCAAAACCCAAGAGTGAAAGCATCTTTAACATTGTTTTTCCATATGCGTACCTTGCCATTGCTAAATTTCACCATGTAGCCTTTGTCTTCCATTGCCGAGATGGATACCAGGTTCTTTTTGAGGTCAGGTACATATATACATCCTCTCACATGGTCTAATACTCCTTGATTTTCTAAGGTTTAGATCGATAGACATCCTCCATCTGTGATAGTAAGCCTTCTCACGGAGTTTGTCTTCGGCAGGAAGGAGTGATGAGGACCCCATAGTTCTTTTAGGATAGCCTTGCCAATCTTCTCTTCGGTGATTGCTCTTGCTCTTGCTCAGGCTTTGTCTTCACCTCAACTCTGATACCATGCTAATTTATGGTATGTTCTATGCTTACAACAACTTACTTCTCTTTGTTATTATTATTCACAGATTAGAAATCGCATGGGGATAAGTAAAGTGCAGATAGAACATTAAACGATCAACAAAAAACAAGCCAAGACAAGAGACAAAAGATGTGGCGGCTAGCTAGGGACAAACCCCACAATGTGGGGAAACCCTTTGATAAAATTTTCTTTTATCTAGAATAATTTAGGAGAGAGAAATAGTACAATAAATCTGATTTATATCAGCAATAGCAAACCCAAGATTAGTAGCATCAGCATTAGCAGCTTCATCATCAAATGTTTGGTAGTCGATATCTCGCAATCGGATCGGCTTGATTCCACCACCAAAAGATGTGGCCTTCAGAGGAGGTCTAGATGGACCTACAACGTAGTTCAGAGGAGGAGATATAATGGTCAATGTTGGTAAAACTTTGGATCTGTAGTTGCAGCTTCAGGTTTAGCAGCTTCCTTCCACACGTGTGGGAGAAGAGTCACCTACTGCGTAGGAGAGAAGAGACTCTTTTCTACGCTGGAGAGAGAGAGAGATGTGATGAGTTTAGTGACTCCAAATGAGGAAAGGTCCTCCTGTATTTATACACATCTGATGATAATTGAATAGATGCAATTATTGGGCTTTTGAGCCTACATGAGTTGTTGGTAAGCTTGATAATAATTCCATAATCAAAATAAATTCATATCTCCATAAATACTTATTGGAATTGGATGATCTTTAGATCAATGCTACAGCTCTTGATGAGAGGAGTATAATAAAAATATTATCAACCATGAATAAGATGACCCACATGGAGTTTGGCTCTAGTTGCCAATTTTAACACTCCCTCTCAACTAGAGAGAACTCCATCTGCAATTTGTCTGTCGATCACTACTAGTCATCCATCAAATGCACTGCCCTATACAACTTGACCATTGCCATGCTCTACTCTATTCTGCCTATTCTGCTTTGTCTTGTTCTGCCCTGTACTGATCTGTATTGTTCTACTATGTTCTGCTCTGCTTTTGTCTGAATTATGAAGAAGAAGAAATGATCGAGGATGCATCATACTGACTCAAAGTTAGTCTCAGAGTATGTACCACTGGTCCCAGACCAGTCTCAACCAACCTGATGTCAGCATCATAGTGAGTACAACTCCTACCACTGGTCCCAGACCAGTATCATCATCCACTAACTTGAAGTGAGTCTCAGAGTGTGTACCACTGGTCCCAGACCAGTCTCAGCTGACCCAAAGTCAACATCGTAGTAGGTAGCACTCCTACCACTGGTCCCAAACCAGTCCTTCACTAACTTGAAGTCAGTCTAAGAGTATGTACCACTGGTCACAGACCAGTCTCAACCAACCCAAAGTCAGTGTCATAGTGAGTACAACTCCTACCACTGGTCCCAGACTAATATCATCCTCCACTGACTTGAAGTCAGTCTTAGAGTGTGTACCACTGGTCCTAGACTAGTCTCAACTGACCCGAAGTCAGCGTCATAGTAGGTACCACTCCTACCACTAGTCCTAGACCAGTCCATCACTGACCCAAAGTCAGTCTCAGAGTATGTACCACTAGTCCTAGACCAGTCTCAACCAACCCGAAGTCAGTGTCATAGTGAGTACAACTCCTACCACTGGTCCCAAACCAGTATCATTGATCCTAGATCAATGAAGGTCATCTTAGCGTAGGGAGTATGGTAGATACAACGATGCATCCATCAGTACTACTATGTTCCTTAACTTCATTTCCTTGCTCATTGATCAGATGAGAGGTACTTCCCATGAGTCCCAGACTGCATGGGTAGGATGCCTTGACAGGAGAACTTTATCAATCTCGTCCTCATAGGAGAACTAATCATCTTGCTACATAATCGCCATGGAGAACACATCATCTAGGCCTCAAAGGAGAACTAATCATCTTGCTACATAATCGTCATGGAGAACACATCATCCAGACCTCACAGGAGAACTAATCATCCTGCTACATAGTCGCCATGGGGTGTACATGTACACCACTAGGAGATAGTGAATCACCCTGTGATCATATGTCGCTCCAAGAAGTACCCCGCAGCCCCCTAGAGCTCCCAGAGCTTAATGTATCATATAGGACCCTCATCAGAGGGTCTTTGAACAACACCAAGTTTCTCTCAGAAAGTTAGGAATTTGACTTTCCCTAGGGGCTTTGTCAAAAT
This sequence comes from Pinus tabuliformis, assembly GCA_031772625.1. Lineage (NCBI taxonomy): Eukaryota > Viridiplantae > Streptophyta > Pinopsida > Pinales > Pinaceae > Pinus > Pinus tabuliformis. The sequence goes on along the minus strand of CM062806.1, from coordinate 895,353,021 downwards.
GTCAGTGACCTATTCATCTATACCAATATGTTGGAGCCTTATAGCTCCCCACTACACCATATCTCGAATATAGTGGTACCTGATATCGAAATGCTTGGATCGATCATGAAATATGGGATTCTCTGACAAACAAATCCCACTCTGGTTGTCACATAGGATCACGGTGGTATCCACTGTAAATCAAAACAGCTCACTGAAGAGCTTGCTCAACCAGACTGCCTCACAGGAGGCCATGCTAGCAGCAATATACTCTACCTCAGCGGTGCTCAAAGCCACCGACTTCTTCTTCCTATTCATCCAAGATATCGAAGCAGATCCCATGATGAAACAACACCCGGAAGTGCTCTTACGGTCCATCACACTTCCTGGCCAATCAACATCAGTATATCCAAGTAGTCTCACATCTCTGGCAGTATATCTCAACCCATAAATGATTGTGCCATGAAGATATCTTAACAGATTCTTGGCACCAATCCAATGTATGTGGTGATTTCAACCATATGTTGACTCAAGTGTTGACCGCAAAACATATGTCTGGACGAGAATTCACCAAGAACATTAATGCTCTAACGAGTTGACGATACTCGGTGGCATTTCGTAAAATAGGTCCAGCAGCACTACTGCTTAACTTTTTGAAGTCAAGCTCCATCAAGGTAGTTACGGGCTCGTAGTCCACCATACCGAATCTTTCCAGAATCTTCACCACATATTTTCCTTGAGATAGGAAAATTTCCCCTGGCTTCTGCCAAACTTCAAGTCCCAGTAAATAGTGCATCAGTCCTAGGTCCTCCATTTCAAATTCAAAAGCGAACTCCCTCTTACATTTGTGAATGAGAGGGTCTACACCTGTTAGGAAGAGGTCATCGACATATAGCACCAGTATGAGAGGTTTGTCATCTTCAACCTTAAAGTAAAGGTTAAGATCGGCTTCACTCCTAGTGAATCCCAACTTCATCAAATAGCTATCAATCCGCTCATACCATGCTCGAGGTGCTTGCTTCAGCCTATAGAGGGCTTTCTTCAACTTGCATACATGAGATTTTCAATCATAAATCTCAAATCCTTTGGGTTGCTCCACGTAGACCTATTCTTTGATCAAACCATGCAAGAAAGTGGTCTTGACATCCATCTAATGTAGGATTTCCATCCTTGTGAAGCTGCAAGGGCTATGATCGAGCAAACAGAGGTATATCTAGCAACAGGTGCAAATATCTCGTCATAGTCTATACCTTTCTTCTGGGAGAAGCCACGAGTGAAAAAACGATCCTTATATTTTTTTTTACTTCCATCTACTGCATGCTTTATCTTGTAAAGCCATTTAGAAGTGACAACTGTCTTGTCCCGGGGTCTGGGAACTACTTCCCAGACATCATTATTCATAATAGACTCATATTCTTCGGTCATAGCATCCTTCCATACTTGATGCTTGATAGCATTTGAGAATGATGAAGGCTCATTTTGTATGATCCTCCTCATGATGGTAAGGTATCCCTGATACTTGTTGGGTTTCTTACTTTCATGGAAGGTTGCTCGGGGTGCAGTATGTCCTTCAACATCATTGAGTAGCCCCCTAAGCCAAGAGGGCCTCTTCCTAGAAGAGGAAGGCTCAGGTGGATCAATAGGATCCATGTGTTCTTCCACATCAGGCATTGATTCATCATCCTTTTCTTTCGGTTCCCTAGTGCCAGCTTCTTGAGAGCTCCTCAAAGTTGGAAGATTGTCCACCTTGCTGAGAGCCATATCTTCATCAAAGGTGACATCATGACTAATCACGACTTCCCTTTGACTGGAAACATAGATTCTATAACCCTTATAATTTTCACCATAGCCCACGAATATTCCTTTCTTTCCAGATGCACCCAATTTATTCCTTTTCTCTTTCATCACTTGAAAATATACACGGCTTCCAAAGATTCTAAAATGAGATACATCAGGTTTCTTATCGGTGAACATTTCTTCAGGAGTCTTCGAACCCAATGCTTGATGAGGGCATCGGTTTTGTACATATATGATAGTGTTTATAGCTTCGGCCCATAGAAACTTCGGAAGTATTTGATCATGGAGCATGGCATGGACAACTTCCACAATTGTACGATTCTTCCTTTCGACACCATTCTTTTCAGGAGTATATGGTGTAGTAGTCTCTCTCTTGATGCTAGCCTCTTTACAAAAGTCATGAAACTCATTAGATTCATATTCAGTCCCATTATCAGTCCTTAAGGTCTTGATATTCCTTTCAGCTTGATTCTTGACCAAGGCTTTGAAGTGTCGAAACCAAGAGAACACTTCATCTTTCTTCTTCAAGAAGTATATCCAAGTCTTTCAAGAATAGTCATCTGTAAAAGTAAGGTAATATAAATATCCTCCCAAGGAGTTTATAGACATCATACAAGATATGTCTGAGTCAACCAGTTGTAATATGTCGGAGGTCTTGCTTTGGCTTGAGGGGAATGGTCCCCTTTTGAGCTTTCCTTCGACACATCTCAGACATACACCTTCTTTCTCTACTCGGAATGCGGGCATCCCTGTTACCATTTGTCTTACATTGGGTAGAGCTTTATAATGAAGGTGGGAAAACCTCTGATGTCAAAGTTTGGACTGAAGAGATGTGTCACAAGACATGACACCTAACGGACTTCCACTAACCTAATATAATGAATCAACTCAAAACCCAAGAGTGAAAGCATCTTTAACATTGTTTTCCCATATACGTGCCTTTCCATTGCTGAAGCTCACCTTGTAGCCTTTGTCTTCCATTACTAGATGGATACCAGATTCTTTTTGAGGTCAGGTACATATAATACATCCTTTAAGTGGGTCGTGTTACCTTGATTAAATTTAAGAGAGACATTGCCTATACCTTTCACATGATATTTCATATTATCTCCAAGGGCAATTTCTAGGTTAGTTTCTTTCTCTATTAGATTATGGAGAAATTATTTGTAACCAGTGAAGTGCCTTGAGGCACCACTATCAATGAGCCAAATTCCCATTGAGTCCAAAGGAGCAGAGGTAGATAGAGCAGCTGGTAGATAATATTCATCCTGTTTATTTTCAACAATGTTGGATTCATACTTGGAATTTCTAGCCTTCTTGAATGGTTGTCCTCTTCCTTGATTACCAGCACTCCTTTTACCTTTTCTATTGAATTTCTAATTCCTTTGATTTCCACGTGATGGATTTTGAACATTGTCCCGGTGTGAGTCCTTTCTATCAGGGCATTCCCTTGCATAGTGACCTGGTTTATCGCAAATGTAACATCATCCTTTTCTTCCACCCTTAGGTCCAACTTTTTTTTTTATTTCGTCCCGAAATTTTTCTTTTTCTTAACATGAGAAGAAAAAGCAGGAGGAGGACCTTTAGGCATGGGCATTTCTTGCTCTTCAACCCTTGTTTCTTCTTGAATGCATCTAGCCATTAATTCCTCGAAACCAGTTGTTCAGAAGAGTAGTCCTGAACACATACCATTTGGATGGTAATCCTCCAAGAGTCGTGAGTGTCATTTCCCTATCACTACTAGTCTCCCAAATAGATAGGAGATCATTCCTGATCTTGGTGATTCTTAAGAAGTATGCTTGCATACTCTCATTTTTTCCCTTCTTAATTTCCTTCGGCTTATTTCTAAGAAACAAAACTTGATTTGCATCATTAACTTTAAATAAACTCACCAGTCTATCATAGATTTCCTTGGAGGTGTTTAGGTCGGAGATGTAGGCCACCAAGCACTTGTCGATAGAGTCCCAAATGATCTTCTTTGTTTTGACTTCACCGGTTTTCCATTTGTTCTTAACAACAATGGTTGCATTTGATGGAGGCTCAACAATATTGCCTCTCACATGGTCCAATACTCCTTGATCTTCTAAGTTTTAGATCGATAGACATCTTCCATCTGTGATAGTCAACTTTCTCATGAAGTTTGTCTTCAAAAGGAAAGAGTGATGAGGACCCCATAGTTCTTTTAGGATATCCTTGCCAATCTTCTCTTCGGTGACTGCTCTTTCTCTTTCTCGGGCTTTGTCTTCAACTCAGCTCTAATATCATGTTAATTTATGGTATGTTCTATGCTTAGAGAAATTTACTTCTCTTTATTATTATTATTCATAGATTATAAATCACATGTGCATAAGTAAAGTGTATATAGAACATTAAACGATCAAAAGAAAACAAGCCAAGACAAGAGACACTAGATGTGGCAGCTAGCTAGGGACAAAAGCCATAATGTGGGGAAACCCTTTGATCAAATCTTCTTTTATCTTCAATAATTCAGAAAAGAGAAATAGTGCAATAAATCTAATTTATATTAGCAGTAGCAAACCCTAGATCAGTAGCATCAGCATTAGCGACTTCATCATCAAAACTAGGGTAGTCGATATCTCGCAAACTGACCATCGGATCAGCTTGATTCCACCAACAAAAGATGTGGCATTTAGAGGAGGTCCAGATGGACCTACAACACAGTTTAGAGGAGGAGATCTGATGGTCAACGCTGGTCAAAATTTGGATCTGTAGTTGCAGCTTTAGGTTTAGCAGCTTCCTTCCACACGTGTGAGAGAAGAGTCACCTACTGTGCAGGAGAGAAGAGACTCTTTTCTGCACTGGAGGAGAGAGATGTGATGAGTTGAGTGAGTCCAAATGAGGAAAATTCCTCCTGTATTTATAAACATTTGATGATAATTGAATAGATGTGATTGTTGGGCTTCTGAGCCTACATGAGTTGTTGGTAGGCTTGATAATAATTCCATAATCAAAATGAATTCATATCTCCATAAATACTTATCAGAATCAGATGATATTTAGATCAATCCTACACCTCTCGATGAGAGGAGTCTAATAAAAATATTATCAGCCATGAATAAGATGACCCACATGGAGTTTGGCCCTAGTTGCCAATTTTAACATATATTAACAATAAAAAAATATTAATAAAAATTCAATGCTATAAATAAAAACTAAATTGAAATTAAATATAACATCTGTGAATATGACAATTTTTTTAATTAAATTAAAAAGTTAAAAAAATATAATTATTTATGAAATAAAGTTCAATTACTTAAAATAAAATAATTTTGGAAATAATTTTTTAATTAGAAAAGTTATGAAATTCTTCTTATAAAATATATAAACTTGTGCATGTAATTGCAATTAATAAAGGTAAATCCAAAATCAAATATATATTTGTCATGTGGGTGTAGCTGGAGTCATTTATACATGAAAAATAACTAGTTTACCTAGACATAAGTGAGTTTTCCTTGAATGTAGCTAGGCTCACATCAATATAGGCGAGTTTTCCTTAGATGTAGCTACTAATATGGATTATGGATAAGGGATATAATGAACCACAAAACAATAAAAATTAAAGACTCAAACTTATATATTTATTTATTTTGTTGATTTGTAATTGTTTATGTTTTTATTCTTAAATCGATAATATTTCCATTTTTGGAAAAGGAATTTATTAAAGTGGTTGATATATATAGACCACAGAAAGGAAAAAATATATATAAAGAGAGGCCCAAAGATGTGAATTCTATATAAATATATTTATTACTTATTTAGTTTTACTCAAAGTGTTGCTCATTGGTTAAGACACTTTTCCCTTTCAATGATTCCATATCCTCTGAATTATTCCCTTCGTAAATGTCAAATTGTTGGAGTTAATGCTTACATCGTATATTTGAGATGTTTGTCTGAGATGGTTGAGAAATTATCTCAACATCTCCATCTAAGTTAGGAATAAATTAAATTTGAGAAACTCTATATATTAGAGTAATCTTTGAATGTAAAGTGTGTGTGTGTGTGTATACATACACCTTTGTGTGAAATATATGAATGATTTCAACCATTATTTAACATGGTATAAGAGCACTAGGTTGGATCTCTATTTATTTAAACTCTCATTGAGGTTGTTCTGTGATAGATTGTTATGGCATGGAATTTGTTAGGTGATGAGGTAAATGTGTTGCATTGGAACCATATTGATATCCATTGAGAGCTATAGATCAGAGAGATTCGCTACGTTGGGGTGAAGTGACTGCAAGAACGGTTCATAACACATTTCAATTAAAATCTATAAATCAGTGAAATTAAAATTCTCAGAATGAGGGCATGTTTATTGTGATGAGGGGAGATGGAAGGGCTACTTGTATGATGGATTTGATGTTAGAGGAGGCATTGGCTACACGGCAAGGTGTGCTGTATTTACAAGTGATGAAGTGTGAGTTGATTGAAGATGCAAGGTTTATTTGATATTAATCTGTGTAGTAGCCTGTTTTGAGTCAAGTCGTTGTTCATTCAAAACATTCCCATGACTTTTGCTTTTTTCCAATTCTTGGGTCTATCCAAGGACAAAGAAATTATCATGCATGTCATTGCTGGAGTAAAATTAGTCATGTGGCATATCTTCTTTTAGAGGATGAGCTCGCTGTAAGGGAAAGTGGTGTGCGATTTTCATAAAACAGTTGAAGCATTTTTTGTTTGCAGAAAGGTACATAAGTGTTGAAATTTAAGAAGGTATTTCATTTTCTTCTTTCATCATGGAGTTTATGGTTTTAGAAAAATTCAATGGTGTGAATTTCCCTTCATGGAAAGTAAAAATTCAAATGCAATTAATGAAGAAAAATTTGTGGGGTATAGTGAATGGTTCAGAAGTAGCACCTACATATGCTAAACAATTAATTGAATGGAAAAATAGAGATGATAGAGCTAAGTCCATTATTGGACTTGCTCTTTCAGATTCATAATTACATCTTGTATATCTCACTAGACCATCTAAGGAAATATGGGAACATTTGACCCAACTATTTGGTGTAAAAGCTACAAATGCAAAATTTTCCATAAAATTGCAATTGTTGAATTGAGGCTTCTATGATCCATAATATTTATAAGTAGAACTTCAGCGTAAATCACATAAAGAGAGACATTTGTCGACGCGTTTCGAACCAACCAGTGTGGGTCATCGTCAGGACAAGTTGAAGAAACAGATCCAGCTTTGCATGCTAAATAGTCTGAGCAGAGCCTCCAACGGCTATCTTGATCAACGACTAATTTTGACTTAGGGACTGTAGTGAAAAAGTAAAAATGATAATTTAAAGAGATTTAGTTAGATTATATAAGAAAGAAATAATTATAGATGTTGATTACACTATTATTTTAATAAAACACCATGACTTGTATGGGAATTAGTTAGATTAAGGACTTGACTTCTATATATATATATATATATATATATATATATATATATATATATATTAAATAAATATATAAATAAAAGTTAGTTAGATTAAGGACCTGAATTTTCTATATATATATATATATATATATTAAATATATTAAATAAATAAATAAAAGTTAGTTGAAAGGTATGATTTAAAAATAAATTAAGGGGAATTAGTTATGATAAAGACCAATATAAAGTTAATATTAAATATATAAATAAAAGCTAGTTGAAAGGTATAATTTAAAAATAAATTAAGGGGAATTAGTTATAATAAATACCAATATATATATATATATATATATATATATATATATATATATATATATATATATATATAAATATATAAGAGGTAGTTTAGTTAGTTATAATTACTAGAAACTTAAAAAAGAAGAAATAATATTATTTTATATGGTGATTACTTATGGGTGTTCTTAACACCCTCGCTACTCGTGCGCTTAGGAGTGAGAGCTTTGATAACGAGAGATCCCATCTCCTTGATGTATTTGTGGAGAATGGATATAGTAGGTGCCTAGGTTAGAAGGCTTTCCGAAAAGCCTCTAAAAATGCGTTAATTAAGAAAGAGCCTAAAGAGCGCCGTCTAGGTGTCCATCTTCCCTATGTCCAAGGAACCATGGACAAGATTGCTCGGATCCTTAAGAGGTATGAGATTCCCTCAACCTTTAGGCCTCTTAACACCATTCGCAATTCCCTCCGATCGGTGAAATATCCCATTAACCCTAAGGACATGAAGGGTGTCTACTTGATCCCTTGTTCTTGTGGGACCCCCTATATTGGGGAAACAGGGCGCTCCATCCATCAGAGGATCAGCAAACATGCAGTCGACCTAAGACATGGGAGATCCAAGTCCTTTGCATTGGTGGAGCATGTTGAAAAGACCAAGAAACAGGTGTGTCTATAGAGGAGGCCAAGGTTGTCGCCAAAGTTGCTCAATTCCATCATCGTAAATTCAGGGAGGCTATTGAGATTGAAAGAAGGACAAACAATCTCAATAGACATGACGGATGGAAGATCAGTAGATGTTGGATTCCCGCCCTTTCATCCTAGTCTTTCTCTTCCGCCCTTCCCCCCCTGCCCTCCCCCTCTCCTTTTTCATCTTCTTTGCTTTCGTTATGATTTTCAGACCTTTTCCAGTCCTCCTCCTCCTTTATAGACTCTCTTTCTCTTTACTTCTTTGTGATAGATTTTTATGATTATGATCATAACTATTATATAAATATGATCGTTAATTTGATCGTAAATATTATTAATTAATTAATTAATTAATTTTTTAATTTTTAATTTTTTAATTTTATTTTATTTTCTATTTTATTTTTATATTTTTATATTTTTTTTCTTTTTTATTATTTATTTATTTATTGATTTATTTTTTTTTCCACATTCTTAATTAGTTTTATTCAGTTTTATTTTTTAGTTATTTTTCCATCTTATTTAACAGATTAGTAATATATAATTACTATAACCATCACCTTAAATTATCTTATTAATATATTTATGAAAATAAGTTCCTTTATCGAACTAATTTCCAATTAAGAAATATTAATAATAATAATAATAATAAATTTAACCAACCAATAAGTAATCACCATATAAAATAATATTATTTCTTCTTTTTTAAGTTTCTAGTAATTATAACTAACTAACCTACCTCTTATATATTTATATATATATATATATTGGTCTTTATTATAACTAATTCCCCTTAATTTATTTTTAAATTATACCTTTCAACTAACTTTTATTTATATTATATATATATATATATATATATATAAGTCAGGTCCTTAATCTAACTAATTCCCATACAAGTCACGGTTTTTTATTAAACTAATAGCGTAATCAACATCTATAATGATTTCTTTCTTATATAATCTAACTAACTCCCTTTAAATTATCATTTTGATTTTTTTACTACAGTCCCTAAGTCAAAATTAGCCGTTGATCAAGATAGTTGTTGGAGGCTCTGCTCAGACTATTTAGCATGCAAAGCTGGATCTGTTTCTTCAACTTGTCCTGATGATGAGCCACATTGGTTGGTTCGAAACGCGTCGGAAAATGTCTCTCTTTATGTGATTTACGCCGAAGTTCTACTTATAAAAAAAAATTTGCAATTATTTAGATTGAAGATGAATGAAGAGACATCTATGTCCACTCATGCAAAAAAAATTGATGTCTCTTATAATACAATTAGTTGAAGCAGGTGCCAAGGTAGAGGATGAAGATGCTAAAGAAATATTACTAAATAGTCTTTCTTCAGGTTATAGTAATGTTGTCTTCACTTTAAATGAAATGTATTCAAAAAAATTACATGAGACAATTGCAACACTTCTCACAAAAGAAAAGAGACTAAAACTAGAGGATACAGAAGAGAACTCTCCAATAGAAAATGCATTGTTTACAAAGACAAGGATGAAAAAGAAAAATGCAAACAAAAGTGAAATAGAATGCTACTATTGCAGGAAAATTGGGCATACAACATGGAATTATGGAAGTCGTGCCAATGATCTATTAAAAGGGAAAGAATCAGCAAATATATCCATAGATAAATATCCATTGAATTTTTATGAAGAATTCGAACCTCTTAAAAATTTTTAGAGCGACTCAGTGAAGAGGCTCAACATGGATGGTTGTCCAGATAGTATAGTAGTTGCAGATCTTGGGAAGAATCCCTCATTTATTGAAGACATGGGAGTGGTCTTCTAATGAGGTTATGTGACAGCTTGGGATGATGTTCAATAATTGACTTCGGGATGTCCTTGATTCAGGTGTTCAAGAGTCGAACTCGGTAATCCAACTTGCTGACTACACCTTTATGAGGGTTATGAATCAACTTGATGGATTCTATACTGATAAGTTGTAAACCAGTTAAAGAATGACTTTGTATTTTGTTGTTTATGGATGATTTTAATAAATTTTTGTAACATAAGAATTAAGAGGAGATATTGGATTTAATGCTTACATCCTATATTTTGGATGCTGGTTTGAGGTGGTTGAGACATTCTCTCAACCTCTCCTTCTAAGTTAGGAATAAATTAGATCTAAGAAACTCTATATATTAGAGTAATCTGTGAATGTAAATTGTGTGTGTGTTTACGCGTACACCTTTGTGTGAAATATATGAATGATTTCAACAATTCTTTAACAAACAACCCATAATGTGAACAACTTCTTACTCTTACAAACAAGTATATACATTGATGATACGATTGGGCCATTAACATCTTTATCCCAAAGCCATTATATTTTTGAATGAATTCACCCAAGCTACTCAAATCGCAAAATGAGTCGAATTCTCTACAAATCTTTTGCATTTTTTCCTTCCTTGTAACTAAAAAACCTTCAATGTCCTCATTGTTTCTAAAAAACTGAAGCATAGGATTTTCTACTTCCTCATGAAATTATGGCAAGTAAACTGTATATTTTTCCTTGCAAGGGTGGCTTATATCTTTCATAGCTCTTTCACCGGGATTTGAAGTAACTCCTTGCTAGTTATTTTAATTGTTATGGCTTCCATGCCTAATTTTTTGGGGTTCCCCAGGCTCCATGAGTATAAACTAACATCGATTATGTGTCCTATATAGCTCCTTTTCCATTTATTATAATTATGAATTTTATCGGCAAATACAAAGTGTGGCTAGTTGTAGTCAATACCATAGACATGCTTGATCACCCAAATTACTTTTTGTTGGTTGTGTTACCCTTAATGATCCAATAACCATCGTGCTCGGTTTCTATATGGTTTCCTTTCTTGTAACACCTCTAGTATCCTTCTCCACCACTATTTGTCATCAGCGATTAACTGAATGCCTCCGTCCTCCTTGTTTCTTCATGTGATCTCTCACATTTCCTTTCCTCCTTGCTTTGAGAATGTGATGAAGACTTATGGATCAAAATTGCACTCCACATCTTTGTCTGCATTGTAATTATCTTGTCCTCATTGCATTTCTCTCTTTGGTGCAAGGTCTAAGATGAAATTATAACCAAAACTACCCTCACAAGAACAAAAATGAGACTTGAGTGATGGAACTTGTTGTAAGAACATGTAATAAATATATATTCCTTCATATATATAAATATACGTCATGATGTTTGGTGGGCACACACATAATTTTCAATCAAAACATGTGAATCAAAAATAGCTCATTAAGTCAACTAAATTTGAGAAAAAAGGAAAATTCCCAAATCCTAAAAAAATAGACTTGATCAGAAAACAAATTAAATTAAATTAAATTTGTGATTTGAGTGTTAAAATGGAAAATTTTTATTTTAATATTATTAAATTAAAAGGAAAAATTATCAAAATCAAAGTTAATATTTTATATTTTTATTTATAAATTGAAGCTTGTTATTAACTTTACTTTAATTACAAATTTATGATATAAATTATGTCATTGATAATTATTGTTAAAAATAGCAAAAATAAATGTTAATTTAATTTGTCCTTGAATTAAATTAGCAATTAAATCAAAATTCCATTCTCATAGCAACTTGTAATAGTTCACTAAGTTAACTTGACTTACTTGACTCAGTAAATTCGAGTTGGAAGTCTATCCAGAGTCATGTAAAGTGATTCCCAAATTTTAGGGGTCTAGGTTAAGCTCTTTTGAGTTGTAATTAATTAACTTAGACTAACTGAGTTATAGTCAATTAAAGTACTTCAAATAGTTCGAGGAACTAGTAGGAGATATAGTAGTCGGGAGCAACTTTAGTACAACTTCACTACTGTGCCAGTTAATCGAAGATTCAGTCATAAACAACTCATGCGTGTCATTTATGAGGAATACCCATTTGAGTTTTGAGTTCAGGGACAATGTACTATCAATTGTATAATTTTTTGAGTTGTATAGATGGTGCATGAAATCAATAGAAAACCTATGATGGATGGTGTAGTTATGGTGAGGGATATTCGCAATTAAATATGGGTTGATTATCTTATGAATTTCACAAGGAAGTAGGGGCTTGACACACAACAGATTTAGCTAAGTGTTCACTTGAGTTGGTTTGTGAAGCAGAGAGATGGATTCTACCTGTGTAGGAATCGTTCGGGTGGAACAAGCATTGTATTTTCTTCTCAGACATTTTGGTTAATGAAATATAGATAATTTGGGTTTTGAATAGTTTCTTTCCAAAAAAAAATATTATGTTATGCGTAATTGAAATTTTTCCTTTTATGCTTAGTGTTTCCATTAATCAGTTTTTTGTTTCCATTGATGAGTAGAGTAGATTATTGTCTTATGTGTTAGCACATCACATAAGTTGTTGAATCTACAAGTAAAAATCTACATGTTATCAGAGTTGGAGACATTATATAAGAGGAGAATTCAAGTTTTTGGTGCAAGAGAAATCGAATTTGCATGTAAATACTTTAGAGTCAGCAGTATGTCATTCTACAGTTCGAGACTTAAGTATGCCCTAGAGGGCAACTCGAATTACATAGCTTGGAAGGATAGGATGGAGGCAGTGCTAGAAGACAACAGGTTGAAGGAATTCATAGGTCATGATATTCGGAAGCCTCCAGCATTTGGTTCTAAAGGTCTGGCTTAATGGAGAAAGTGTGTAGCAAAGGCGAAAAGGATTATCCTAAAAGGAGATTGAGATCATATTGTCTTGAATCTCCATGGTAAGGAAACTCCATTTTCAATATGGGAGGCATTAACAGACCTATTTAAAAATAGTAGTGGTCATAGGAAGTTGGCACTGAAGGAAGAACTAAAAAATATCAATATGGAAAAGGGTGACTCAATTCCAAATTACTTGACCAAGTTCACTCAGTGTCAGTATCAGCTTGGAAGTGTCGAGACTACTATTTCTAGAGACGATCTAGTGAGCCTGGCACTTCTAGGACTTCCCAAGAGCTGACATGATTACCAGGACTCAGTTAATGTCAGGGAGAAACTAATAAAGTGGGAGCGATTGTGGCATGACTTGGTAAAGGAAGAGATTTGGTAGAAAACTAAAGACGGATCCTCATTAAAGCATGATGATGAGAAGAATTGTGCCTTAGCTTGTAAGGAAAATAAAGGGAAGGGGAACTCATCCCATTCCAAATCAAATTCTTGTCAGGGTGGTAAGAAGGAGGACATGTAAAAAATCAAGTGTTTTCATTGTCATAAGTTGGGACACTTTTCCACAAAGTAACTGCATAAGATGGCCATTAAGAAGCCCTCAGGAGGAGCGGCAGGTGAATCTCTCTCAAAAGACCTGGATATACTTCTTGAAGAAGAAGGATGAAGTGTTCTCTTGGTTTCAATACATCCTCTCACATGGTCCAATATTCCTTGATCTTCTAAGGTTTAAATCGATATACATCTTCCAGATGACTATTCTCGAAAGACTTGGATATACTTCTTGAAGAAGAAGGATGAAGTGTTCTCTTGGTTTCGATACATCCTCTCACATGGTCCAATACTCCTTGATCTTCTAAGGTTTAGATTGATAGACATATTCCATCTGTGATAGTCAACTTTCTCATGGAGTTTGTCTTCGGTAGGAAAGAGTGATGAGGACACCATGGTTCTTTTAGGGTAGCCTTGCCAATCTTCTCTTCGGTGACTGCTCTTGCTCTTGCATGGGATTTGTCTTCACCTCAGCTCTGATACCATGTTAATTTATGGTATGTTCTATGCTTAGAGAAATTTACTTCTCTTTCTTATTATTATTCATAGATTAGCAATCACATGTGCATAAGTAAAGTGCAAATATAACATTAAATGATCAATAGAAAATAATCCAAGACAAGAGACACAAGATGTGGCGTCTAGCCAAGGACAAACCCCACAATGTGCGGAAACCCTTTGATCAAATATTCTTTTATCTTAAATAATTTAGTAGAGAGAAATAGTAAAATAAATCTGATTCATATCAGTAGTTGCAAACCCTAAATCAGTAGCATCAGCATTAGCGGCTTCATCATCAAAACTAGGGCAGTCGATATCTCACAAATCGACCATCGGATCACCTTGATTCCACCACCAAAAGATGCGGCCTTCAAAGGAGGTCCAGATGGACCTACAGCATAGTTCAAAGGAGGATATCTGATGGTCAACACTAGTCAAAGTTAGGATCTATAGTTGCAGCTTCAGGTTTAGAAGCTTCCTTCCACACGTGTGAGAGAAGAGTCACCTACTGTGTAGGAGAGAAGAGACTCTTTCCTGCACTGGAGAGAGAGAGATGTGATGAGTTAAGTGATTCCAAATGACAAAAATTCCTCTTGTATTTATACACATTTGATGATAATTGAATAGATGCAACTATTAGGCTTTTGAGCCTACATGAGTTGTTGGTAGGCTTGATAATAATTCCATAATCAAAATAAATTCATATCTCCATAAATACTTATTGGAATTGGATGATCTTTAGATCAATCCTACACTTCTCGAAGAGAGGAGTCTAATAAAAATATTATCAGCCATTAATAAGATGACCCACATGGATTTTGGCCCTAGTTTCCAATTTTAACACTCCCTCTCAACTAGATAGAACTCCATCTGCAATCTGTCTATCAACCGCTACAATTCATCCATCAAATGCACTGCCCTATATAGCCTGAACCTTGCCCTTCTTCGCTCTATTTTGCCTGTTCTGCTTTGTCTTCTTCTATCCTGTACTGTTCTGCTCTGTTCTACTCTGCTCTCCTTTGTTCTGTTATGTTCTGCTTTTGTCCGAATTATGAAGAAGAAGAAATGATCGAGGATGCATCCAATACTCCTTGATCTCAACAAGCATTATATTTTCTTCTCAGATATTTTAGTTAATGAAATATAGATAGTTGGGGTTTTGAATAGTTTCTTTCGACAAAAAAATATTGTGTTATGTGCGATTGAAATTCTTCCCTTTATGCTTAGTTTTTTCATTAATCAATTTTTTGTTTCCGCTAACGAGTAGAGTAGATTATTGTCTTATGTGTTAGCATATCACATAAGTTGTTGAATCTAAAAGTAAAAATCTACATGGTATCGGAGCTGAAGACATTATAGAATAGGAGAATTCAAGTTTTTTGTGCAAGAGAAATCGAATTTTCACATAAATACTTTAAAGTCAGCAGTATGTCATTCTACAGTTTGGGACTTGAGTATGCCCTAGAGGGCAACTCGAATTACATAGCTTGGAAGGATAGAATGGAGGCAGTGCTAGAAGACAACAGGCTGAAGGAATTCATAGGTCATGATATCTAGAAACCTCCAGCAACTTGTTCTAAAGGTCTGGCTTAATGGAGAAAGTGTGTAGCAAAGGCGAGAAGGATTATCTTAGAAGGAAATTGAGATCATATTGTCTCGAATCTCCATGGTAAGGAAACTCCATTTTCAACGTGGTAGGCACTAACAGACCTATTTCAAAATAGCAGTGGTCATAGGATGTTGGCACTGAAGGAAAAACTCAAAGAGATCAATATGGAAAAGGGAAACTCAATTCCAAAGTACTTGACCAAGTTCACTCGGTGTCGGTATGAGTTTGGAAGTGTCGGGATCACTATTTCCACAGACGATCAAGTGAGCCTAACACTTCTAGGACTTCCCAAGAGCTAGCATGATTACCAGGACTCAGTTAATACGAGGGAGAAACTAACAGAGTGGGAGCGATTATGGCCTGACTTGGTATAGGAAGAGATTTGGCAGAAAACTAAAGACAGATCCTCATTAAAGCATGATGATGAGTAGAATTGTGCCTTAGCTTGTAAGGCAAATAAAGGGAAGGGAAAGTCATCCCATTCCAAATCAAATTCTTGTTAGGGTGGCAAGAAGACGGTCATGTCAAATATCAAGTGTTTTGATTGTCATAAGTTGGGACACTTTTCCACAAAGTAACCGCACAAGAAGGCCACTAAGAAGACCTCAGGAGGAGCCGCAGGTGAATCTCTCGCTTCACAGTTCAAATTGGATTTTACCCTCATCACTTGTATGGTGTCATCGATGATGGGTAGTGTGTGGTACCTAGACAATGGTGCTTCATTCCACATGACTGATAATGAAGATACCTTTACTAACTTGGAGGAGAAAGATCTCTAGATGCATATAGAGATGGGTGATGTTGGGAGGTATAGTACAACTAAAATTGGTACAGTTACCTTTTAGAGGGAGTCTGGTTCTCCCCTCACTTTGTGAGATGGTATGTATGTTCCAGTTTTGTAGAAGAGGTTGGTTATGTTGGCATGTTGGAGGATAGAGGCTATGATGTGATATTTAGTAAGGGAAAGGTGTTCCTTCATCACATAGCCACAGGATAGGTAAAGCGGATAGGGCTTCGAGTAAAGAACCTCTACAAATTTGAGGTAGAAGTCAGTGATACTTTGAGCACTAAAGTAGAGAAGATGCATAGCCGAGACATCGGTGAGTTGTGGCATAAGAGATTGGCTCACTTGCATCATGGAACTCTAAAGATATTGCAACAAATTTCTAAAAGGGTTCCCAAGGGTACACTAGAGCAAAGAGACACATGCAAATAATGTGCATTGGGGAAGTACACCAAAGCTTCCTTATACATTCCTTGATAGAGTTAACTTAGATGGGTGTGGAAATTTCTCGACAACATCCATGTTCACAAAGTTTTTTAAATTTAAAGCACTTGTCAAGAAAGATACAGGTAGGAAAGTTAAATCTCTCAGAAGTGATAACGGTGGAGAGTATCTGTTGAATGATTTCAAAAAATTATGTTCATCAAAAGGAATTTGATGGGAGTTGATAGCACCTCATAACCCACAACAAAATGGGGTGGATAAAAGGAAGAACATAGCATTGTGGGATAGGCACAAGTGATTTAGTATGATCAAGGCCTACCACTACACTTGTAGGTTGACGCATGGAACACAACCATTTATTTCCATAATAGAAGCCCTTATCGAATTGTCAGGATGAGTACACCAGAAGAGGATTTTTCAAGTAAGAAACTAGATGTGGTACACTTTAGGATATTTGGTTCATCAGTCTACTACCATGTTACCAAAGATGCATGAAATCTAGAGCCAACAACTGACTTAAGAATATACGTGAGGTAGACCGATACACCTCGCAACTATCGAGTCTACCTGCCAACCAATAGGATGACAATGGATCACAGAGATGTGGATTGAATGAAGAGAAGGCCATGAGATGTTCCCTTGAGAGAGAGCTTTAGCTACATTTGGTTGATGCGATATAGCTCCAAAGGAAGAACCTTGGGATAATGTGGAACAACCACATGCAAAGGAGTAGGGAGTGGATACACACATTCATGGAAAGTCTTCTAGCGATGGGAGAAAGCATACCAGAGAGGGTTTCAGGTTATTGCATGATGCTAGAGAGAATGTGGGAGCACCAACATCATAGTGAAAGCAAAGGAGGTCACAAGAGAGGTACGCTAGCTGCATGGCTCTAATGAGCAGGAGTGTAGAGATTGAGCCATACTCATTTGAGGAAATAGTGCAGAAACTAGTTTTGGTTTATGCCATGGTTGAGGAGTATGACTCCATTATCATGAAAAATGTTTGGGAAGTGGTCCCAAGATTGGTAAACAAGTCAGTGGTGAGTTCCAGATGGCTTTACAAGGTAAAGTAAGCAACAAATGGTAGTGTGGAGAAACACAAGGCCAAGTCTGTGGCTAGAGGGTTCTCTCAGGTGGAGGGGATTGATTAAGATGAGACTTTTTCACATGTACAAAGGTACTCATTAATCAGATCCATTCTAGCACTGTAACTGCAGATGGGATGGAGGATATATCATATGGATGTAAAGACAACATTCCTCAAGGACATCATTCAGGAAGAGGTGTGTATTGAGAAACTTTTAGGATTTGACACCTTCAATGGAGAGTTGTAGGTGTTCAGACTCAAGAGATCATTCTATGGACTAAAACAAGCACACCGTGTTTGGTACATCATGATCGATAACTATTTCACTAGGTTGGGCTTCACCAAAAGTGAAGTAGATGAAAAACTTTACCATATTGTAGTTGAGGGTAAATTGTTGATTATTGTTTTATATGTCAATGATTTGATTCTGAAAGGTGATGATAAGCTGATCAAGTCTTGCAAAGAGGATCTTGTAAGAGAGTTGAAGATGAAGGACTTGGGGCTCACGCACTACTTTCTGGGATGGAATTATGGCAAAGAGACGAGGAACTATTTTTCTCTTATGGAAAGTATGCCAACACAATACTGAATAAGTTCCACATGGAGAGCAGTAAACCCATGGAGACTCCTCTAGCTAGTAACTAGAGTATGGAGGATATTAGTTTCAGTGAAGTAGTGGAGGCTACTAGTTATAGACAACATGTGGGTTCACTCATGTATTTAGTGAACACATGACCGAACTTTTGTTATGTAGTTAACCATCTTAGTCAAGCTATGGTTAATCCTACCAAACTATATTGGAAGGTAGAAAAACATGTTTTGAGATACCTCAGAAGCACCACTCTGTTTGGTCTTTGGTACAAATAGACAGAGGGACTGAAGCTTCAAGGCTTCACTGATGCAGATTAGGGAGGGAGTCCATCCGACAGGAAGAGCACATTAGGTGGGATCTTCAGTATTGGTTGAGTAGTTGTTTTTTGGTACAACAGGAAATAAAGATTAGTTTCACTCAGTCTAGCAAAAGAAGAGTACATGGTTGCTAGTCAAGTAGCTTATGAGGTTGTCTGGATGCGGAAGATTCTTGTTGGTTTGTTTGGTCAAAAAATGGATCCAACAACAATTTAATGTGATAATCAAAGTTGTATCAAACTCTCTCAGAATCCAATTTTTCATGATCGGTTCCAAGCATATTGATATCCAATATCATCATCTTCAAGATTAAGTGTAGAGGAGAATCATGTTGTTGGAGTACATTCCCACAGAGGAGCAGGATGAAGATATTTTGACAAAGGCCTTGTCAAGGTCCAAATATGAGTTTCACAGAGGCAAGATCAGGGTAGCAAATAAGCCCTTTCTTATTGAGAGGGAGTGTGAAAAATAGCAACAAGAAATCCTAATTAAAATTTTCCTTGATTTAAATTAGGAATTAAATCGAAATTATATTCTCATAGCAACTTGTAATAGTTAATTAAGTTAATTTGACTTGTGTGGCTCAATAAATTCGAGTTCGAAGTCTATCTAGAGTCATGTAGAGTGATTCCTAAATTTTAGGGGTCCAGGTTGAGTTATTTTGAGTTGTAATTAATTAACTCAGTCTAACTGAGTTATAGTTAGTTAAACTAGTTCAAACAGTTGGAGGAACTAGTAGGACATCTAGTAGTGGGGAGCATCTTTAGTGCAACTTCATTGCTCCACCAGGTAACTGAAGATTCACTCTTAAGTAACTCATGCATGTTAGTTCTAAGGAAGGCCTAGTTCATTTTTGAGTTTAGGAACAATGTACAATTAGTTGTATAATTTTCTGAGTTGTACAAATGGTGCATGCAATTAGTAGAAGGCCTATGATGGATTGTGTAGGTATGGTGAGGTATTTTCCCAATTAAATATGGGCAAATTCTCCCAGTAATTACGCAATGAAGCAGGGGCTTGGCAAGCAACAGATTTGGCTAAGTGTTGGCTTGTGATGGTTTATGAAGAAGAGAGATAGATTGTACTTTTGCAGGAATTGTTTGGGTTGAACAAGAATTTTATTTTCTTCTCAAATATTCTGGTTGATGCAATATAGATAGTCGGGGTTTTGAGGAATAGCTTTCCTCAGAAAAATATTGTGTTATGTGCAATTGAAATTCTTCTTTTTTTGCTTAGTGTTTTCATCAATCAATTTTTTGTTTTCACTTATGAGTAGAGTATATTCTTGTCTTATGTTTTAGCATATCACATAAGATGTTGAATCTAAAAGTAAAAATCTACAAATATTGTTGTTTTTTTTCCTACTTTTAGTATTATATTATTTTTAAAATAGTGATAAATTTTATTTTAATTTGGTGGTTAATTTAATGGTAAATAACTATTAATGACTGCTATGTGTAAATGAAGGGTAATTTGTCACTATCAATCAAGGAACTATATAAGTAACCTATTGATGGTTCCTAAAAGAAATAAGTTGATAATGAGAAATTTTTCACTCTTGTCAAATACTTTTAGGTCTTAGACAATTAATTTATTTCCTTATTTCCAAATAAATGAACCCTTAACTAAGTATAGTATAATCATAAAAATATGTCTTTCATAAATCAAGAGTTTTATAGTTTTCCTCAATAATAAAAACCATTAATTTAATTTAAAACCATTAATAGCTTAATTTATTACTATTTAGAAAAACCATTAAAATTTTGCAATTTGAATTTAATCATATTCATTTATGGAAATGTCATCTTAATATGTATATTTTATGCTTCTCATTATTTAGCTCGTTAACATTATTGGTTATAGGGAATGTTAACATCATTATTGTCATAGCTAAAATTATTTTACTATTTAGGTATTTAAAGACATGACAGACAAGTGAAGATATGTTAAATTGATAGCCATAATTATGAATTTTCTTAAAAAAAAATGATGATTTGCGATAATGTTATCATTTAAATAGATAAGGTTGTCTATAGGATGTGAACGACTAGAGAGTGAATAATAAAAACTAGCAAATGAAATTATGGAACTTATTATCTCGACATTTGTTTTAATGTGGTTTTATATTCACAATAAAGTAATTTACCTTATATTGGTTTCCTTGATTATGATTTTCGTGAACCAAATTATCAATACAAATATCACTAAGAAAATCATTAAATATGATTCTTTGAAGGCTAGCATTGAAGGTGATGAATACCATTTTTACTGTATTGTAAATTACATGGGTTGCATATTATTTTATTCTAAAAAGTTTTCAATAGATTCCACTTTTGAATTTCAATATGTAGCTTATACATATTCTTAATTTAGTAATCATCATTTTTTTTGGTTCAATTTTGTTATGGAGTCAATGCATGTCCATTCTCAATTTTACAAACCACTTTGTCTTTTCTTTAAGTTTTGAAACCTCATTGTGATACGAAAAATAATCTTTGAATGACAACATTAGTCTAATAACACGATTTTCTTAATCTTTCCTTGATATTCTCATCCATCCATTTAAAAAGATAATATTCTCTATAGGAACATCTAGAGAGTGAATAATAAAAACTAGCAAATGAAATTATGGAACTTATTTATCTGGACATTTGTTTGAATGTGGTTTTATCTTCACAATAAAGTATCTTACCTTATATTGGTTTCCTTGATTATGATTTTCGTGAACCAAAGTATCGATACAAATATCACTAAGAAAATCATTAAATATGATTCTTTGAAGGCTAGCATTGAATGTGATGAATACCATTTTTACTGTATTGTAAATTATATGGGTTGCATATTACTTTTGAATTTCAGTATGTAGCTTGTACATATTTATTCATAACCCAGTAATCATCATTTTTTTTGGGTAAATTTTGTTATGGAGTCAATGCATGTCAATTCTCAATTTTACAAACCACTTTCTCTTTTCTTAAGTTTTGAAACCTCATTATGATACGAAAAATAATCTTTGAATGACAACATTACTCAAATAACACGATTTTCTTAATCTTTCCTTGTTATTCTCATCCATCCATTTAAATCTAGAGGCTTTACATTCCATTTTTAGTCATAAGTTTCATCATAAGGGAGGGCTATATCAATGTAAATGTACCAAAATTTTAACTATTTATGAAAATGTTTTTCTATATTATTATGGGATGTATATCTTTGTTAAGCATTCCTAGTAACTTAATGTATATATTATGTCATTTTAAGGCTTCGAATTCAACGGAAATTTTACTAACGTCCATGATGAGAATGGACAAGGGGTATTTCTTTTTATTTTGAAGTTGTAGAAATAAATTTAATTGGATTTGTTTAATTATGTTATAATATTACTTTCATGTTTTTCTATCCCAAACCTCTTAATTAGGATCTTTTCCATCCCAAACCTCTCAATTAGGATCCTCAAGAAAAGTGATATGCTATTATTCCAATCTTAATGTTTTACATCATTGTAATGGTTTTCCATGCCATCATTCTCCTTTCATCTTGTTAGTATTATCTTGTTTAGAACTAAATTTCCTATCAATCAAGGCCTTATTAATCCCTATTAATCCCTTACATTTCATGAAGTAAATTCCATTGAGAACTATCTTAGGGTCTTGATGTTTATGTAAACCTAAATAACGATTATTATAAAAAATATGTGGTTGGAAAAATTATGAAATGTATATACGGCTTATAATTGTATACTATATTTTGTTTGTTACACGAATAATATCATAAATACAGAATTATGGTTTAAAATGTTATTATACATATATACCTACCAAGTAGGGTATTTTTCCAAAGTACTTACACTCTAGAGCTTCGTTCCATATGTATAGATAAAATACAATATTGCTAGATATGTACATATGAAGATGCACTAGGTAATATAATATATATTTTATCCATAAAGTGGATAATTACTAGCAATGATATGAAAAAATACTTTGGTAAAATACTTTTGGCAAAATATGCATTTTGCACATGCATGAATTTGTAAATGGAGAATCCATATGTCTGAAATTTATACCTCCCAAAAGATGTTCTATCATGG
The DNA here is from genome assembly GCA_031772625.1 of Pinus tabuliformis. Lineage (NCBI taxonomy): Eukaryota > Viridiplantae > Streptophyta > Pinopsida > Pinales > Pinaceae > Pinus > Pinus tabuliformis. Next base: position 895,330,245 of record CM062806.1, on the reverse strand, counting down.
TTAACCACCATAATTCAGGATGGTTCTATGTTATCCCTCATTACTCATGGAAAATGGGCTATCCATGTGGGTATTATGAAGAAGGCTCTAGGAGGGTTGATTTGTAACTCAAGTTTATGGTTGAACATGTAGAATTTAACCACAAGATTTCTATCAATTTGTTTTATAATGGTGCCACTAGGAGGAATAGAGGTTCCAATGAAATTTATTCCATTTTTTCCCATGGTAGAGCATATTAGATGAGTGTGGGTAGAGAGCATAACAAAAGGGGTTTGTGTTTAGTAGCAACCCACATCCCACATATCTCACAAAAATCAATATGGATTCCTTCTCTTTTATATTTGTATCATTTCCATTCCAGACAAAGAGAGAAGAACAACCTCGCATTCCAAATAAATTTTTCATAAAAAGAGCCTTCCTGGAGCATATATTTGTGTTCATTGTGGTTTGTGAGTGATTGTATTTACACGTTCTCTATTTTCTACATAATATTTATTGCATGCATAAACAAATAATAATAATAATAATAATAATAATAATAATAATAATAAATGTAAAATATAAAATATATTAACTCTTCATAATATAGATTTATATCTATTTTCAAAGATATGTTATGACAAATTGTCTAATGGAATATCCACAATATTTTATGGATCATATTGATATCAAAGTTAGTTCATATTAGGTCTTTTATGTGAATGTGTAGGGGATAACATCATAAAATCATAGCCATGGCTAATGAATTAGTTTATAATGACCCTTGGAATATGCTAAAGGAGAGATTTTAATACCTAGAACACAAATCATAGAGATAAACCATAATGTGACTCTCTTTACAATGGCCAAAAAAATAAGCTTACATTAATTAGAAAAGATGGATATTCCAACTCAAACATTATATGGTAGGGAAAACCAAGGGATCATGAAGAACCAAAGAAGGAGCCTTATAAACTGGAAAAAGAGTAGGCTAGTTCATGTGTCATGACCTATTCATAGTCTCTCTTCATGATGGAAGTGAAGGTGGATATGTATCTGTTATGAAACCAGCTCAAGAAAAGATAGAAAAGAAAGATCAACGCCTTAGAATTCAGCCTCTTCGAGGGGGAAACCTCCTTTACATTACATAAATGAACAATTCTTCGATGATACAAATGACAAAACCTCCTTTCTATATATAGGAGTCTAAGGAGTCACAATATAATCCAGCCGACCTAACAATAATAATATAAAGCCACAAAAATAACAATAGAGGGATTCTATGGGGCACAGAAATAACAATATGGGGGTAATAGGGGCACAACAATATAAATAAGGGGTATAACTACAATAGTAATGGGGTAATCACTAGTATTATAGGGACCCAACATGCCCCTCTCCTTCAAAAAAGTGTTGTCCTCAACGCTTGAGCAGTTCTGGATACTTCTGCATAAAATTCTCATCCTCCCATGTGGAATCTTCAGCGGATAAGTTCTTCCACTTGATAAGATACTCTGAAATTGATCGATTTCGTAGCTGTCGAGTTCTTGTTTCTGTGACTGCTTCCGGTTCCAATATAATTTTTCCTTCCTCGTCAAGTTCTGGCAATATTGTTTGAACTGGGAGCTTGTCGCCTATAACCTTCTTTAAACATGAAACATGGAAAACTGGGTGCAATCGAGAAGCTGCAGGAAGCTCCAATTTGTATGCCATAGTACCAATCTTTTCCAACACCTTGTACGGACCATAATACTTTGGTGATAATTTATTATCCTTCTTAGCTTGCTTTAGGGACATTTGCTTATATGGTTGTAGCCGTAGGAATACCCAATCACCTACATCAAAACTTCTTTCACTGCGATGTTGATCTGCCTGTTGTTTCATTCTATTTTGTGCCAACACGAGGTTATCCTTTAAGAGTTGGAGGACTTGTTGTTGATGTTCGATGTGATGTTCCACTGCCTGAACCTTAGAATTTTCTCTTAAATATGATGTGATGGATGGTGGTTGATACCCATAAAGTGCCATAAATGGGGTCATTTTTGTTGCTGTATGGAAGGAAGTGTTATACCACCATTCAGCCAGAGGCAACCATTTGACCCATTGTGTCTGTTTATCAGATACAAAGCAACGAAGATATCCTTCCAAACATTTGTTTACTATCTCAGTTTGCCCATCAGATTGAGGATGATAAGATGAGCTATGAGCTAACTGAGTACCAAGACAAGAAAATAATTCTGTCCAAAAATTTCCAGTGAAAATGGGATCTCTGTCACTTACAATAATCTTTGGGTTTCCATGTAGCTTTTGAACTGTTTCCATAAATGCAGTAGAAACTGTACTGGCTTTAAATGGATGTGATAATGCACAAAAGTGTGCATACTTGGTAAGTCTGTCAACTACCACCATGATGACACTCTTTCCCTCAGACTTGGGTAAACCTGTGATAAAATCCATTGAAACCTCCTCCCAACGTTGGCTTGGAATGGATAAAGGTTGTAATAGACCCGGTGTCTTAATTGTTTCAACTTTATTTTGTTGGCAAACCAAACATTCCGCCACAAACTTTTGAATATCTGATTTAAGGCCATCCCAAAAAAATTCCTTCTTAACCCTGTGGTAAGTTTTTAAAAATCCTGAGTGCCCTCCTAAGGGAGAAGTGTGCAATTCCATAAGAATCTTTTGTTTTAGCTGGGAATTCTTACAGAGGTATAAGCGATCTTTGTACCATAACGAATCATTTTTCCAGCTAAATGTATCAGAAGTACTGGAATCTTGTTGTAGCTTTCGAATAAGTGCCCACACTTCTTCGTCATTCTTCCATTCCTCCTTTGCTTCGTTTATCCAATCTGGTTGGATAATAGAAATGGCACACAACAATGCTTCCACATCCTCATCCTTTCTTGAGAGTGCATCTGCCACCACATTTTGCTTCCCTTTTTTGTAGATGATTTCAAAGTCATAACCCAACATCTTTGTGACCCACTTTTGTTGCTCTTCAGAGGATAATCTTTGTTCTAAAAAGTATTTAAGGCTATCATGATCCGTTTTTACCTTGAAGTGTCTTCCCATTAGGTAGGGTCGCCATTTCTTAAGTGCATGGAGTATTGCCAACATTTCCTTCTCATAAATAGCTTTGCTTAAAAACTTTCCCTTGATTGGACGACTTTCAAAAGCAATGGGTCTTTCATCTTGCATTAGAACAACACCAATTCCATTTCCTGAAGCATCACATTCCACAATAAAGGTTTTTGTGAAGTCCGGTGTAGCTAAGACCGGTGCTTGGCACATTGCCTCTTTAAGATGTTTAAAGGCCTTTGTTGCTTCCGGAGTCCATGAAAATGAATCTTTCTTCAATAATGTTGTTAGAGGTGCTGCTATTCTCCCATAATTCTTAACAAACTTGCGATAATACCCTGTCAACCCAAGAAATCCTCGCAGATGCTTTATGGATGTGGGGATTTTCCATTCCTTAATGGCTTTAATTTTGCTAGGGTCTACCTTAACTCCTTCATGAGATACAATATGACCCAAATATTCCACCTCCTGGACTCCAAAGAAACATTTGGATCTTTTTGCATATAATTGTTTCTCCTCCAATAGTTGTAGCACCTTGTCAACATGTTCAACATGATCCTTCCAAGACTTGCTGTAGATTAGTATATCATCAAAAAATACTAACACAAATTTTCTAAGGAATGGTTTGAAAATTGAATTCATCAAACCTTGAAATGTTGAAGGTGCATTGGTAAGGCCAAAAGGCATGACCAAAAATTCATAATGACCCTCATGAGTTCTAAATGCCGTTTTCGGAATGTCTTCAATCTTCATTCTGATTTGATGATATCCCGAACGAAGATCCAACTTGGTGAAGTAAATTGATCCATGCAATTCATCCAGTAATTCATCAATGACAGGAATGGGGAACTTATCTTTAATAGTGAGCTTGTTGAGCTCCCTATAATCTGGACACATGCGCCATGATCCATCCTTCTTGTGCACCAATACTACTGGAGCTGAGAAAGAACTTTGACTCGGTTGAATTATACCAGCCTCTAGCATTTCTGCAACCATACGTTCAATTTCACTTTTTTGGACATATGGATATCTGTACGGCCTGATGTTTGGAGGAACACTTCCTGGAATCAGATGAATAGCATGATCATGATCACGCATAGGTGGGAGACCTTTGGGAGTCTCAAATACCTTGGAATGATTGTCCAGGACTTTTTGGAGATCTGGAGAAATAGATGATTCCAATGTGGAAACATCTAGCGAACATAATTGTGCAATTACACCTCTTTGCTCCTTTTTTAGAAGCTTTGTCATGCCATTAGAGCTGATTATCTTTCCTGGTTTCCCTGCAATACCCCTTAATTCAACTTCCTTTCCTTCCACAGAAAATTTCATGAAAAGTTCTTGAAAATTAAAAGCTATTGTACCCAAGGATTGTAGCCATTGGACTCCTAGTACAACATCAGCACCTCCCATTGGAATGGAAAGCATTGGGCTAGTCAATACATATTCTCCCATGGATAGCTTGATATTATGGCACTTTCCAGAACAATTTATTGTTCCTCCATTTGCAATCATCACTTGACACTCTGGTGCTGGATATAGGAAGCAATTCAATTCTTTTGCTACCCTACAATGAATAAAATTGTGGGTGCTTCCTGAATCAATCAACACTATTACCTTTTTCTTCTTGATTTGTCCTTCTATCTTGATGGTTTGAGGAGTGGTAATTCCCGCCAATGCATTACAAGATATGGTCGGATTTATTTGTTCTTCATCTAGGCTTTGTTCCTGGAATATATCCTCTTCTTTTGACCTTTCTTGCTCCTTTTCTTCTTCCTCTTCACAATCTATGTAGAATAATTTCTTCTCAGCACACTTATGACCTTTTGTGTATTTGCTATCACAATTGTAACAAAGCCCTTTTGCTCTTTTTTCTTCCAATTGTTGTGGTGTCAACCTTGTAGGTTGTGGAAGACTATGGGCAACAACACTTCCGTCTTTATAGTTGTGAATGGTATGCTTCCTAGTTGCCATAATTTTGCTTTCCATTTTTCTTGCTAACCTGAATGCCTTCTCTAATGAATCAGGTTCCCAAAGGCGCACATCATGTTGGATATTATCCTTTAAAGACCCTATGAACACATCAATCCTATGCTCCTCTGGAATATCTTTTACCCTTATGTTCAATTTTTGGAACTCCTCAATGTGCTCCATTATTGAACCCTTTTGTTTGAGACTTATCAATTGGCTAAAAAAAGTGTTGCTTTTTGTATCCTCATAATGTGCTATCAATTCTTCCGTAAAAATTGCCCAAGTGATAAATTGTTTACGAGAGCAAAGCCATTGATACCATACAAACTGATTTGGTTCCAAATATAAAGTTGCCATACGTACCTTTTGTGTGTTTTGCACATTATTGAGATCGAAGAATTGCTCCATCTGTAATATCCATGTGGCGGGATCCTTGCCATCAAACTTCCTCATATCGATTTTTGGAACATGGTGGGTCTTCGATCCAACATTAGAGTCTATGGAATCATGATTAACATTTCTTTTGTTCACATCATGAGTTTCCTTTACAACCTTTTCACCATTAGTAAGTATTTCTTGTAGAAAATTTGTCAAATCTGTCTTCAAATCTGCCATGTCTGTCTTCAAATCTGTCCTCAAATCTGTCTTCAGATCATCCATCTTAGCTTCCATGCCCTTTATCTTAGATTCCACGCCATTTATCTTAGATTCCACGCCATTTATCTTAGCATCTGTTAGCTTTTGTGAGCGTGACATTTGTTGCACTTGTTCTTGTAATTTTGATATATCATGTAGCATTTCTTCCTCTTCTTCATGAGTCATGCTAGAGCTTTCAGGTTCCTTACTAGGTGTTTGCATTTTCTTTTCTTCGGGGCATCAGTTACCGATAATAATGCTTTACTATGCCCTTCGAATTCCTTCAAACCAAGCTTATGCAAAAAATAAAAAAAACTACACACCTTTTTTTTACTTTGTAGAAGCCTGATATTGAATCTGTTGTATCTCTGTAATTTCGAATCATCCAGTTCTAAAACTATGACTTGTAGTAGCCTTCTGTGTCCTCTTTCCAATGCCACTAGTCTGATCCAAATTGGATTCTCCAAGAAAGAGTTATGTACAATCTCCCGCAGTGACCTGATTATAGACTAGTTCAGTAGAGCGAACTTGTATGAAGTGCCACGTGTCACTGTTCCAACCTTTGACACTGAAACATATATACAAGAAAACTACAGTTCATCCTCTTTCTGTACCTTCTTACGAAATTTCAATCCAATGCTCAGAAAGAAAGTTATGACGATTTTCCCAGGTCACCTGTTTTGAATGTAATTCAGGAGTCTGCAAAAAGACCAACTTCCTCGGATCATATCTCCGAAAATGTCTTGTGAAATGCTCTGAAATTCGGACCCTAGGTTCAGCGCGATGTCTTCTCAAATGGGTTTTTTCTGCGACTTCGGAAACATCACAGAAATAAAGTTATAGCGAAAATGCCACGATGACTTGTTTGGAGCAGCGAAACCCTAGAATCCAAAGCTCTGATACCAAATGTTATGAAACCAGCTCAAGAAAAGATAGAAAAGAAAGATCAACGCCTTAGAATTCAGCCTGTTCAAGGGGGCAACCTCCTTTACATTACATAAATGAACAATTCTTTGATGATACAAATGACAAAACCTCCTTTCTATATATAGGAGTCTAAGGAGTCACAATATAATCCAGCCGACCTAACAATAATAATATAAAGCCACAAAAATAAAAATAGAGGGATTCTAAGGGGCACAAAAATAACAATATGGGGGTAATAGGGGAAAAAAAATATAAATAAGGGGTATAACTACAATAGTAATGGGGTAATCACTAGTATTATAGGGACCCAACAGTATCCATATAAAAGTTAGATATATGCATTGAAATTAAAGTATTACTTGTAGTATTTAGAGATTTATTTTCATGTTCACCATATAGAAAACTAGAATGATATGTTGTTCCATAAAGAATTTTCAAGGTGATTTGTGAAGGTTATTAATTTAAAATAAGACTATTGAGATGAGATAAATAATGAAGCCATACATTTTATATAAAGACTTTATGTGTGTGTGTGGGGGGGGGGGGGGGGACCAGGTATAACCAAAATAATTGTGTGGAGGTGAAATAAATCTTGATACAAGGAGACCCTTCCTTTTTTTGATTTATATGATTCCAAATAAAGATTTGAAAATAAGATAAATAACTTTGAATATATATTTCCCCAAGGAAAAATTGTATTTTATTCATAATGAGAAAAATGACATGTTGTAGATGCTAAAAAGCATATGCAAAAAGTCAAATCCTAAATTTTTAGAATCCATAAGAAAACTAATCTATTATTTTTTACCTTTTTTCATTTCCACTTTTCTCCAACCACTCGTGTCGGGAGTGGATGTTACAATAGACATTTGATTATTTTTTGTATTTGTTGGATATTCTTTGTCAGAATAATATCCCTCTGATCCATGTATTCATTTTCTACTATTCATTTTCTACCACTTACTTCCTTTCCTGATGAGTGTGACTCATGTTTCTGCAGTGGATTGTTGGGTCTTAGAGTTAAAGCGGATCCGTGCTCTATGTCTTCCTTCTGTGAGTTTTTATGAAAGTTATGTACATTGTTTTCCACTGTATTTTCTATTGTCTCTTCCTCTTCTATCACTTCTTGGTGGGATTTAGTGCATTACCAACCTTTTTCATTTTGGTATTGTTTCTTATTTATTTTGGGGTCTTTTTTAGCTTGTGGGCATGCACTGTATAGGTGACATGTTTGTAGACATCCACGACAACGAAAATTCATATTTCCGTACTCGAGTGATTGATTCGACTGTGTATTGTTATGGACCAACATAGTGCAATCAGGTAAACCTTTTCTAGGATCTACTTCGATGCATATTTTGGAAAAAGTAAATATGCCTCTTGAAACTCTATTTGCATCAATCTTGAGAACTTTGCCCAGGGAATCCCCTATTTCTTCTAAAAATTTGTGATGTGAGATATGAAGTGGAAGATTATGTATCCTTACACATATAGAAATTTTTAATACCACCATAGTGGTGGCATCAAAACCTAGGAACCAAGGGATCATGAAGAGCCTCGCATTGCCTAGTAACCATGGTCCCTCGTTGAGGGCATATTCCTTATCTTTAAATATGTCAAATTTGATAGTAAAAAACTGCTTGGAGCATAAATGAATATCAAAATTCGATATCCATGTAGAGTATATCCAATGGTGTAGAGCATCTGATTTAGGCCAAAAACCATTAAATCTACATATGACTACTTTAGTATGTAAATATGCATAAAGCTCATTTGCCTTAGGCTAAGAGACTATTAAGATTGGTATATGTGATTTTTGCTCCAAAATATAAGGCTGAGGTAGTTATAGAGACAGTGTTGGTTTGGTTTAGGCTTCATCCTTCCCTTTGACTGCATCTTTAAAAAATCCTATGCCCTTTGAACTGGCTCCAAAGCATCCACCTCGTAATCTTAGATTGAGGATGCTGGTCCAATCTAAGGCAATGCCATCATCTTGTAGTGTGCAACTGTAATACAAACTTTTTCCTAAGCAAATCAAGTTTTGCATACTCACTAATATGCTTAGATGAATTTGTATTTTGCACTTTAATTCTTGGAACCATGTCCCCTTCCAAATATGCTTAGATACAATCCTTCCTTGCAGTGTTCTGATAAAAAATTGAATCATATACGAATCTGCGGTGAGTGGATTTGTCTGTGAAAGAGGTTGATATGCTGCCTATGACTCTGGATCTGAGAGATCTGGTCAAAACAGAGCCTGATCCATTGTATAAATTGCTTGATTCACCAAATCTGGGTCAGCGTAGTCTTGCACCCTGGGACCATGAGTGATCTCTATCGCGCCCATGTTCTTCTTATTTTTCGGCCTGAAGGGGAGGTAGTGTAGATTTCTTATTGCCATATCTAGAAAGGCCATCATTAGATCCATTCACAATGATTTCTGTTGCATCATGCTTCTGCTCATTTTCGGCCTGCTAAGGAGGTAGAGTATATTTCCTATTGCTAGATCTGGAGTGACCATCATCAAGTCAAGTCACATATAAAACATATTATAAAAAATGCTATAGAATATTTAAACTTATATTAATATAGTATGGAAATAAATAATATATATTTTTCATATTTTTAAAGAATAATTTAATTTTTTTAATCTGGAATTTTCCTGTGGTCTCCTCATGGTCAATAGCGTTTTTTCAATATGACTTAGATTGTAGCTAAACACATAATTATTTGATAGATATTTTTAATTAAAGTGTCATCTTGGAAAAAAATTTAGAACTAAGGGTTAACACCCACTCCCATGGTAACAATACAAGTGGCACTCCGCTTCACGTCTCTTAAATTTCGAGACTGATCCATACAATGGACTCTTTTTCTCTCAACAAAGATTATGAAAATGTTAGAGGTGAGAGTGAGATAGCTCACCGCTTTAGTACAGATATCGGGACTATAGTACTTCCACCATGTCCCCTCGAACTATAGAAATGCAAAATTTGAAGGAGTGCACCCATCATCTCTCTAGCTAAGGAAGAATTAAAAGAAAAATAAATCATAAGTCCATCGAGCAAAAGAATGTATTAGGACATTGGAAATTCATTTAGACCTGTAGGCAAAGGATAACACTGGCAAGGTCTCTTTCAAAAAGGGCCAAAGAAATGATCCCAGAAAATATTATCAAGCTAATAGGAAAGCACTAGGAATAGCTAGAGCTAGTGCATGAAAAGATAGAGATGATCAAGATAGATCATAAAGAAGTAGAGAGGCTCAAAGAACATGTTGGGACAACCTCGTGCAAAGTCAAGGTAATAACCAATTTCTTGAATCATATGAAAAAAAAAGTCGAAAAGGAAAACTTTGATTGCTCCCACTTGATCACAAAAGAAGTCCATTTAGAGATGAAACACAGAATGATAGTGCAAATAGAAGATAAAGCCAACAAAATGGTTGAAAAGCTGGAGATGTTTAAAGGAAAATGCAAATAATTTAATAAGAAAGGTTTACCACCATTCTTTAATGATCAGGGAAACCTGTCTCCCAAGGATTTTATCCTAGATAGCCTACGTCTCCTTGAGGATAATAAAGTCAATGTTGAGGATGGGGAACATACCTTGCAAGAAGGCGACCTAGCAAGTATTTACAAGAAGCACTTCAAACTCCTGTTCATGTTGAAGAAAATTTTCAAAGAGCAGGGAGAATTCAACTATGAACATGTCATGGACCTGGAGATGGTAAAAACTGAAGTTTGGTTGGGCAACTTACCAATTGAAGTGTGGTTTTTAAAACTTACCAACTGAAGTGGAGTGGAATAGTATCAATAGAATATATATAATTTCCATACATGCAGGGTCAAAGTAAGAACCGAAAGTGACTTCTATGTTAGAAAACACAAAAAGCAGCACCTTTGGCCATACTACTAGCAACACATTTGTCAAAATGCCCAATGTGTTGTAGCTCCTGGCCTAGTCAATGCCCAAAAGTAAGAAATAAATTCGCACCTAGCTAAGAGAGATGCTATCAAATCCAAATCTAGAGGGGCCCATCCACAATCAATAAATTTTCCAAACAAACTTCTAGAATAAGTCAGTTATAGTACAATTGGTAATTTTGTAATAAACTTGAGTGGTTTTCCAAATACGACTAGTGTTTTAGAGTAGGGCCATGCTCTTTCCATTCTTATACATAGGCCTAATTTTGAAATTTAAAGGGGGGTATTGGTTTTAGGAGAAACCCTGCCAAAGTTTTTGGTGAATTTTTGGGAAGTCTTGAAGAAATTTTGGGGAAGAATTCAGAAGTAACTCTTGGGATGTTTGTTTCTCTCATCATGTATGATTCCATGTAACTTTTATTTTTACATTTACTACAAATGAGATGAAAGTTTATACAATTTTCATGGAATTTTGAGTTGTGAACCTAATTTGTTAGGCAAATTGTGTAGAATTGTATCAAGATTTTAGGATGAAATGAATTGTGGCATCAATAAGATGGTTTGTTTTAATTTTGGAAGATATATCAAGATAGCTTGAAGAATATCTTGGATTTGTTGCTATTTCTTACAAGGGTTTTAAAAGAATTGGTAAATTTCATAGTTATGTGTTTCTAATGGTTGAATTCTTAATTGCTTAGTCATCCACCAGGGTGTATTTGGTTTAAAGGAATTCTCATTTTCTCCTTTAAATTTGGTAAGTCTGATTATCCATTTATCCATATTTTAGTTTTTCAAATATTTTATGTCAAGCCCAATGGTTATGAATGCTCCTACACAAAATCGGCAAAAATGCAACTCAGTGAAGACTTAATGTATGGTGTTTTTTCCCCAAACTTGATTCCCAAAGAATTTTGTAACTAAGAGTTACCTTAAGCCAGATTTAAGATGAATTTAAAGGGTTTTTTTTTTCGCATCATCATGTCATAAAGAATACTAAACAAGGGTCGAATTGAATAAGAACAATTATCTTGGTTATATGTTGTTTTGATTCTATTTGGTTTGTGATAGAATTCATCACGTTATTTAATTTTTTTGTCACATTAATAGGGGTAATGAAATGTATGAATCTTGAATGTGTAATAAAAGTATATTATAATCACTGGTTCAAGTTTGAATTTCGTAGTCATATACATAATGGATTATAGAAGAAAATTAATATATAGTTTATCTGCATATTACAAGAAATGCCAAACACAAGTGATATCATTACAAGTGTAGGGCGATTATAAATAAGATTTCAATCTGAACATTTTCCTTTAATCTAATAGCAGATAAAACTACATTTTGATGTTCCTATGATCTACATTATACCACAGCGTAGTGTGACTATGGGGAGGTAACATCACCTAGCATCATTGTCAGGGATGATTTGACTTTGTTCCCTAGGTAAAACAAAATCTCTTTTAGAATTTTTTGGCAGAAAGAGGTTGAAATTAACAAGTTGTTCCCTCGACCTGATGAATCCCCTTTTCCAATTTTCTTATCACCTCTTTCATTCATGTATCCATATGTGTGCCTATTATACTCACCACTATACTATAACAATCGAATTCCTTACACTTTTTCCATTGTATATATCTTACTTACCACATCATACACTAACCTCCCTTTAATAGTTTTGATGTATTCTCTCTGCACTGCTACACATTGGCTTCATCAAGAAGACATACTTGGAGAAATCCCAACCAGGATCTTGTATCCCTTATTTCAAACCTTGAGTGCCTCATATACGCCTTAAATTAACAATCTAAAAATTTATTCATTAGGCCCTCAAGAACCCAAATAACTAAAATGTTACCTCAATCATCACTGATGATGATTTCCCAATTTCCATGCTCTTAGACTAGCCATTTGAATGCCACGCCTATGAAGGTTGCATGCGAGCACATCTGATCACTTAATCCTAGAAGCAGATAAATCCATAAGTAGTTGAGAAAGCCAAAACCTCGATCTTGTTTACCATTACTACAAACCTGATTCTACAACACATTATGTTCAGACAATTTCAGCCCTGTAATCAACCAAACTAGATGAACCAACCATTAGCTTGGGTGGTCGCATGGTATGACCTACTAGTTCTACATAGGGTGTTGCATGATATGCTTAAAATTTACCTAAATTTGTTGCCCTGATTCAGTGTTCAGAAAAGGGTAACTATTGAAGAACATATCAATGCATTCTAGGATTTCATTTATAATTTCATGGTGGAATATGAAGGCGTCTTCATGAGACTTTTTGTATAGACCCTTCAGGGATATGTACAAAAACAATTTTTCACCCTTGCCCCTAACTCATTATATTCCTGGGATGATTTGGATAGGACATTTCAAGCCCAATGGTGTGAGAAGAAATAATTTTAGTATTATCTTACTGAATTTTAAGTGGTAATGATAGGTCATGAGAAAGGGTAGAGAAAATCACGAAGATATTTAATATACTCTACAACAAAATCCTAAATGAGATTAAACCGACCACCATTGCTTCCATGGTGAATTATGCAGTTGCCTTCGATCCATATTTCTCGATTATGATGAGGGAGAGATGACCTTGAAACTTATCAGACATGTAGTTTGATGTGGCTGAGATAGAAGGAAAATTATCTACAACAGGGAAACAAAGAAGTTTAGAAACAATAGATGAGAATCATGACCCAAAAAGAGAGGGGGGAGGAAATCAAGACAAGGGTAAGAAAAAGATAGAAGAGGAACCCAAACAATCAACTTATCAAATGGATCGTTTTGAGGAAAGGATTGAATAAATGAATCGATGGATTAAGAATCTGTCAAAAAAGTTTCCAAGCTTAAGGCTGAGGGGTTGAGAGTGAATCCTAGACAACCACCTCATAACCAATCTTCCATAAAAATTTCCACCCACAACAAATGAATAGGATATAAGAGCCAAGGAGAAACCTATACAACCCTCACAAGTAGATAGCTCAACCTCTAAATGGAAGAATATCCTGATGAGTATGTATAAGAGGAGTCATAAATTAGGTTCAAGACCAAGGGCCCACCATTATCATTAATGAGAATGGTTACACGCACTCCCTTATGACACATAAAAATTATATCCTGTATGATTGTGAAGGGGTATGAATACTACAAAATCCGACCCTCTTAATATCAGAAAATAATGGACTTCGTTATGAAAAAAATTAGAAGGACCTATGACCTACAACCCAGGGAAGGATGACTTGTCATCACAAATTTATAGAATAAACTAAACAAACCTTTAATGTCATCACCTTATCTTGAACCTACAGAAACGGATATCCTCCCACCTCCCGAACCCTTAACAAGAACACAAGAGGTCTCAATAAAGAAGAAGAATACTCAAGACCAAAACCCAACATCTACACAAGAAACATAGGTGACTAAAGATCCTATACCTCCACCTCCCCATAGCCAACCAATTAAGGAGGCACAATGAAACTTACCCCCTCTTTTCAATGTTGAGTAAGAAATAAAAAAATACAAAAAATCATGATATTACCTAAATAGATCACCCACAATGACACTCTCAACATCCAATAAGATCATCTTCATGTGGATTGTGGGACCCAGGTAGAGGAACAAGATGATGATAGACCTCCTTTCTAAATTACCCTAAATGTTCAGAATAAGTTACTACATAATTGTATGTTATATTCAAGGACATCTCATAATCTCATGTCCAAATTGGTTATAATAGAGTTGGGACTGGACATCACCAAAGAATACCACGACTTATACTCTTTCGGTTCTATGAGAGTAAAATGCATTGGGCTCATCAAAGACTTGGTAGTCTCCCTTACCCAAACACTAAATAAAAGTATGGTCATGGATATGGTGGTAGCTAATATCCCGACCTCATATGGTGTGCTCTTTTCCAGATCATGGGCTAGGAAATTGGGAGGAACCCTTCAAATGAACTTGTCATATACCACCATACAAGTCTATGGGGGACAAGAATGTAGAATCTATAGAGAATCCAAATGCATGCACATTATTAGAAATGAAAGAAGTATAAGAACATATTGATCTATGCCACAAAATAATCGATGGGAAGTTATTGCTTATCAATCAATCTTGAATTCACCATTGAGGAAAATACTATCCTCATTGAACGAGAGCTAATATATAAATTTGATCATGTATTGAAGTTGTTCTTTGATGGAGCATGTTCCTGAGAAGGCACAGGAGCTGGGGTGATTTTGATAGCACCCGTGGGGCAAAGAATCTCATTCTGCTATAAACTAGAATTTTATGCCACTAACAATGTTGCCGAATATGAAGCATTAATTCTCTAGAGATAACCCATAAAATTAGAGTAAAAAACCTCGTGGTGTTTGGGTATTCAGAATACTAAGCACCCTTGAATTAGATCATACCGAAATGTTGTATGGGATATTATTGAGAATTATTTTGATTCTTTTAAAATCACATTTGTGTGCGAGGAGGATAATCAATGCACAGATGCTTTGGCATTTGCATCCAACACCTTCTACCTTTTATACAAAAAAATGACCTCCTCATCAACTCATAAGGGAAAGACAGGATGACTGAAGCAAAGACCACAATTACAGGCATTGATTCCACACTAACAATGGTTGCACACTGAAAACCTGCTTTATAAATATTGTTACCAAGCCTAAGGGTGCATTAGTGACCCTACTAACTCAAGTTTTTAGGCAAGGGACAATGTTAGTGAAACTTGTTGAAGCTCCAAGGGTCAAAGCAATGAATTGACTCATAAATATCTAGAGATTTGTCCCTAAAATTACTCAAGAAAAGCAAGGAAACATCCAAAATAGAGATATTTGGAGGATTTCTAATTTGAGAAAAGGAGGAAAAATGGAAAGAGTTGAAAATCATGGCAAGTTCACTGTTTTTTCCCTAGCGAACTCAAGGAGGAGCTTGGCAACCCTAACTCAATTGCTATATAAGCAAGGTGAGGGTTATTGTGAAAGAGGTCATAGCATTTGAAAGGATAGCCTACTAAGTTGTTGAGAACTGTCTCATATCTGAAGAAGTGAGCTAGAAGGGAGAGAGAGGGAGAAGCAGAAGGGACAAAGGAAGACTGATATAACAGATGGTTGTAATCACTCTTTCATTATTAATATAGAACTGAAGTTGTGTTCCCTACTCCATGGTGTCGGTAACATAGTTCATTAAGTTGTTCAGTCGATACTTGTTTATATGAGTAGTTTAGTTGTATGCAAATATATGTTTGTTGTGTATTCATATATTGGTTTTCAAGGTTGTATGTGGCGATTGTGTTTGCCTTTCCTTTGTGCAGGAATTGATTTGGATCTGGCTTTGAGGGAGCTCTTCTTGGTTGCATTGTTATCTTCAAACAAATCTAGAAGGAGACTTGAGGTAACACTCTTTCCATACTTTGTTAATTGATATTTGTCTATGAACATGTGTATAACTTGGTAGCATCTGCAAATAATCTTACAGCTTGTCGAAGTTCCTAGGAAGGCATTTGAGGGTAGTTTTCATTCTCCATGTACACCGTGCATTTTACCCCATATCAGAATTGGTGACTCCACTGGGGACTATACATCTAGTTCCCGGTTTACCCAGAATCTTCTATGTTTTCCCCTCCTTCTAAGAGCTCCCTATACTTCTTTAAATCCTTTTCTAATCCACCAAGTATCTTGCTGCATCTTGTTTGTATACATTCATCTCAGAATTTGATCTTGAAAGCCCTCTGTTTGACTGATTTCGCACACTAACGCAAGTTAGCAGGCTACACAGAGCTTTATAAAGCATTGTGTCTATTCACAGGGGGCGTTAGTGGACCTACTAACTCTTTGTATCCACTGTTACAGAGCATTAGTATCCCAAGAATTTGATTTTCCGCAGTGCTTGTAAGCCAATAGGGGTGGGAAGCCTTCTCATGGACTGAAATAAGATTTGTTACTGCATTTTGCTAAGAAAATTGGTGTCCTAGAAATTTATTTTTAGGAAAAAAGGTTTTGTTTTTCTCTCTTAAAAACATTTTTTCTGAAAGAAAGACTCACCATTTTTATTCATCCTTCTGTTTAACTAGTTATAAGTTACTTCATTTTGGCTTCAAGTAGTTGTTAGGAAACATTGGAAAATAATCTTTTGGTTATGCATGTGTTGTAAGACTAAAGATGCATGGAAGAAACTATGAATATGTGAAAAATATGAATATGTAGAATACAACTTGTTTGCATCAAATTGAATTTTTTTTGAAAGCATTGTTTTTGCATGATTTATTGAGTTAGAGTCTCATCACATTTCATACTTCAACTCCCCTACCGAAGACAATAATCAAGTACACATAAAATTTACCTAAAATCAATCAGTAACTCTTAATTTGAGCAAACAAACATTAGTTAGGCTGGGATCTTTGGATAAGCATGTGAGTGAACTACCCAAGGTCAAAAACCAAACTAGTGTCATTAAAAGAGAGAAAAATTCCTTCTGCACTCATACTACCTGGACCACTCCAGTAAAAGCAGAGCTAAATATGAGACAACATCGGACTATAAGTTAAGGTAGCCCACCTTCTCTTTCAAATCCTTTGGGTATTCTGTGTATTGGGGATCCCTTCAGGGATTTCGGAGCTGAGTCAGGGACTCAGGTATCGTGCCCACATAGCTTGTTGTCTATGACTATGTCCCCCCTAGTGGTGTCTGTGATTTGAGGTATCTTTAGTGGCCAAGCTTATAGAGACTTACACAAGGTGACTAGGATAGGTTGTCCTGGTACCTAACACAGACAGACTTACTTTGTCTTCAGTTTTTGGGAGGGTTCTCGTTTTCACGAGAGTAATTGGCCCCTCAATCTGAGGTTCGTGTAAAGCTCTAAAGTAACCATAACTATACATCTGTCCATCCTTCTCTATTATTCATTGAGATACCGAGTTTCATATCCAGTGGTCAGTGCTTCTTAGACAAGGTATTTTCCCTTTTTTTGCTAATTGATAGACTTAGTGTATTTTTTAATATATTTTTAGGTACTTGAGTGTTATCATTTTGAGACTTTAACGAACATCATGATAAAATTTATTGATAAAAATTAATGGTCACTGTGGCTACATCTGGCCCTCATCGTCACTCTAGACAATTGCTAGGACTTCCTCTACACATTGTGGAGGATCCACCGAGCTCCTATGAACTAGACTCCCCATCATCGGGGAATCAGTCTCCCAGATCTCACACGGAATCTGTTTGGACAACCGATGATTCAAGTTTGCTGAAGGATTTCTTCCTAATTTTAGCCATCCGCTCAGGAATCAGTTGGGCCCACTCTTGATTCCAGTGGCACCAGTACTTCCTGCTTTGGTAGTTGGAACAATTCCACTTATCCAGTCGACGACTAATGGGTTGTGGAAATTTAGGGACACTTTTAGTCCTTCACCACTCCCCTAATAGACAGTCACCACAACACCGGTAATGGCAAATCCTGGTATCCCATTTGTCCTAGGTACAACCACTCACATGACACCCTCTATGAGTGGAACCCAACAGATGCTAGGTTCCACCCATATGGTGCCAAAATGCACACCTTTGATAAGTGCCACATACAGTGCTCCCTATAACACTCAGTGCAACACTATGGGCACAGTTCCCATTTACCAACAATATGGTTGGCCACCAATGTATAGTTCAAACCCTGAGATTCATATACCTGGGGGGGTCCCAATATGCACATGCCAGTAGGTAACATAATAGTTCCCCCTCTGTTCTCAGGCATGTATGGTCAGTCGCTAATTGACATGAGCATTCCCTCTGTCAATTAAGGAAAAATGGTTAGTTCTGTGTTGGGCGGGAATCCTCAAGGGATTCCCAACTAGTCCATGGGGGCACCGTACTTATCAAAGCAAGAGGAGGATCCGGGCACCCATATCACCACCTACCATCTTTGGAGTTTTTCTAAATCCATGGTGGATGATAGTGTCTAGTTACGTCTTTTTCCTCGCACCCTCATTGGCAACACAACTAAATGGTATATTGAGTTACCACGTGCGTGAGTAAACACCTTCGACGCTTTAGCGATGGAATTCCTAAATCACTTCCAGCAAGCCACCCGCTATGAGATTGGGACAGGGCTCCTCACTCTATTTCATCAGGATACCACCACCAACATCTCCGATCATATACATGAATGGAGAATAGGTGGAGTTTAGTCAAAGCTCCCCTCCCAGACTTTCTCTTAATGGACTGGTTCTTCAAGGCCTTACTCTAGCGAATCGTTAGAGATGTCACTCTAGGTGGTGCGGTCATAGAAAACCAATCCATATATCATGCCTAGCACTTATATTTGATATATTCATAGTCTATCACTCTCTACGATGTAATCCCCAATGCCCCTGGCAACCCCAATGATTCCACTACTACCAAATCGACTGTTCTTCCTACCGTAGGGATAAACTCTGTGCAATCTACACAAAATCTCGGTGGTAAGAAAAAGAAGAATAAGAAGAAGACCACTCCTTCTGAAGAGCAGTAAATAAAGTAGAAAAACCCAATACAAAAGGCCACTGCACCTCCTGACGAGGAAAAGGATAAACCCACCATATTTCCTTGCAAAATCTATGTTGAAGACCACATGACCTATCGATGTTCATGTCTTTAGGACTACAAAGAATACATTACTCAAAGCGATATTGGTAGGACCACCATTGTCCTAAATATTCCCTTACCCACTTAGCAGTAGAAAAACCTTATTGCAAACCAACCGCAACCCCTGTAAGGGGGCAACGATGTTTCACAACATCCTTCAGTTGGTGAAGAATCTTCTACCGTTTACACATTTGAAACAGTAGATCTACAAACAAGAGCCAAATCTTATGGAGCTCC
The DNA here is from genome assembly GCA_031772625.1 of Pinus tabuliformis. NCBI lineage: Eukaryota > Viridiplantae > Streptophyta > Pinopsida > Pinales > Pinaceae > Pinus > Pinus tabuliformis. The sequence goes on along the minus strand of CM062806.1, from coordinate 895,310,851 downwards.
TATCACTCATGCAACGGAACCTTCCTCAGGTCAAAACCCACCACCGCCCAACGATTTGCATATCGAAAGGCCGGTTGTGGACCTTGTAATTCGACCCCCAAAAGAGGAACTTCGACACACAACACAATACATCTGCATGTGCCCCCCAAAACTACAACATTATAGAAGATTTGGCAAAAGTGTTGTTAGCTATGTCAGCACTCGAAGTATTACAAACATGCCCAACACAACGGAAACCTTTGCTTTCAATTATTGGTGGTATCAACCCAGAGGATTCCATGCTTTCTATTTTCAACATGGACAAATGTAAACCTCCCCTTTCTCACCAGCTTGCATTCCAGATGCATATAACTTCGAAAGGTAAAGGTATACACAGAACTATCATCGATGAAGGTGCTTCTACCTACGTCATGTTAGCTTCATGTTGGCTCACTTTGGGTTCTCTGACCCTAACCGCGTGGTAGAATTCCCTTAAAGCTTTCGACGGCGACACTTTCACCCCAAAAGGTTACCTAGCTAGCTATCCCATCACCTTGAGTGGGAAAATGGTAACGGTAGATATTGAAGTCATGGATCATAAACTCAACTATAATATGCTTTTGGACTGCACTTGGACTTATGCCATGAAGGCCGTCGTGTCTTTTCTCTTCCCTATCATCTTCTTTCCCTTCGATGGAAAGATAGTCATAGTAGACCAGTTTTCCTTTTGCATTGCAAATTACTCTCTGTTACCTAGTAGCTTTGTACCCTTAGTGGGTGGTGTGCCTGACTCTTACATCAGTATCGATACCGGTCTACTGAAGGATTCTTCCATCATGCGTTGTTTCCCTCTTCAGTCGTCGAAGGTTTCATAGATGGTCAATATGCTTTCATCTATTCCTTATGAATAGACTGATCCATGGATCCTACCAGCTCCTTCAGACATTGACACTTATGGAGAACAAATGCCATTGTCTCCAGTTGAATTGGCCCACAAAGCCATTCAAATTGCATCTAAATCTCTAGTCACTTTGGTTTCAACCAACGGTACCACTAGCCCTCCCATCACAACTCCTTTCGATCCACTCAATCAATTCCTACCTAAGGACGAAGCTATTAGAGAGATCATGAGTTTAGAAGAGCGACCTTGGGAGGACTCGTACCATCGTGTTTCAATATCTGATTCAAACATGATGCCTCTTCAAATCCTATCACCTGACACACATAAAATCGTTTCCTCACCGTATATGACTATCCAACCTTTAGAATTAGAAGGAAAAAGGGGCAATATTTCAAAAACATTACTCCTCAATATTTCTGCCATGACAGCCATTGTGGAAAACATACATATTGGAGCCAATCACAATCCTGAGGAGATTGTGAGCTTCTCCTGCCCATTTAAGGAATTCTACGATGTTTTCCCTTAGTCTTATGAGGAAATGCATGGCATAGACCCTTCTATTGTCAAGCATGAAATCAAGGAAGATCGAGCATTATTTTTATGGTATTTTTCTTACTCATTAATATGAAAAATCCTCGAGTCTCCTTCTTCAGGTTCATTAAACTACCATGAAGAAGATCAAGCATTCTTTTTTGGGTATTTTTCTTGCTCATTAATCCAAAAAATCCTCGAGTGTCCTTCTTTAGGCTCATTAAACTATCATGAAAAATATCGAGCGTTCTTTTTATGGTATTCTTCTTGCTCGTTAATCTGAAAAACCTCGAGTCTCCTTCTTTGGGCTCGTTAATATACTACAAAGATGATTAGAGCACTTTTTGAGATATTTTATTTCTCTTTAAAAACATAAACATCTCCCAGTTTTCATTGTTGTGCTCGTTAAATCTATTCGACGATGGTCTGAGCAACTCTTTTTTGATCTTTTTCTAGCTCATTAAACTGAAAAAGACCAAGGGAGCATGCTTTTTAGTCGCCTTTTTCTTGCTCTTTAAATTGAAAAAATCCCGAGCTTTGTCTTTAGGTTCATTAAACTTTATAAAGATGACCCGAGCATTCTTTTAGGTACTTTTTTCGCTCGTTAGATTGAAAAATCCCAAGTTTTTTTCATCAGACTCGTTAAAAATACACGGTAAGAACTAGAGCACCTTCTTTTTTGGAACCATTTCTCACTCTTAAATTGAAAAATCCCCAAGTTTTTTCCCTCCTTCAAGCTCATTAATTCTATGAAGAAAGAATGAGCCGTTCTTTCTCCTCTTTTTCTTGCTCACTAATCTGAAAAAGATACTCTAAGTTTTCTTCATTTGACTTATTAAATTTTTTTGATGAAGGTATTGAGTTTTTCGTCACGTGACTCATTAAAAATTCACAATGAAAAATGAATTTAGTCCATCTCCTCGTACTCGTAAGAAAATGAGGTTGACATCTATTGAACATAGGTTTCTCTTTATCCGGATTCAATAGATTAACTTACGGAAAAGTAACCAATCTGGGTATACTATTAACCTTTTGTTATATCTGGTTAACAACTATGACAAAGGGACCACCATGGAGTCTCTCTTTACAATATTTTCAGACTCTCTAAATATGAAAAGACCACTAAGTTTTCTAGTCTCTTTAAATTACACAGACAAGATATAGAGTCACTCTTTTTACGATACTTTTCAGACTCTTAAAACATGAAAAAATCGACGAGTTTGCCTGTTTGGACTCATTAAACTAATTAGATAGGGAAAAGAGTCGTTCTTTTTGTGATCCTTTTCAGACTCTTTAAATATGAAAAGAACGATGAGTTTACCCATTTTGACTCATTAAATTAATCAGACGAGGAAAATGGACAGTAAAATTTTATTCCATACTACAAAGTGTGGTTTGGCAGCAGTCGTTCCCTTGAACATGGCACTCCCTTAGATAAACCTTCCTTGTGATGGCCTCTCAATATGAATCCTACCATCCTATGAGTTTAGCATAAATACCCTGATGTAATTGTATCTCTGTATCCTAAACACTCTGTAGTGTTCATGAGTCTAGTGCTGCATGGTTAAAACTATTGTCGTGCCTTCTATTGTTCAAGGGTTAACCTTTTGTTTCCTCCATCAACCCATCAAGCATATCCTTCCATCATGCCCTCCATTGTTTATACCCAAATGCTCAAAAGATTCTCCAAAAAAAAAATCATTCTTGTCCCTTTTCATGTCAATTGATGTAGGACACATTATTTCCTACCTTTCAACAGGTTTCTTCCTATCGACTTCATACTCTATCTAGGAAGATAACACAAAAACACATTCAGTGCCTTGGTACTTGTAGACATTAGTGGCAGGTTACCTTGTGTTTAATCAGAGGTTCTCATTATTGGCTCCTAGTTGAGCGATTCTACGGGTGTTCGACGACAAATACATCTTTCATACTCGTTAGATTGCACTGTGCATCTTGGAGACCATCACCATTATTGGTGGCCTTCCTCGCATCTATTAACGGTCTCCATTATTAACTGGTAATCAGATGATTTCATGCATGTTCAACGTCAATGCATATTTTCACATGTATTGATCTATGCTATTCGATGAAGCAAAAATCAAGACCTTGGGTAGGGGCTTGCATCATTCAGCCGCCTTCCTCTCACAAGTTGCAGATATTGTCTTTTGGAGACAGTTGTTTCAGGATGATCCTATTATGACACTGGACCCACATTGTGCTTATCGACAGCCAGTATTGTCATATCTCTTTGGAGAGAATCACTCTGACATAGCTACTGAGCATGGAAATACCCGACTTAGGACATGATTTTAGCAGTTATATATATATGTGCTGTATCAGGTTTCCCTTGCCGCCCAAAGCTTCTCTCTCTCATTTTGACAGAAAAGTTACAGTTTTAGTAAAGTATTTCAAAATCGTCCCTGCCTCTGATCCCATACTTTAAGGGGAATCTGTTATACAACAAAATGACCTCATCATCAACTCAGAGGGGAAAGACAGGATTACTGAAGCAAAGACCACAATTACAGACCTTGATTCCACACTAATGCTAGTTACACACTGAAAACCTACTTTATAAAGCTTGTAACCAAGCCGAAGGGTGTGTTAGTGACCCTACTAACTCAAGTTGTTAGGTAAGGGACAACGTTAGTGAAACTTGGTGAAGTTCCAAGGGTCAAAGCAATGAATTGACTCATAAATATCTAGATATTTTTCCCTAAAATTACTCAAGAAAAGCAAGGAAATATCCAAAATTGAGATATTTGGAGGATTTCTAATCTAAGAAAAGGAGGCAAACTGGAAAGAGATGAAAAGCATGGCAAGTTCATTGCTTTTTCCCTAGTGAAATCAAGGAGGAGCTTGGCAAACCTAACTCAATTGCTATATAAGAAAGGTGAGGGTTATATTGAAAGAGGTCAGAGCATTTGAAAGGATAGCCTACTAAGATGTTGAGAACTATCTCATATCTGAAGAAGTGAGCTAGAAGGGAGAGAGAGAGAGAAGTGGAAGGGGTAAAGGAAGACTGATACAATAGATAGTTGTAATCACTCTTTCATTATTAAAATAGAACTGTAGTTGTGTTCCCTACTCCATGGTGTTGTAACATAGTTCATTAAGTTGTTCAATCGATACTTGTTTATATGAGTAGTTTAGTTGTATGTAAATATATGTTCGTTGTGTATTCATATATTGGTTTTCAAGGTTGTATGCGGTGATTGTGTTTGCTGCAGGAATTGATTTGGAGCCGGCTTTGAGGGATTTCTTCTTTGGTACATTGTGATCTCCAAACAAATCTAGAAGGACACTTTAGGTAACACTCTTTCCATACTTTGTTAATTGATATTCGTCTATGAACATGTGTATAACTTGGTAGCACCTGCAGATAATATTACACTCTGTCGAAGGTCCCCAGAAGGCCTTTGAGGGTAGTTTTCATTATCCATAAACCATGCATTTTACCCCATAGTACTACCCTCCTAAGGTTGAAATATGAGGTGGAAATGTGTTACCAACTATCCGTTCCAGACAACGTCAAACATTAGCAAGTCTTTGAGGATGACCAGCAGTTAAAAATGTTCCTAGAGCTTGGGGATGAATTTTCAGCAATGAACATTTATTCAAATGAAGAACCACTTGAAGATGATCAAGTTGAATACTTCACCCAAGATGATAACAACAAGTTTCTAAATCAATTTAGAGGCCATGAAGTAATCTAACTCACTGACAATGTCATCCTCAAGGGATTAGTTTGTCTCGAGCAATTTTTTTATCAGAATGATATACCTTCTAGGTCAGTCTTTAAGCCAGTAGATGATAACATGGAGGAACATAACCTTGGAATAGAAGAAAATCCACAAAAGGTAAAACTTGTCAATTCCTTGCATAATCCCTATAAAAAGAGTTACTATGAGTTCTTTCTTCAATGTAAAGATGTTTTTGCATGGAGTTATGAATATTTGAAAACTTAGATACTTCCATTATTCAATATAGGATACTGTTGAACGAAAATTCTAAGCCTTTTGTGCAAAAAAACATGAGATTCAATCACATCGTATTGCAACGAATAGAAAAGGACATAAGAAAGTTGTTAGATATAAAGATCATAGTCCCATTGAGATACTTTCAATGGGTGAAAAATTTAGTACCATTTCTGAAAAAGAATGGAGACATTAGACTTTGTGTGGATTTCAAGAACTTGAATTGGTGTTCACTAAAGGAAAAATATCCCCTCCCTAAAATGGATCAGTTGATGTAAAAAGTGATAGGAGCATCCAAAATATCCATGATGGACATCTTCTTAGGTTGCAATCATATAGAAATTCACCCAGATGATAAAGACAAAACTGAATTTATGACTCCATGGTGTAGGTTTATGTATGACAAAATTCCATTTGGGTTGGTGAATGTAGGAGCTACCTTTAAAAGGGGCGTCGATATCACATTTGTTGGAGGGAGATATTGGTTCATAATTATCTATCTATATGACATGATTATGTTTTTCAAAATCATATGATGATCATTTGGGGAATTTGAGACAAACCTTCCTTAAGTGCTCAAAATTTGGCCTCTCATTTAATCCTAAGAAGTCATTATTTGTGTTGTAAGAAGGAAGGCTATTGTCTCAAAAGAAGGTGTCAGGATTGACCTAGAGTGGGTAGAACCCATTTCAATTATTGGTTTACCTCGTAATAAGAAAAAAGTTCGGTCCTTCTTAGGTAAGATCAATATCCTACACTAATTTATTGCAAAACTTGCATATGTCTTAAAGCACATTCGAGGCATGCTCAAGAAAAATAGTGAGCTTCAATGGACTCTAGAAGTGCAAGAATCATTTGAGAAATCAATAAGGCTATTTTGTAATCCCTAGTTTTTAGTGAGTCTTGATTTTTAGAAACAATTTTAGATCTTCTCCTTTGCATCCGAACATACATAGTTGCATTTTTATTGCAAAAGAAAGAATAAGGGTACGAACAAAATATTGCATTATTAAATCGCACCCTAAAGGATGTTGACATTAAATACATTATCTTGGATAAACATGTGTTCTATGGTAAATGCTTTCAAGGAATTTATAGAATATGTGCTACACTCTAAGGTGATACTGTATGTACCATCTACAACAATAAAATAAATACTTTTTCAACCCAATAGTGATGGTCGACGAGGAAAATGGATAGAAATTTTATAAGAATATGATTTGGATATTAATCCTACTAAGTTTATCAAGGGTCCAAGATTAGCTAAATTCTTGAATGAGGCAAATCATGTTGCACTAGAAGTGTGCACTGTTGAATATCTTTACAGTGTCTTAGTAGAGGAGAATCCACAAGAGCCTTCTTCTTCATATGAAGAGAATGCATAAGAACCTATTCATCTTAGAGGAGAGAAACCATAAGAAACTCTCTTTCTGGTAGGAAAGAATTCACAAGAACCCTTCCCACCGAACGAAACAAATCCACAAGAACACTTCTAGAAGAACTTCTTGAAGTTCCAAAATTATCCATGGTATCAATATATCTTCTTCGTTTTGCAGAGTTTGGAATGTCCACCTGATATTTTGAAGGCCAAATGCAAATATTTAAAACTGAAAGTGATCAAATAATGAATTTTGGCTGATAGATTATTCTAGAAATATCTTGTTGGAATCCTACTCACTTGTGTAGATGAAGACCAACCATCGTAGATCACATCATAAATTCATCAAGAAGCATGTGGAGGACATCATGCATGGAAGCTCATAGCTCACATAATATTGAAGGTGGAGTATTATTAACCATCCATTTTTAGGGATGCCATTGTTTTTGTTTTAGACTATCCAAAATGTCAAATGTTTACAGGAAAGCAAAATCTTCAACCTTTTTCACTGAATCCTATCAAGGTTCAAGTTGTTTTCCAGCAAGGGGGTTTGGATTTCATAAGAGAAATACATATGAACTCAAGTGGGAAACATAGATACATTATCATGACCACTGATTATTTCACCAAGTGGGTGGAAGACATTCCAACCCGCAAAGTCGACGAGAATGTTGTTATAGCCTTGTTAGAGGACAATATTCTTTCATGTTTTGAGTGCCCGAGGAAGATCGTCATAGATAATGTCCAAGATTTCAATTAGTTCAAAGTGACAATTTTTTGTATAGATTACAATATAAATTTGTTGCATTGCACAACTTATTACCCCAGGGAAATGATATAGCAGAGTCAACAAATAACAACATGGTGAATATTATCAAAAGAATGTTGGATAAGACCAAGAGGAATTGGGATGCAAATCTCAAATATTTGTTTGGGCAAACAGGATCAACACCAAAAGAGCTATGGACACATGTCTCTACCATCTAGTGTATGGAATGGATGTGGTATCTCCTATGAACCTCATAGCGTTAGTGGTGAAATTATTGCAATAGGAAAAATGAGGTATCAATTCAATGCAAAGAATGATCTATCAAATGATAAAAGTTTAGAAAAAAAGGAAAGTAGCCTTAACCAAAGTTGAAGCCCACCAATAAAGGGTATAGGCTACATTTGATAGAAATGCCAAAGAAAAAGACATACAGGTTGGGGATCTTGTGTTGATTTTTGGATTGGCCCATTTCAAGTATAAGAAGTTGTTGATAACAACACTTCTTAATTGGAGGCACAAGATGGATATTATCTTTGGAATCATGTAAATGGAAGGTTCCTGGAGAATTCCTTCACCTTAAAAAAAATAGAAGTTCTTTATGTCTAAATGGTTTAAACATGGTTTTTGGAATTTATTTTCAATAATACATGAGAAGGAACATGTTATTCTATTGAACTACATACTCCATAGCAGAGTGTCAATAAGGCACTAGAAGTGTGAAGTTCTTAATAAACCATAGGGGATTGTTTTCCCCTATGGAGTTGATGTTGGTGCTAGATATGTGAAAACCCATGAAATGTAGGCTGAGAGCACAAATTTGAGTGCAATCAGGGAGGAGTGGTTCCAAATACCACCATATGTTGTTCAACATGGGGAAATTCTTGTTGAGTGCACGGTACTGAAAACATTGACATATCACACTAGAAGGCACATTGGGGCATGGACACGTTAAAACACATTAGGAAGAGTCAGAAGATGGAAGTGGAACTAGCAGAATTTGTGCACTACCTGCATCTAAGAGCATCATCACTCACTCATTAGACGACTACCATTATCACATGACCTAAAGGTGCATGAGGGTTACAACATGGCGGCCATGTGTCACCATCACGGGCCTTTCACATGACCTCATGGCGTGAAATTTTCACCTTCCAACTAGTGCAAAAGGTTGGTGCGTGTCCTCGCCCACATCACTTATGGCCCATTGTTACACCACATTATCATCACCTCCACCCACTGCCACATTAGCCTCCACATGGAAACTTTTTGTTCCTCCCCTCTGCATTCACCTCATATGCCATGTCACCCACCATGTCCATAGCCATGTCTTTAGTCCACCCACCCACTGCCTTCCACATGTCTCAATCTCAAACCTTAGTAGACCACCATAATGTCAAAAATACTTTAGTGCAAAAACTACCATGCATGATTGAACGATGAAGAGAGTTGTTCATTTGATAATTGCAAGAGGTTTCACACCAGAAATATGCATGATGGTTAGTTAAGCCAAGGGTCGTGGAGCCAGACACGTGTCAACCCTTCGTCGTCCTTCCACCACCTTGAGGCCTTCCATAGTCAAGAGCTTGATGCTGCAAAAACATGCCACTTTTCCTCCAGATAAATTATATTTCCCCATGCATACTTCACGCCAAATGTACCTCACATCGTACCGACAATAATATCATGTCATCAACTAGCCTAGAAAATCATGGTATTTATATGTGGCATACCAACTATAAATCACAATAGAGGGGAAAAGTGACTCATTTATAGATTAACTGTGTAGGGCCTGAACTTTTAAAGCTACAATGTGTAACATAATCTAAGCATAAAGTCTACAAATCTAGGTTATTGCTCAAGTGTACTATTAATTCTTCTCTCCAAGGACTTTGCATTACTGTTCTCAAGATAATTGTGTTCTCTTAATATTCCTTCATATGAGTAAAAAAAATCTCACCTCCTTTCATGTAGCCTCACCCAAGGAATTATAAATATTGTAACTTATGAATGATTAAATTTCTACGGTAGAATTAGGTTGGGATTGCTCCTACACCATTAAAATCATATCAATAAGGCACAAGGCCTAGGTCCTACTCTCACCAGCCAAAGTGTCACCTTAGAAAAATTATTATAACTACAGCTTAACACCCCCTCCCATGGTATCCAGACATGTGTTACTCCACTTCTTCTCTCTAAAATTCTGAGACTTATCCGTACAATGGCATGTTTTCCTCTTTGGGAGGATTATGCAAATGCTAAAGGTGAAGGTCATATATATCATCTCTTCAATACATATATCAAGACTAGAGGAATTCCTACATCACCCCTCAAACTAGAAAAATAACCCCATGGCTCAATTGAACAAATGAATATACCAACTGTGTATGTAGAATTCAAAGGGGTCTAGCTATTGTCTTTAGAGATGGGGCAGAATCCAAAGAAAATAGAATCAGAACTTGATCAAGCAAAATAATGTATCGAGAGATTGGAAATTCATTCATACTTGTAGACAAAGAATAAAAATGGCAATGTATATTTCGAAATGGCCAAATAAATGATCTGGGAAAATATTATTAAGTTAATAGGAAAGAACTCAGAATAGTTAGAACTAGTGTAGTTAAATATAGAAATGATTAAGACAACTCATAAAGAAGTAGAGATTCTCAAAGCACATGCTGGGACAACCTCACGGAAGGTCAAGGTAATAGCCAATTTCTTAAATCATATGATTAATTAAGAAGTGAGGAAGGAAAACTTTTACCACTACTACTTGACCGCTAAAGCATCTCATTTAGAGAGGAAACATAGAATGATATTGCAGATAGAAGAGAAAGTTAGTAGAGTGATTGAAGAGGTGGAGAGGTCTAAAGGTAGGTGTGAAGAATTGCATAATAAATGTTTACCACCATTATATAATGATAATGGAAACATGTTTCCCAAGGATTGTATCTTGGATAGCCTACATCTCGCAGAGGGTAATAAAATAAATTTTGAGGATGTGGAACATACCTCACAAGAAGAGGACTTAACAAGTATTTACAAGAAGCACTTCGAACTCCTATTCATGCTGAAGAAAATTTTCAAAGAGAAAGGAGTAGTCAATTAGGAACCTATCATGGGCTTGGAGATGGAAATAACAAAGTGTGGTTGGGCAACGTACCAAATTAACAGGAGTAGAATAGTATGTGGAGAATATATAGATCAGTTGTATATGCAGGGTCAGCGTTCGGGCTGAGAGTGACTTGTATTCTAGCAAACATGAAAAGAAACACTTTCAACCATACTACTAACAACATGTTTTCCAGAATGCCCAATGCACCATAGCACCCAACTCAGTCAATGCCCAAGAGTAGGAAACAAACTTGTGCCCATCCAAGAAGGAGATTCTATCAAAGCCAAATATATAGGGTCCCACTCCATGACCAACATATTTTCCAAAGAAACATATAGAAGAAGTTAGTTACAATACAGTTATAATTTTTTTAACAAAATTGAGTGTTCTTCAAAATACCACTAGTGTTTTAGAGTAGGGCTAAGCTCTTTGAGTTTCTATATCTAGGCCTAATTTTGAAATGGAAAGTGGGGAGTGGGGGGGATATTGGTTTTAGGGGAAACTCTACCAAATATTTTGGGGAATTGATGGGAGGTCTTGAAGCAATTTTGGGGAAGAATTCTGAAATAAGTCTTGGGCTATCTATTTTTCTCATCATGTATGATTTCATGTTACCTTTATTTTCAAGTTTACTACTAATAGAATGAAATTTTATGTATTTTTCATGGAATTTTGAGTTGGGAACCTAATTTGTTATGAGAATTTTGTATAATTGTATGAATATTTTAGGATGAAATGAATTTTGGCATCAGTATGGTGGTTGGTTTCATTTTTTCAAGATATATCAAACTAACTTGAAGAGTATCTTGTCTTTATTGATATTTCTTCCCAGGCTTTTAAAGGAATTGGTAAATTTCAAAATTATGGGTTTCTAACAGTTGAATTCTTAATTTCTTAATCATCTACAAGGGTTTATTTGGTTTAAATAAATTCTTGACTTCTCCTATAATTAGGTAAAGTTTGATTCTATATTTTTGTTATGCAACAAGCTCACAAAATAGAAGAAGAGATAGATCAATGAATTCAAAATAAGCCTCTTCAAGGGGGGAATTTCCTTTTGATTACACAAATGGAAAATTATTAGATGATACAAATGGCAATACCACCTTTCTATATATGGGAGTCTAAGGGGTCATAATATAATCAAAGCTGACACAACAATAAGAATGTAAGGGAAGAATACTAACAATAGTGGGCTTCTATGGGGCACAATAATAATAATATGGGGACTACATGGGCACAGCAGTACAATAAGGGGGTTTCACTAATCACAATAAGGGGCTACACTAGTAGTATAGGGACTTAACTTGCTCCTCTCCTTCAAAAAGTGGTGTCCTCAATGCTAGAGTAGTTATGGATGCTTCTATATAAAATTTTCATCCTCCCATGTGAAATCCTCAGAAGGTAAGTTCTTCCAGTTGATAAGATACTCTGAAATTGATCGATTTCATAGCTATCGGGTTCTTGTTTCCATGACTGCTTCAGGTTCCACTATGATTTTTCCTTCCTCCACAAGTTCCGGTAATACTGTTTGAACTGGGAGCTTGTCACCTATAACTTTCTTTAAGCATGAAACATGGAAAATTGGGTGCACTTGGGAAGATGCGGGAAGCTCCAATTTGTACGCCATAGTACCAGTCTTTTACAACACCTTGTAAGGACCATAATACTTTGGTGATAATTTATTATCCTTATTAGCTTTATTGAGGGACATTTGTTTGTATGGTTGTAGTCGTAAAAATACCTAGTCACATACATCAAAACTTATTTTTTTGCGATGTTGATATGCCTATTATTTCATTTGATTCTATGCCAAAGTGAGGTTATCCTTTAAGAGTTGGAGAACTTGTTGATGCTTGATGTGATCTTCCATTGCTTGAACCTTAGAATTTTCTCTTAAAGAAGATGTGATGGATGGTGTATGATATCCATAAAGTTCCTTAAATGGGGTTTTTTTGCTTAAGTGTTATACCACAATTCAACCCTAGGTAACCACTTGACCCATTGTGTTCGTTTATCAGATACAAAGCAATGAAGATATCTTTCCAAACATTTTTTCACTATATTCGTTTTTCCATCTACCTTAAGAGTTTGAGGAATGGTAATTCCTGCTAATGCACTACAAGATATGATTAGATTCATTTCTTCCTTCTCTGGGGTTGGTTCTTGGTGTATATCCTCTTCTTTTGACATCTCTTTATCATTTTCTTCCTCCTCTTCACAAACTACGTAAAACACTTATGACCTTTAGTGTATTTTCTATCACAGTTGTAACAAAGTTCTTTTTCTCCTTTTTATTCCAAGTGTTGTGGTGTCAACCTTGTATGTTGTGGAAGGCTAGGAGAAACAACACTTCATATTTATAGTTGTGAGTGGTAGGATTCCTTACTTCCATAATTTTTCTTTCAATTTTTCTTTCCATCTTGAATGCCTTCTCCAATGAATGAGGCTCCCAAATACGAACCTCATGTTGAATGTTATCCTTTAATGTCCCTATGAAGACATCAATCCTTTGCTTCTCTGGAATACCATTTACCCTTATATTTATTTTTTACAAGTCCTCAATGTGCTTTGCCATTGAACCATTTTGTTTTAGATTTATCAATTGGCTAAAGAAGGTGTTTCTCTTTGTATCCTCATAATGTGCTATCATTTCCTCCATGAAAATTGACCAGGTGACAAGTGGTTTACTAGAACAAAGCCCTCTATACCATACAAACTAATTTAATTTTAAATATAAAGATGCAATATGTACCTTTTGTAATAGTTTCACATCATGTAATCAAAATATTGGTCCATCTATAGTATCCAAGTTACCAGATCCTTGCCATCAAACTTCCTCATATCTCTTTCTCTTGTTGTTAGGAGCTCGATCTTGCAACGACTGTAACTATATAATTTCAAATTTAAAAGTTCTAAAATTTCATCCTGTGGTAGCCCTATACGTCCCCTTTCCAACCCCATAGGTCTGATCATGATTGGATTCTTCAAGGAAGAGTTATGCCCAATCTCCCATGATGACCTGATTATAGACTAGTTTAGTAAAGTGCAATTGTATGAAGTTCCACATGTCATTGTTTCAATATTCGGCCCTGAAAACGATACCTGACAAACTAAAGTATGTCCACATTCTGTCACTAATTCAAAAAATTGAATTATATGCTTAGAGATAAATTTATGATGATTTTCCCCAGGTCACCTATTTGAGATGGAATTCGGGAGCCTGCAAAAACCCTAATGTCCTTAGATCATATCTCATAAAATATAGTGAGACAAGATCTAAAATTTAGACAAGGGGTTCATCCAAATTTCGACTCAATTGGGTTTTTAATTTCCACTTCTGACTTTTCGTTTAAAAATGTTACAGAAAAACTTCCACGATGACTTGTTGGATATGGAATTCTGGAGCCTACAATCACCCTAAATTACTCACCTCATATCTCTGCGACTATAGAGATATAAGATCTGAAATTTGGCCATTCGGTTCATCAGGATTTCATCTCAAATGGGTTTTAATTTCAGCTCCTAAAGCTTCATAGAAAAACGTTAGAGAAAAATTCCATGATGTTATGCAATCCAAAGCTCTAATACCAAATGTTATGCAATTAACTCACAAAATAGAAGAAGAGATAGATCAGTGACTTCAAAATTAGCCTCTTAGAGGGGCAAACCTCCTTTATATTACATAAATGAACAATTCTTCAATGATACAAATGACAATATCCCCTTTCTATATATAGGATTCTAAGGGGTCACAATATAATCCGAGCTAACATAACAATAATAATTTAAGGGCACAAGAATAACAATAGTGGGCTTCTATGGGGCATAATAATAACAATATGGGGACTACGTGGGAACAAAAATATAACAAGGGGGTTGCACTAATAATAATAAGGGGCTACACTAGTAGTATAGGGACCTAATGATTTTTCATCCATATTTTACTTTTTCAAAACTTTTATGTCAAACCCAAGGGTTATGAATGCTCCTGCTCAAAATGAGTGGAAATGCAGCTCACCAAAAGAGTTAAAGTATGGTTTTTTCCCCTAACCTTGATTCACAAACAACTCAATAATTAAATGTTACCTTAAGCGATATTTAAGATAAATTTAAATGATTTTATTTTTGCACGTCATGTTTTCACGAAGAGAACTCAACAAGGGTCGAATCGAATAAGAACAATTTATTAGGTTCTCTATTGGGTTCTCTATAGTCCATTATTTGTATGTCTAAGTCTTCTTGATGAGTCAATATGTGTCAAACATGATTTAACTTTCTAAAAATCATCATGTTCACACTTTTTCCTTGTTGAGAAATGACAACAAGAAATTCCAATTTAATTTGTCCTTGAATTAAACTGTGAATTAAAATCGAATTCTATTCTCATAGCAACTTGTAAATAGTTAATTAAGTTTAATTAAATTAATTATCTTAGGAATTTTGAGTTGGAAGTATTTATGTATTCATGTACATGTTCTCCCTCAAATTTAGGGGTCTAGGATGAGTTTATTTGAGTTGTAATTAGATAATTCAGTTTGACTGAGTTATAAACAGTTAAAGTAGTTCTCACTGTTTATGGAACTAGTAGAGGTCTAGTAGTGAGTTGGTGCACTAGTGCATCCTCAGTGCTACTCCAACTAACTGAGCATCACCTCATGAGAAAACCATGCATGTTAGTTTATAGAATGACCTAGTTGAGGCTAGGGTGTAGGGATATTGTAATATCAGTTGTATGATGATCCGAGTTGTACAGGTCATGCATGCAATAAGAGAAGGAGACATTTTTGGATTGCGTAGTTATGGAGGAAGGATTTCCCAATTAAATATGGATTGATACTCACATGAATTGCGCAAGGAAATATGGTCTTGGTAGGCAACAGAAATTGGCTAAGTGTTACTCAGTGTGGGCTTTTGCAACAAAGAGTTGATCATACTTGTGCAAGAATTGTTCTAGTGAGAACAAGCATTGTATTATCATTCATATTTATGATTGATGCAATAGATAGTCGGGGCTTTCAACAATGTATTTCCAGAGAGAAACAATTGATTTATGTGTCTTTGATTATCTTCATCTTGTCAATTATTGTTTTCATTGATCATTGGTTTTTTTTTGAAGAGTAGATTACATTCTTGTCTTGTGTTTTAGTACATTACATGAGTTGTGAATCTACAAGAAAATCTAAATCATATTGGAGCTGAAGCCAGTTTGGAGTACATTCCCACGAAGCAGCAATATGTTGAAATTTTTTACAAAGGCATTATCAAGAAGTAAATTTGAGTTTCACAAAGACAGGACCAGGGTAGCTGATAATCCCTTTCTTCTTGAGACGGAGTGTTGATAAATGGCAACAATAAATTCCATTTTAATTTGTCCTTGAATTAAACTGTGAATTAAAATCAAATTCTATTCTCATAGCAACTTGTAAATAGTTAATTAAGTTTAATTAACTCAATTAGTTTAGGAATTTTGAGCTGGATGTCTTTCTGTAGTCATGTATATGTTTTCCCTAAATTTTAGGGGTCCATAATGATTTTATTTGATTTGTAATTAGATAACTCAATTTTACTAAGTTATAGATAGTAAAACTAGTTCTAACTATTTATGGAACTAGTAGAGGTTTAGTAGTGAGTTGGTGCACTGGTGCATCCTTAGTGCTACTCCAGCTAACTAAATATTCCCTCATGATAAACTCATGCATATCAGTTTAGAGAAAGACCCAGTTGAGACTAGAATGTAGGAACATTGTACTATCAGTTGTATGATGATCCAAGTTACACAGGTCATGCATGAAATAAAAGAAGGACCCAGTTTTGGATTGCGCAGTTATGGAGGAAGTATTTCCCAACTAAATATGGATTGATCCTCAGAGGAATCGTTCAAGGAAATAGGGGCTTGGTAGCATTAAAAAATTGACCAAGTGTTGGTCTCTGTGGGATTGTGAAGCAGCGAGGTGATCATGATTGTGTAGTAATTGTTCTAGTGAGAACAAACTTTGTATTATCACTCAGATTTATGATTAATGAAATATATAGTTCAGGTTTTGAGTAGGGGATTTCCCTAGGGAAACAATTTTGTTATGTGTCATTGATTATCTTTCCCTTGTCGATTATTGTTTTCATCGATAATTGGTTTTTGTTTAAGGAGTTCAGTAGATTCGTGTCTTGTGTTTTAGTACACTACTTGAGCTGTGAATCTACAAGAAAATATACACGGTATTGGAGTTGAAGATAGTATAGTAGAGGAGATTTCAGAGTTTTGAGTTTGGGGTTATAGGTGAAATTCCAATTTGTAATACATGCTTCAGGATCAGAAAATGGCTTTCTATGATTTGAGGATCGAGTACATCTTGGAAGTCAAATCGAATTATATAGCCTCAAATGATAGGATGGAGGCAGTGCTAGAGGATAATGGCCTCAAGGAATTCATTGATCAAGAAATTCCTAAGCTAGCACCATCAGATGCATAGAATCTAGCCAAATGGAAGAAGTGTGTGGCGAAGGTGAGCTAGCTAATCCTTGAGCGAGTTTGAGACCACATTGTGTCAAGTCTCCATGAGAAGGAAACTCTGTATATTATGTGGAAAGAATACATAACCATTCTAGAATAGAAGTGACCATAGGAAGTTGGAACTGAAAGAAAAGCTTCAAAAAATCAAGACAGAGAAAGGCGAGACCATTCCAAAATACTTGACCAAGTTCACTCACTATCGTGATGAGCTTGGAAGTGTTGTAATAACCATTGTTGAGGATGATATGGTGAGATTAGCTCTCATAGGCCTTCCTAGGAGTTGGAATAACTTTCAGGACTTTGTCAATGGAAGGGAGAAGCTATCAAATTGGGAACAACTGTGGTTAGATTTGATGCAAGAGGAGATCAGAAGGAACACCAGAGATTGTTCTTCATCAAAGACTGGTGATGAGGAAAATTGTGCCTCAGCGGGTAAGGCAAGGAAGGGGAAAGGGAAGGTGTCCCATTCAAAATCATATTCTTGTCATGGAGGCAAGAAGAAAGACACATCGAAAGTTAAGCTCTTTGATTTTCATGAGCTGCTACATTTTCTACAAACTTCCTGCTCAAGAAGTCTAAGAAGAGGTCCTCGGGAGGAGTAGTAGGTGAGGTTATGGCCTCTCAATTCAAATTGGAATTTACTCCAATTTCATGCATGGTGTCATCAATGGTGGGTATTGTATGGTACATTGATAGTGGAGCTTCATTCCACATGACTGGTGACAAGGAGTTGTTTAGTGACCTAGAGGAGAAGGATCTCTAGATGCATAGTGAGATGGGTATTGATGACTAGAGGTATAATGCTACTAGATTAGGAACTATAACTTTTCAAAGGGAGCAGGATTTTCCTCTCACCTTGGGAGATGTTATGTATGTGCCCAGGTTGAAGAAGAACTTAGTATCAGTTGCCATCTTGGAGGATAGAGGCTATGATGTGCTCTTTAGAAAAGGAAAGGCATTCCTTCGACACATCACCACAGGTCAAGTAAAGAAGATAGGCATTCAAGTTAAGAATATTTATAAGTTGGAGGTAGAAGATAGTGTTTCTTTGAGCACAAAATAAGAGAAGGTGTAGAGATGAGATGTTGGCGAGTTGTGGCATAGGTGACTGGGTAACTTGCATCATGGGGCTTTGAAAATCATGCAATTGATCTCTACTGGTCTTCCCAAATGTAAACTAGAGGAAGTTGACACATGCAAGGGGTGTACTTTGGGAAAATATAGCAAGGATTCCTTTCATGACAGAGATAGTCGAGTAGAGTTGATTCTAGAGCAAGTCCATTCAGATGTGTGTGGACCATTCTTGGCAACATCCACGACCAAGAAAAGGTACTATGTTAAATTTGTTGATGACTTTACTCGCAAATGTTGGAAATTTTTCATGCACAAGAAGGATCAAACTTTCACAAAGTTTTATTAATTTAAAGCATTCGTCGAGAAAGTGTTCTGAAAGAAGGTTAAAGCTCTAAGGAGTGATAATGGTGGTGAGTATGTCTCAAATGAGTTTAAGAACTTCTATGCAACATAAGGGA
Organism: Pinus tabuliformis; assembly: GCA_031772625.1. Classification (NCBI taxonomy): domain Eukaryota; kingdom Viridiplantae; phylum Streptophyta; class Pinopsida; order Pinales; family Pinaceae; genus Pinus; species Pinus tabuliformis. The sequence continues at coordinate 895,292,158 of CM062806.1, read as the reverse complement.
TTAAACGAGAGTTGAAAACACCCCGTAACCCACAATAGAATGGGTTGTCAGAAAGGAAGAACAAAAGCATTGTGGTGGCCACACGTGTGATGTTGCATGCTTAGGGCCTACCATAACAATTGTGGGCTAAGGCATATAACAAAATTGTTTATGTACAGAATATAAGCCTACATCGGACACTCAAGATGAAAATACTAGAGGAGGCTTTCTCTAGTAATACAATAGATGTTGGTCATTTCATTATTTTTGGGTTATCGGTATATTTCCATGTGACCAAAGATGCATGGAATAAGCTTGAGCCGACAATAGAGTTTTGGATATTTGTCGGGTAAATTGGTACACCTCAAAACTATTGGGTGTACTTTCCGACCAATAGGATGACAATGGTTTGCAGGGATGTCAGATTTGATGCAGAGAAGGCCATATGAGTTTCCCTTGAGAGGGAGTTTTAGCTACATGCGGTTGAGTAGGTTTTTGCTCTTAAGGTTGAGGAGCCTCAGATTGATGTGGATTAGCCACATGTAGAGGATTCGTGAGTGGAGGCAACCACTCAAGTAGACTATTCTAGATATGGGAGGAAGGACACCAAATAGGCTAACAAGTTATTGCATGATGCATGGGAGAATGTGGGAGCACCCACATCTTAGCACAATAATAGGAGGTCACCTTAGAGGTACACTGGATACATGTCTCTTATGAGCGGATGTGTTGAGACAGAGCCATCTTCCTTTGAGGAGGCAGTGCCACAACCAGTTTGGGTTGATGCCATGGTGGAGGAGTATGACTCCATAGTTTGTAACAGTGTTTGGGATGTAGTCTCGATACTGGAGGACAAGTCAGTGGTGAGCTCACGATGGATTTACAAGGTAAAGCATGCTGCAAATGGTAGTGTCACAAAAGCATACGGGCAGGTTTGTGGCCCATCGATTCTCATAGGTAGAGGGGATTGACTATGATGAGACCTTTGCTCTTGTTTCAAGCTACTCATAGATCAGATCTATATTGGCACTATCAACACAAATGGGTTGGAAGATACATCAAATTGATGTAAAAACAACCTTCCTTAATGGAATGATTGAGGAAGAGGTGTACATAGAGAAACCTGAACATTTTGAGAGCTTCGACCGTGATTTGCATGTCTGCTGGCTCAAGGGAGAATTATATGGGTTAAAGCAAGAACGTCATGCTTGGTACACCAAGAGTGATAGCTACTTCACCGGTTTGGGCTTCACCCAGAGAGAAGCGGATGCGAACCTATACCACATAGTGGTGCAAGGTAAATTGTTAATCATTGTGTTATTTGTCGATGATTTGATTTTGGCAGGTGATGATTAGCTCATAAATTCTTGCAAGGAGGATCTTGCAAGAGAGTTTGAGATGAAGGACATGGGGCTCATGCATTACTTTCAAGGCATGGAAGTATGGCAGGTTGATGAGGGATTGTTTATGTCTCAGGGAAAATATTCCAAAGAGATACTCAGGAGGTTTCACATGGAGAGAAACAAATCCATGGAGACTCCTCTAGTAGGTAACTACAGGAAGGAGGATGATATTTCAGGGGAAGTATTGGAAGCTACTATTTACAGAAATCTTGAGGGTTCAATCATGTATTTGATGAACACATGAATGGATATGTGTTATGGAGTTAGCCAGCTTAGTCAAACAATAGCTAGGCCTACCAGGTTTTATTGTAAGGTAGAAAAGCATGTGTTGAGAAACCTCAGAGGAACTACTCAGTATTGATTGTGGTACATATGGACAGAGGGAGTGAAGCTTCAAGGCTTCACTGATGAAAATTGGGTAGGGAGTCCATCCGAAGGAAGAGAACATCTGGAGAGATCTTCAGTATTGGGTCAACAATAATTTCTTGGTACAATGGGAAGCAAAGATCGGTTGCACTCAGATTGGTAGAGGCAAAGTACATGGCTATAATTTAGCCAACATGTGAGGCCATATGGATGAGAAAGATTCTTGTTGGTCTGCTTTGTCAGAAGATGGCTCCACCTGTGATTTACTGTCATAATCAAAGTTGTATCAAACTCTCTAAAAATCTAGTTTTCATGATCATTCCAACCATATAGATATCTGATATCATCATCTTCGAGATTGTGTATTGAGGCAAATTATGTTGTTCGAGTACATTCCCACAGAGGAGCAAGATGGTGAAATTTTGACAAAGGCATTGTCAAGATGTAAATTCGAGTCTCATAGAGTCAGGATCGGGGTAGATGATAATCCCTTTCTTGTTGAGAGGGATTGTTGAGAAATGGCAACAATAAATTCCAGTTTAATTTGTCCTTGAATTAAAATCAAATTCTATTCTTATAGAAACTTGTAAATAGTTACTTAAGCTTAATTAACTTAATTAGCTTAGGAGTTTTGAGTTGGAAGTCTTTTTGTAGTCATGTACATGTTCTCCCTAAGTTTTATGGGTCTAGGATGAGTTTATTTGAGTTGTAATTAGATAACTTAGTTGATTGAGTTATCGATAGTTAAACTAGTGCTAACTGTTTATGGAACTAGTAGAGGTCTAGTAATGAGTTGGTTCACTAGTGCATCTTTAGTGCTACTCCAACTAACGGAAGATTACCTCATGAGAAACTCATGCATGTCAGTTCAGAGAAAGACCTAGTTGAGACTAGAGTGCAGGCACAGTGTACTATTAGTTATATGATGATCTGAGTTGTGCGGGTCATGCATGCAATCAGAGAAGGACCTAGGTTTGGATTGCGTAGTTATGGAGGAAGGATTTCCCAAATAAATATGGGTTGATCCTCACAGGAATGATGCAAGGAAATAGGGTCTTGCCAGGGAGCAAAAATTGGCTAATTTTTGGTTAGTGCGAGCTTGGGAAGTAGAGAGTTGATCATACTTGTGCATTAATTCTTCTAGTGAGAAAAATCTTTGTATTATAACTCAGATTTATAATTAATGCAATAGATAGTCAGGCTTTGAGAAATGGATTTTTCCAGACAAACAATTGTGTTATCTATCTTTGATTATATTCCTCTTGTTGACTATTGTTTTCATCAATCATTGTTTTCCATTGTTTAAAGAGTAGGGTAGATTGTTGTCTTTTGCTTTAGTAAATTACATGAGCTTTGAATCTACAGGAAAATATGCAACCCTATCTCGTAGACTTTGAATTTTTTATGTTTCAAAGAGAACCCATTGAGCACAAGAGTGCATGAGTGCACTCTGAAGACTTTATTGGGAATTCCTCATTGTTTGGAAGTGCACCATGTTCCCTTCAACATTGAAAATTGCACTCCCTAATCCCTTTCCCCTTCCTTGTTTCGAACTGCGCCCTTCAAGAGACAAAGTCTTCCTTGGAGCACACTCCTTTGAATTTAAAATTTGCACGCTCCTTGAGTGCATTAGTGTACCCTAAATGCCTTAAGCTCAAACCTTTAGCATTCCACTATGCGCGATGAACCCTCCAAGACCGTTTGAGCACATGCGTGCACTCTAGAGGCATGAAGCATTGTCCTTCACCCTTCAAACTTGTTCCATGCACCCTCTTAGGCCTCTTGAGAACATTAGCACATCTCGAAGGCCTGAAGTGTTCCTCCTTTAGCCTTGAGGAGTGTGACCTATGCCCTCTTTCTCTCCCTTGAGCACATTATGTACTTGGGAAGCCTAAAGCCTCCTCCTCCGTCCTTCAGACTTGTGCCATGTGCCCTACCTTGATTGTCTTTCTCACTTGAGTGCATGAGTGGATTTTGAAGTCCTAAAGCCTTCCCTCTCAGCCCTTCAACCCTTCGAAGTGTACCAATGCACCCAGAAGCTCTCCTTTCCCCTTCTAATCACACTGAAAAAGGAACAAACAGAAAATTTGCATAAAACATTTCAGAATATGATATTTTTAGGTTAATGGTTTCTTCTCATGAGTGACTGTAGATACAAGTGTTCTAGAAATAACATGGAAAGCACACATGAGGAATATCAAGAAAAGAACACAGAAAAAGGAAGCATCAAATAAAAAAGAACACAATGGAAGCTTGATGATCAAAACACCTTAAATACTTGAAGATGAAAGACCCCTTTGAGGGTGAAGGAATCGATGATCGGAAGTTGTATGATGAATGAAGAAAAGAGTGGCAGCCACGTCACCACTAAAGAAAGTCCATGCCATCAATCACTATTCATCCTAGTAATTAAAGATAGTGACGGGTCATGTCTTCATCCTTTGATGATGTGCGAGTCATCATGTAATGTTGTAATCATTGTAAAGACAAACAAGTAAAATTCCAATAGGAATTTACAGAGAAAATATCCATGGAAGTCCAAAAGACATGCAATACCGAAAGTCATATTTAATTCCAAAGGTCATTTGGAAGTCCAATGGTTGTATAAGTACAAAGGTCATTTGAAGTTAGAAAGTCAAGAGTCATGGGGATGTGAAAGGTCATTCCTCAAGTTATAAAAGGATCCTCATTTCTCATGTAGAGGAATTTTAACCTTGGATTCTCCCACAAGTTATTAGAGAGAGAGATTTAGTATTTCTAGGGAGAAAGTAGTGGCTCTAGCACTCCACTATTGGAGGTAGTGATGTTCATTGTATTTAAGTATCTTGGGGCTTTTTCTTAATTTTGAAGCCTTTTTGGCTAGCACATTTTCACCCATGGGTTGCAAATGCTTTTTAAGATTTTTCTTTAGATGTTTATGGTTCATGTTTTATTTCATATATACTCGGGAAATTAAACTATTTCGATGACTTCAGTTCTTAATTTATTGGAAATTTGTTGGAGTGTTTATAACTATCATTTCATCTATGTGAACTATTTTTCTTGATGTTAGATGAGTCATTCTTATTCAAGTGTGTCTCCATTAGGGTAGTATTATTAATTCTCTCTTATAGGCTCGCCTTTCTTCCCCTCTATAGTGAAATAACCTTAATACATCTACAATTGAATAATCACAAGGCACACTCACTTGCTTATTTAAAAGGACATTTTCACTTATCTCTCATGATGAAAGTTAAATCGAAGGAATATATTTAAGTAAATGATTGTCGGGACATATTTTGGATGGGACTCTAGCAAATGGTATAAGGTCTAATTGGGACCTTATATGAAGGAGATCCCATGTATGTTGGTATTATCTAGCACCATCAACATTCTGGTGCTAGAAGGAGGGAAACTAGTCTTTTACGACTAATAACTCCACACACCCTGATAATTCATCTTCTGGAGAGGGTAGCAATATTTTGAGTACCATTCCAACTCCTATTCCTAAATTGGGAGGGTCTTCTCAGCCTGGTATAGAATTAAAATATGAAGTTACTTATAAACAAATATGGGAACTTCAACCTATAACCCATTAGTTTTCAAAAGTTATCAGTTTAATTTTGGGGGCGTAGAATCTCCCACACTTCCGGAAGAATAAATAAACAAATCGTACCTCCATATTAGTTTTTATAGTTGAAGATTTGGTTTTTTCTACTCTTGAAGAATTAGTAGAATCTTGAGACAATAAAGTGCAGTGAGATCAACTTCCACCCCTTAACGAAGGGTACGAGGATGACATTGATCTTTCTGATGACATTTTTGATAGTTGAGATGGTGAAGGAGAAGCCTCCTCAAATTTTAAAAAGGAAGAGGAGCATAAAGATGAAGACATGGCCAACTAGGACTTGGATTGGATGACCCAAGGGCCTCTCACTCTTTCAGAAAATCTTCATAAGAGACCTCGACATCTAGAAAAGTTATTATAAAAGTTAGATTGAGAAAAGAAGACAAAGGAAGAATATCAAATAGATGAATTATGCATGCATCTACGAATGTTCGAGGTAAGGCACGATGATTTTGCTTGTAGACATTTTCCTTACACATTAGAAGGTTGAGCAGAAAAATTGTATCATATTCTTCCTGTCAATTGAGTCCATCATTGGAGGGATTTTAAGAAATTTTTCTATATAATTTTTTTGATGACAAGACTCTTGCCATGTTATTGAAAGAGATCAGAAATAGTAAAATGGGGGAAAAGGAGAAAGTGAGAGACTTTAATTAGAAATTCAATCATATGTTAAATAAGTTTCCCTCAGGCGCACAAACGTATGGTGCGATTAATATTGATTATTATACAATTTCCTTACCTACTAAGATTTCCCAATTCATTAAAAGAGATACAAAGGGAACAATGTCATTAAAATTGGCAGAAGTGATTACCATTGAGAAGGACTTGCATGCTATCAGAGTGATTATTGATGATGAAGAATCAAAGGACTCCAAAGAAACTAGTAAGAAGTCTCAGCATTCTTCTAGTAAAGATAAAGAAAAAGACTCATCATATATTAAAAACTTGAACAAGATGGTGAAAGGACTTACCAATGAAATTTCAAAGCTAAACAAAAGGTCGAGTGAGGCTTCTACTAGTAGCAATCCTCCCAATTATTTCCAATTTCAAAGAAATAATAATAATAATAACAACAATAATCAACCCACTAATTCTACCCAGAGTTTGAATGTTGGGTTGAATGTAGAAAGTATGGGCATGGATAATTATTGTTCTTTCTACTAGGAATATCATTTAGGAAAGAAATTCCTGCAATGGAACCAAAACATGAATTCTCTGGTCACACACATTGTGGATTCCTTGTTAGCAGATGAGCATATGGAAAAAACAAAAGAAACAAAAAAGCCTACAGTGGCTAAAGAAAGAAAGGGTATTGGACAAGCAAGGAATGCATTTGATGGTATCTACAACACTGATAAGAATAATATCAAGGAATGAGAAAAAATTGAAGCCCCTCCTCCCAAACAAAATGGTTGATATATTTTGAGTAAAGGACCCGTCTCTAATAAGGACGTCACAAGAAAAAATTGAAGGAGTAAATGTTAAGAAGTTTCGTATCACTAGTCAATCCTACTTAAAATAAGCAAAATAATTCTAGAAATATGACCATTTCAGAACACTTCCTCCAGCAATAAAAGTAAGTCCACTATTCCAGAAGTGTAAAATAAAGCCACTCCTATAGACACTTTGGAACATTCTGCTAGAGGTGAAACAATTGATTATAACATTATCAACGATTTGAAGAGAGTGTATGCCAATATTTTCATCTATGAGCTCTCAAGGATCGCAGGCCAACATGAATTAATTGTCCAAACCTTTTCACAACTTTTGCTAGGTGATAAAGCTTCTTCCTCTCAAAAGGTGTCTAGTAAGTCATCTGGTCCCCTTGAATCTGTAGTTAATGCTGTAACATTAGAAGCTAATGCTCTTGCCCTCTATTTTTATTAACGTTTTAAATTTTCAATTACAACGTCCATAATTGTTTAGTGGATTTTGGTGCATTTGTAAACATCATGCCATTATCTATTTCCAAGAAAATAAATTCAAAATGGGACAAAATTGATGCACAAATTATTCAACTGGACAAATATCTCATCCAAGATGTTGGTCAACTCAAGAATGTGCTTATTAGACCATCACGATATGATTGAATTCATCGACGTATAAATATTGTGATTGTGGACATCCTAGAAGCCTATGGTGTTCTCCTCAACAGATACTGGCCTAAGAAATTACAACGATATTTTTGCGACAGACTGGTCACATTTATGGCTTCTATACATGTGATAGAATAAAGAGATTTAGGTGGAAAGTGATCCATATATGAAACACACCGTGACATCACTTGAGGGCCACAATGAGCCTGTTTCTTTTACCAATATAATTTTTGGAAATTATTTCCTTGAAACTGACCTTGGGTGTTATGAAGCACAACCATCACCCGTTCCTACATAGATACCAATCAAATAGGAAAATTACCTAGTACCTGTTTCATTGAGGTAGCAAAAAATCACCCGATTTTGAAAAGTGGTGATTCAGAATACACCTTTTTATTGGAGCATATTTTTGGCAGTTTAAATTTTCTTATGAACTATTTTTTTTAAATGTTAGTGATTTTTATGTTGATTTTGAAAAGTGTTAATGCAACATCAACCCCCTTTTTCTAGAGCATATTTTTAACACTTTAATTTTTTTCACATATCACGTAAGAACATTTGTTAGCAATTTTCATACTAATTTTGAAAAGTGTTGATGCAACATCAACCCATTTTTCTAGAGGGCTTATTTTTGACACTTTAATTTTTCTAATGTATTAAGTGTGGATAATTTTTTGTAAATATTTGTGATTTTCATGCGAATTTTGAAAATCATCTTTTTTTTCAAGGCATATTTTTTACACCTAAAATTTTCTAATATCCTAAGTATGCACAATATATTTTTATTAAATGTTGATTATTTAACAATTGTTCATGTTATCTTATTCCTCTTCTTGTTTTTCATTTTATGATATTTGCTTCTTAAGAGGTTTCAAAATATATGTTTTTTTTTGTAATGTTTTTTCATAATGAATTTTTTAATCATTTTTGCAAAATTAAAAAATAATAATAACATTAATATTTTGAGGTTAATTGTTTTTATAAATTTATATATAGCTAATTAAAACTTTAATACACAAAAAAAAATGATTACTAAAATATGCCTATATCTATATCTATATATATATATATATATATATATATATATATAAAGATATATAAAACAAAAAACAATAAAAATAAATAATAATAGCTCAAATATCTATATATATATATATATATAAAGAAATAAAAGTGAATTAAATATTACATATAAAAAACATTAAAAAAATAAAAAATAGAAACTATTTAAAAAACAAAACCAAAAAAACTAATTGAAAGAAAATTAAAAATAAAAATAAAAAATCAATATATTATTAAAAAAAAAAATATTTTAAATAAATATAAAATATAAAACTTATAAAACAACAAGACAATAAAAATAAATAAATAATTAATATTTTTTTTAAAAAAATTTAAAATTTAAATTAAATTAAATTAAAAAAAAAACAATTTGAAAAAAAAAAAATTAAAATTAAAATTTTCAAATACATGATGTAAACTTAAAAAAATAAAATTTTATTATTAAAAACAATTCAAAAACTATTAAATAAAATTAGTTAAACTAAAATTAAAAAAAAAATGTATAATTTTTTTATAAATTTATAAAAAAAATATATTTTAAAAATTTATAATTAAAAAAAATTATAATATAATTTTTTTTTTGGGATAAATTTATAATTTAAAAAAATTAGAGTTTAACCATTTATAATTTAAAAATTTTAAAAACTTGATAATTTAAAAATTTAAAAATTCTTTTTTTTATTAAAAATTAAAAAAAAAAATGCATTTGCCTGGCCTTTTGGGAATCACTCCTCGGCCAGGCAGAGCGACTCAAGGCCATCCTAGTTGGCCTCTTCTCAACCGGCCTTGGGGTGGCCCTTAGACCCCTACCTGGCTGAGGGTTGATTTTCGGAATGAGCCCTCAGCTAGGTGGGGCCCTAAGGGCTACCCTAGAGCCACCCGAGCTAGTCTCTTGGCACTTTGGAGGCCCTCAGGCTCTTGCCCGAGCCAATGGCTAATGCTCGGAATCCACCTTCAACCAATTTTTTTTTTAATAATTTAATTTTAAAAAAGGTTAATCTTTAATTTTTTTTTAGAAATTTTAAGTTTTTAAATTAAAAAATAAAAATAAATTTAAAAATTTAAAAATAAGTTTGTTTAAATAAATTCAAATTTTAATTATTTGAATTTTAAAACTTAAAATTTTTAAAATTTTCTTTAAATTTTTAAATTTTTTTTAATTTTAATTTTAATTTTTAATTTTTCAATTATTTTTAACTAATTTTTATTCTATTTTCTTTATTTTTTATTTTTATTTTTAATTTTCAAATAATTTTTGAAAGAATATTTGTATTGTTTTATTTTTTATCAGGTTTTTATTTTTTATTTTTTTACAATGTTATTTTAATATTTTTTTATGTAAGCTTGGTAGTTCCTTTTTTTTTAATATTTTCTGAAAATAAGTATATCTTTAACAAAAGTTGTAGCTGGCCTCAACCTGCCCATAGGAAACTTGGTCTATTGGCCACCTGTCTGCATTGAACGTTGTCCAAAATTTAAAGAGAGTTTTCATGACCATCCAAGTGATGTTGCCAATTTTACCTACTGTAAAATTCAAATTAAAACAGTAAATGCTAGGTGACATGTAAAAAAAATTCTATTTGAAGACCTACTTCATTCATTTGATGAATCCACTGGGGCGGGGGCTTTCGCGTTGGATCCTGGGATTTTTCTTCTCTTCATGTCCTATATTCTCTGTTCAATCTTGTTAACGATGAGGTTGTTTTAGTATAATTGAATTTGTATCTAGATATAATGTCCTTGCGCAGATCCTTCATACTAGGCTCAGCTGGTTTGGACTCCTCTGGTTCCTCTCGCTCCTTATATGTTTTCATTGCTCGGGCCAGGATATTCTTCATGACTTAGTACTATTGAATTGTTGACTTAGTATTGTTGAATTGTTTGCCGGAACAATGCTTGACGTCTTCTGGTATTCCCAAGGTCTCTAACCATGGTTTCTCATTCTTCCGCCTCAATCTCCTGATTTTCTATACTATAATTGAGCTCCCTCTCCCACTCAGATAGTTGTGCTTTCACCTTTGGTGGTGTGCCAATAACGTATGCATTTATCAGGTTCTGCATATTCTCACTCCTCGTCTTCCTTCGCCTTTTACTTGGTCCTCTACTGGAGGTTGCTTCCAACCCTTTCGTCTTTTTTCCTGCCTTGCCCATTCCTGTATTCCCTCTCTTTCCTGCTTCTTTTCTTTCCTTTTCCATCCCATTCTCCCTCCAGCTTAATACCTCTTTTCCCGAGTGACTCACTTGTTCTTGGGCTAGAGCACTATCTGAGCTCCAAAACTCTGGGATTCAGTACACTCTAGTAGTTATATTACCTAAAACATAAACCAGTGAAAATTCCTTATAAGTCAGAATTATTTTGAATAGAGTAAACATAGGCTTCTCTGACCCAAGCTTTTCCAATATCTCCCGGCTTGGAGAATTGTAGTAGCCTTCTTTAACACCCGAATTCCCCCCCTCTTGCTTAGGGAGATTGAGGCTTCTGTCCTCCCCTTCGTTACAATGGTTCTCTGTTGACTTTTGAGTAACCCAATTTCCCAATGCCCACAGGGGTCTCTCTTTTTCTCCTCCCTACTGAAGTTTCTTCCCCCCCCTTCTTATCCCCACCCCAACGGACAGGATAATGCTTCTTAGTATGAACAATTATGCAAACATCCCTATTGAGGGTCCCATTAGAGGGGAAGGACCGGGATTTTCTCATTGATGTTTCCCTATCCCAATTGCTACCCCTGATACTACCTTTGAACCCATGACCTTCAACCAGGACTAGGCTCGAATGGAGTCAGACAATACGCAACTTTGTTATAGGGTCGAAGAGGGCGACTAACCCCCCACTGATGACTATAACTCATTCCTTCCGAAGCCATAGACTCGACCATATTAGTGCGACATGTTTCATTCTACCTCCATTGTGAAAACCCCAAAGGACATCCCAGTGGGCCATCATCCCTAAGGACTTATCTATGCAGAGTCCCATGATAGAGTTCCTGAACTCCCTCTCCCTGATGGCATTCCAGGCAAAATCACTCCAGGTTAACGGGCTAGAGCCTTGGAAGAAATAGGTCTCTACTCTTGTTGCGTCGTTACCATAGCCGTTAACTAGTAATCCTCTATAAAAATCATGTTTTCCAGGTAGTGTAGAATGGGAGCCGAGATAACATACCAAATCTTACCGACAAAACCCGGTTGTATCTCAACATCCTCGAGCCCACTTCCACCACCTTCCGCAGCACATCCTACCTTCACACTTTGCATGCAAATGCCTCCTCTCTTAACTATATTACCTTCTTGTTTCTCTATCCAGCTGCCCCGCCTACCACCCATAGGATTCTCCACATGCCTTTGTCCTCCTTCTCCCACCCATTCCCTCATTCGGTTTACTCGGGATGGGGTTTCCCTAAGACTACCATAATTTCCCTTCATAGCTCCACTTTTACTGTTGGCTACTCTTGCCTTGGGCTTACTCCATTTTCCTTGCCACTTGCCAGATGCTCTTGCCTACCCACTCGGACACTTGACACTAGGTCATCGTCTCTCACCTTTGCCCTCATCCACCTTTTCCTTAGCCCTATACTGCCTATTGCCCCACTTCCCTATACTTCTTGCTACCCCACCTCCACTCATGGTGTCACATTGTCCACTCCCACATCTGCCCTTCAAGCCAGTTGGGTGTCTGTTCTCACCTCAACCCCCCATGCCCTACGACCCACCTCACCTTCTCTCACCGCCTTGTACCTACTGCACCACGATCGAGGGTCTTCTCCCTTCTCCTTGTCAGATTTTAGGATTTCCTCTAAAATTCTCATCACTTGCATTTGTCTTAACTGTTATCCCCCTGTATCAAGGTTTCTACCTGCCTACTCATACCCCCAATTGACAAGGCTATCTACTACCACATTACCTGATATGTAGACATGCGTCGGAACAATGTAGTCTATCCTTCGAATTAGATTTCCTATTTCTTGGACTACCCACACCATCCTCCAACTTTGGCTAATCTTCTCCCATGTGGTTCATCAGTGAATTTTTTTCACCATTTCTATAACCAGCTTCGAGTCTCCCTCCACCTCAAGTCTTTGGAAACTTTCCCTCTTTGTGATTTCCAACCCCTGCTTCAGTGCATGGAGCTCCGCTTCGTTGTTGCTCGCAGTGCCACAATCCATAGAAAATAGATGGATAGTATTTACTTTGTTATATTTGAACACTCCTCTAGATCCCATCACCCCTGGGTTCCCTTTCACAACTCTGTCAAAGTTAAGTTTAATGAAGTCTTTCTGAAGCTGCACGAAAATGATCGCAAACTCACAGTGAGGGGCATTCTGTTCTCGTGAATTAGGATTCAACATGCTGGGTTTCAGGATTAGTCCCGCCATTATACGTCCTTCCTGGGGATTAGTTTCCCAGTCCTCTATGTACCAGTTCTTAGCTAGGATTGTTTCTCTTATGTTCTCGACTATCATTCTCCATATTTCTATTGTTGTTCTCTTTTCCCTTTGAATATTTTTTTGTTTCTTTCTTTCCAGACTGCCCAGAGTAAGAATCCTAATGATATCTGCTAAGAACGATTTAGGATGGAGTTCTGGTAAGGCTTTCTTCTCCATTTTTCAATTGTTTCTTTCATGCTTATTTGATCCCTATCACTAACACCGAAGAGTTTTCCATGGTTTTTCATGAGTTTTCCCTGCAGATATTTTATCTGGAGTTGATCCCAAGTGAGTGCTCTCACATGTCGAATTATCCACGGGAAGAAATCTATTTTCGGCGATGATTTATCTTGGCAGATTTTGTCCCATATAGGTGGCCCTTGTTGTAGATGGTGCACTTCTTGTAGATAGTAGCCTTCTTTAATAGTGAACATCCCTCTTATTTTATACCCCCACCTTATTATATCTGGCCCTTCCGAGATTGTAATTTTTCACCTTTCTGTATATTTCTCATATGTTTCCATTTGGGTGTATTCGGGAGCACCTGGCTAGTCTTGTTTCGTTTCCATTTTATCCAACATTCTCCTGTGTCTGGGCTCCAAAAAATTTCACTGTCTGATTTGGAGGGCTATTGGTGAATTGGAATATTACCCCTAGATCAAGTCTATTGTAAAAAATTTCTCTTTGCTTCCATGCCTCATTCCAAGATTTTTCTTTGTCCCCTTCCCTTATTTCCTAGAAGTTGTGGGTTCTTATCAGTTCTCTATTTTCCGATGTTGAACTCCATATGGTCGATCCCTTGATGTTTTCCTTTACTCTTAGCCTTCCTTCGATCAAACTTGGCATTCCATATTTCCTCCCCCATATTTCCTTCCATAGATTTTCTCCTCCCTTAATCCATCACCACCATAGCATTTCCCCCATGACTGGGTTGAGAATGTACGGGTCTCTGAGTCCTAATCCTCCTTTTAATGGCTTGCTGAGCCAATTCCATGATAGCGGGGCCCATTTTTTTCTGTTTTAAGCCCTTGCCACATTTTTTTTTTTTTAAATGTCAATCATCACCTGGCACATTGTTTTGGGGGCTCCTTGACTACATAATTGGTAGATCAGAATCGATTGAAGCACAAATTTCAGTAGTATAATGTAGCTTGGCATATTCAATGATCTGAAGGTCTAGTTTTTCATTCTTCCTTGGATTTTCTCCAGCAAGTTCTTCCAATTCACCACTCTAGTTTGGTGGTCACTTAGCGAAATTCCTAAATATTTCGAAGGGAGATTACCAATGTGAAATCCCATTATTCTTGCTAGGAAGGCTTGAGATGGGGTTGTAGTATTAAAGAAAAAGATATCCGACTTATCCTTATTGATCTTCATTCTAGAGGCATTCATGAAGTCATTCATGATTTCCATCAGACCTCTGGCTTCCTTGAGGGTTTCTTGCCCAAACATCATTATGTCATCAACGAAGTGTTGATGTGTTAACAGTAAATCATTTCCCCAGATTCTGAGACCTGTAAATTGATCGCTTTGGACATTCTCTTTTACATACCTTCCTCGTCCTTCAAAACCAATACAAACATGAACAGGGACATTGGATTACCTTGTCTAAGCCCTTTGGTTGCATTGAATGCCTCAGCGGGCGTCCCATTGAGTAGGATTGAAAATACCAGGGTCGATATCATCAATGTTATCTAGCTTATCCATCTTGAATAGAAGACAAACATCTTTAGTATGCCTTGTAAGTACATCCAGCTTAGATAGTCATATGCTTTCAATAAATCTAATTTTACCAACATCCCTTTAGTTTTTTGGCTCTTTAGGAAGTGTATTGCCTCTTGAGCCATAACAATTCCATCTACTATTTTTCTCCCTTTGACAAAGCTTATTTGTTCTTGAGAGATTAATCTAGGTAGGATAGGTTTGAGGCGATTGACCACTATTGTGGCCAAGATTTTATAAATTAGTTGCAGAGAGTTATTGGTATGAAAAATTGTGTTCTTTTGAGTGGCTGGTTTTGGTAATGAGTGCAAGAAAGGTTGAATTCGGGGTCAAATGCATTCTTTTATTATGTTGGGACTCCTCTACGATTTCCACAATATCATCTCCCATGACGACCACGTAGCCTGAAAGAACTTGGCTGTGAACCCATCTGGGCCTAGTGCTTTGTTTTTCGCAAGTACTTTTATTACTTCTTCCACCTCATACTTGGAGATTTCCCTTATAAGGGCAAGGTTCTGATCCCTAGTCACTAATTAGGGGATATGTCGAGTTAGTCTGTATATATTCTCTGTCCTATCTATCTTGGGTTCAGTCAGAAAGCTTTAAAAATGGTGAACTAGCAAGTTCTCCATATCTTCCTTTTGAATAAGGTGATTTCTGTCCTAATCCACTAGGGAGAAGATACTATTATGTTGCCTGTATTGAATTATTGATTTGTGAAAAAATTATAGTTCCTTTCCCCTTCCTTTAAGCACTGGATTCTTGATTTTTGTTTCCATAGGATCTCTTCTTGTTGCCTCCTTTCCTCTAATTTATTTATCAGTTGTCCTTCTACCTCTACTAGGGATTCAGATCTACCCTCATTAATTATCTGTTGTTGCACTTTCCTCATCTTAGCTTGAATCAATTCCTGATCCTGATGTATGTTATTGAATTCTTCCCTATTGCTTTTTTTTATTTTACCTTTAAGATCTTTGAGTTAGAGTTGGAAAGTATGCATTAGGTTTCTATCTCCTTTCTCACTCTCTTTCCACCATTCCTTCAGTTCTCTAGTGAAGGTCGGGTCTCTTAACCAAAATGCTTCAAACCCAAAGGGTATCTTTGTTTGCCCTTGTTTCATGTCCACTTCTAATATAATTAGCCAGTGATCTGAGCCCAAGGAAGGTAGGATGGATGCCTCATAGTAGAAATCTTTGTTGATGAGATTTTCTGTTGCTAAAAATCTGTCGAGGTGAGAAACTATTTTCCTATTTCCTCCCCATCTATTGTTCCATGTATATCTTCCATTAATTGTTGGGATATCGACTAGGTGAAGCTGTTCTTATATATCCTTGAATTGCTCCATTTCTGGCTCCTCCCTTCTAATTCCTCCTTTTCTCTCCTCTAACGATGTTATTAGGTTTAAGTCACCTACTATCAGCCATAGCTTTTTGTCATGCATTTGGTTTAGGGCATTTATCCTTTGGAGGAAGTTTTCCTTTTCAATTGAGATATGTGAGCCATAAACTATTGAGAGAAAGAACCAGTATTTAGTTCCTATGAGGCAAAACCAACCTGTGAGGATGCATTGCATGCCTATCCAATAATTACAATTACTTCTGCTGGATTCAATAAAATCATTTGTTTCCATTCCCTCATATCGTGGTTTCATCTTCCTGGAAATAATACTAGGGGGGGGTGAATCAATATTTTAAAATGAATAACTTTTTCTTTTCATACTCAAATTTATATATGCTACTTCAATGAAGGTAACTCGTGTGTACATGCAACTGTCTTTATAGAAACCAGTGTATATCGAGCAAATTTATGATTCAGTTAATTCATCATATGTTGATCTTTGATGAGTGCATTAGTACTTCATTAACCATGTAAACAGTAACCATGTGCATTAATAATAGAATAAACCATCACGCGTAAGAAACACACATCAACACCAAGATTTAAGGTGGAAAACCAATGCGGGACAAAAACCACCTATCATTGTCTTCTTTTAATATAAGAAAAACCTGTTTACAACGTTGTACTGGTGTAAACTGAAACTAGTATGTAGGCACCCACTTGCAGAATCCTACAACCTTCTCTCATTTTCCATCTGCTACTCAAAGGGAGCTCCTACGCCCTAGCTCCTGTACTAGCCGATCCATTTACTAGTACATATGTGCTGGCCTACAGAAGGATTCAACCTTAACTCATTTTCTAGCTACTACTAGAAGGGAGCTCCAACACCTTGGCTCTTGTACTAGCCAATCCATTTACTAGTACATAGGTGTTAGCATACCAAAGGCTCCAACCTTCACTCATTCTCCAGCTGCTACCGGAAGGGAGCTCCAACCCCCTAATCAAATCACCAGCCACTACTGGTAGGAAGCTTCAACTTCCTCACTGAAGGCTCCAACCCTCAACATCCTCCAGGGACCACATTTCATAAATTTTCAAACTGGATACTCCTAGAACACCACAACACAATCTCAAGGCCTCGTTTCATCAAATTTTCATAATGGACCCATCAACAACATTGAAGCTCAAAATCAATCACCATTGGAATACAAGAAATCACTAAAAACCCATCATCACTAAATCAAATAACAATCAATTAATATGAACATTCAAAACACTGTCACCAGAACATAATCACTAGAACACATAGCAGAACCTAGAACTCTGCATCAACAACCAAAACCAACTGCAACTTCAAACACCATATATCATAATGTATACACTACTTTAATGTGCCAAACCAACGTGTATACGTGATTTTATCAAAGCAAACCAATGTACGGATCTGCAAATACTAACTTAAAACATCACAACTATTCCAGACTTCAGTCATACCCAGATGAGAACATCTACAGTGTAAATCATGCATCAGATCTAGACTATTCATGATTAGACCACATCACGATAATTCATTTTAGGTATTATGATCCTACTCCATCATTAGATCTCATCCCTCATCAGCCATTAATGTTCATCCTTAGTTCAGATCAAGAAAAGCACTAGAAACCCATAACATGCATTTTTGTTTTTGATCTCACTCTTCATAAGAAATTCATTGCTTTCTCCCTTTGGCCTAATGATCTTCTCCTCCTTATATAGTTTTAGGCCTTTCTCAATACCTTGGACCAAAACCGCTTAGGACCCATGATATTCTTGGGTGAGATCAAATAGTCATTACTCCACTCAATATTATGGTCCAATACCATGGTATTGACCCCTAGCATTGCCTCCTCTTGAATTTCCTTGTTTTTCCAACCTGTACGTGCTTTTCCTCTTGTGAGAGTGTGTGTATGTGTATATGCTCTTTTTGTTCAATGGGCTTGTGTGTAGACACTACTTGGACAAAATGAACTAGCGTATACCTCTCTTTCTTCAATCTCTCGAGTCTGATCTGTAATCCTTTACTCTTAACCTGTTGCACTGTGAACTCTCATCTATGTGAGTTGCCATGAAGGACAACACACCTATCATAATGCCAACAATATGCCCCTTTGGACTTGATGGTAGCAACAACATGAAGACACTCTCCCGCTTTGACATCAAGGTCAAAGGGAGGACCAAGATATTCTCCCCCTTTGATATACATTATGTTGTGCATGCTCCCCCTGAGTACATGCTAAGTCTGCAAAGATATTTTTTCAAAAGAATAACGTGACCCTATAACTCAACTAAGTGAGTATGACTTCCCTACGACCAATGACTCATACATACATCAATCACCCAACTAAGTGGGGATACACCAAATTTGACTCATCCACCCAACTAAGTGGGGATATACCAAATGTTTATACATGACTGAAATAACAATTATTACATCATCCTTCCCACGTGTAGTGGGGTTTCAAATTAGGTTTTTTCATGACCTATACATCGAATTATATACATGACATTTATGATAAGGAACTACAATCTAAACAAGAGCATGATAGTCATCAACAACTATAATACACCATATATGATCTGCACCATCAACATCTGTCAACAACATCAAGATCGATAGCCTGTATATGTCCATCATCAAACGAGTCACCTGAATCAAACAACTATGTTGGTCAAGCAATATAATTATCTTCATGTACCAAGATCTTCTAACATAATGCCAAAAATGCACTATTAGAAGCATGTGCTCCCCCTAAACCTGTGCCAGCCATTCACTGTCAGATCTGATCATTGCAAATATCAGTAAGAGTCATCAAGGCATCATCATTTATCATATATACATCAAGTCATTAATAACTTATGAGGGCCAAGAGAACTTCTACATATTATTAGCAAACTATAATCATCACCAATCATAACATAACATATATTTGATAATAGATTTAACCATATCAGACCCCTTTTTTTGAGTCTGTCCCACTGCTTTTTCCTCAAACCAACATATACGTGACTGTGCAGCTTCAAACTCGCGTATATACATGACTTGTCTTCATGATAACTGCGTATGAGATTTAGAACACTGAAGTTTCACACTTTCAGCTCCCCTTGAGTCTGTTATGTCTGTATATTGTTCTATGCCACATCTTTCTGGATGTACTTCCTTCTTCCATACCTTGGAGTGTGATGATGATTTCTCCTTTTGGTATGTTGGCTGAAATTTTCTACTACATTCTTTTTTTATATCCCCAAACTTGTTACAAGCATAACATTTTATATGTTTCATATTCCCTCTATAACAGTCAATGGCTTTGTGACAAAACATATTGTTAGAAAAACAACTCCCCTTAAAGTACTTGGAAGCTGATGATATTTCTGTGTGATAGTTATTAGCTTGAACCATTCTACTTTTGCATCTGGCTGCAACATGTCCAAAATTATGACATAAAAAACATTCAACATTATTCATTAGAGGAAATAACCTGCTATCACTTCCATAGTTAGGAGTGAATTATTTTCTTTGAAGACTTTCTTTCCTTAGTTGTTGATGGGGTTGACCTCTTATCTCCTTTGTTGAATTTAGGCTTCTGTGATGCATATCAATATTTTGAGAAGCGTTTTCGATGGAAATCACATTATAATTCATTTTTTGACATGTTTCGAACCAATAAGTGTGGTTCATCGTCAGGACAAGTTGAAGAACCAAATCATGTTTGCATGCTAAATAGAGAGATAAGATCATCCAATGGCTATATTTGACTAGGAAACGGCTATAATAGACTAGGAAATGACTATATTTGATTGCAATGGACCAAGCTATAGGGATAGGGAGAAATTAGTTTAGTAATTTATAAGTTAGTTATGTTATATTTTTTTATAATAATTGAACAAAAGTAATTTATTGTATTTAATTATATAGAGAAATAAAAACTTAAAATATTAATAGTATATGAAATAATAAAAACTAATAAAGGATTATTAAAAGTATGGCTAATTTAGTTAGTTAATTAATGCAATGATTTTTCTGATAAAACCACTAGGAAAATAGATTCTCCTTGTTGATCATTTCAGAATTTGCATTAGAGTTCCTTGCCTCATATTGTGAGCTAGATTCACCTTCAACAGTTTCATGAAAACCAAGGCTAGTTTTGATGGTAGGAGACCTTTGGCTACTAAGAATATTATCCAAAATCTTGGTACTATCTTGAAATCGTAACAATTTATCATTTTCTTCTAATTTACCTTTTAAGATGCTTACCTCAACCTGATATTTCTCTTCCTTTTCCAAATATTGCTTCTTCATGATTTCTTCAGCCTTTATTCTTTAGCTTCTTTCCCATTGTTTCTACAGATCTCCTTAAAGCAATCAAGCTTCTGCCAAAGGACCTTCTTAGATACCAATTGCTGGAAATAACACTTAGAGGGGGGGTGTGAATCAATATTTACAAATCAATAACTTTTTATTTTCATACTCAAATTTATATATGCCACTTCAATAAATGTAACTCGTGTGTACACGTAATTGTCTTTAAAGCAACCAACGTATATCCAGTAAACTTATGATTTAGTTAATTCTTCATATGTTGATCTTTCATTAGTGAATCAATACTTCATTAACCATATAAATAGTAACCATGTGCAGTAATAATAGAATAAACCATCACACATAAGTAACACACATGAACACCAAGATTTAAGGTGGAAACCCAATGCAAGAGAAAAACCACCTATTGTTGTCTTATTTTAATATAAGAAAAACCTTTTTACAATCTTGTAATGGTGTAGACTCATACCAGTACACAAGCACCCACCCACAGAAGGCTACAAACTTCTCTCATTTTCCAGTTGCTATTGGAGGGTAGCTCCAACCCCCTAGCTCTTATACTAGTTGATATGTTTACTAGTACATAGGCGCCGGCCTAGAGAAGACTCCAACGTTCACTCATTTTCTAGCTACTAATGGAAGGGAGCTCCAACCCCTTGGCTCCTGTATTGGCAGATCTGATTACTAGCAGGTAGGCGCCGGCCTACAGAAGGCTCTAACCTTCACTTGCTCTCTAGCTGCTACTCGAAGGGAGCTCAAACCACTTGATCAAATTACCATCCACTACTGGTAGGAAGCTTTGATTTCCTCACTGAAGGCTCCAACCCTCAGCATCCTCCAGGGACCATGTTCCATAAATTTTCAGATTAGATACTCCCACAACACCACACCACACCACAATCTCAAGGCCTTGTTTCATCAAGTTTTCATACTAGACCCATCCGCAACATTGAAGTTCAAAATCAATCACCACTGCAATACAACCAATTACTGAAAACCCATCATCACTAAAGAAAATCACAATCAATAAATTTGAACATTCAGAACACTGTCACGAGAACACACTCACTAGAACATAGAGTAGAACCTAGAACTTTGCATCAACAACCAAAACCAACTACAACTTCAAACCTCATATTTCATAATGTATACGCTACTTCGATGTGCTAAACCAGTGTCTATACATGCTTTTATCAAAGTGAATGAGTGTATAGATCCCCAAATACTAACTTAAAACATCAAAACTATTCCAGACTTCAGCCATTCCTAGATCAAAACATTTACAGTGTAAATCATGCGTCAGATCTAGACTATCCATGATCAGACCACATAATTATAATTCATTTCAGGTTTTATATTCTTGATCCATAATTAGACTCATCCCTCATCAACCACTAAGGTTAATCCTTAGTTCAGATCAAGCAAAGAACAAAAAACCCATAACATGCATATCCTCTTTTGATCTCTCTTCGTAAGAGATTCATTGCTTGCTCCCTTTGGCTTAATGATCTTCTCCTCCTTATATAGTTTTAGGCCTTTCTCAATACCTTGGACCAAAACCACTTAGGACCCGTGGTATTCTTTGGTGGGATCAAATAGTCATTACTCTGCTCAATATTATGGGATAATACCATGGTATTGACCCTTGGTATTGTCTCCTCTCGAATTTCCTTGTTTTTCCAACTAGTACACATTCTCCCCTTGTGAGAGTGCATGTATACATATACACTCTTTCTTTTTGTGGACCTGCGTGTACATGCTACTTGGGCAAAATGAACCAGCGTATGCCTCTCTTTCTTCAATCTCTGGAGTATGATCTATAATCCTTTGTTGTTAACCTGTTGCACTATGAATTATCATCTATGTGAGTTTCCATCAAGGACAACACCTGTATCATAATGCCAATAATCCCCCCCTTTGGACTTGATGGCAACAAAAACACCAAGACACTCTCCCCCTTTGACATCAAGGGAAAAGGACAGACCAAGGTATTCTCCCCCTTTGATATAACTTATGCTATCCATGCTCCCCTTCAGTACATGCAAAGTATACAAACATATTTTTAAAATGAATAACATGACTCTATAACCCACTAAGTGAGTATGAATTCCATAAGATGAATGAATGATACATACATCAATCACCCAACCAAGTGGCGATACACCAAATTTGACTCATCCACCCAACCAAGTGGGGATACACAAAATGTTTATACATGACTGAAATAGCAAATATTACATCATAATTCCCATGCATAGTGGGGTTACAAATTAGGTATTTTCATGACCTCTACATCGAATGATATACATGACATTTATAACAAGAACCAACAATCTAACTAAGACCATGATAGTCATCAACAACTATCATACACCATATATGATCTGCACCATCAACATCTGTTAGCAGCATCAAGATCAACAGCTTGTATATGTCCATCGTCAAGCGAGTCACCCAAATCAAGCAACTATGTGGATCAAGCAATATAATTATCTTCATGTACCAGTATCTTCTAACATAATGCCAACAATGCATTATTAGAAGCATATGCTCCCCTTGAACCTGTGCCAATCGTTCACTGTCAGATCTGACCATTATAAATATTAGTAAGAATCATCAAGCCATCATCATCTATCAGATGTACATCAAGTCATCAACAACTTATGAGGGCCAAGAGCACTTCTACATATTATCAGCAGACTGTAATCATCATCAATGAGAATAGAACAGATATTTGATAATAGACTGAACCATATTAAACCCCCTATTTTGAGTCTGTCCCACTTCTTTTTCCTCAAACCAACATATGCGTGACTGTGCAGCTTTGAACTTGCGTATATACGTGAATTGTCTTGATGATAAGTGCATATGAGATTTAGAACACTGAAATTTCACACTTTTATCTCCCCCTAAGTCTGTTATGTCTGTATACTATTCTATGCCACATATTTCTAGATGTACTTCCTTCTTCTTTCATACCTTTGAGTGTGATGATCTTTTCAACTTTTTGGTATGTTGGCTGAAATTTGCTCATGAATTCTTTTGCTATGTGCCCAAACTTGTTACAAGCATAACATCTTATATGTTTCATATTCCCTCTATAGCATTCAATGGCTTCATGACCAAACATATTGCAAGAAAAACAATTTCGCTTAACGTACCTGGAAGTTAATGATCTTTCTGCGTGACAATTATTAGCTTGAACCATTCTACTTCTACATCTCAATGCAACATGTCCAAAATTATGACATGCAAAACATTCAACATTATTCATCAGAGGAAAAAACTGACTATCATTTCCATAGTTAGGACTAAATGAATTTCTTTGAAGACTCTCTTTCCTTGGTTGTTGATGGGTTGACCTCTTATCTCCTTGTTGATCATTTTAGAATTTGCATTAGAGTTCCTTGCCTCATCTTGTGAGCTAGATTCACGCTCAAGAGTTTCATGAAAACCAAGACCACTTTTGATGGTAGGAGACCTTTGACTACTAAGAATATTATCCAAAATCTTAGTATTGTCTTGAAATTGTAATAGTTTACCCTTTTCTTATATTTTGACTTTTAAGATATTTACCTCAACTTGATATCTCTATTCCTTTTCTAGATATTGCTTCTTCATGATTTCTTTAGCCTTTCTTCTTTAGGTTCTTTTCCAATGTTTCTACATATCTCCTTCAAGCGATCAAGCTTCTGCCAAAGGACGTACTCTGATACAAATTGTTGGAAATAATACTAAGAGGGGGGGTGGTGAATAAATATTTAAAAATCAATATTTTTTTCTTTTCATACTCAAATTTATATACGTTATTTCAATGAAGGTAACTCGCGTGCAAACGCAACTATCTTTAAAGCAACTAGCGTATATCCATAAAACTTATGATTCTGTTCATTCATCATATGTTGAAATTTAATCAGTTCATCAGTACTTTGTTAACCATATAAATGGTAACCATGTGGAGTAATAATAGAATAAACCATCACACATAATCAACACACATGAACACCAAGATTTAAGGTGGAAACCCAATGCGGGACAAAAACCACCTGTTGTTGTCTTCTTTTAATATAATTAAAACATGTTTACAATCTTGTGTTAGTGCAGACTCATACCAATACGAAAGCGCCCACCTGTAGAAGGCTACAACCTTCTCTCATTTGCCAGCTACTACTGGACGACAGCTCCAACACCCTAGCTCTTGTACTAGCCGATCCATTTACTAGTACATAGGAGCCAGCCTATAGAAGGCTCCAACCTTCACTCATTTTCCAGCTGCTATTGGAAGGGAGCTCCGACCCCTAGCTCTTCTACTAGCTAGTCTATTTACTAGTACATAGGCACCAGCCTATAGAAGGCTCCAACTCTCACTCATTCTCCAGCTGCTACTAGAAGGGAGCTCCAACCCCCTGATCAAATCACCAACCACTACTGGTAGGAAGCTTCGACTTCCTCACTGAAGGCTCCAATCCTCAGCATCCTCCAGGGACAACATTTCATAAATTTTTAGACTGGATAATCTTGGAACACCACACCACCATCTCAAGGCCTAGTTTCATCAAAATTTCATACTAGACCCATCTTGCTTTGTTTTGATACTCCTAGGTATTTTCCTGGTGCATTCCCAGTTGTTCTGCAATCTCAACCTATCCTTGTCCTTGCTTTGCTTGATATTGTTGAGAGGTCTCTTTGTACAAGTTTTTTTGGTCTTCTGGGATGAATCTTTCATCTAAGTGTCTCCATTCATTCAACAATTTCTTAAGGACTTCTTCTTCCATACTAAGCTCCTCGCCCTTCCTTGGGTCAATTTCCATTATAATGGTTTCCATCCCTACCTGTTCATCTTTGTCTATGAGGTCTCTTTGGGCTTTTCACTTGGGTGTTGCTTTTTCTTCACTGGAGCTGCTCTTTTTTACTTTTCCCTAACAATCCATGGGTTGAGTCTGATTTTCTGCTTCTTCTTCCACCTGTAATACTTCATATCTTTTTTTACTACTCGACTGGGCTTGGGTTTCTTTTTCTGGGTTATGGAGTCCCTTTGGTTGCCTCCTCTTGGTGTTAACTTCTTGGAACCCTTCGCTTTTGTCACGTGGAGTCTTTTGCTACATGTCCTTGTTCTCCATCCCTTCCTAGTTTAGTGGGCATTCCTTGAATAAATGGCCATATTCATGGAACCTTCGAAATCTGAACGAAATATGCTCATACTCTAGGTCTGTTGCCAAACATCCTCATGGTATTCTAGCTCCACTGATCTAGGTATGGGTTTTGCTATGTTCATGTATACATAGATTCTCGCATAAATTATATATCGACCTCTTTTTGTCGTTTCTGCTATTTTGATAAATTTTCCTATCGTATTCCCAATACCCTCTAATATTTTTGGATCCCAGAATTCCATTGGGAGACCAAACAGTCTTACCCTTACTGGAGCTTCCAGGAATTTCTCTTTGTCAGGGTCATAGCATTCCTCCCAATATCGCATGAAAAGACCAACAATATAATGGAAATAGGGACGATTTTCAAATACTATTTCTTTATCTTGCAGGTTTGAGAAGATTACCGTAAAGAAGTGTTTAGCTCCTAGCTTGAGTTTGATATGGCCCTCAGGTTTCCATTTCTATTGCATTCACTTGATGAGGTCTTTCTCCACTGGCCACACTCCTATGAACTTGTAGATCATTTTGTGGTCCTTCATGAAGCTTCTATATCTTTCCAATTTGTTCATCAAGATGACGAATCTCAGTTTCTCTACTACACATGGTAGGAATTTTCCCCTACTACATGCCTACTAATGCAACCCGAGGACAGGGCCATTTGTCTGATTCATTTCTTGGGCTTGCGACTAAGTGTTTGGATTATGGCGGGAATCGCCCGTCATAACATCCCAGTAGGAGTGGATCTCTCCCCCCACGACTTCCTTTGTCATTCTGACCTATCTTGCGACCCACAGGCTGGCTGAGCTGCTATAATAGTCAGGAAATCAGGTTCCCAACTTAGTTTATGGCATGGTTGAGTCACAGGTCTACTAGCATTGCAGAGTGATCTATTCCGCTAATATCATTTTTTTATATATATATATATATATATATATATATATATATATATATATATATATATTTATTTATTTATTTTTTTTTTTCCTGACTCATTTTCTTCTAAATTTTTTATTTTTTTAATGTTTTTTTTTTTTTAATTGTTTTTTAATATATTCATATGTTTTATTTATTTATTTAAAAAATATATATTCTTAGTTTTTATTTTTATTTTTTTTTGTTTTTTTAAGGCCTTTTACTAATTTTTTCCTAAATTAATTAATTTTTTAATGTCTTTTTAGGTTTTTATTTTTATTTGTTTATTTATTTTTTTCTATAGAATTTCTTGTTTTTTGAATTAATTTTTAATAAATTTGTTTAAATAATTTTTAATTGTAAGATTTTTATTAATATTAATTAATTTTTTATTGCATATGATGTTTTATAGTGTTTATATTATTCAATTTTATTTTTTATTTTTATTAATATTTTTTGTTTCAATGGTTTTTTAAAGTTTTTTTAATATTATTTTATTATTATTATTATTATTTTAATTTTATGATTTAAATATTTTTTAAATTATTTTTAGTTTGCATTTATTTTTTTTTTTTTACTTTTACATTTTTTTAATTTGTTTTTTTTATATTAAATTTTATAAAAATTTCCCTTATTTTTTGTTATTTTTTTTTTTTGCTTTTTCCTTATATTTTTTTTGTTTTTGTTTTTTAACATATGTGTTAATTTTGTTTTTTTAGAAATGTTATGTTTCTTTTCTTTGTGTTATATATATGTGGACTAAAACTACTTTATGATTTCTCTAAATTATAGATATTTTCTTTTAAATTTTTTCTTTGTTTTGTATTTTTTATTTTCATGTATTTATCTACTTATTTATTATTATTCTTATTTTATTTTTTTAGGTTTCGTCTCGATCATGAACTAGCAACCCAACCTCATTTTTTAAAGTTATCGTTATAATGGAGAAGTTTGCCGCACATCGTATCAATTTCATGATTGATTTTTAAGATTTCATTGCATTAGGTCAAGTACAATTAAGATTCATCTATTGTATTCAACCTATACTACCAATAGTCAATAAAGGGAGATTTTTCCACTATTTTATTGACTTGTTTGCTCCATTGAGTATTGTCTGTGTATTTATCTCTTTGTTTTAGTTTATGTTTGTATATGCATTATTTTCACTATTTTCAATGCTTTTTTTTTTATCTACGTTTGTCCACTATCACCACCAACTCTATCTATGATCCTTTGTAGGGAACAACCAACAACTAAAGAGGTGTATTTTGGTACACCATTGCCCAAAACACTACCACATTTGTAATATAGATGTACATAGTAGTACTAATAATAATATAGGAGGAATCTTAGTATCTAATAATATTTGGACTCTATACTTTGACGGTTCAAAGACACGGGATGGCTCTAGAGTTGGTTGCGTAATTACAGATCCATGTAATAAGAAGCATATCCTTTCATGTAATCTAGAGTTCAAATGTACCAATAATATTTTCGAATACGAAGCACTTGTACTTGGATTAAAGAAAGCTATTGACTTGAGGGTAGATATTCTCAAGGTAATCAGTGACTTAGAGGTGATCACTCGTCAAGTACGAGATACTATACAATGTGTTTCATTAAACCTAAAAAAATACCAGTAGAAGGTATGATGTTTAATAAATCATTTCAAAACATTCAATATTATTTATGTTCCTAGAGTTAGAAATGTTGTAGCAGATGCATTAGCAAATGCAGCCACTAAGGATGTCACCATTAAAAAATGGTTTTTCTATTGAAATTATATATAAACATTTGTACTAGATAACATCACTAATTTACTTGTTTTCAATATGACCAAGAGATACTACACTTTATGGCTAATGTAGACGTATTCAAATATGCTTCCATAGAAGAGGATGAATGTGATCAAGCTTTGCAGGAAGCATCTAGTGCAATGAATAGAAACACTATGCCTAATTGCGTGGTGTCCCTAGAGAAGTTATATGACCTACAGAACTGATTTAGAGGACTAATGAACACAAATAATTGCATCTCAAATTTATCATCTTAACAATTCAATCTTGGGACTTAACGAGATCCAAAGTATGTGAACCCCGATACGTGATGTTCTCCACAAGAATGAGAGGCATTTATTCTCTTATTCAAACACGATTGTGATTTTTTCACATGGACATACAATGATTAAAGGCATATGATAATATTATTATCCAACATTTCGTTCCTATTAAAGAAGGGGAAAAATCATTCTTGCAGAAACTATGAAAATTTCATCCAACACTGGAACTCCTCATACAAAAGGAATTGATAAAATTGTTGGATACTTAGATCATTTTTAAATTCAAACATTCCACTTCAGTCTCCAATCTAGTCCCGGTTAGAAATAAGTCCAGTTAAATAAGGCTACATGTAGATTTTTGCAATCCTAATCGAGCATTTGATAAATAAAACTACCTAGTGGCATCCATGGAACAGATCCTCTAGACAATATCTAGGATTGAAATGTTCTCGCTACTAAATGGTTTCTCTCGTTATATCAAGTGCTATTAAGAGAACCTGATCGATTAAAAACTACATTTAGGACCAAATGGGGAATATTTTGTTTTAAGAGGATTCCATTTGGGTTTATCAACATTGGTGCTACTTTCCAAAGAGAAATGCACATCACTTTCTGTGGCCTTATTAGCCAGAGAATTTTTTCTTATTTAGATGATGTTACTCTCTTTTACAATAGAAGAGCATTTAATGTACGTCATCTAAAATAGAAATTTGAGTAGTGCTCAAAGTATGGGATTTCTCTTAATCCCAAGAAAGGCATCTTTGATCTGTCAGAAGGGGTTCTCTTAGGGAACATTATTTTAAAGAGTGCAATTAAACATGATCATGAGAGGGTCAAAGAAATTACACAGTTCTCATTCCTAGTGAATAAGAAGGATATACATTCTTTCTTGGGAAAGATCAATTTCCTAAGAAATTCCTCTTTGATTATGCTCAGATTGTGAAACCTATACAAGATATGATTAAGAAAGATGCATCATATAAATGGGACAAACAAAAAAAGGATGCTTTCACTCAAATTAAGCAGGCCATTGTTGATGCACCCCCGTTATTCAGTGTAGATTATGGTAAATATTTCTTTCTCTATACCTTTGCTTCAAGTTTTTTCAATTACGACAGTATTCCCTCAAAAGGATATGGAAGGAAATGAGCATCCTATTTCTTTTATGATCACCAGCCTACATGGCCCATAACTAAATAATATTACCATTGAAAAATGATCAAGATTAGATCATTATATTGTTTTTCATCCATCAGGATGCATTTGGAGTGGAAAAAGTGGAGGAATCAGCTCACAAGATTGTTTTTATTGGTAAGACCTAGTTTGGAAAAATGGGATTTGTAACCTTCTAGGAGTAATTTCAGGCATCAAACAATATTTTTTTGGGATAATTTTTTTTCACTTTAGTATCACACCATTTCGTGATATTATACACACAAATATATTTCTAACGGTGCAAGAATCGCATCAATCAGAGTCCATACACAAAAGTTATGCCACTCAACCTTCCTATTTTCACACCTATAGTTTGGGAGGATGTAGCGTCAACCTCCATTATTCATGGAAAAGTGGCTAGTAATGTGATTGTGATTTAAAAGACTCTAGAAGAGCTATATTGGAACTCTAGTTAAGAGTTGATGTAGTCAAAATTAACCACTAGTAGATTATCGTGTTGTGTTATAACTAGGCCGCTAGGAGGGAGAGGCACTCCATTCTTTCAAGGGAATTTTCTTGCATATTTGAGAAAATCTAGTCAGGAGAGATAGGAGGTAGAATACATAGAGAGGATCTATGCACTGTAGCAACCCACAAGCCACAATCATTACTTCCAGCTGGGCTTTCTCCCGAAAGGTTTCCCAAAGAGCATTATTGCATCTGATGTGTGTGCGTGAGCTTATTTTTTCATTATATACTTTTCTTCATAATTTATATTCACATGCATGTACTAACTACAATTAAATCTACATATCTTAAAGTCTAATAAAATTGTCATAGTGTAGAATCTCAGATTTTTAATATAATGTTATCAAATCTATTGTGATGAATTTTCCAGTGGAATATCCACAGAAGTTTACAAATCATTTGGTATTAGAGACAAGTTTATTTTGGTATTTTGTGGATATTATAGGGATCTATATTGTGGAATCTGTAAATCAAACTCGTGATATTGCAGAGGTGAGGTTTACGTGGTTCGAACAACAATTCACATATATCAAGTGTAATGTAAGCCTCCTCATGACGGTCTTGAATAGAAAGCTGGGGATATTTGGAAAATATGGGGATTCAAATACAGATGAAAAATAATAAAAGGGATCAAAAGATCAGTAAGAACCAAACAACCATTCAAAGAAAGGACCTGGAAAGGATCAACTCAGTTCGAGTGTCATGAACCAATCATATTCCCTATTTAAAATGGAAGAAAAATATAATATCAAGTTGTACCACAGTGAGATCAATGCTCTAAACTTGAACCATTGGTTGTAGCAATTAGAATTTTATGTCAGTGTCCATCAAATCGAAGAAGCACAAAATATCTCATTTGTGCAGCTAAAATTAGAGGGCCATGCACTCACTTAGTGGGAGAGCCACATGGAAACCCTAAGGTTGGAGAGAGGACCTCCCGTGACTAAGTGGTAGTATTTCAAAACCCTCATTAAGTCATAGTTTTATCCTAATGTGTATGTGTAGGACCAATTGATCTAGTCACAATATTTCAGAAAAACGTTGAGCCAAAGCATACAGGAGTACACCATGGAATTCAGGATGATGTCTATAATGTTGGATATCTCTCCAAATAACCCACGTGTACTCCTCAAGTATTTGGGGGATCTTCACCACCATCTGCATGAGAAAGTGATTTTGTTCAAGCCCAAATAAATGGATGAGGCTTCTGTACAAGCATAGTACTTGGAGAACAAAGGCCTGAAGAGAACAATCAAGTGGATCAAAGAAGAAGGAGAAACAAGAAGTTTCTAACTAAGGGAAGAAGAATAAAAAATGGGGAAAAGATAAAAGTATGGCAACCACAATGCACCAATGTAAATATCTTGGCAACCACTCCACATTGATGGCCATACAAAGGCGAAGTGATGGAAGTTGCATCTAGAGTGAAACTGAAGAACAAGAAGAAATATAAGAAAAAGAAGAGTCTCATGGCCACTTATTTAAGAAACCAGGTTGAAATAATATCAGATGTGGATGATAAGATCATCTATATTTCAGTATAAAAGGAGGTGAATCTGAGTAGCCTTCAGTAATAGGAAGATAAATAAATAACCAAATTCTTCCATATAAACATACAGGTCAAGAAGACAAAAATTGATGGTCTGTTTGACTCATTATCGCAGGGGAATCTCATTACAGCAAATTTGGTCAAGAAATTTGGGGTGGAAGTATTAGATCATCTAAACCCATATCCATTGGGATGGGTAAACAATGGTGCAAAGATGAAGCTAACAAAAAAATGTAAAATCTGATTTACTATCATTGCTAATTTTATTGATGCTGTAGACCTAAATGTGGTTCCCTTGATGTATGTGGAGTCATGTTTGGGAGTCCATACAAGTACATGCATGATGCAATATTCATCAGGAGAGCTAACGAGTATCATCTTCTCAAGAATGGAAAATCATTCAACATCAACGTGCACAAAGGCAAGTCAAAAATATCACTGGTAAGTGCCAACCAAGTGAAGAAATTGATGAGTTCCAACAATAAGTATGTTTTATTGTTTTGAAGAGAAAGTCAGTCTGAAGTGGATTCAATAAGAGTCAAGGAATCCCTAGAGAGCTGTACAAAGAAACAAAAAAAACAATTGGAGGATTTGTTACAGGAATGCGTGGATGTGTTATGAGAACCTAAAGGGTTACCACCTAAGAGAGAAGTGGACCATGAGATCTAGCTATTGCTAGAATCCCAATTGCCAAATATTGTGTTGTACATGCAGTCTTTTATAGAATCAAGTGAGGTGAAGAAACAGTTGCAGCAGCTACTAGAATAGGGTTTTGTTTGCCTGATTACATCACCATCTGTGTGACTCATCATCATTTTGTTGAATAGGGATAGGAATTGGTTAATGTGTATATATTACAGTCAGTTGAACAAAATCACATTGAAGAATAGATACCCCTTGCCTAGGATAGATGATCTGATAGATTAGTTGTAGCAATAAAATTACTTCACCAAGTTGGACTTGAAGTCTAGATATCACCAAGTTCAAATCAAAGAATAAGATTCATGGAAGATTGCCTTCAAAATAATGCAAGGATTATATCAATGGTTAGCCATGCCGTTTGGCCTATGTAATGCACCAACTACATTTATGATATTAATGAATGATGTATTGCATCATTTTATAAATTCATATGTTATTGTCTGTTTGGATTATGTACTAGTATATAGTGCTACCTAGGAGGAGCATATGTCACTTTTTACATAGGTGCTAGAAACATTGAAGAAGCACCAACTGCTAGAAAATCTCAAGAAGTGCAAGTTTTCACAACAGTATTTGGTGTATCTGGGGTATGTGATTGGTGGAGGAGAATTGAGGATGGATCCTTCCAAGACGGAGGAAATAATGAAATGGCCAGTGCCTGCTAATGTTTCTAAGGTCAGTATTTTCATTGGGGCAACACAGAACCTGAGGAAACTCATATCCTCATTTTCAGTAGTAACAGCAGTGCTCCACGCCATAATAACAAGTGGCAATAGTTTCCTTTGGGGAAAAGGTCAACAAAGGGCTTTCAAATAGCTAAAGAATAAGAAGATCCAAGCACCATTTTTGGCATTAAAAAACTTGCAACAACGCTTTGAATTGGAGAGATATGTGATTGGGTATGTTATGGAAATTGCCTCGATGTAGGGAGGAATGCCTATATGCTATGATTATAAGGTATCTCATGGGGCTAGTACCGTACCTGTAGTAGCTCATTTTTCACTATGTTAAAAATTCAATATATATATATATATATATATATATATATATATATATATATATATATAGGCAGAGTATTTGAGACATATTTATGGTCATTTGTCAAAGAAATAATGTGGGACTGAGAGTGATGTAGGATTAAATTTAATTTAATGTGGAGTGATGAGACCTAGAGTAGAAATAAATTAATTACTGTACAATTTCGGAGTGCAATGTTGCTAGTGTCATCAGGCCTTCCCCATAAGAGAAACTTGACAACAAAAAATGTGCAATGGTTATGGACTTGGGTGCCCTCATAGAAGGTTTGGCAATAAACCACCTATTTATGATCAATGGTTGCGATTTATTGTGATATCAGTAGATGATAGGATCACTTACCACCACGGGTGCCCCTCTGAGTAGTAAGCGGATTTTTTCGGAGTCAATGTCAAGCGAACCTGCACAAGAATAAAAAATCATCGAGTGAAAATAAATCGCATATTTTATTTAAGAAAACATTTCAAATAGACATTGCATTTTGTAATTTTTAAATTAAAGTATGTTAAGTTTTAAGGTCCAAGTCCTCACAAGGACTAAATAAGGCTTAGAATAGTTTTTAAAAGTAGTTTAAGAAGTTCATGGCAGATAATATTTTTTATAACTATCATCTTTGTAATTATTCCTATAAAAACACATTGAGGAACAATTTTTGGTGTTCCAAAGTTTGACTTGAGAGAGAAAAAAAGACTCCAGTGTAATATGTTTATCTTTTCCTAGAGATTAAATAAAGCTTTTCTAGATGATTCCAGGCTGCCTTTTCGATATGATATGTGTTCTTTCAATTGTACTTCATTTATTGTTTCTTATTCTTTTGGAAAAGTGTAATGAAGCTGCTAGTTATTTACTATAACAAAAATTTACTTAATTCACAGTACTCACAAATTTTAAACAAATAACCTTAAATTTTGCTCCATTTTTCCATGAACTCATTTTCTGAGACTGTCATGTGTTATTGTAATGTTTAAAATAAAGATTATGCGATTGAAACCTTTTATTCTAAACCTTCCACTATTTCTTTATATCACTCTGCTATAACTTTTGAGTCATTTCCATATTCAATAAGGCCATCCTGAAAGATAGTTCTATCCCAAGAATTTTCCCTCACATTACTTGTGAAACTTATCTCTGAATAATCATAATGGGATAGAAAATAATATTTATTATCTTTTGTTACATATTTCCTAGGCACTAACCTCTTCTCAGCTAGATATTGTCTCTAGGGTTACACAATCTTTTAGTGTCTTTGTCGAGGATACGAAGAACAAAGTTATTTTTCATTATGTTTGTTTTTAAAAGCCATTTCTTCATTTGGTGAGTCAAGAAAGTGTGTCGGTTGAGTCTTCTCACATAGTGAGAATAAAAATAGTAGTCCTCACTCCCAGAAGACCCCACATAAGGTCAGACACCTCACAACAAAAATCCCTAGTTCTTTCTGATCCATAAAGTTTGGTTTCACGTAGGGTTTGGAGACAGAAATCTCCAAAAATCCCAAGTCCCACTTTGTCTGCTCCTAGTTCCAATTCTTTATCTCAAAATCCTATAATTCTTCACCCGGATGTTCCATTCCTCCTTAGTCCCTGTTTTCTTAGCCTACTCTTGAAGAAATATCTTTTGAATCTATTTATTTTTCTTTTCTAGCAATCTTAGAAGTTGAAGAAATTAAAACTATTGATTTTTCAGCCTCATACCAAACTTTTTCCGTAGTCTCAACTAGTTCCCATATTTGTGATTTCACCTCCTTTTCTGTTTCAAGCAAGAATCCCTCATCCTCCCCTCCAAAATCAAAACATGGTGATTTTACGGTTCCTTTTAAATTGATATGCTCCTCTAAATCTTCCCTAGATTATGAATTCTATGACTCAGGATTATTTAAAGTTGCTACCAAGATTCATAAGAGAATATAAGGTTACTTCAGAATGAAATATAGCAACTTATTGTGATTTTGTAGAAAACATTAATGTGGAGTATCTGGATGTAATAACGAGGTTATTTATACAATAATTGGATGGAGAAGAAATAAAATGGTTGAAGACCCTCCCATCCAATTCAATTAATACCTGGGAGGAATTGGAAGATTATTTTATACAAAGATAGGGAGGAAAGAGAGATCATGGATATTTCTTGATTGAATTACATGAAATAAAAAGGAAACCAAATGAAGAAGTGCCTGAGTTTATCGAAAGGTTTAACAAACTTTATAATAGTCTCCCATTAGAGATAAAACCACCTCCTGCTGGTGCAAAAGTAGGTTTTCCAGGAGCATTTGAGTCATCTTTTGGTTTTACTTTAAGGGAAATATGGCATCCCACTTTATATCAGATTCAGATAGATGCATTTGAGGTCAAGGAAAATCTTTTTGTAGTAGGGAAAATAAAATAGAAATTTTAAATAGTGGACAAAAAGAAAGAAAAGGAAGAAGTGGATCCTCTAATTAGCCCAATGATTCACATGAGTAGAGGTTGGATGAGATGACAAAGGTTATAAGAATTTTTTCTAATAAATTAGTGAATATGGAGCTTGAAAATAAAAATCCTCCCAGGAAAGTTCAACAGGGGTAGAACAAAAACCTCAATCCTCAATCTAGGACACCATCATTGTAAATTATGCAGAGGGAAAGGAAGGACGAAGATTAGGTACAACCACCTATGTATTTTGAAGGTGGACCTCAAAAAGGAATTGAAGAAGCTCTTAAATTTCAGGAAAATAAATATTGTACTCTATTAGAGGAAGAAGGAGAAGAAATATACGATGAGGATTTAAGCCCTTAATCACAAATTTCAATAGATGAAGAACATATTGATGAATATTTCCATGAAAAATTATAGATTTGATGGAAGAAGAATTGCATAATAAATATGATGTTATATATAGAAAGAGATCAAGGACACATGATCACGTTGAAGAAAAATCAAAACATCTAGCCAAACAAACTATTCAATAGGTCGATGAAAAGGGGAAGCAAACTCTTAGAAAAATTCTAGTTCAGTCAGGAGAAACTTCTAAGATTCAACATATTAAAGTGAATAAGGAGAAAGAGGTTCAACAGCCTATGGTGAGGTAGCAAAAAGTTTAGAAGGAGAAACCAATAGAAGAAGAGAAGGTTAAAGTAGAAAAGGAGGTTCATTCTTTTAGTATTTAAAAAGAATTGGAGAAGGTTAAAATACCTATCCCATTGACTGAGTTAGTGAAACAACCTGCTTACAAGAAGCAGACTTCAGATTTTATTAATTTATCTCAAACAAAAGATATAGCAAACACAGTCAATTTGTAGGAGGAGAGGTCAGTGGTTATGTTTGGCCCACATGTAGAGGAGAAAGATTCTTCTACTCCTTTTTATATTTCTTTTCTAATGCATACCTTCATTCTTCATAATTATATGTTGGAGTCTAGGGTTTCTCACAATTTAATGCCCCTCTTAGTGATGAAGTTGTTAAAGCTTAAAATTACAAAACCATACAAGGATCTATATTCTTTTAACTCTAAGAGATTCAAGTGTGTTTGGATCATTAAAGTCCTCATAGTTTCTCTAGCTCAGGTTCCAGCTAGACGTATTGTGATGGACATAGTAGTTGCAGATATTCCAGCTTGATTTGTAATCCTTCTTTCTAGATCTTACAGAGATAAGTTGGGAGGATTATTAAAGTTGGATTTCACTTATGCAATCATCCCAGTCTTCAGTGGAGAAGAAAGGAGACTCTGTAGGGAGTCAAGGTTTGTTAAAGCAATTACTAAGGTGGGTTCGAACATATGATATTTGAGAGAACTCTCGATTTTTTCGAAGAACTAGCGATAAAAAAAAAATAAAGATAGTTTATAGGTTTGATCATCTGGTATCGTATCAATCTCGATCGATCCAAAATACTAATATGCCTGCTCTGGTCCAACGTTCCCATCCATCGATCTCGATAAGGACATGAGATTGATATGATCTGAAAAATTTTTCAAGGGCAAGTCATAGGGACGGACTATGAGGGGATATATATAAATAGTATCACTTAGTGGAATGTATAGGGCTATACGGGCTCGAACCGTAGACCTTCTCGATAGAACAGATCAAAGTTCTTATTATCAAAATAATTTGAACTGTTCCAAGAACCCAACATGCATTTTCTCGCATTGGGCTCTTTCATTAACTGATGGAAAGATTGGTTAGCCTGCCATTCTCCTCTTTCTGGTAAGATACTAATATGGCTCTGTGTGCTCTAAATTCTTACCCTTCGGAAGCAATCCCAAAGTTATTCAAAAGGTTTCTTTGACGTAGGTCTGCCTTGCTCGGGCATAGATTGACTCAAGTGCAAGTTCATATAGATGTTCAGAACAAAGAAGTAATAGAAAATACAAATTTGGAAGTTATATTTTGATGGAGCGTATTCAAAGAAAGGGAATGGTGCAGGGGTTCTTCTACTTTCCCAAAAAGTTGAGATGATTCCATGATGATTCCACTTTCTTACAAATTAGAATTTTACTCTACAAATGATATAACAAAGCATGAGGCTCTAATTCTTGGTCTGTAAGATGCCAGGAATATGCAAATAGAATGCACTACTATATTTGGAGATTCATAATTAGTTGTGAAATAGTTCATAAGGAAATGTAAGACAAAGCACCAGAGGCTTAGAGCTTACTAGAATGAAGTTTGGGATCTGGTGGATAATTTCTTTTCATCTCTTAATATTCAGTTTCTACCAAGGGAAGGAAAAGAATTGGTTGATTCACTTGCAATGGCAACCAACATTTTTAGACCTCCACATAATCCAAAGTTGAGGTATGAAGTTGAGATTCAAAATAGAACTTCTATACTAGACAATGTCAAATATTGGCAAGTGTCCGAAGATGAGGAAAAAATTAAAATATTTTTGGAAGTGGTAGGATATTTTTCTAACTCAAATATTGATCAAGAAGAGGAAGCTAAACGTTGTGAAGAGGAAGGATTTGATGATGAATTACATTGGAAAATTCTATGGTTGGCCAAACTATTGTTCAATTGAAAGA
Organism: Pinus tabuliformis; assembly: GCA_031772625.1. Taxonomy (NCBI): domain Eukaryota; kingdom Viridiplantae; phylum Streptophyta; class Pinopsida; order Pinales; family Pinaceae; genus Pinus; species Pinus tabuliformis. The sequence continues at coordinate 895,253,713 of CM062806.1, read as the reverse complement.
TAGTGTGATTCCCAAAAGTTTGGTACCTTTGGAGATATTGTTTGATACAAATGATGTTCCAATAAATGTGAGTAAGTAGAGCTGGGAGGATTATTTTGGAGATTGTAATATTGGAACTAAACAACAACCCAAATTTGTGAAGTTGGGAAAGGGTATATCTAAAGATTATAAGCACAGGTATGTAGATCTCTTCAAAAGATATTCTGATGTTTTTTCATGGTCTTATGAATACCTTAAAACTTATGACAAAGCCATTATTTAGCATAAGATCCCTTTGAAGTGACGGGCCAAAGGATATAAACATAAGTTAAGATAGATCAATCCTTTTCTTTTTCCTTCAATAGTGAAGGAAGTGAATAAGTTATGGTAGGAAAAGATAGTTGTTCCTTTGATATATTCAGACTAGATGGCTAACTTAGTACTTGTAAGAAAGAAAAATGTAGAGATCATATTATGTATAGATTTCTGAAATCTAAACATAGCATCATTAAAGGATAATTACCCTCTTCCAAAAATGGATCATATTCTGTATAAAGTGACAGGATCTTCAAGTTTGTCCATGATTTATGGATTTTTGGGGTACAATCAGATATCTGTGAATCTAGATGATCAAAAGAAAACAACTTTCACAACTTCGTGGGGAACCTTTATCTATACATTCTATTTGGGTTGATGAATGTTGTTGATACATGTCAGAGGGCTATGTATATAAATTTTGTCATAGAAAAGAAAAAAAATTGTGGTCACATATTTAGATGATATTACTCTATTTTCCAAATTTGATGAACAACATCCAAAACACCCTCAATGGACTTTTGAGAAGTGTAGAAAATACGGGATGTCACTAAATCCAAAGAAGTCTCATTTTGATTTAAGTGAAGGGAAATTATTGGGGCATATTGTGTCAAAGGAGGGAGTCATAACTGACCCACAGCGAGTGGAAGTAATCAGTTATATACCTCTGTCCATAAATAATAATAAAAACAAACAATTTTTCTTGGGAAGAATAAATTTTATCAGGAGATTCGTTCCCAATTATGCGGAAATTGTTGAAGAGGTTATTGATATGTTAAAGAAGGTTTCAGAGGTTAAATGGACTCCAACAACCAGATATTATTTTACAATAATTAAAAATGATTTTGGAGAAGCTCTATTTTTGGTAAATCCTAACTACCAAATAAATTTCCAATTTTTTTCTTTTGTCTCATCTTCTATTGTTGCAATTGTTCTCTTGCAAAGTAATCAAGACAATACGGAGCAGTCAATAGCATTTTTTATCAGGGTAATGAGATATGCTGAGTTAAAGTATAATATTTTTTAGAAACAAGCCTATGCTTTGCTCCAATCCTTGAAGGCTTTTAGAACATACATTTTGCAGTCTCAGATTAGCATATGCACCAAAATTAATTGTTAAGGATGTCTTAACACAAGGTGATAGTGAAGGAAGAAGGGGGGAAATAGATATAAAAAATTAAGGAGTATGACATGGACATCAAGTAAAAAAAATTAATAAAAGGGTAAGGGATTGGTAAAGATGTTAACAGTGGGAACTTACCAGGCAATGGGGTTTAATTTACTAGCAGAAGTTCTTGAATCAAAGTTAGTTGGTGAAGAAGGTAATAAAGATGATCAGGATAATAAAATTTCATACAAATATATATGCTTAGATTGGTACAAGAATAATGTTCATTATTTACTATTTCTTAGATTTCCAACAACCTTAAATAGGGAAAAATATAAATATTTGAGATTGTTGTTTTGCTTCTTTGTTTGAAAAAAGGGGAAGCAATTGAAACCTTCAATGAATATCATGGATGTGCTTGTGGAGACCATTAAAATTAGAAGGTAACATGACATAAAGTCTTGAAAGCTAGTTTTTATTGGGCAAATTTATTTTTAGATGTTTACAGTTTGGTTCAATGTTGTGAAAAGTGTGAACATTTTGTAGAAAAGAAAAAGTTGGCACCACTTCCATTAATTCCTATATTTTTTGGAGAACCATTCAGGCAGTGGGGGCTAGAATTCATAGGGGAGATTAATTCACCTTCCAGTGGACAACACAAGTGGATTATAACAACTACAAATTACTTTACCAAATTGGTGGAATCTATTCCAACCAAAAAGGCAACTAAATCGACGTTGATTAAGTTCCTGCAAGAAAACATTTTTACAATATTTGGCTGCCCTAAGAGATTAGTCGCAGACAATGCTCAAGTATTCAAATCTACAAAATTAATTAATTTCTTCAAGAATTACAATGTCATTCTTTCCCATTCAACCATCTATTATCCTCAAGGAAATGGGTTGGAAGAATCTTTGAACAAAGCTTTGGTAAATATACTCAAGAAAACAATTTCAGAAAACTAAAAGAATTGGGATTTTAAGCTAAAGTTTGCCTTATGGGAAAATAGAGTGACTACCAAAAGATCTACTGGTAAGTCACCCTTTGAATTGGCATATGGAATAACAACTCCCTTCCCTAGTTATTTAGCCAATCTAGTAGCTTATTTCATTCATGATGTTGAAGTGGAACCAAATGCATTAACTCAAAGGATAAACCAACTATTAGAACTAAATGAGAATAGAGAACAAGTGATTGAAATTTTAATCAAATATCAAGAAAATATGAAGCTCATTTTTGACAGAAAGGCCAAGGTAATAATCTTTCAGCTTACAGACCTTGTCTTAAGGTGGGATGTTAGAAGGGAAGACAAAGGTAAACATGGTAAGTTTGGTCCTCTATGTTTTAGTCCTTTCAAGGTAGTCGAAGCTTGAGAAAACAATACTTTCAATCTAGAAAATCTAGATGGATAACTACTGCAACTGCCTATAAATGGGAAGTATTTGAAACATTACTTCCAACATTGAGTGCTCACTCTTTAATTCTTCCATTGTAAATACCATTATGATCATTGTAAGTATCTGGTGAGATTCTCATTGTAATGTTTTTAAGTTATAATATGACTCCATGCCAGAGGTGAACACACTAATATGTGGTTCATTGTGTTTTGTCGAAAAACACTATCCCCAGGTGGAGCCAGATGTTATATCTCATTTTTCAATGTGTTCAAAATTCAAATATATCTATATATATATATATATATATATATATATATATATATATATATATATATATATATTTATGAAAGCCAAAAAGTCATATATATGATAAAATAAAAAAGGAAGAATATTTAAAACACGTTTATGGTTATTTCTCGAAGAAATAATGTGGGATTGAGACCCAACTTGACCAAGATCCAACATGGAATGAAATTAAGTATCTTGCAATATGAGAGTGTGATGTCGCTGGCGGAATCGGGCCTTCCCTATAGGAGAAACTCAACAACACAAAATGCTCATGATTATGGACTTGGGTGCCCTTGTAGAAGATTTAGAAAGAAACCACCTATCCCTAATCAACAGTTGCGATCGATTGCGATATGATTGACAGATGGGACCAATTACCACCACGAGTGACCCCATGAGTGGTAAGTAGATTTTGTCAGAGTCGATGTCAATCAAGCCTACGCAAGAATGACAAGTCACTGAGTGAAAATTTGTCACATGTTTTATTTCATAAAACATTTGAAAGAGATTGTATTTTGTAATTTTTAAATTAATGTATGTTAAATTTTAAGGTTCAACTCATCGAAAGGACTGAATAATGCTTAGAGTAGTTTCAAAAGTAGTTTAAGAAGTTCATGGAGGTTAATAGTTTTTATAACTTTCATCTTTATAATGATTCCTAAGAAAAGACATTGAGGAACCATTTTCGGGTTCCAAATTTTGACTTCAGAGAGAAACAAACTCATGTGTGACGTGTTTATCTTTTCTTGGAGATTAAATAAAGCTTTGTTGGATGATTCCATGCCACCTTTTGGATATGATATATATATATATATATATATATATATATATATATATATATATATATATACTTGCTCTTGTAAGTCATTTATTGTCTCTTCTTCTTTTGGAAAAGTGTAATGAAGCTACTAGTTATTTACTATAACACAAATTTACTTAATTCATAGTACCTGTAAATTTTGATCACGTAACCTTAACTATGCTCCTTTTTTTCATGCATTCATTTTTAGAGACTTTCATTTATTCTGCTAAGGTTTAAAATAAATATTCTGTGGTTGCAGACTTGTGTTCTAAACCTTCCACTATTTCTTTTCATCACTCTACTATAACTTTTGAGTAATTTCCATAGTGAGTAAAGCCATCTTGAAAGATAGTTATATACCAAGGAATTTCCTTTGCATTACCCATGAAACTTATCTCTGAATAACTATATGCGACAATAAGTATTTATTATCTTTTTGTACAGATTTCCTAGGAACTTACCTCTTCTCAGCTAGAGGTTGTATCTAGGGTTACAACACTAACTACGACAAGGAGTTGCATGCCATGGTGAAAGTTGTGAAGAAGTTGAAGCACTATTTTATGGGAAATGAGACAGTAATCCACATAGATCACCATTTGTTATAGTACTTTCAAGACCAAAGTAAGCTGCATCAGATCAATCATTACAAGTGGATGGGGTTTTTACAATAGTTTCATTTGGTGATCAAATATCAGAAGGGTAGCACAAACAAGTTACCTGACATGCTTTCATGGCCACCCACATCAAATATTAAAAATTTTGGGACTCTTACACACATGGATTCATTCACCCATGACTCATACATAGAGGCATATTTAGAGGATGAGGACTTCAGTGAGGTGTATCGCGAGTCAGAGTCATGTACATGAAGGAAAAAAAACCATTGACTACCATCTCCATGACATGTTACTCTACATGTTAAGTAAGCTATCTGTTCCTAAAGTTGAGCGATTGCAACTGATTAGAGAAGCTCACACCTCCAAGGTTGTAGGGCACTTTGGTGTAGGGAAGACCATGGCTAACTTGTAGAGGCATGTGTATTGACCCAAGATGCAAGAGAAGTAGTTAGGTTCATAAGAGGTTGTAGGCTTTGTTGTACTAGCAAGCCTAAAAGCAAGAAACAAGGTCTATATCGTCCCTTACCAGTACCTACTCTTCCTTGGGAAAGCATGCCCATGGAATTTGTGGGAAGTTTACCGAAAACCAGGAAGGAACATGAGTACATGTTTGAGGTAGTTTATAGGTTCGACAAGATGTTTGTTTTGATGCCCTACAAAAAGACCAGCAACATGTAAGAAGCTGCAAACTTGTTCTTTGGATAGGTCTAGGTGCACTTTGGGATACCAAGGAACATCATTTCAGAAAGGGATACAAGATTTATTAGTGCATTCTAGACTACATTAAGGGAGAAGATGGACACAATGTTGAACAGATCTACAATATTCCATCCATAGATAGATGGGCAGAGAAAACTAGTCAACAAAATTTGGTGCAACTTCTAAGGTTATACATCTAGAAGCATATGAATACCTAGGATGAAAATATGGTATATATGCAATATTATTACAATAGAGCAGCCCACACTTCTATAGGAAAGTCCCTATTTGAAACTTGTTTTCGATATTTTCTACATTCACTTTTGCATATTTCATATGGGCAACAAGGAGGACTAAGGGACAATCTTATAGGAGATGCTTTGAGGGCTGAAAAATTTATAGAGAAGGTCAAGAAGATTCATCTACAGGTACAAGAAACATTGTAGAAGTCACGGGAGAAGCATAAGGTCAGGCATGATAAACACAAAATAGAGAAGGCATTCAAGGTGGGAGAAAATGTATGATTACAATTGAACAAGGAATGATTGCAGGGGCTTGGTAAGAAAATCAAGGCTTACAGGTATGGTCCCTTTGAGATACTAGAAAAGGTGCGTGATAATTCATATTGACTTTGTTTACCACCATATATGCACATTTACCTAGTTTTGAATGTAGAGAATTTGAAACTTTATGAGCCTTCCATGCTAGATCACGAAGAGAACATGTCCTACCTTCTCTAGAATATTTGGCACCAAATTCTTAGGCAGAGGTGACAAAAGATACAATTTTATAGAAGAGATCCAAAAATACAAGACAAAGATAGCATGACCTTTGGAAGATTGGATTAAGGGGACAACTTCCAGGTAAAGATAAATGGTACACGAGAGAGAAGGTGGAGGAAACATTTCCTCACATCATTTAGTAGAATATTTTGGGGACTAAAAGCCTCCCAAAATGGGGAGGTGTGATTTGGATTGGATCATTATATTTCTTTTCATCCATCTCGATGCATTTGAAGTAGAAAATGTATAGGAATCAACTCACAATACCATTTTTACTGGCAGGACCTAGTTTGGAAAAAAGGGGTCTAAAACCTTACGAGAGAATTTTGAGTCACCAAAAGATGTTTTTTTGGGTAAAAATTGGTCGCTTTAGTGTAGCATCATTTCATGCTATTCAACATAGAGATATTTCCAATGGTGCAAGAAGTGTGTCAATCATAGTCCATATGCAAAAGTTATGCCACTCAGAAGTTGACCTTCTTGTTTTCACACTTGTAGTTGGGGAGGATGCCATGTCATCCCCCATTATTCATGGAAAAGCAACTAGCCAAGTGATTATGATGTAGAACAGTCTAGAAGAGTCTATACTGTAACTCTAGTTAAGAGTTTATGTAGTAAAAAATAACCACTAGTAGGCTATCGCGTTGTCTTATAACCAGGCCACTAGGAGGAAGAAGCATTCCATTCTTTCAAGAGAATTTTGTTCCATAGCTAAGAAAATATAGCCAGGAGAGATAGGAGGTAGAGCACACAACAAGGATTTGTGAACTATACCATCCCATGGGCAACAATCATTACTTCTTTAAACTTGCAGCCATATTTCAAAACATAGAAGGAGCGTGAAGCGACCTCAAACAACAAGGATCTGTGAACTATAGCATCCCATGGGCCACAATCATTACTTCTTTATACTTGCAGCCATATTTCAAAACATAGAAGGAGCGTGAATTGACCTCACCTTCCACCTGCTTTTTCTCCAAAAAGGGTTTCCCAAAGAGCATATCTTGTGTCTCATGTGTGTGTGAGATTATTTGTTCATTCTCCACTTTTCTGCATAATTTCCATTCACATGCATGCACTAATTATAGTTAAATGTACATATCTTGAAGTTTAATAAAACTGCAACAATGTAGAATCTCATGTTTTTAATATCATAGTATCAAATCCGTTATGAAGAAATTTCAGTGGAATATCCGAAATAGTTTATCAATTAAAAAAAAATCATATTCTATTTACAAGGTAGTTAAGTGTTTCAGGTCTTACAATAATATGATCTAGAGTTCAAACTAGTTCATACCATAAATGGTTGTGACCTCTATAAGCTACATGTTGAAGAAAGAGATGCTCCCTAGAAACATCTTTCAGGTTGGGAGTAGGAGATAGAAATGTACAATATTGAGCATGCTCCCCAGTCCACGTCTATGATGCCATGGTATTCTGATTTATCACAATTTCTAGAGCATGGCACCATGCCCACACACCTATCAAATAAATAGAAGAGGGAAATCTATTTAAAATCTATATCTTATCTGCTAATCCATGGAGTTATTCTTAGAAAGCACCAGAATCATGTCATGCTAAGATGTCTTGAGCCACAAGATACAGAGAAGATAATCAAAGACTTACACGATGGATGGGTAGGTGGAAACTATCCTAGGGAAACTAAAACACATAAAGTTATGCTAGTTGGTTATTATTATACCACTCTATTGAAGGATTCTCATGCTCATGTCTACAAGTGCATAGCATGTCAAATATGTTAAAGTCGTGATCAAAGGTCAGGCACCCCACTTCTACCAACATTCATTGAGGAACCATTCCAATAGTGGGGCCTGTATTTTATGAGGAAAATATTTCCTCTCTTGTCAAAAAAATGTAGATATTTTGAATAATTTAACACATATTCAACAGAGATTATCCTGATCATGTACTATTGCGGAATACATACACAATACATAAGCTCCTCTACGTTGATCATCAATATAGCAGCACCAATAAAAATAAAACATCAAGAGCATTCACACATTAACACAGTATGTATCCCGGGGAAAGCATCTCCCTAAAAACCCCAACTATATGTATATTAATGATTGAGTCATGTAACATTACACAGCATAATACTTCTCACAAGTATCTCCACCTCTGTTACACACAATACAGCTCAGATCTGATCTCCAAATCTCTTCCACTGCTTGCCTGACTCCACTGCTCAATACCTGCTCAAGAACTGATGAGAATGGCACACCAAACTCGTTTTTCACCTGCAAAATAGTCACTCACACTTTGTTGGACGTGAGCACAAGCTATAATGTGGGTAAATACGTGAGCAAACTCATTGGCATACTCAATCCCTTGATTGTGCAAGATGTGGTGCACAACTATAGTCACAACTGATAGCAATCTGATTCTCTACCACCTGTCCCTGTTGAATTGAACATGCACTGACATGCAACTGAGTTAACTGATGTATTCGTTAGTTGTATTATGAGTTAATAACTTGTGAATTAATTAATAACTAATTCACCCAACTCATCTCTAGTCTATTTGCCAGTTAGACTAAATACAACCAGTTTAACAAAGCTAAACTGAACACAACTCCATCAACTCCACAATCAACTCCACCAAACTCAACTGATTGAGTTCTAACTGAAGTCATGCATGCAACAACTCAAATGACTCATAAAGAAAGCGTATTTCCTTCTGACAGCTACATGTGCCACCTCTGTAGCTCAAACTGAAGTGCTCCAAGAGAATAAGATTAAGTTTATAGTCCAAATATTATTGTGAGATAATAATATTTGACTTTTCTATTTTTGACAGCCAGTCTAAAAATAGACTTTGATCACTCACACTGTGATCACTCACACTTTCATCAAAAATAGAAGTCCATCTATTTTTCCCAACTTGACCAATCATCCATAAACAGCAACCTACAATCCATAGACATGATCCATATGTCTAAAAATAGACATAGTCTAAAAATAGACTTGTGCCAAAAATAGCCTGCGGGCCCACTTAGTGAAGGCGACTCTTTTCACTAAGCTCCATCATCTTGTTGCAATCTCAACACTCCCTCTCGACAAGATATGGATTATCAGCAACCCCTATCCTGCCGCGGTGGTACTCGAATTTGCTCCTGGTGAGAGCCTTCGTCAGAATATCAGCATCCTGATCCTCCGTTGGAATGTACGAAAGTAGCATGATCCTCCGCTGCACACAATATCTGATATGATGGTACCTGATGTCAATATGTTTAGATCTATCATGAAATGCAGGATTAGCCGAGAGTTTAATGCAACTTTGGTTATCACAGTAAATCACAGTAGGATCCAAATGAGAACCGAACAAACCAACCAGAATCTTCCTCATCCATATAGCCTCGCATGCAGCCAAACTTGCTGCCATATACTCGGCCTCCGCTGAACTGAGTGCCACGGATCTCTCTTTCCTGCTGTACCAAGAAACTGTTGTCGATCCAATACTGAAGACCCCTCCTGATGTGATCTTTCTGTCTGTTGGGCTCCCTGCCCAATCTGCATCCGTGAAGCCACATAGCTTCACCTCATCCTCCTGTCTGTACCACAGACCATATCCCGATGTGTCTCTCAAGTAGCGCAATACATGCTTGCCCGCCTTCCAGAAGAGTTTGGTAGGCTTAACCAAAGCTTGTGAAAGCTAGTTAACTGCATAGCATATATCAGGTCGTGTATTGACCAAATACATCAGTGACCCCACCAACTGTCGATAAACAGTGGCATCCACTTCTTCTCCCGAAATGGAATCCTCCTTCCTCCAACCTCCAGGAAGAGGAGTATCAACAGGCTTGCAGCCATGCATGTTGAACTTCTCCAGTATCTCCCGAGCATACTTGCCCTGAGAAACAAACAGTCCACCACTGCGCTGCCATATTTCCAATCCCAGGAAATAGTGAAGGAGGCCCAAATCCTTCATCTCAAACTCTGTAGCAATATCCTTCTTGCATGACAGTATCAACAGCTCATCACCCGTTAGAATCAAATCATCAACATACAGTACAATGATAAGCAACTTACCCTCCACCACAATCTGGTATAGGTTCGGATCCGCCTCGCTCTTGGAGAATCCAAGTCCTGTGAAATAGATGTCTATCCGTGTGTACCAAGCACGTGGTGCTTGCTTCAACCCATACAACGCTCTCTTGAGCCTGCACACATGCGACTCGCTGCTGAAGACTTCAAAGCCTTCGGGTTGCTCAATGTACACCTCCTCCTCAATGACTCTGTTGAGGAACGCAGTCTTCACATCCATCTGATGAATGTGCCATCCCATCTGTGCTGAGAGAGCAAGAATCGTCCGTATGGAAGAATACCTTGCGATAGGTGCAAAGGTCTCCTCATAATCGATCCCCTCAATCTGTGAAAAGCCTCGAGCAACAAATCTTGCGTTGTACTTCTCCACACTCCTGTCAGCTGCCTGCTTAACTTTGTAGATCCATCTCGAACCCACCACTGATTTCCCTTCCGGTCTAGGAACAATCTCCCATGCACTGTTTCTGATAATAGAATCATACTCTTCCACCATGGCGTCTACCCATGCGGGATCCTCCACAGCTTCCTCGAAAGAGGATGGCTCAGTCACAACACACTTGCTCATAAGAGCCATGTATCCAGTGTACCGATCAGGTGACTGTCTCTGCCTGTGTTGGGCTGTAGGTGGTCCTACAACTTTCTCTGCATCTTGAGCCAGTCGCTCAGCTTCTATCAAGCGCTTTCGCCCTCTGATGGTTGGCGCTGCATGAGTGGTCTCTTCCACTCCATGAACCTCGTCCTGTGGCTGATCCACATCCTGAAGCTCATCCTTAGGAACTAATAGCTCCTCATCTGCATGCAAGTGTAGCTCCCTCTTAAGCGAACACTTCATGGCTTTCTCCTCCTGAAATTTTATATCCCAGTCGCACAATTGTTATACCACTGTCTGGCAAATACACACGATAGTTGTGGGGCGTATCAGTGTACCCCACAAATATCCCAACCTCTGCGGTCAGCTCCAACTTCTTCGTGGCATCCTTCGTCACATGCATGTAAACGTTAGCACCAAAAATCCTCAAATGATAAAGATCAGGCTTCTTACCAGAATAAGCCTCCTCGGGTGTACTCATGCCAAGTATCCTATGAGGACAACGGTTCTGCACATAAACTGCTATATTGCATGCTTCCGCCCACAAGTGAAGGGGTAGGCCCTGATCATGCAACATTGCCCGTGCAACACCCACAATCGTTCTGTTCTTCCGCTCAGCTACCCGGTTCTGCTGTGGGTTATGGGGAGCTATGAGCTCTCTACGAATCCCTTCTGTCTTGCAGAAATCCTTGAACTCGTCCGAGATGTATTCACCACCATTATCGCTCCTAAGAGCCTTCACCCTCTTCCCCGACTCCTTCTCGACCAGTGCTTTGAATTCACAGAACTTTGAATATGTCTCGCTCTTCTTCTGCATGAAGAAGATCCAGCACTTACGAGAGAAATCATCAACAAAAATCACATAATACCTGTGTTTTGTTGTCGAAGCAACTGAGAAAGGTCCACACACGTCTGTGTGAATTCTCTCAAGGATCGTCATGGCGCGACTATCCTTCTCGTGAAAGGTGGCTTTCACAAACTTCCCCAAAGTACACCCCTTGCACTGATCTGACTGCGCAAGTGTGCCTTTAGGAAGCCCTCTAGTGATCTGCTGTAGTATCTTTAAGGCTCCATGGTGAAGGTGACCCAATCTCCTGTGCCACAACTCGCCATCATCCTGGCTCACCAATCCTTCTGCCTTGCCTGCCATTGCTGCGCATCCATCTACATGCAACTGATAAAGGTTCCTCACTTGAACCCCTATCTTCCGGGTCTCACCAGTTGTCTTGCTGCGCAGGAAGGCCTTTCCCTCGCTGAAAACAACATCGTACCCCTTGTCTTCTAACATCGCCACTGAGATGAGATTCTTCTTCAATCCTGAAACATGCATGAATTCCTTCAATACAAAGGGTTTACCAGACTCCCTCTCAAAGGAAATGGTACCCATACTGGTCGCACTGTATCTACCATCATCGCCCATCTCGATGTGCACTCCAAGATCCTTGTCCTCCAGATCAGAGAACAAATCTCTATCTCTCGTCATGTGAAAAGACGCACCACTGTCGAAGAACCACACTGATCCCATCACACTTGAAACCAAGCATGCGATCAATGAAAAATCAAGCTCAAACTGAGAAGCTAAGGCCTCTCCCCCTACAGATCCAGCAGATTTCTTGTTCTTCTTCTTCTGCGGACAATTTGTGGCATAGTGTCCGTGCTAGTGACAGTGAAAACACTTCACCTTGGACATGTCCTGCTTCTTGCCTTTCGCACCGGAATGAGAAGCTTTCTTGTTCTTCCCCTTCTTTGCTTTGGCAGCCAAAGCGCAATTCTCTTCATCAGATACCTTTGATGAAGATCCATTCTCACCTTTATTGTTACTGAGTTTATCCTTGAGCGCCAGGTCGCTCTTGCTTTGGAATAACATTTGCAATCCGTTGAAAGACATTTCAACAACACTGCTGCAAATTCGAATTCCACCAGCTACCAACTCAACCGCCTCCGATCTAAAATTCGTGAGAACACAATATTTCTCGTACACAAATTGACTGTATGGGCATTCACCGGATATCTCACCTTCCAATGGAAGGATGAATCCAGAGGCTACCTGGCCCGACTACAGACTCTGCCTAAATAAATAGAATGTAGACACTTCCTAAATAGTAGATCTGATGATCAATAGCTCCGATACCATGTAGAAATTTTTTCTACAATTATCTAGCTCGCTCTGGTACCATGTAGAAATTTTGAATAATTTAACACATATTCAATAGAGATTATCCTGATCATGTACTATTGCGGAATACATACACAATACATAAGCTCCTCTACGTTGATCATCAATATAGCAGCATCAATAACAATAAAACATCAAGAGCATTCACACATTAACACAGTATGTATCCCGGGGAAAGCATCTCGCTAAAAACCCCAACTATCTGTATATTAATGATTGAGTCATGTAACATTACACAACATAATACTTCTCACAAGTATCTCCACCTCTGTTACACACAATATAGCTCAGATCTGATCTCCAAATCTCTTCCACTGCTTGCCTGCCTCCACTGCTCAATACCTGCTCAAGAACTGATGAGAATGGCGCACCAAACTCGTTTTTCACCTGCAAAATAGTCACTCACACTTTGTTGGACGTGAGCACAAGCTATAATGTGGGCAAATACGTGAGCAAACTCATTGGCATACTCAATCCCTTGATTGTGCAAGATCTGGTGCACAACTATAGTCACAACTGATAGCAATCTGATTCTCTACCACCTGCCCCTGTTGAACTGAACATGCACTGACATGAAACTGAGTTAACTGATGTATTCATTAGTTGTATTATGAGTTAATAACTTGTGAATTAATTAATAACTAATTCACCCAACTCATCTCTAGTCTATTTTCCAGTTAGACTAAATACAACCAGTTTAACAAAGCTAAACTAAACACCACTCCATCAACTCCACAATCAACTCCACCAAACTCAACTGATCGAGTTCTAACTGAAGTCATGCATGCAACAACTCAACTGACTCATAAGAAAAGCATATTTCCTTCTGACAGCTGCATGTGCCACCTCTGTAGCTTAAACTGAAGTGCTCCAAGAGAATAAGATTAAGTTTATAGTCCAAATATTATTGTGAGATAATAATATTTGACTTTTCTATTTTTGACAGCCAGTCTAAAAATAGACTTTGATCACTCACACTGTGATCACTCACACTTTCACCAAAAATAGAAGTCCATCTATTTTTCCCAACTTGACCAATCATCCATAAACAACAACCTGCAATCCATAGACATGATCCATATGTCTAAAAATAGACTTGCGCCAAAAATAGCCTGCGGGCCCACTTAGTGAAGGCGACTCTTTTCACTAAGCTCCATCATCTTGTTGCAATCTCAACAAAAAACACTCGTATATCCTAATGGTGACAAATTATTTATGCGGTAGTAACAAGCAGTTCCCCTAAGACAACTATATGACCAGGAAGTTATCCACTTCTAATAGAAGAACATTATAATCAAGTTTGGCATTCCTACATCACTTTTCTTTGATAATGCGACTTACTTTTCATCTTTAAAACATTATAAATTGACATTGAAAAATGGGATTGTTTTAAAACATGAATCTAATTATTACCCGCAGGGAAATGGTTTGGCTGAATAAAAAAATAAAAATATTATCTGAATAATCAAGAAAACCATTTTATCTGAGCAGAAGAACTATCATATTTATTTGACTAATGCATTATGGGTTGATCGTGTAACTCCTAATCCTTCACTAAAAACCTCGAAGTACTTTCTAGTTTATGGTAAAGAATCTATCTTACCCTCAAACTTGTATCTTCCATACTCATAAATCTCCCAAGAGTCACAAGGTACACCTTGTCTTTTGGTTTAGAGAAAGATAAACACTTTACTCAAACCCAAGGAATAAAGGATCCAATCCAAGGAAAATATGTTATTCATCAAAGTCATTTAAAGTGTTGTTTTGATAATAATTTCGTACGGGAAAAGAGCTTTGATGTGGGTGGCCTAGTACTAAAGTGGGATAAACCCCATGAAGACAAAGGTAAACACTCAAAGTTCCAAACTCTAAGGATTGGAACTTTCACAATTGAAGAAAATCTCAGCCATAAGACCTTGAAGATGAGATCCTTAGATGGGATTATTGGTCCCCTTCCGCTAAACAACTGAGATTTGTGTTGGACACCTAATCATCAATGGGTTAGTGTGGATGCCGAATAGACAAAAGGAGTCCAAGAGACCTTGGGATGTGGAACCCAATGGTCACAACATGTACTATAAATGTAAATCATTTGTTAATAAAAATGTACTCTCATGTTTTATCTTTCATATTTTGTTGCTGTTGATGTGTGTTTAACATGGTATCAAAGCGGACAATTGTTGGTCTTGCTCCAATTTGAGCCACTTGTTTTGTGGTCTTTATATACATGTCATTTCTGCCTTTCTCCTAATCAGAATTGATCAGAATTTCCACTTTATAGAGCGTTTTACTGTGTGCATACATACCTATTTCATTACTAAGAAGATTTCCCAGGGTATCTATCCATTTTCCTTGCCACACGGCTATAAATCTGACCTCTCAGCATGAATCTTGCTGAGTTCTTTCCCACACCTGTCAAATATGCCTCTAAATTGCTCAGATTTTTCCAGCCAACAACCTTCTTGACAGCATTAATTAATTCCCTATCTGCTTGTTAGAATTGAGTGTTTTATTCCTTATTATGCGCATGTCCTGTCCATAGGGATCCTAATGCTCCACTAAAATTTGTTGTCTAATAAAAGCCATTATATTTGTTCTGCATTATTTGTTCTCTGCATTGCATTGAGCATTATTTGCATTTGAATAATTTGGAAGTGTGCGTTGAAGGAGATCGAATTCTATCTCCTTCTATCATGGAGATTGCGAACTTTGAAGGTTAGTGGCCTTTGGCTTTATAAGACATTTTCGTTTCTGAAACCCAAGCCTAATAAACTGGAGGCATATTTTACTGCCATGGGAAGATGGATCTACGTGGGGTATTTACGCTGGCCTTCACTTCTTCCATGGTAAAATTGTACCATCTGAATTAATTATACGCCTTAAAAATGACTTTTATGGGAATAATTTTCGAAGTATTGTCGAGCTCAAAAGGTTTCATCTCTGGATCCATTTGTTAAATGGATTTCTAAAGCCAAAAAAATGTTTGGATGTTTTCTGGATACGATTCGAGTCTGTAATACAAGCATCAATGCGAAGTTTCTCTTTGGTTTTCTATATTTTGTGGAAATTTTGAGTAATTAATCTTGAAGATTTGTTTGTGTTTTGCACATGGAATGAGGTGTGGTTGTTATTTTGCATCGCGAAGCCGTATTCAAATATGGCCAAAAAGTTTCACGCAAAGCCACGTCATAGGGGGAATCAAGAAGATGTGAGAAGACGGAGACTTGCACCTTTGGTGCATGACCGAGTATCCTGTTGATGAATGAGAATTAAAAGTTGTGGTGTAAATGATTTTTTGGTTGGTGTTGTGACCTGTATATTGTGCATTCTCTTGTGCACAAGCCCTTGTAGTTTTGATTGTAAGAATTGTTATGATTTTCAAAATCTTTGTCTGGAATAAGCTTATAGGAGATACTGCCAAACTTTGAATTCCCACAGTCACATCTAAATCACCTTCTCGTCCACAACTGTACCACTTCATGGCCTTCGTGAAAAGTTAAAGAGCAGGCTATACATACACCAACATTGCCTGGGGGGGACGCATGTCAGGCATGAGAAAATAGCCTGTCTGTTCATATAACCCTTTGGATACCTGCATTCTTTCCCCTCATCTCCTCCCAATACCAAATTGGCTTCCAATTCTTGGGCGTCCACGCTCTCTATGTACTCATCAATGGTGAGTGCGGTCTCATTTTCATCCTCAAATATATCACCCATTTTGTTGAATAAGATAGAATCTTGCCAACTTCACGGTGACTCTCCAATCAAATGAAATTGGATCTCTACAAAAAAAATGCTTCTGCTATGTGGGTCGATTTCTCTTCTTGCAGTAATTTGCTTAAACACCTGGAGCATGTAGTGAATTCTTTAAATAAAGTTGGCAATCAAAGCAACTTCGAGAACTTTCCTATTCCATTGAGAAGTTTACTGACTAGTGAAGCAGGGAAGGATTTTCTAACGAAAGAGTTCTAGTCCATATTCATCCTTGCATTTCAGCAAAGATATATTGGTTTTTGTTCTTAATCTATGAGAATGTATGTGTTGTATGTACATTGAACATTGAACGTATGTTGAAGCTAACTTGTGACAAAAGAGTTCATGTGAAGAGAATATATGCCTCCTATATGTTGTATTATATGATTGGATAGCGTTAATATACAGTAGTTCATGCACTAGTTATATGGTTAGTGTGTCTCCACTCTTCATATGTTCATTGAAGGTGCTCTTCGCATATAGCGTTGAAGGCTATACCTTGAAATCATGTCTTTTGGATTGGTATAGTATTGTTATTGTGTTGATGGTTAAGTGCTACGTTGAGTCTTTGAAGCCGATGTTGGTTATACATGCACCTTGGAATGATGGGTCTCTAATGTTTAACATGTTTATGGAGATATATAAGAATTTTGTTGCAAGCATTGTGACTATTTAAGGTACATTTTCACCTCAACTCACACTAAATCAAGTTTTTAGTGGTAAATTTTTGTTGAGAAAAATGGCTACAATTACTGAAGTATTAGAGTTCATGAAAACTCTTATACAATCTACTATTGATGACACATTCCAAATTAGCAAAGTTTCTCTCACAGACATTCAGGTCTGTCTACAAAATGCACAAGAGAGAATTGATTTTTTGCAGCTCAAAACTCAGCTACAGCAAGAAGAATTAAAACAGAGGAGTCATCTTTCTGAACCTGTTTCTATCCAGAATATTGAAACAGACTCCCATAAAGCAGCAATTGTACATGCAGATGCAGAAACTCAGTCTTCACTTCCCAAGCCCATCATTAGACTTTGGGAACAGCTTGTCCACAACAAGCACATAACTGGTCTTGGATATGAGAATGACTTGTCCTTTCATAGTCTAGACTACTTAAAGCCCATTCAGTTTCAGAGTGTTTGATTCATTCATGACAGCTCACATCCAGCTATTCCAGATTCTGCTCCTCTTCCACAACAATAACAACAACAACATATTATAAAATGCCAACATTGTGACCGAGTTGGCCATATGAAAGATCACTGTTTTGATCTTCATCCATGTAAGCACAGTCATAAAACCAACCATTCTTCACACAGATGTTACCGGGAAAAGTGTCTATTTAGAACTGCTCTATCCCACTAAGGTGTGACAGCTGCCTTAGAAACAAACAGAGAAAACTACTTTTGTATCTCCTTTATGAACTATAAACAAAGAGGAAGAGGAAGAACCAACCCGTGTCTTGCGCTAGTCCTTTGATCCAATCTCTCTCCTCTTTGACAACTTCCAGCTACCTGCTCCCTTACTTGCCCGGCTTCACCAAGTACCTATAAGATCACAAAAGAAGGAAACTATACAAAGACATGGATTTATATTCATAAATAACTTAGGATCAGATTTAAGTTAACCATACAAATGTAACAAGCATCAATGATACAAAAGAATGGAGAAGAAACTCAAATAGTTTTTATTGATATACAAGAAGATCTAGAAGGAGTTACAACTGATGATTCCTGACCCAGCATCAACCTCCCAGCAAAGAAGCCCCTCTTCACCTCCAACAAAGCATAGATCACCCAATTCTCTGATGTTTATCTCAAAACCAACAACAATTCCTTACAATGTGCAAAATTCCAGCCTCTGGATCTCTGGGATGAGGGATCCATATATAGATGTATGCAATGAGGATGAGTAAGCTTGTGATTTGATTAGTGGCTTCTCTCTGTCAGTTCTTGCTTCCACTTGGAGACTAAAGGCCTCTTACTCATCCTTGGTCGAATTCAGTGAGGCAAGTGTCATAGGAGAAGATTCTGGAAGCTTCCATTGTCTCTCCACCTCGCGGAATGACACTGCCATTTGTCATTTCCCGCTCAACGCACCCTAATAGTGCATTTAGGTGCATTGCAACACACCTAGCCAGTGGATTTAGGTGCTATGCAACGCACTTAGCTAGTGGAGCAGCTGAAATGATCCTGTTTTGACTTATTCTGAGCAGTTTCTGGTGGAGAACTTCTGGGAGAAGCTGTAATTTGTTGACCTTGTTCCTTTAGGGGTTAGAACAACACTTTTAGGGACTTAGGAGCCCTTGGTTTATGGACATTTCATGCTTGGAGCTGCAAGGCACAAAAATGTCTATAACAGTTGCCCCCTAAAGTATGAGGCCGTTTATCGGGTGAAATGCTTTATTATGAGGATCCGAAGTTCTTTCAATGCTGGGAGGAGACCTGTAATAAGATACAATACAATACATTATCTTCATACTGTTTTCATGATCTAGCTGAGGCGGGTATTCCCATGCTCAGCTTTATAAATTCATTTTCATGTACATAGGACAGACAATCGTCTGATGGTAGACTGATGATTCTGATAGAGCCATCATCCTTTTGGTAGGATGATTATCTGTGCTGTAATGCTGTACATTTGAATGTCTTTATTTCCCTGAATATATATCGCAGCTCGGATGGATGAAACTAGATCCGGGGTCTTCAATCTCGTCCGATCTTCACTCGAAGTACAAGTCGATCCATGTGAGAAATTTTTTGAAGTCGAACGTGGAAAGACATCGCTTGATTACCAATCAATGATGTAAACCGTTAACAAGCGCGAGAGGAATAACCGATAATGATAATGCCCTCAAGGTACTGCAGTACAATTCACGTGGTGTGAATAAAGGACTTGGCGTCGAACACCACGCAAAATCTTTCAGTCGAAGGTCATTGATGTAAACCTGTCGCCGGAAGTGAGAAACTTGCCATTGAGGCATGCAAGCTTCAAAGTACTGAATGGGGTGTTCCTAGACCAACTTCTTGGATAATGAGCTGATGTCGACAAGAAGTGATCCATCATAGGAGGGCCTTAATGAATCCCACATCAATGACACGGAACGGAGCAAATGATTTTGATGGAGGTGAAAACAATCTGATGATATACGGTTCAGGGTGGCGGTCATGAAAGAATGGAGTATAACGTATGGTAGTGGGTGGGACACAGGTGGCTTTTCTAGATGACTTCTATTGAACATGTCGGCGACACTGATGTGATGGATTGGTAGCATTAACCCCAAATGTGGATGGTATGGCGTGACCATGGCGATGTGACCGGTGAATGAAACAACCCAACCCGACTCGGGCACGGAGCGGAAGTGTCATGTTCAAGAGTGACTTGCTACCAATAAAGATTCTTTTGAGTTTTCTTCCCAATTTTTCCCCAGTCATTGCTGACCAGTACCTCTTTATTTTTGTCAAGCTTGAGGAGGATAACATATGCTTGTTCTATAATTTGCCCTTCGGGCAAACCCATCGCTATGTTTTAACGAGCCTAGCGATAGTGAAACTCATTCTCGTCTAAAGATAAGTTTGTCGCTATTAATCTTTTTAAAGAGTTTAACGACAAAGATAACTCAGTCCTTTTCATTTTTAGAGAGTCTGAAAAGGTACGTAAAGGTAACTCCAAAATTCCTTTTTCGTCATCTAATCCCTTAAGTCCGAAAAAGTATAAAACAACATAGAAGGGATGAATTTTCGATAGCTTTAACGAGCCGAACAAAACAAGCACTCGATCTTTTTGTGCAATAATCCCTCAGGTCCAAAAAGATTAAAATCTAGGTGAGGGATAGCACTTCCTGTCCCTTTAACGAGCTGGAAGGCCAAGGACTCGGCAATCTTTTCATATTTTACGAGTCAGTTGAAAAGAGATTAAAGAAGACTCGTCTTTTGAGGAACGAGTGATAAAATGGGTAGCAGCTGATTCCAGGTAAGGTTTGGAATTTTCCAATCACGGCAGTGTCACAAGGATGGCTAATGAAATCACTCTTCGCAGCTGTTCCTCAAAATGGGTAAACAATCAAATGGAGGTGAATGATCGGCCAATGAAAAAGTGGAGGTGACGGTGCAAACACGACCAAGGCTTTAATGGCTGAAGTACTACATTCACGGTGGTTATTTACCAGGGAATAGTTCATTTTTTAACGAGCTTAAACGCGGGTGGAAACATTTGCTCGGTCCGGGTTTATTTTTTAACGAGCTTGAACCTCGCGGTAACACTGCTCGATCAGATGGTCTTGTTTTGATTTTTACCATAAATAGCTTTGTCCTTCCAAAGATCGTACTGTATTTTCAACTGCTTCATCAAACTAGTCAGAAATGAACAATATTTGCTTGAAAACGAGTTTAAAACGCTAATATTTTACTTTGAACTACGTAAAAGTAATTAAAAAGTGTTTTTTACCTCTCATTTTACCATTTCATTTGAACTTGGCTTGTTGGAGCTTTGGAGGTGCTTTTCCCCCTCGATTTTCATCAGTTGATTTCGGGAGATTCTGTGGACGATTCTCGACGCCGTCTGGACCAGGTAGGAGCTAAACTTGAGCTCTTTCATTTCATGGTTTCCATTTTTCATTTTGAGCTTGATTCCTAGCTTTTCTGAGCCCCTGGGGTTTGAGGAACTCGTTCTGCCATCAACGCACCCCCAGTGTATCGAAACCTGCGTTGAATGCTGGCTTGTCTGAAGGCTATCTAGCTTTCAACACACCTAGAACACTGCTGCAGGTGCGTTGGGCGCAAAAAAGAATTTGAAGCACAATTTTTGATGGAATTTTTGCCTGTTTCTTACCAAAATCAGGATCTAACACCTCTCTTGTTTGTTTTTCAGAGATCTTTGGAGTAAGATGACCCTTACATGGCGAGAACATGAGCATGAAGAAGAGGACATGATTGCCCTACATGATCCAGTTACAGTGAATGCACTGCGGAATTGTGGCTTGCTGAAGTTCTTCCACATTTCTAGCATGAGACAGCAGATCAACTTACTGCAGTATTTGCTCGATGCTTGGGATCCTACTGATCAAGTTTTCCAGATTAGGGGCAAATATATCCCCTTGACTGCAGTAGACATCTATTTCTTGACTGGCTTGTCGAGGCGGGGTGCCCCCATCTCTTTGTCAGGTTCGGCCAGAGGAGGCAATTCTGTGAGAGATTATGTCCACCGGTATTGCAGAGAAGGATCTCAGCCGAGTAAAGACGGCAAGATCATCATCCGTGATGTCACTGACAGGTCCCTTAGGACTATTCTGTTTACTTTTGGTAGGATGGCCGGTAGTGCGTCTCTTCATGTAGCCAACCGATCTTATATGCAGCATGCCTTGGAATGCCTCCAACCGAAGGTGTTCAACTAGTGCGATGCAGTACTTATTGTGATGAAAGAACAGTTGACCAAGATAAAGAACGGGAGGTTGAAGAACTTTGGGTATGGTTCTATTTTTACCACCTTTGCCTTGGAGAAGATACCACTGATGCAGCCGCAGTACATTGCACTCGATTTACCTTCTCCTACTGAACCACGTATGCAGAGATGGGTTGACCATATGTCTAGGCATGCTAGCCAGTCTCAGATTTCATTTTCTGATACCTTCTTCGGGTGGTTTGATCGTCAGGAGATGGTTTATTCTGAGTATCCATACGCTGGCATGGACTTCCGGGGTGATCCAGACTTAGTACTGCCGGATGGCGAGCAGTGGGGTGCCATTGGTAAAATCTCTGACCATATTGTTGTTTACTGTTTTTGTTTATAATGTCCTTGTGCTTTATTGTATCAAGACTTTAATCAAACTCATGTGTACATGCAGATGTTGGTCTTGTTCATCCAGTAGTTCGCTTGAGAGTACCAGCTGTTGCCCCAGCAGGAGAGGCCGTCGGAAGGGCTATTCTTTGTGACCTCGATGTGGCCGAGACTCTCACAGCTTTGCAGGAGCAGGTTGAGGGCCTAACTCTTGGTATTCCAGATGTGAGGACCGACGAGCTACCTTTGCGGTTACATCGGCATACTACTGGTGTGCCCAGATTGTGGACTCGTCTCCTACACATGATCGCACAGGCTGTGACTTGCTATCACGAGCATCATTAGACTAGGGTGCCCCCTAGAATTTTGAGTTTTTGGGTCACTTGACCGATTTTGTCTTGGTTACAGAACATTATGTGTAAACCATAAACAACTATATATATTTTTGATTTTCGGGGTTTTATTTTGGTTGAGCTACATGATCCACATGCAAAACATTGATGATGTGTTTCTTTTTATAAATGTTGCAAATGTCTATCTAACACATAGTTTGCTAATGAGTCGGTTAATGTGTTTAAGTTTGTGGAAATATGTTGATATTGAATAAGATCAAATTGTCTTTCCAAAATCTTAACCCTTAGGAACATGCGATAAATAGCTGGGTTTTGGACGGAATGTATACCATTGAGTTGTAGTATTACGAGTTGTGAGTCTAGCCTGACAATTAGTTGGCGTATACCATGAGTGATGACATCAGAGAGAAGTTCTATCAACGCGCTATACTCAGCGATGTTATTCGTTGATCGACCAATACATACACCTCTGAAACTTACTAACTCGCTGCTTGGATCAAAAATGGCCCAGGCTGCGGAGGACAGGTTCCACGAACTACGACTCGCTCCATCGGCATATCCAACACATGGCTCCAATAGGTTTGACATCTGCAATAAATGTAAAATGTGGATTACTCGACCAACACAAACACTTTAGCGAAAACAAAAATATAGCAAAAGCATATTGGTTACTATTACGCATAGCAACGCTTGAGGTACAACCCATTACGAGGTTGCGCCAGTGGAATTCCGTCATAATCCATTAACTCGTAGGCTCCCTTTGCTAACATTCGTTTAACAATATAGGGGCCCATCCATAAAGACATAAATTTACCTGCTCCCAATTTATCGGATTCTTGGTCGTAAAGCAAGACCAAGTCACCTTCTGAGAAGACACGGGGTTTGACATTTTTGTCGAACTGCGCCTTGACTCATTTCTTATGGGCTTCGTTAGCCAAAGCGGCGTCATGACAGGTTTCATCCAATTGGATTAATTCCAAGAAACGAGCCTCTTCTTCTAAAGTTCCAGGGAGGAGATCAATTGCGAGTTTGAGAGACGAGATTTCACACTGGACTGGTAAGACTGCTTCCAGGCCATATACCAGTTGGAAGGGTGTGAACCTGGTTGCATTCCTTACCGATGTTCGGTAAGCCCACAAAGCTGAGTATAGGATTAGGTGCCATATTCTTTTGTGAACTCCGATCATCCTTTGCAGCATGCGTTTTAGGACCTTGTTGATCGCTTCAACTTGTCCGTTGGCTTGCGGATAAAATGGAGTAGAGCTGTCGTGAGACAACCCTAGTTTGGCAGCTAATTCGACCATCATGTGATTGCGAAAATGCGATCCATGATCTGTGACTATAGCCTGTGGTACGCCGAATCTGGCAACTACATGATTGAAAAAGAAGAGGGCAGCTGTTTCACCAGTATTATCTAATGTAGGCATCGCCTCCGCCCATTTGGTAAAATAGTCAACTGCGACTATGATATACCCATGCCCCCCGGTCGAGGTGGGGTTACATGTCATGAAATCGATGCCCCATTTGGCGAATGGCCCAACAACAACTATTGGCTATAGAGGTGCGGGTGGTCTTCTGGTTTTTCTATCAAAAATTTGACAAGCATGGCAACTTCTGACTGTGGTTATGCAATCTTTTAACATTGTTGGCCAGAAGTATCCTACTCGTAAAAATTTTTGTGCTGTAGCATATCCAGATTGATGCCCCCCACACGCGCCTGAATGACACTCATTCAGGACTTTTTCGGCCTCCTCATGGGTGAGGCACCTTCTGAGAACTGTATCGATACCACGACGGTAAAGTGTATCACCGACGATCATGTAGTCTTTTGCTTGGTATCGAATACGTTTTTGTTCAGAGTGGGAGGTGTTTGGCCTAAATTTTTGGGTTTGGAGATAAATGATTATATCCGCATACCACTCATTGCTTGTAGCTATCAGAAACAAACTTTCATCCATGATTGATTCTTCAGATGTTTCATCGTTGGACGACGATGGGAGATCGCATAATAATTGTGCGAAAACTAGAGCTTTCTTTGACTTGGATTTTACAAATTCCAGATCAAACTCTTGTAGGATTTCTATCCATTTTGAATATTTGCCCCCCAGTAACTGTCGCGACAATATATAAGTCATGGGGTTGCAATCTGACAGAATGGTAGTTTTCTGAAAGAGGACACAGTGTCGAAATCTTTGTATCGCTTGAACAGCTGCAAGCGCTAGTTTTTCAACGTAAGAATATTTTCTTTCTGTATCATTTAAGTTTTTACTTAAATAATATATAGGATGCTCGATTCCATCGACTTCTTGAACTAAAATCATTGCAATGGTCGTATTTGCTGCAGCCAGATGCAGGTTAAAATCTCTTTGATAATCAGGGGCGTACATTAATGATGCTTTCATTAGGGAATCTTTTAAAGCATCAAAGGAAGCTTGTGCAACCTAGTCCCAGACAAAGGGTACCTCCTTTTTCAAGGGACGAGTACAACCTTTAGCAAGTTCAGCGTAATTTGGAATGAACCTCCTCAGAAAGTTTTCTTTCCCTTGGAGTTTCTGAATTTGAAGCAAATTCGAAGGTGGAGGCAAATTTAAGATTGCCTGGACCTTACACGGGTTGAGATGAATCCCATCCTTGGAGACTACAAAGCCAAGTAAACGACCAGAACTGACGCAAAACAAACATTTGTGCGGATTGAGTCGTATCTTGTAGTGTCAGCAACGTAGAAATATCACTCTTAAATGCTGCGGATGATCAGTCCGCTTTCATGAATGAGCCGGAAGGTCGTCGAGGTATGGTTGAATGATGTTTTTGATGTCATGGAAGGCATAATTCATTGCCCTCTGAAACGTCGCCCCTGCGTTCTTTAAACCAAAGGGTAATTTTCGATATGCGAATGTGCCCCACGGACAAATAAATGCAGTCTTTGACTGGTCCTGTGGGCGGATATTTATTTGATTATACCCGGAGAATTCATCCATGAATGAAAAGATTTCACATCCTGTTGTGGGGAAAAATGCCTATGCAGGACGATCCTATCCACCTAAGGTGTGACAGTGCCTTAGCAACAAACAGAAACATTATTCTAGTATTCTTCCTTTATGGATTAAGAATGAAGAGAGATGGATGGACTAACCGGTGTCTTCCGTTTGTCCCTCGATCCTGTTTCTCTTCTCTTTGGGAGTTCCCAGCTACTCGTCTTCTCGCTCGCCCAGCTTCAAGAGGTTTCTGCAAGATCACAAGAAGAGAACACTACACAAAGACAAAGATTCATATTCATAACTAGTTCAGGATTAGAAATAAACTAAACATACTAATGCAATCATACATCAAAGATACATCAGTATATAGGAGAAACCAAGATAACTTTATTGATGAATAACAAGGTTCAGGAAGAGATACAACCCAGAGGGCTCCAATCCAGCATCTCCTTCCCAGCAAATGAAATTCCTATCTTCACCTTCCCTCAAAGCATTAAGCACCCAATGATTCCAATCTCAAACCAACAATAATTCTTTGCAATAACAAAATTCCTGCCTCTAGATCTCATGGAGGAGAGATCCATATATAGATGTTTGGAGAGAGGATGAGTCAGCTTGAGATCTGACTAGTGTCCTCTCCCTCTGTCAGTTCTTGCTTCCACTTGGAGGTTCTTGCTTCCACTTGGAGATTGGGAACCTCTTACTCATCACTAGTCGAATTCACTGAGGCAAGTGTCATTGAGGAAGATTCTGGAATCTTCCAGGGTCTTGACACCTTGTTGAATGAACTTGCCATTTGTCAATTCTCGTTCAGCGCACCCTGATAGTGCTTCTACCTGTGTTGCAGTGCAGGTAGCCAGTGCAGATTTTGCATTTCAGCGCAGACAGCTAGTGGAGCCTCTGAATTGATCCTGAATTGACTTGTTTTTGAGCAGTTTCTGGTGGAGAACTTCTGTGAATTGCTGTGGTTTGTTGGCCTTGTTCTTCTAGGGGTAGGAACAACATGTTTAGGGACTTTGGATCCCTTAGATTATGGACATTTCATGATTATAGCTGCAAGGCACAAAAATGTCTATAACAGTTGCCCCCTAAAGTATGAGGTTGTTTATCGGGTGAAATGCTTTATCAGGAGGATCCGAAGTTCATTCATTGCTGGGAGGAGACCTGTAATACAATACAATACAATACATTATTTTTCATATTGCTTTCATGATCTAGCTGAGGCGGGCATTCCCATGCTCAGCTTTATAAATTCATTTTTCTGTACATAGAACAGACAATCGTCTGATGGTAGACTGATAATTTTGATGAAATTATCATCCTTTGGGTAGGATGATTATCTGCTGCAATGATGTACATGTCAATGTCTTTATCTTTCTTGAATATATATCGCAGCCCGGATGGATGAAACTAGATCCGGGGTCTTCAAACTCGTTTGATCTTCACTCTAAGTACAAGTCGATCCATGTGAGAAATGTTCTGAAGTCGAACATGGAAAGACATCGCTTGATTACCGGTCAATGAGGTAAACCGTTAACAAGCGCGAGAGGAATCACCGATAATGATAATGACCCTCAAGGTACTGCAGTACAATTCACGTGGTGTGAATAAAGGACTTGGCGTCGAACACCACGCAAAATCTTTCGGTCGAAGGTCATTGATGTATACCTGTCGCCGGAAGTGAGAAACTTGCCATTGAGGCATGCAAGCTTCAAAGTACTGAAGGGGTTGTTCCTAGATCAACTTCTTGGATAATGAGATGATGTCGACAAGAAGTGATCCGTCAAAGGAGGGCCTTAATGAATCCCACATCAGTGACACGGAATGGAGCAAATGATTTTGATGGAGGTGAAAACGATCTGATGACATATGATTCAGGGTGGCGGTCATGAAAGGATGAAGGATAATGTATGGCAGTGGATGGGACACGGTTGACTTCTCTGAACGGCTTCTCTTGAACATATGGCGACACTTATGCGATGGATCGGTAGCATTACCCCAAATATGGATGGTATGGCGAGACCATGGTTATGTGACCGGTGAATGAAACAACCCAACCTGATTGTGGTACGGAGGAAAAGTGTCATGTTCAAGAGCGACTTGCTACCATCAAAGTTTTCTTGAGTTTCTCCCAATTTTTCCCCAGTCATTTCTGACCAGTACCTCTTTATTTTTGTCAAGCTTGAGGAGGATAACATATGCTTGTTCTATAACTTGCCCTTCGGGCAAGCCCATCGCTATGTTTTAACGAGCCTAGCGATAGTGAAACTCGTTCTCGTCTAAAGACAAGTTTGTCGCTATTTAATGCTTTTAACGAGTCTAACGACAAAGATAACTCGGTCCTTTTCATTTTTAGAGAGTCTAAAAAGGTACATAAAGTTAACTCCAAAAGTCCTTTTTCGTCATCTAATCCCTTAAGTCCGAAAAAGTATAAAACGATACAGAAGGGATGAGTTTTCGATAGTTTTAACGAGCCGAACAAAACAAGCGCTCGATCTTTTTGTGCAATAATCCCTCAGGTCCAAAAAGATTAAAATCTAGAGGAGGGATAGCTCTTCCGGTCGCTTTAACGAGCTGGTAGGCCAAAACTCGGCAATCTTTTCATATTTTACGAGTCAGATGAAAAGAGCCTAAAGAAGACTCGTCTTTTGAGAAACGAGTGATAAAACGGGTTAGCAGCTGATTCCAGGTACGGGTTGGAATTTTCCAATCACGGCAGTGTCACAAGGATGGCTAGTGAAATCACTCTTCGCAGCTATTCCTCAAAATGGGTAAACAATCATATGGAGGTGAACGATCGGCCAATGGAAAAGTGGAGGTGACGGTGCAAACACGACCAAGGCTTTAATGGCTGATGATATTACATTCACAGTGGTTATTTACCGGGTAGTTCATTTTTTAACGAGCTTAAACGCGGGTGGAAACATTTGCTCGATCTTATGTTTATTTTTTAACGAGCATGAACTATGTGCTAAAACTGCTCGGATCTTGCATTTATTTTTTAACGAGCATGAACTGTGTGCTAAAACTACTCGATTATATGGTCAAATTTTTATTTATTTATTTTTTATTTTTTTTACCATGACTAGCTTTGCCCTTTTCAAAGATAGTACTGTATCCTCAATTGCTGCATCAAACTAGTTAGAAATGAATAACATTTGCTTGAAAATGAGATTAAACCCTAATATTTCGCTTTGAACTATGTAAAAAGCAATTAAAAAGTGTTTTTACCTCTCATTTTACCATTTCATTTGAACTTGGTTTGTTGGAGCTTTGGAGGTGCCTCTTTCCCCTTGATTTTCATCAGCTGATTCCGGGAGATTCTGCGGACGATTTTCGGCGCCGTCTGGACCAGGTAGGAGCTAAACTTGAGCTCTTTCATTTCATGGTTTCTTTTCTGCATTCTGTGCCTGTTTTCCTGTTTTCCTGAGCTCCTGGGGTTTTATTGGGTCGCTCTGCCATCAGCGCACCTGGTTCACTCGAAACCTGCGCTGAATGTCAAGCTGCATGAAGGCAGTTTGACCTTCAACGCAGGTGGAACACTGGCTAGTTGTGTTGGGCACAGAAAAACAGTTTTATGCACATTTTTTAATGAGAATTTTACCAGTTTCTCATCAAATCCAGGATCTAACTCCCCTCATGTTTGTTTTTCAGAGATTATTGGAGCAAAATGACCCTTACATGGCGAGAACGAGAACATGAAGAAGAGGACATGATTGCCTTACATGACCCTGTCACGGTGAATGCGCTGCGGAACTGTGGTCTGCTGAAGTTCTTCCGTATCTCTAGTATGAGACAGCAGATCTCCTTATTGCAGTATATGCTTGATGCTTGGGATCCTATCAACCAAGTATTTCAGATTAGGAGAAAATCCATCCCTTTGACCGTGGTAGACATTTACTTCTTGACTGGCTTGTCGAGGCGGGGTGCCCCCATTTCTTTGTCAGGTTCGGCCCGAGGGAGTGACTCTGTGTGAGATTATGTCCGCCAGTATTGCAGGGAAGGATCTCAGCCGAGCAGAGACGACAAGATAGTTATCCGTGAGATTGCTGACAGGTCTCTCAGGTCCATTCTGTATACTATTGGTAGGATGGCCGGTAGTGCATCTCTTCATGTTGCCAACAGATCCTATGTGCAGCACGCCTTGGAGTGCCTCCAACCGAAAATATTCAACTGGTGTGATGCAGTACTTTTTCAGATGAAAAGTCAGTTGACCAAGGTAAAGGACGGGAAGTTGAAGAACTTTGTATTTGGTTCTATTTTGACTGCCTTTGCCTTGGAGAAGATACCACTGATGCAGCCTCAGTACATTGCCCTCGACTTGCCTTCTCCTACCGAGCCACGCATACAGAGATGGGTTGATCACATGTCTAGGCATGCTGGTCATTCTCAGATTTCTTTCACTGATACCTTCTTTAGGTGGTTCGAGCATCAGGAGATGGTCTATTCCGAGTATCCATATGTTGGCATGGATTTCCGAGGTGATCCGGATTTGGTACTGCCGGATGGCGAACAGTGGGGCGCTATTGGTAAAATCTTCGACCATATCACTGTTTACTGTTTTTATTTATAATGTCCTTGTGCTTTATTCTATCAAGACTTTAATCAAACTCATGTGTGCATGCAGATGTTGGTCCTGTTCGTCCAGCAGTTCGCTCAAGAGCGCCAGTCACTGCCCCAGCAGGGGAGACTGCTGGGAGGGTTATTCTTCGTGACCTTGATGTGGCTGAGACCCTTACAGCTGTGCAGGAGCAGGTTGAGAGCCTTACTCTCGGCATTCCCGATGTGAGGATCGACGAGTTACCTTTACAGTTGCAGCGGCATACTACTGGTGTGCCTAGACGATGGACTCGTCTCTTACGCATGATTGCACAGGCCGTGACGTGCTATCATGAGCATCACTAGGCTAGGGTGCCCCCTAGCATTTTGAGTTTTTGGGTCATGCGAT
This sequence comes from Pinus tabuliformis, assembly GCA_031772625.1. Classification (NCBI taxonomy): domain Eukaryota; kingdom Viridiplantae; phylum Streptophyta; class Pinopsida; order Pinales; family Pinaceae; genus Pinus; species Pinus tabuliformis. The sequence continues at coordinate 895,223,083 of CM062806.1, read as the reverse complement.
CGATTTTTGTCTTGGTTACAGAACATTATGTATAAACGATAAACAACTTATATATATATATTTTGATTTTCGGGGTTTATTCTGGTTGAGTTATATGATCCATATGTACAACATTGATGATGTGTCTCGTTTTATAAATGTCGCAAATGTCTATCTAACACATAGTTTGCTAATGAGTCGGTTAATGTGTTTAAGTTTCTGGAAATATGTTGGTATTGAATTAAATCAAATTGTCTTTCCAAAATCTTAACCCTTAGGAACATGTGATAAATAGCTGGGTTGCGGACGGAATATATACCATTGAGTTGTAGTATTACGAGTTGTGAGTCTAGCCTGACGATTAGTCGGCGTATACCATGGGTGATGGAATCAGAGAGTAGTTATATCAACGCGCTATACTCAGCGATGTTATTCGTTGATTGCCCGATACATACACCTCTGAAACTTACTAACTCGCCGCTTGGATGAAAAATGGCCCAGGCTGCGGAGGACAGGTTCCGCGAACTACGACTCGCTCCGTCGGCATATCCAACACATGTCTCCAGAAGGTTTGACATCTGCAATAAATGTAAAAAGGTGGATTACTCGACCAAAAAAAACACTTTAGCGAAAACAAAATACAACAAAAGCATACAGGTTACTATTTAAGCATAGTAACGCTTGAGGTACAACCCATTACGGGGTTGCGCCAGTGGAATTCCGTCATAATCCATTAACTCGTAGGCTCCTTTTGCTAACACTCGTTTAACAATATAGGGGCCCATCCATAAAGAATTAAATTTACCTGCTCCCAATTTATCGGATTCTTGGTCATAAAGCAAGACCAAGTCACCTTCTGAGAAGACACGGGGTTTGACATTTTTGTCGAATTGCGCCTTGACTCGTTTCTTATGGGCTTCGTTAGCCAAAGCGGCATCACGATGGGTTTCATCCAATTGGATTAATTCCAAGAAACGGGCCTCTTCTTCTGAAGTTCCGGGGAGGAGATCAATTGCGAGTTTAAGAGACGAGATTTCACACTAGATTGGCAAGACTGCTTCCAGGCCATACACCAGTTGGAAAGGTGTGAACCCGGTCGCATTCCTTACCGATGTTCGGTAAGCCCACAAGGCTGAGTATAGGATTAGGTGCCACCTTCTTTTGTGAACTCCGATCATCCTTTGTAACATACGCTTCAGGACCTTGTTGATCGCTTCAACTTGTCCGTTGGCTTGTGGATAATACGGGGTAGAGCTGTCGTGAGATAGCCCTAGCTTGGCAGCTAATTCCACCATCATGTGATTGCGAAAATGCGATCCATGATCTGTAACTATAGCCTGTGGTACGCCGAACCTGGCGACTACATGATTGAAAAAGAAAAGGGCAGCTGTTTCACCAGTGTTATCTAATGTAGGCATCGCCTCGGCCCATTTGGTAAAATAGTCAACGGCGACTATAATATACCCATGCCCCCCGGTCGAGGTGGGGTTACAGGTCATGAAATCGATGCCCCATTTGGCGAAAGGCCCAACAGCAACTATTGGCTGTAAAGGTGCGGGTGGTCTTCTGGTTTTGCTATCAAAAATTTGACAAGCATGGCAACTTCTGACTGCGGTTACGCAATCTTTGAACATGTTTGGCCAGAAGTATCCTGCTCGTAAGATTTTCTGTGCTGTAGCATATCCAGATTGATCCCCCCCACACGCGCCTGAATGACATTCATTCAAGGCTTTTTCGGCCTCCTCATGGGTGAGGCACCTCCTCAGAACTGTATCGATACCACGACGGTAAAGCGTATCACCGACGATCATGTAGTCTTTTGCTTGGTATCGTATACGTTTCTGTTCTGAGTGAGAGGTGTTAGGCCTGAATTTTTTGGTTTGGAGATAAATTATTATATCTCCATACAACTCATTGCTTGTAGATATCAGAAACAAATTCTCGTCCATGATTGATTCTTCGGATGTTTCATCGTTGGACGACGATGGGAGATCGCATAATAATTCTGCGAAAACTGAAGCTTTCTTTGATTTGGATTTTACAAATTCCAGATCAAACTCTTGAAGGATCGCTATCCATTTTGAATATTTTCCCCCCAGCAACTGTCGCGACAATATATAAGTCACGGGGTTGCAATCTGATAGAATGGTAGTTTTCCGAAAGAGTACATAATGTCGAAATCTTTGTATCGCTTGAATAGCAGCGAGTGCTAGCTTTTCAACATAAGAATATTTTCTCTCTGTATCATTCAAGTTTTTACTTAAATAATATATAGGATGTTCAATTCCATCGACTTGAACTAAAACCATTGCAATGGTCGTATCCGCTGCAGCCAGATACACGTTAAAATCTCTTTGATAGTCCGGGGCATACATTAATGATGCTTTTACTAGAGAATCTTTCAGAGCGTCAAAAGAAGCTTGCGCCACCTGATCCCAGACAAAAGGTACATCCTTTTTCAAAAGACGAGTATAACCTTTAGCAAGTTCTGCGTAATTTGGAATGAACCTCCTCAGAAAGTTTGCTTTCCCTTGGAGTTTCTGAATCTGAAGCAAATTTGAAGGTGGAGGCAAATTAATGATTGCCTAAACCTTGCAAGGGTCGAGACGAATCCCATCCTTAGAGACTACAAAGCCAAGTAAACGACAAGAACCGACGCAAAATACACATTTGTGCGGATTGAGTCTTATCTTGTAGTGTCAGCAACGTAGAAATATCGCTCTTAAATGCTGCGGATGATCAGTCCGCTTTCGCGAATGAGCTGGAAGGTCGTCGAGGTATGGTTGAACGATGTTCTTGATGTCATGGAAGGCATAATTCATTGGCCTCTGAAACGTCGCCCCTGCGTTCTTTAAACCAAAGGGTAATTTTCGATAAGCGAATGTGCCCCACGGACAAATGAATGCAGTCTTTGACTGGTCCTGTGGGCGGATATTTATTTGATTATACCCGGAAAATCCATCCATGAATGAAAAGATTTCACATCCGGCGCATTCATCAATTATCTGGTCGATGAAGGGTGTAGGGTAGTTGTCTTTCGGACAAGCTTGGTTTACATCCCTATAATCGACACACTCTAATTGTCCCTTGTTTCTTCATAAGAGGGACAATATTCGATACCCAATCGGTTAGAGGAACCGGGTAGATGAAACCAGCATGGAGAAGCTTTTCAACTTCTGCCTTAATGGCAGCGGCTTTCTTGGGGTGTACCTGCCTTAGCCGTTGTCTTACCGGTTTGACATCTGGATACATCTTAATTTCGTGTTCAACGATACTCGAGTCAATGCCTGGCATTTCATCATATGACCAAGCAAAGACATCTCTGAACTCGCGAAAAAGAGCGTTATATATTTCCAGTTCTGAAGGAGAACAACCTTTGCCGACATAAATATTCTCTACAACATTTGTTTTAGTCGAGATATTTATGGCTATAGTCTCTTCAATATTGGATAAGTTTCGCTCGGAATCCACCGTATTTACAGTGTTTGATAGGAATTCAAAAACTGAAGGGTGGTAAAGGTCATGTTGAGTATCTTCTTCATAATCCGGAAGAAGGGAACGATGGTGGCAATCATTCCATGGTGCCCCCTCAATCAACATTGATTGTAGGATTCCTTCGTCGGTTCCATGCACTCTCGACCAAGGATCTAATGGGGTACCATATTCTCTAGACCTATCTACCCAAACGCTTGATGAGCGTTGATTTGGGTTCGCCTCCCATGCCCGAAACATTGATTGCTACAATATTTCTATAGGGCTTGGGGGCAAAACCATTTCATGATCCATGGTGATATGGTCTTATGAGATCTTCGTGGAAGATATCATGTTGCAGGCTCTTACCAACGCTACTTCTCCTATATAGATTGGAGGTGGAAGTGCGAAAGTTCCCATTAATGTGGGGTCTTTCAGTAGGCCTACTCCAATATCTTGAAGCGAATGGTTGCTTCCATGGATCATTGGAATGCTTCCCGTAACTTGCGAACCATTAGGGAGGAAGTTTTGTTGGTCGACGATCGTAATCCCTCCTTGAAAAGGGAATGCGATCTTTCTAAAATAGTTCGACACAACAGCTGCCATGGCATAGATCCATGGTCTTCCTAGTAGGATGTTGTAATCAAGATTCCCATCGATGACTTCAACATCTATTTCTACCGTTTTTCCCCCTAATTCAACCTTCAAGTTGTTTAGCATACCATATGGGGTATATGTCCTTCCGTCGAATGCTTTTAATGTTGTCGAAGATCGCGACAAGGTTGGAGATCCTAAAGTTTTCCAGCAATTCATCGACATAATACATGTAGATACCCCCTCATCAATAATTGTTCGGTGAACAGTTTTGTTGAGGGCTTTCACTTTGATAAGGAAAGCTAGTTGAGCTGGTAACTGAGGATCGTATCCTTTGTGGTCAAAGGATACAAGATTGGAATCCTTAGGATCAACCCCACCATTGGCTGATAACAAAGCCTGCCTTTGGGATGGGCAATTTTGTAGTACTTCAAGAGTCGACATAGCGGATGGCGATTGGGCCAAATCTTCCACTATGTTATAATGCTGCGCTGCTCTGGCGCGAGGATTAAATGTCGACTTGTGTACTACTCCCTTCGGCGGTTTTATTGTTAATTCAGGAATGATGGGTGGTACAACTTCTGTCGAAGTTGTCGTCGAACTGCTTGGTTGATCTTTTTCCTTGCCATTCGACAGCTGCGGATTCCCGTAATCTTTGTTCCTTGTCGAAATCAAAGCATCATTCTGCTGTTTTGAAACCGACAACATAAGCACCTGTGACGGGGAAGCATTTCCACTATCAACCAGATTTGTACCTGGATTTGGAAACGGATCAGTTAACACAGCTGAGGTTTGCGAACTCTTAAAGAATCTCTTAAGCTCAGCTCTGTATGGACAATTGGCTGTCCAATGATCCTCATCACATATAAAACATGGATTTTTTGGTTTCCCTTTCCCAGGAGGGTTTGAAGAAGTTTTTTCAGGGGATGACTCACCCTGTTTCTTCTTCTTCCCTTTGTTTTGCTTCTTCTTGCTTCCTGGTTGATTGGTTTCTTTGCCTTTATCTGCCGATACAGCATTTACTTCCGAAGCAAGAATTTCTTCTTTTGCATTTTGATCTGAAATCTTACGGGCCTTCTTGGAGTTGGCCTTTGTCGATTTCGTGTTTGTCGTGCCAATCACGCCATCGCTGGCATGAGAGTCATTGTTTGATTTAGGAGGAGGAGGAATTGAAAATTCCGGGGTAGGGGCGTCAGGTATTTTGTCATAGAGCGTGCCAGACTGAGTATAGACTAAGTCTAGATACTGCGCACGAGCGATAACTTGCTTTTCCGTTACGACTCCCCCCTTTGCCACATCTTCCGTTATAGCAGGAAGTAACGACTTGATAAACCATTCAGCTAATAACTGATCGGGAATGTACTTTTTTACCATCCTACGACGACGTCGCCACTCATGTATATGATCAGATATGTGAGTGGCCGTTGTCTGTTTGAAGTTGGTTAAGATTTCCGTTCCCATTTCATACCTTATCGGTAATTGAAAATGGGTTAAGAATGTCGTGGCTAAGGTGCTGAAATTGTCGAACGAAGCTCTAGGTAATTCAATATACCATTTAGCCGCTGGACCCGTTAATGTCCTCTGAAAGAGGCGAAGCCTTATCGAATCATCGTTTAAGGTGTTTGATGAACACCATAGATGAAAGGTCATCACGTGATTCGATGGATCTTCACCCGGATTTCCATTAAATTTAGGAATGTTCGATGGAAGTTTGTGAGGAATCGCTGGCCACCAAGGGGCATAAGCAATTGGATCATTTGTTAATCGGTGTAAATCGGGTAACTCTAAAGTTGCCACGAATGGTAATTGTTGATTCAGGTTAGGTGAAGCATACCCAGGGTACGATGGAATTGCCTGAGCAGTTGGCCTTTGCATACCAGCATAATGCAATTGATGTTGGTATGACTGATATGGTTGGTGGACTTGACCACTGTAAAGTGGTTGATTTTGACCGTTTTGAATGTACGGTTGTCCACTGTTCGCAAAGATCTGCTGCTCAGAACCTTGGTATACTTGTTGGAATTGTGGTTGTTGATATTGCACCAGCCACGGTTGCGAAGCCATGTTCTGTTGTGCTATACTAACCGTTGGACCAAGGTGTGGGGTAATTGTACCCGTTTGGACCTGTGTCGACCCACTAGTAGGCGATTGTGGTTGAGTCACAGGGTCAAGGGGCTGTTGCATTACAACCTGAGAAATCTGAGGTTGACATACAACAGGCAACGTTTGAACTTGCGAGACTGTCACAATAGCCGGTGTGGTCGGGATGTTCGACATAGGTACACGTTGCATAGAATACACAACCCTTGGTTGTTGAGGTAGCATAGGTACCCAACCACTTGATGTAACTCCAGTATAACTTGAATACTGTTGTGAACTCCCGTATGGATATCCTCCCGGGGGGGGTAATGTAAGGGCATACTGCCCCCCATACAGTGGCAATTCGGAACTCAAGGGGATTGTTTGTCCTTGGGGTCTGGATTGCCCAAATTGACCTCCAAATGGATCAATCTGGCGAGTTTCAACATAAGAGTTGCCGGATATTGTTCCTGAGGAACAAACTGGAACGGACCACACTGTCGAAATAGTCCCTGGGTGGACTCCTTCTAGCGGTTGTGAGCTAGTCGGGACAGATGGTATGCCGGCAAACATTGTCGGAGTGACGGCAGGGAGTTCTGCTGTCGCTGTGTCATTCGACACAGTCCTAGATGTTGACGGTTGTTCAGACATTTTGAGTCTATCCAAGAGATTACCTAGCGATTCTACAGGAACTTTCACTGGTGGTACACTAACTTCTGATGTCGAAGGAAATAGAGTGACCCCGACTCCAAAATGTGTTGGAGTACTTGCTTGCGGATCTTCTACAATTTCCTCTATCGCAATCAAACCAGGTGGAAGGGGAAGACCGTCAGGTCCGTAAAATATTTCTGGTGCCGAAGAAGGGATTGAATCGACAGCGACAGTTGTTTGAGGAGCAAGACTCTCTGAACCGGTCACAGATGGAACTAGTTCAGTAACGCAAGTATTTGCTCCCAAACTAGGATCAGTGTTACTGTCCCTCTGTGGCTGTTGAACTTCTTCTATAGAGGCAGGGTTTCCAGAAATGTTTGGGGTAACCGGAATCTCAGATGTCGTTGGAACACTTGTTCTAACTTTGATAGGAGATTTCTAACCGGTTAAACGAGTTTGCTTTGTCTGTACTATTTTCGATTCCGGAGACAAAGATGGTTGACTTGTAAGCCTCCGCGAATGACGGGGTTTCAATTGACTTTCTTCCACGATTGCGGATTACTCGATCAACCAAAATATGAAAGGGGAAAGTGTGTTTCCGAATTAAATGAATTTTTTAGACGCTTTTAGACACAACTTGCTTTTTCACTTTTAAAGAGTCGAGAAAAAGCTAAAGATGACTCTAGTCTCCTTCGATGTTTTAACGAGCCCGAAGTGACAAATGCTCGGATGGACTTTTTCTGTTATAGAGTCTGAAAAAGGCCAAAAGGAACTGCTCTGGAGTTCTAGGTAGAGGGTGTGCCAAACTTTTCGCAAAACCGCAGAATACTTTTTAGGGTACGGGCGGTCGATCTTCCTGAATGCTGTGTTCAGTGCATTGCGATCAGTAGGGCGGCCGACACGGCTTCCTAAGGATAAAGGTTTTATGCCTATAGGGGTCTCCCAATATATACGCGACGGTACGTGGGAGCACAATCCGTACTGGCGCTATCGTCCCTCAGGAGGAATCACCCACCATCAACGAGATCGACAGTCACCAGGCTTTACGACGCCGGAACACGTCTCTAGCCTAGACCTCTATGTTGTGCGTTATGTTGCAAAGCGTTGTTAAGTTCATTCAATTTATTTTAGGTTGATCTTTTTAGAAGTTTGCCTTTTGAGGTTCACCACGAGATGTATGATACAATTCCTAAATGCAGTCTAAAGATGATAAGCAAGCTTTTTATATCTTTTCAACCATGAAAATCCTAGCTACAAAGGGAAAAGAAAGACACCATCTTTTCTCAAAGAGCAATCAGCGCACTCTAATGCACTTTTCCTAAATCAAACATGCAAACTATCAAGATGCAAATGCACAATGCAGGTGTTTGTTTTCCGATTTCTTAGTATTGATGCCTACAAAGAAAGCTTTTTGTACAACTTTGAATTTGCTTTTAAATGACAAATACAAACAAGTTTACTTTTCCGAAATCAGAGAGGGTAGAAGAGATTACAACACTTAACGATTTCCGAAATGAATACTTGTTTCGACACTTAAAAGAGACAAACTCAAACCAAAAGCAAAAGTAAATGTATAATCAACTGCAAACAGCCAATGAACTCTCTCCTAAGATCACAATCAACAGATCTGAATCAAGGGCTACAGGATGACTATTTCACTCTTGCAAAGGAAAACTGTAAATGACACCACAAACACATAAAAACACTCACAGTTTTTTTGTACAAAACGAGGCGGAATTTAAGCAGAGAAAAGGAGTTATCAGACAGGTACCTATGCTGGTTACAGGCTGCAAAAATCAGAGATCAAAACAAGGCAAAACAGAGCAGAGAACCCCAGCTGCACAAGGCCTAACTGGATCAGCGCACCCTCAACACAGGGGTTTTGACATTCAGCGCAGGTAGCCTTCACGGGACCTGCGTTGAAATGCAAAACCTCTTCACAGGGTCTGCGCTGAAGGAGAAACGAGAGTTTCTCACTGGGTTCTGGGTCACAGTTTGCTATTTAATCTACAGTTTCAGGCCAAATCAAAGCAACAAGCAAGGTACAATCAAAGGGATGCTTTGAAGAAGGGCTAAGATCTATCACAAAGGATCATCAAATCATTTGTGAGTCCATTTTTCAGATCATAGACAAATCCAGTGATTGGATCAAAGCAGCAGTTGTCTACTTTGCATCTGAGAATAGCAGATGCAGTTCGATTGTTGCTGTTGAGTCTATGAAACAAACAATGATAGAGACACAAATAAAATGACTTAAATAGATCTCCCCAGTGGAGTCGCCAATTTGTTGTGGGGAAAAATGCCTATGCAGGATGATCCTATCCACCTAAGGTGTGACAGTGCCTTAGCAACAAACAGAAACAGCTATTCTAGTATTCTTCCTTTATGAATTAAGAATGAAGAGAGATGGATGGACTAACCGGTGTCTTCCGTTTGTCCCTCGATCCTGTTTCTCTTCTCTTTGGGAGTTCCCAGCTACTCGTCTTCTCGCTCGCCCAGCTTCAAGAGGTTTCTGCAAGATCACAAGAAGAGAACACTACACAAAGACAAAGATTCATATTCATAACTAGTTCAGGATTAGAAATAAACTAAACATACTAATGCAATCATACATCAAAGATACATCAGTATATAGGAGAAACCAAGATAACTTTATTGATGAATAACAAGGTTCAGGAAGAGATACAACCCAGAGGGCTCCAATCCAGCATCTCCTTCCCAACAAATGAAATTCCTATCTTCACCTTCCCTCAAAGCATTAAGCACCCAATGATTCCAATCTCAAACCAACAGCAATTCTTTGCAATAAAAAAATTCCTGCCTCTAGATCTCATGGAGGAGAGATCCATATATAGATGTTTGGAGAGAGGATGAGTTAGCTTGAGATCTGACTAGTGTCCTATCCCTCTGTCAGTTCTTGATTCCACTTGGAGGTTCTTGCTTCCACTTGGAGATTGGGAACCTCTTACTCATCACTAGTCGAATTCACTGAGGCAAGTGTCATTGAGGAAGATTCTGGAAGCTTCCAGGGTCTTGACACCTTGTTGAATGAACTTGCCATTTGTCAATTCTCATTCAGCGCACCTTGGTAGTGCTTCTACCTGCGTTGCAGTGCAGGTAGTTAGTGCAGACTTTGCATTTCAGCGCAGACAGCTAGTGGAGCCTTTGAATTGATCCTGAATTGACTTGTTTTTGAGCAGTTTCGGGTGGAGAACTTCTGTGAATTGTTGTGGTTTGTTGGCCTTGTTCTTCTAGGGGTAGGAACAACATGTTTAGGGACTTTGGATCCCTTAGATTATGGACATTTCATGCTTATAGCTACAAGGCACAAAAATGTCTATAACACATCCGGTGCATTCATCAATTATCTGGTCAATGAAGGGTGTAGGGTAGTTTTCTTTTGGACAAGCTTGATTTACATCCCTATAATCGACACATACTCTAATTTCCCCTATTTTTTCATAACAGGGACAATATTCGATACCCAATCGGTTAGAGGAATCGAGTAGATGAAACCAGCATGGAGAAGTTTTTCAACTTCTGCCTTAATGGCAGCGACTTTCTTTGGGTGCACCTGCCTTAGCCATTGTCGTACTGGTTTGACATTTGAATACATCTTAATTTCGTGTTCAACGATACTCGAGTTGATGCCTGGCATTTCACTGTATGACCAAGCAAAGACATCTCTGAATTCGCGAAAAAGAGCATTATATATTTCCAGTTCTGAAGGAGAACAGCATTTGCCAACATAAATATTCTCTAAAACATCTGTTTTGGTCGAGATATTTATGGCTATAGTCTCTTCAATGTTGGACAAGTTTCGCTCGGAATCCACGGTATTTACAGTATTTGATAGAAAATCAACTACTGAAGGATGATAAAGGTCATTTTGAGTATCTTTTCCACAATCCGGAAGAAGAGAACGATGGTGGGAATCATTCCATGGTGCTCCTTCAATTACCATAGATTGGAGAATTCCTTCGTCGGTGACATGCACTTGCGACCAGGGATATGAAGGAGTATCATATTCTCTAGACCTATCTATCCAAATGCTTGATGAGCGTTGATTTGGATTTGCCCCCCATGCTAGGAACATTGATTGCTATAATATTTCCGTTGGGCTTGGGGGCAAAACCACTGCATGATCCATGTCGATATCGTTTTCTGAGATCTTTGTAGAAGATATCATGTTGCAGGTTCCTATCGACGCTACTTTTGCCAGATTGATTGGAGGTGGAAGAGCGAAATTTCCCATTAGTATAGGATCTTTTAGTAGGCCTACTCCGATATTCTGAAGCGAATGGGGGCTTCCATGGATCATGGTAATGCTTCCAGTAACTTGAGAACCATTGGGGAGGAAGTTTTGTTGATCAACGATTGTAATCCCTCCTTGAAAGGGAAATGCAATCTTTCTAAAATAGGTCGACACAACAGCTGCCATGGCATATATCCACGGTCGTTCTAGTAGGATGTTGTAATCAAGATTCCCATCGATGACTTCAACATCTATTTCTATTGTTTTCCCTCCTAGTTCAACTTTCAAGTTATTTAGGATACCATATGGGGTATATGTCCTTCTGTTGAATGCTTTTAATGTCGTCGCAGACCGCGACAAGGTTGGAGATCCTAAAGTTTTCCAGCAACTCATCGACATAATACATGTAGATGCCCCCTCATCAATAATTGTTCGATGAACAGTTTTGTTGAGGGCTTTCACTTGAACAAGGAAAGCTAGTTGAGCCGGTAACTGAGGATCGTATCCTTTGTGGTCAAAGGATACAAGATTGGAATCCTTTGGATCAATCCCACCAATGGCCGATAATAAAGCCTGCCTTTGGGATGGGCAATTTTGTAGTACTTCAAGAGTCGACATAGCGGATGGCGATTGGGCCAAATATTCCACTATGTTATAATGCTGTGCCGCTCTAGCGCAGGGATTAAATGTTGACTTGTGTACTACTCCCTTCGGCGGTTTTATCATCAATTCAGGGATGGTGGGTGGTACAACTTTTGTCGAAGTTGTTGTCGAACTACTTGGTTGATCTTTATCCTTGTTGTTCGACAGCTGCGGATTCCCATAATCTTTGTTCCTTGTCGATATCAAAGCATCATTTTTCTATTTTGAAACTGACAACATTAGCACTTGAGACGGGGAAGCATTTCCACTTTCAACCAGATTTGTTCCTGGATTTGGAAACGGATCAGTTAACACTGCGGAGGTTTTTGAATTCTTGTAGAATTTTTTAACCTCAGCTCTGTGTGGACAATCTAAAGTCCGATAATCCTCATCGCATATCATGCATGGAAATTTTAGTTTCCTATTTCCAGGAGGGTTTGAAGAAGATTTTTCAAGTGATGATTCTTCCTATTTCTTCTTCTTCCCTTTGCCTTTTTTTTTGCTTCCTGGTTGTTTGGTTTCTTTGCCTTTATCTGTCGATACGGCATTTACTTTCGAAGAAAGAAGTTCATCTTTTGCATTTTGACCTGAAATCTTACTGGCCTTTTTGGATGTAGCCTTTGTCGATTTCATTTCTGTCATGCCAATCACGCCATCGCCGGCATGAGAGTCATTATTTGATTTAGGAGGAGGAGGAATTGAGAATTCCGGTCTAGGGGCGTCAGGTATTTTGTCGTAGAGCGTGCCGGACTGAGTGTAAATCAAGTCCAGATATTGTGCACGAGTGATAACTTGCTCTTCCATTATGACTCCCCCCTTTGCCACATCTTCCGTGATGGAAGGCAGTAATGACTTGATAAACCATTCATCCAAAAGCTAATCGGGGATGTACGTTTTTACCATCCTACGACGATGTCACCACTCATGTATATGATCAGATATGTGAGTGGCCGTTGTCTGTTTGAAGTTGGTAAGAAGTTCTGTTCCCGTTTCGTACCTTATTGGTAATTGAAAATGGGTTAAAAAGGTTGTGGCTAAGGTACTGAACTTGTTGAACAAAGCTCTAGGCAATTCAATGTACCATTTTGCCGCTAGACCCGTTAACGTCCTCTGAAAGAGGCGAAGTCTTATCGAATCATCATTCAGAGTGTTTGATGAACACCATAGATGAAAGGTCATCACGTGATTCGATGGATCTTCACCCGGATTTCCATTAAATTTAGGAATATCTGATGGAATTTTATGCGGAATCGCTGGCCACCAAGGGGCGTAAGCAATTGGATCGTTTGTTAACCGATTTAAATCCGGTAACTCTAAGGTTGCCACGAAGGGTAACTGTTGATTCAGGTTAGGTGAAGCATACCCAAGATAAGATGGAATCGCCTGAGCAGTTGGTCTTTGCATACCGGCATAATGCATTTGATGCTGGTATGTTTGGTAAGGTTGGTGGACTTGACCATTGTAAAATGGTTGATTTTGACCGTTTTGAATGTACGGCTACCCACTGTTCGCAAAGATATGCTGCTCAGAACCTTGGTATACTTGTCGGAATTGCGGTTGTTGGTACTGCACCAGCCATGGTTGTGAAGCCATGTGCTGTTGCACGATACTAACCGTTTGACTAAGGTGAGGGTAATTGTACCCGTCTGGACCTGTATCGTCCCACTAGTCGGCGATTGTTGTTGAGTCGCAGGGTCAAGGGGCTGTTGCATTACAACCTGAGAAACCTGAGGTTGGAATACAGCAGGCAGCGTTTGAACTTGCGACACCATCACAATAGCTGGCGTAGTCGGGATGTTCGACATAGGTACGCATTGTTGCATCGAATACACAACTCTTGGTTGTTGAGGTAGTATAGGTACCCAACCACTTGAGGTAAATCCAGTATAACCTGAATTCTGTTGTGAACTCCCGTATGGATATCCTCCCAGAGGGGATAATGAAAGGGCATAGTGCCCCCCATATGGTGGTAATCCAGAACTCAAGGGAATTGTTTGCCCTTGGGGACTGGACTACCCAAATTGACCTCCAAATGGATCAATTTGTTGAGACTCAACATAATAGTTTCCGGATATTATTCCGGATGAACAAACAAGAATGGACCAGACTGTTGAAATAGCCCCTGAGTGGGCTCCTTCTAGCGGTTGAGAGCTAGTCAGGACAGATGGTACGCCAGCGAACATTGTCGGAGTGATAGCAGGGAGTTCTGTCGTCGCTGTGTCAGATGACACAGTACTAGATGTTGAAGGTTGTTCATACATTTGTAGTCTATCCAAAAGATTACCTAGCGATTCTACAGGAGCTTCCGCTGGTGGTAGACTAACTTCTGATGACGAAGGATATAGAGTGATCCCGACTCCAAAGTGCGTTGGAGTACTTGTTTGAGGATCTTCTACAATTTCTTCTATCCCAATCAGACCAGGTGGAAGGGGAAGACCGTCAGGTCCGTAAAATATTTCTAGTGCCGAAGAAGCAGCGACAGATGTTTGAAGAGTAAGACTCTCCGAACCGGTTGTAGATGGAACTGGTCCGGTAACACAAGTGTTTATTCTCAAACTAGGATCAATACCACTATCCTTCTGTGGCTGTTGAACTTCTTCTATAGAGGCAGGGATTCCAGAAATTTTTGGAGTAACCGGAATCTCTGATGTTGTTGGAACACTTGTTCTAACTTTGATAGGAGATTTGGAACCGGTTAAACGAGTTCACTTTGTCCGTACTGGTTTCGATTCCGGAGACAAAGACGGTTGACTCGTAAGCCTCCGCGAATGACGGGGTCTCAATTGACTTTCTTCCACGATTGCAGATTACTCGATCAACTAAAATAAAGGGAAGGTATGTTTCCGAATTAAATGAATTTTAGACGCTTTTGACACTGTTGGGTCCCTATAATACTAGTGATTACCCCATTACTATTGTAGTTATACCCCTTATTTATATTGTTGTGCCCCTATTACCCACATATTGTTATTTCTGTGCCCCATAGAATCCCTCTATTATTATTTTTGTGGCTTTATATTATTATTGTTAGGTCGGCTGGATTATATTGTGACTCCTTAGACTCCTATATATAGAAAGGAGGTTTTGTCATTTGTATCATCCAAGAATTGTTCATTTATGTAATGTAAAGGAGGTTTCCCCCTCGAAGAGGCTGAATTCTAAGGCGTGGATCTCTCTTTTCTATCTTTTTGTGAGCTGGTTTCATAACATTTGGTATCAGAGCTTTGGATTCTAGGGTTTCGCTGCTCCAAACAGGTCATCGTGGAATTTTCGCTATAACTTTTTTTTTGTGACGTTTCAGAAGTCGCAAAAAAAACCCATTTGAGAAGAAATCGTGCTGAAACTTGGGTCTGAATTTCAGAGCGTTTCGCGCGATATTTGCGGAGATATGATCTGAGGAAGTTGGTCTTTTTGAAGACTCCTGAATTACATTAAAAACAAGTGACCTAGGGAAAATCGTCATAACTTTCTCTCTGGGGATCGGATTGAAATTTCGTAAGAAGGTGCAGAAAGAGGACGGACTATAGTTTTCTTTTATATATTTTTCAGAGTCAAAGGTTGAAACAGTAACACGTGGCACGTCGTACAAGTTCACTCTACTGAACTAGTCTATAATCAAGTCACTGTGGGAGATTTTGTATAACCCTTCCTTGGAGAATCCAATTTGGGTCAGACTTGTGGCATTGGAAAGAGGACACAGAGGGCTACTACAGGTCACAAATTCAGAACTAGATAATCAGAAAGTACAGAGATACATCGGAGGCAATATCGAGCTCCTACAAAGTGAAAAAAGGTGTGTAGATTTTCTTTAATTTTTGCTTAAGCTTGGTTTGAAAATTTATTTTGAAGGAATTCAAAGGGCATATTAGAGAATTATTATCGGTAACTGATGCCCCGAGGAAAGAAAATGCAAACACCTAGTAAGGAGCCTGAAAGCTCTAGCATGACTCATGAAGAAGAAGAAGAAATGCTATATGATATATCAAAATTACAAGAACAAGTGCAACGAGTGTCACTTGCACAAAAAGCAACAGAATCTAAAATGGATGGTTTAAGGAAAGATGTAGAAGCTAAGATGGATGGTTTAAAGAAAGGTGTAGAAGCTAAGATGGATGGCATGGAAGCTAAGGTGAATGGCATGGACGCTAAAATTGATGGCATGGATGATAAGATGGATAAGTTGCTACAAGAAATAGTCACTAAGGGTGAAAGAGTACTGAAGGAAACTCATGATGAGAACAAAAGAAATGTTAATCATGATTCCATAGACTCTAATGTTGGATCGAAGACTCACCATGTTCCAAAAATCGATATGAGGAAGTTTGATGGCAAGGATCCCGCCACATGGATATTACAGATGGAGCAATTCTTCGATCTCAATAATGTGCAAAACACACAAAAGGTACGTATGGCAACTTTATATTTGGAACCAAATCAGTTTGTATGGTATCAATGGCTTTGTTCTTGTAAACAGTTTATCACTTGGGCAATTTTTACGGAAGAATTGATAGCACATTATGAGGATACAAAAAGAAACACTTTTTTTAGCCAATTGATAAGTCTCAAACAAAAGGGTTCAATAATGGAGCACATTGAGGAGTTCCAAAAATTGAACATAAGGGTAAAAGATATTCCAGAGGAGCATAGGATTGATGTGTTCATAGGGTCTTTAAAGGATAATATCCAACATGATGTGCGACTTTGGGAACCTGATTCATTAGAGAAGGCATTCAGGTTAGCAAGAAAAATGGAAAGCAAAATTATGGCAACTAGGAAGCATACCATTCACAACTATAAAGACGGAAGTGTTGTTGCCCATAGTCTTCCACAACCTACAAGGTTGACACCACAACAATTGGAAGAAAAAAGAGAAAAAGGGCTTTGTTACAATTGTGATAGCAAATACACAAAAGGTCATAAGTGTGCTGAGAAGAAATTATTCTACATAGATTGTGAAGAGGAAGAAGAAAAGGAGCAAGAAAGGTCAAAAGAAGAGGATATATTCCAGGAACAAAGCCTAGATAAAGAACAAATAAACCCAACCATATCTTGTAATGCATTGGCGGGAATTACCACTCCTCAAACCATCAAGATAGAAGGACAAATCAAGAAGAAAAAGGTAATAGTGTTGATTGATTCAGGAAGCACCCACAATTTTATTCATTGTAGGGTAGCAAAAGAATTGAATTGCTTCCTATATCCAGCACCAGAGTGTCAAGTGATGATTGCAAATGGAGGAACAATAAATTGTTCTGGAAAGTGCCATAATATCAAGCTATCCATGGGAGAATATGTATTGACTAGCCCAATGCTTTCCATTCCAATGGGAGGTGCTGATGTTGTACTAGGAGTCCAATGGCTACAATCCTTGGGTACAATAGCTTTTAATTTTCAAGAACTTTTCATGAAATTTTCTGTGGAAGGAAAGGAAGTTGAATTAAGGGGTATTGCAGGGAAACCAGGAAAGATAATCAGCTCTAATGGCATGACAAAGCTTCTAAAAAAGGAGCAAAGAGGTGTAATTGCACAATTATGTTCGCTAGATGTTTCCACATTGGAATCATCTATTTCTCCAGATCTCCAAAAAGTCCTGGACAATCATTCCAAGGTATTTGAGACTCCCAAGGGTCTCCCACCTATGCGTGATCATGATCATGCTATTCATCTGATTCCAGGAAGTGTTCCTCCAAACATCAGGCCGTACAGATATCCATATGTCCAAAAAAGTGAAATTGAACGTATGGTTGCAGAAATGCTAGAGGCTGGTATAATTCAACCGAGTCAAAGTTCTTTCTCAGCTCCAGTAGTATTGGTGCACAAGAAGGATGGATCATGGCGCATGTGTCCAGATTATAGGGAGCTCAACAAGCTCACTATTAAAGATAAGTTCCCCATTCCTGTCATTGATGAATTACTGGATGAATTGCATGGATCAATTTACTTCACCAAGTTGGATCTTCGTTCGGGATATCATCAAATCAGAATGAAGATTGAAGACATTCCGAAAACGACATTTAGAACTCATGAGGGTCATTATGAATTTTTGGTCATG
Organism: Pinus tabuliformis; assembly: GCA_031772625.1. Taxonomy (NCBI): domain Eukaryota; kingdom Viridiplantae; phylum Streptophyta; class Pinopsida; order Pinales; family Pinaceae; genus Pinus; species Pinus tabuliformis. The sequence continues at coordinate 895,205,360 of CM062806.1, read as the reverse complement.
CCTTTTGGCCTTACCAATGCACCTTCAACATTTCAAGGTTTGATGAATTCAATTTTCAAACCATTCCTTAGAAAATTTGTGTTAGTATTTTTTGATGATATACTAATCTACAGCAAGTCTTGGAAGGATCATGTTGAACATGTTGACAAGGTGCTACAACTATTGGAGGAGAAACAATTATATGCAAAAAGATCCAAATGTTTCTTTGGAGTCCAGGAGGTGGAATATTTGGGTCATATTGTATCTCATGAAGGAGTTAAGGTAGACCCTAGCAAAATTAAAGCCATTAAGGAATGGAAAATCCCCACATCCATAAAGCATCTGCGAGGATTTCTTGGGTTGACAGGGTATTATCGCAAGTTTGTTAAGAATTATGGGAGAATAGCAGCACCTCTAACAACATTATTGAAGAAAGATTCATTTTCATGGACTCCGGAAGCAACAAAGGCCTTTAAACATCTTAAAGAGGCAATGTGCCAAGCACCGGTCTTAGCTACACCGGACTTCACAAAAACCTTTATTGTGGAATGTGATGCTTCAGGAAATGGAATTGGTGCTGTTCTAATGCAAGATGAAAGACCCATTGCTTTTGAAAGTCGTCCAATCAAGGGAAAGTTTTTAAGCAAAGCTATTTATGAGAAGGAAATGTTGGCAATACTCCATGCACTTAAGAAATGGCGACCCTACCTAATGGGAAGACACTTCAAGGTAAAAACGGATCATGATAGCCTTAAATACTTTTTAGAACAAAGATTATCCTCTGAAGAGCAACAAAAGTGGGTCACAAAGATGTTGGGTTATGACTTTGAAATCATCTACAAAAAAGGGAAGCAAAATGTGGTGGCAGATGCACTCTCAAGAAAGGATGAGGATATGGAAGCATTGTTGTGTGCCATTTCTATTATCCAACCAGATTGGATAAATGAAGCAAAGGAGGAATGGAAGAATGACGAAGAAGTGTGGGCACTTATTCGAAAGCTACAACAAGATTCCAGTACTTCTGATACATTTAGCTGGAAAAATGATTCGTTATGGTACAAAGATCGCTTATACCTCTGTAAGAATTCCCAGCTAAAACAAAAGATTCTTATGGAATTGCACACTTCTCCCTTAGGAGGGCACTCAGGATTTTTAAAAACTTACCACAAGGTTAAGAAGGAAATTTTTTGGGATGGCCTTAAATCAGATATTCAAAAGTTTGTGGCGGAATGTTTGGTTTGCCAACAAAATAAAGTTGAAACAATTAAGACACCGGGTCTATTACAACCTTTATCCATTCCAAGCCAACGTTGGGAGGAGGTTTCAATGGATTTTATCACAGGTTTACCCAAGTCTGAGGGAAAGAGTGTCATCATGGTGGTAGTTGACAGACTTACCAAGTATGCACACTTTTGTGCATTATCACATCCATTTAAAGCCAGTACAGTTTCTACTGCATTTATGGAAACAGTTCAAAAGCTACATGGAAACCCAAAGATTATTGTAAGTGACAGAGATCCCATTTTCACTGGAAATTTTTGGACAGAATTATTTTCTTGTCTTGGTACTCAGTTAGCTCATAGCTCATCTTATCATCCTCAATCTGATGGGCAAACTGAGATAGTAAAAAAATGTTTGGAAGGATATCTTCGTTGCTTTGTATCTGATAAACAGACACAATGGGTCAAATGGTTGCCTCTGGCTGAATGGTGGTATAACACTTCCTTCCATACAGCAACAAAAATGACCCCATTTATGGCACTTTATGGGTATCAACCACCATCAATCACATCATATTTAAGAGAAAATTCTAAGGTTCAGGCAGTGGAACATCACATCGAACATCAACAACAAGTCCTCCAACTCTTAAAGGATAACCTCGTGTTGGCACAAAATAGAATGAAACAACAGGCAGATCAACATCGCAGTGAAAGAAGTTTTGATGTAGGTGATTGGGTATTCCTACGGCTACAACCATATAAGAAAATGTCCCTAAAGCAAGCTAAGAAGGATAATAAATTATCACCAAAGTATTATGGTCCGTACAAGGTGTTGGAAAAGATTGGTACTATGGCATACAAATTGGAGCTTCCTGCAGCTTCTCGATTGCACCAAGTTTTCCATGTTTCATGTTTAAAGAAGGTTATAGGCGACAAGCTCCCAGTTCAAACAATATTGCCAGAACTTGACGAGGAAGGAAAAATTATATTGGAACTGGAAGCAGTCACAGAAACAAGAACTCGACAGCTACGAAATCGATCAATTTCAAAGTATCTTATCAAGTGGAAGAACTTATCCGCTGAAGATTCCACATGGGAGGATGAGAATTTTATGCAGAAGTATCCAGAACTACTCAAGCGTTGAGGACAACACTTTTTTGAAGGAGAGGGGCATGTTGGGTCCCTATAATACTAGTGATTACCCCATTACTATTGTAGTTATACCCCTTATTTATATTGTTGTGCCCCTATTACCCACATATTGTTATTTCTGTGCCCCATAGAATCCCTCTATTATTATTTTTGTGGCTTTATATTATTATTGTTAGGTCGGCTGGATTATATTGTGACTCCTTAGACTCCTATATATAGAAAGGAGGTTTTGTCATTTGTTTCATCCAAGAATTGTTCATTTATGTAATGTAAAGGAGGTTGCCCCCTCGAAGAGGCTGAATTCTAAGGCGTGGATCTCTCTTTTCTATCTTTTTGTGAGCTGGTTTCATAACAGACACAACTTGTTTTTTTCAGTTTTTAAGAGTCGAGAAAAAACAAAAGATGACTCTAGTCTCCTTCGATTTTTAATGAGCCTGAAGTGACAAGTGCTCAGATGGACCTTTTCCGTTAAGGAGTCTGAAAAGGAACGAAAGGGACTGCTCTGGAGGTCTAGGTAGAGGGAGTACCAAACCAATCGCAAAACTGCAGAATACTTTTTATGGTACGGCAGTCAATCTTCCCGAATGTTGTGTTCAGTGCTTTGCGATCAGTAGGGCGGCCGACACGACTTCCTATGGATAAAGGATTTAAGCCTATAGGGGTCTCCCAAAATATAATCGACGGTACATGGGAGCACAAGTCCGTACTGGCACTTATCGTCTCAAAGTGGAGGAATCACCCAACCATCAGTGAGGACAACAGTTACCAGGCTTTACGACGCCGGAATACGTCTCTAGCCTAGACCTCTAAATGTTGTGCGTTAAGTTCCAAAGCGTTGTTAGAATCATTGGATTTATTTTAAGTTGATCTTTCTTATATAGTTTGCCTTTTGGGTTCACCACGAGATGTAGATGTAATTCCTAAAATGCAATCTAAGGATGATAAACAAACTTTTATCTCTTTTCAGCAATGAAAATCCTAGCTACTAGGGGAAAAGAAAGACACAATCTTTTCACAAAGAGCAAAGAGCACACTGTAAATGCACTTTCCTAAATCAAGCCAAATAGATTGTCTATATGCAAATGCACATGCATGTATTTGTTTTTCACTTTCTTAGTATTGATGCTAAAAAGAAAGTTGATGTACAAATCTGAATTTGCTTTCAAGCGACAAACACAAGCAAGCTTCTTTTCGAAATCAAAAGGTAGAGATGATTACGACACTTTATGATTTTGAAATAAATACTCGTTTTAACACTAGAAAGTCACAAATTCAAACCAAAGGCAATAGTAAAAGTATAACTGACCATCAACAGCAATTAAACTTTCTCCTATGATCAAAATCGACACTTGCGACAGATCTAAATCAAAGGACGACAGTACGATTATTATACTTTTGCAATGGAAAACTGTAAACGACTCAACAAACACACAAAAACATCTACAGTTCTTTTGTACAAACGAGGTGGAATATCAGTAAGGAAAAGGGGGGTTTGAAACAGTCATATACTGATCACAGGCTGCAAAAAATCAGAGACAAAACTGGAAAGAATGAAGCAAAGAACCTCAGCTGCACAGGGGTAGGCTGATCAGCGCACCTGTTACATAGAGAAACTGCATTGCAGTGCAGGTTGCCCTCTTGGGAAGTGTGTTGAAATGCAGAACCTCTTCACAGTGCCTGCGCTGGGGCAGAAACGAGAATTCTATCCGGGTTCTAGGCCACAGTTTGCAGTTTAATCTTTGGTTTTTGGCCGAGTAAAAGCAATCAGTAATGCACAATCAGGGGTAGATCTAAGGAGGGTCTAAGAGCTATCACAAGGGAAATCAGATAGTCTATGAATCAGCTGATCAAATCATAAACAGATCCAGTGAATGGATTGAAGCAGCAGATGTCTACTTTGCATTTGCTATGGCAAATGCAGTTCGATTGCTACTTATAAGTTTATGAAACAAACAACAAGAGATACACAAACAAACTAATTAGACAATCGTCCCCAGCGGAGTCGCCATTTTGTTACCGGGAAAAGTGTCTATTTAGAACTGCTCTATCCCACTAAGGTGTGACAGCTGCCTTAGAAACAAACAGAGAAAACTACTTTTGTATCTCCTTTATGAACTATAAACAAAGAGGAATAGGAAGAACCAACCTGTGTCTTGCGCTAGTCCTTTGATCCAATCTCTCTCCTCTTTGACAGCTTCCAGCTACCTTCTCCCTTACTTGCCCGGCTTCACCAAGTACCTGTAAGATCACAGAAGAAGGAAACTATACAAAGACATGGATTTATATTCATAAATAACTTAGGATCAGATTTAAGTTAGCCATACAAATGTAACAAGCATCAATGATACAAAAGCATGGAGAAGAAACTCAAATAGTTTTTATTGATATACAAGAAGATCCAGGAGGAGTTACAACCGATGATTCCTGACCCAGCATCAACCTCCCAGCAAAGAAGCCCCTCTTCACCTCCAACAAAGCATAGATCACCCAATTCTCTGATGTTTATCTCAAAACCAACAACAATTCCTTACAATGTGAAAAATTCCAGCCTCTGGATCTCTGGGATGAGGGATCCATATATAGATGTATGCAAGGAGGATGAGTTAGCTTGTGATTTGATTAGTGGCTTCTCTCTGTCGGTTCTTGCTTCCACTTGGAGACTGAAGGCCTCTTACTCATCCTTGGTCGAATTCAGTGAGGCAAGTGTCATAGGAGAAGATTCTGGAATCTTCCATTGTCTCCCCACCTTGCGGAATGACACTACCATTTGTCATTTCCTGCTCAACGCACCCTGATAGTGCATTTAGGTGCGTTGCAACGCACCTAGCCAGTGGATTTAGGTGCTATGCAATGCACTTAGCTAGTGGAGCAGCTGAAATGATCCTGTTTTGACTTATTCTGAGCAGTTTCTGGTGGAGAACTTCTGGGAGAAGCTGTAATTTGTTGACCTTGTTCCTTTAGGGGTTAGAACAACACTTTTAGGGACTTAGGAGCCCTTGGTTTATGGACATTTCATGCTTGGAGCTGCAAGGCACAAAAATGTCTATAACAACACAGATGCTTCAGAAACAAACGTCCTGCAAGAACAAATATTCATCTTGGATGGATCACTTCTTGGCAATGAGCATCAACAGCCAATAAGATATTCCAGTCACATGTCAGAACTTGTTCCAGAGTATTGAACTGTCTTGCAGTTCAGCTTTCTCCATCAACTGACCTTGTATTTGATACGGGGGGGGGGGAATGATGGTCATCTACAAGCTTCAAAGTCACATCAAGCGAGCCTGAGCCACAACCTGCAACACTAGTTTTAGAGTTGTAGCCAGAGACAAAGATGCACATGAACATGCCTTTAGTTGGTAATCTAGGACACTTCCTCTAGCAGAAGACTTCAACTTCTTGCCAGTTTCGGAAGAATTCTAGGAACAAAATTGGGGACACTTCCTCTAGTAGAAGACTCTAGCTTCTTGCCAGTTTTGGAAGAGTTCTAGGAATTGCATTAAGCATTCCAAAATTTTTGGTCATCCTTAAACCATCACAGGTTGAGACTTCCCTTTTAAGGGTGAAGTTCTCTCTTTTATGTGGGGTGAGACCTCCCTTTATTGGTTGAAGGTTTCCCTCTTTAAAACAATAGGATCACTTTATCTAGCAGAAGACTTCAGCTTCTTGCTAGTTTTGGAAGAGTTCCGGGAATTGCGCTAAGCATTCCAGTGTTGGTGGTTATCCTTAAACCACCACCATTTATACCAACATTTCAGAGAGCACATTCAGCCTAGTGCTAACATGCATTTTTTCACATTTTGTATTATAGCTCTCTTCCTGGACTCATACATAACCCTTCAGATTAAGGGGGGTAAATGTTGGACACCTAATCCTCAATGGGTTAGTGTGGAAGCCGAATAGACAAAAGGAGTCCAGGAGACCTTGGGATGTGGAACCCAACGGTCACAACATGTACTATAAATGTAAATCATTTGTTAATAAAAATATACTCTCATGTTTTATCTTTCATATTCTATTGCTGCCCATGTGTGCTTAACAATTTGAAACATTACTTGTAGTAGCAGCTACAATTTATGCTTCCTGTACAGTTTGTTTTGTGTCTTTTCATTTTTGTATGTGTCAATTGTACGTGTATTATGTTAGTCATGTTTTTTCATGTTGTGTTTGTTGGTCATTTTACAAAAATAATACCTTCTGTGAATGTGCATGTCTCAAAAGGAACTTTGTGATGTAATAAAAGAGAAGTGTGACAACTAAAATGCTTGTATTTATATTGTTCCCATTCTTTCTTGGAAAAATTCCATAGATTGGGGTAAATCCAGATGGAAAATATGATTCATCTAAAAGGAGAAACTTAAGGAATCCTATTAGATCCATGCTTATTTAGTATCAAAACTACTGAAATTGGCATAAATCTATTCGTGTGTTAACACTTGTCCAATCTAGTAGAGAAAGGATAAGTGGAAAATCTAAAGTGAGGAAACCAATATTAGTGGTCTTAAAATACTCTTGTGAAGGGAAAAATTCCCCTATTCTCAATATGTTGGGATCCCTCTCCTATCCATTGAAAATAACAAGTTTTGATACACAATCCTATTAAACAAATAAATAAAGCGTGAAGGAAGAGAAAGGCTTCCTGCACAAGGAGGTGAAGTAAGCAGCTTCTCTAGGGTACTGTCCAAGCTTGTTAGAAGTGAAGCAACATTTCTGCTCCTGAAGTGACTCTACTAGGGTACTATCTAGGCCTTCTGGTAGCGGAGAGACACTAGATATGAAAACTCATACTCTGAATATCATAAATATATTGTATACGTTACCCTTTCCTCAATTGAAGAAATTGTGATATGGTGTACCTTTTGTGTGTTCAACCATGTAGAAGAAAGTGAGATGCTATGTATATAACCATGTCAAAAAGGGGAACTCAAGGAAATCAGTACTTGTTGAAGGTCTTACCCTCTAACATAAAATCTATTCCAAACAGAGAAGTTGAAGTTCACATAGTGCATCACAAAGTGATTTCATTGCTTCAACAACACCCTCCAAAATTTAATCACATTTAAACTTTGGAGCCTACTGAATCGTCAAATCAAGTGTCACCTTGGTAACCAAGCATCATGTCATGCTATTCTATATGTTTCAAGTTTTTTTAAGTGTTCTCAAATGTCTTCACATTGATTAGAACATCTTTAGTGCATTTCATGGTCCTAACATGTTTGTGGTCATTAAATGACACTTTTGGGTCACAGTCATGCACACTTCATCGGTTGTACATGTGGAATATTTAAAAAGTGGTGTTTTGATGTTTACTTATCATTGCATGATATTATCTAATTTTTCTTGATTAGCCAATATTTGTCACACATGATTTGTTTTTTAAAACTCATAATCCTCACCCGTTGTTGTATCACCTAGAATTAGACAAAATTTGGTTTTGAAGCGAACCAATTAAGGTGGAGAGTGCTTGAGTGCACTTTGAAGCCTTGATTGGGAATCCTTCATTATTTGAAAGCATGCCATGCACCCTCAACAAGAGAAAAGTGCACTCCATAATCTGTTTCCCCTTCCTTGTTTTGATTTGCGCCTTTCAAGAGACAAAGTCTTCCTTTGAGTGGACTCCTTCAACTATAAGAAGTGTTTTCCCCTATTGCACATGAGCACACCCTAGAGGCCTTAAGCTCAACCATTTAAACTTCTACCATGTGACATGCACTCTGGGACCCTTTTAGCACATGAGCGCACTCCAAAGGCATGAAAAATTACCTTTCAGCATTCAGACATACACCATGTGCCGTCATGGGCCTATTCAGTATATGAGGGGATCTCAAAGGCCTGAACCCTTCCTCCTTCAACCTTTAAGAGTGTGTCATGGACTCTCCTTCTTTTCCTTAAGCAAAGAATGCACTTGGGAAGACTGAAGCCTCCTCCTTTATCCTTTGGTCTTGTGTCATGCACCCAACATTGATTATCTTTCTCCCTTGAGCGGATGAGTGAATGTCAAAGCCTTGAAACCTTCCCTCTCAACCCTCCAACCCTTTAAAGTGCACCAATGTGCCAAAAATATATCCTTGCCCCTTTTAAGTGAACTGAAAATGAACGAACATAAAATCTTATTAGCCTCACTCTCTTAAAAACAATTATAAATCCATATAAAATAAGTAATTAAATTATATCATGAGAGTTAGTTTCTCAAACTAAGGAGTTTAGTTAGAAGGAGAGATTCTCTCCAACTAGTTCTCCTAGATTAGTGTTTGTTGAGAAAATGTCTCAACCAAGTTTGTTCAAGATAGATGCACTATCTTGAGACAACTTCCTCATGTATTTATATGTATCATAAACATTATTTTAATGATGATAGAATGAAAAATACACGAGCATGAGAGAACACATGATAGCTCTTTGCCTTTTACTCCATGTTGGTTTTCTATATGTCTGCTATTTATTTTATGTGTGTGAGTATTTTATTTTAATGTGTTAAATTTTCTTCAAATCTACATAAAAAGTGCTAGAATACAAGATTTTTAGGCTGATGGTTTCTTATCATGAGTGATTGTGAATAAAGGATTTCCAAAAATAGCATGGAAAGCTAACATGAGGAAGATTGGGTAAAGGACACACACAAAGGACACTTCAAATAATAAAAACAATGTGGAAACTTGATGATTGAAGCATCTTAAAGACTCCAAGATCAAATGCCCTTTAGAGAATGAATGCATCGATCATCAGAATTTGTATGAAGAATGAAGACAAGAGTGGCAGCCATTTCCCCACTGAAGAAAGTCCATTTCATCGATCACTATTAGCCCTAGTCATCAAAGATAGTGACATGTCATGTCTTCATCCTATGATGATGTGGAAGTCATCATATAATGTTGTAATCATTATAAAGATAAACAAGTAGAATTCCAAGAGCCATGTATGGACAAAAGACCCATGCAAGTCTAAACGACATGTAATACCAAAAGTCATATGTAATTCCAAAGGTAATTTAGAAATCCAAAGGTTGTAGAAGCCCAAAGGTCATTGGAAGTTAGAAATTCAAGAGTCACGGGGATAGGAAAGATCATGCCTCAAGTTATAAAATGATCCTCATTTCTCATGTAAAGGACTTTTGACCTTGGAATCTACCACAAGGAATTAGAGAGAGAAATTTAGTACTTTGGGGATCAAGTAGTGGCTCTAATGCTCCACTATTGGAGCTAGTGATGCTCATTGTATTTATGTATCTTGAAATTTTTTCTTAATTTTAAAAACCTTCAAGCCAACACATTTTCACGCATGTATTATTAATGTTTTTTGAGACTATTCTTTGGATGTTTATGATTCATTTTTTCCTTCATATGTACTGGGGTAATTGAACTATTTTAGTGACTTCAGTGCTTAACATATTAGAAATGTTTTGTAATTTTTATAATCATGATCGCATCGATGTGAACTCTTTCACTTGATGTTAGATGAGTCATTCTCATGCATGTGTGTCTCCATTAGGGTAGTAATGTTACTTCTCTATTAGAAGCTCACTTTTCTTCCCCTCTGTAGTGAAAAAAACTCGATACATCTGCAATTGTACAGTCATAAGGCACACTCTCTTTCTCATTTGAGAGGACATTTGTGCATCTCTCTCATGCAGATAGCTAAAGCCAAGGTGTATATTTAAGTAAATGACAATCGGGTTATATTCCATATGGGACTCCTACATGAAACAACGCAAGTTCTAATTGGGACCTTATATTAGGGATATCCTTGTATGTTGGAGGCATCCAACACTATTAATAGAATCCATAAGAACTACCTATTTTGTCAGGTATATTCAACGATCTACCACCTCAGACAGTGTCATCCCCATCCAAATTGTATCTTGATCGAGCTAATATATCATATGCCCCATTAGCCCTTTCCTCATGTTCATGATTGATCCTTGGATGTACCTGTCTCTGTAAATTTTATAAGCTCTAAAGGATTTTTGCATTAACCTCACCTTACTTTTCTTGAGCTTTGGAAATCCTTTCTTGTGTCTCAATCATTTTGTTAGTATCTTCCTTCCAACTTCTAATTTCTTCCTTCAAACTTCTTAGTGTATCTGCTAAATCAGGAGAGTACTCTTCTCCTTGTGCTCAACTGATTTATAAGGAGATTATCGCAAACTATAGTCCACCATTCTACTCCTCATCTCTGATCTTCTATCTCCTACAAGCATGTCATGTTGGATAAACCAAATAGAAACATAACCATACCTCAATATATTTTAGGGGAGACTATCTCGTTGGCTCATATATATATATATATATATATATATATATATATATATATATATATATATATATATATATCTGTGTGTGTGTGCGTGTGTGTTTGTGTATATGTATATGTGTATATGTATATATGTATATGTGTGTGTGTGTGTGTGTGTGTGTGTGTGTGTGTATATGTATATATATCTAATGACACCAACATCTCAACCTATTGAAATCATACATGATAACTAAAATTGTAACAACGACTATAGCCATGACAATGCATGCATACAACTGACATGCATGCATAACAATCACATCCTTTCCATGCAATCCAATTGTTTGAACCTAGAAGCTTTGATACCAACTTGTAACTATATCTCCCACATGTACCTGCTTTTACAGGTTCTCTAGGGTAAACATGAGCTTAGTGTTACTATGACATGACCTAACCTCTGAGTTCTAGTTATGGAAGTGGGGTTGACTAACCAACAACTTACAATCAACTCTTAGGGATTACAAACCTCTCAGGATCATGCAACTCACCCTGGGTGATCAATCCCTGAGTTGGAACCTTTTTTCACATATTTTAATCCCCAACCGCACCCATAAGACTACATGTATGTAGTTGGGAGGTTGTAACTCCATGCATAGGTTTGTTTTCATGATGTTATAGCTTAATTTCCCTAGTTCAATGCATGTGGTCATGAGATTTGCGACACTTTTCTAAGCAAGCCTCTAGACCACTACCTAAAATTGTCTGTAGCTTTCCAAAATCATGATTAAGGTGATAACAATTCCCAAAATTCAAGCTTGAAGCAAGAACTTGACCTAGACTTCCTAGTACACAATTTAAATTTCTCCAAACATATGGTAAAGATATGAGTTACAGGTCATGAATGTGTATCTAATCTTAAATCTCTGAACTCCATTTAAGAATCCTCAAGGAGGTCTAATTCCCTCTCAGGTGGCTACAACAATACTTATTATCCCATGCATTCATCAACCATTCAAACACTTATCAAATCATGAACAAGAGATATACATGGAGCACATAAAAACATGATTATAACAAGAATGCTAATCATGACAAATCAGCCATAAAATCCACATAATAACAAGTACAATCTCTAATAAATCACAATAGGAAAATAAATGTTATTAACTTATGCGAAAGGCAACCAAGTCAGGTACTTCCACGTACCACCCGACCATAGATTTGGATGAACTAAATCTTTATTTCAAACAATCACCCCCATGCCATATTCCAAACATGAATGTGGTTTCTCATGGGATAAACCAAGACAAAATAAAACAGGGAATCCAAAGGTTAAACCACCTCCACTCTCAATTTGCCACGATTTCACCTAAACTGGTCCTAAGATCACAAAACCAAACCAAGCTTAGATGCCTCAGAATTTCTTCACCATAACATGGAGAATTTTCTTGTCTCCACCCAACCATTGAGGGCTTCATGGAGAAAACCATATCCACCCCCAACCGTTGGGATGTTTCCTAAGACCACCTCACTTGGTTCCAAAACCTTTTGCAATCTAAACCTCAACCAAGAATGAATCGCATCACACCGTGTCTATCTAAGAAATGGCAAGGAAAAGATGAAACTGTTGTCAAAGCAGGAAAAACCCATGTCAATGACAACAAATGAACGAAATAAACAAATGCATGTACCATTCATTCACATCCCAGCAAAGAAATCACACATGAAACCTGTTAGCTACAAGGTCTTCCTATTGAACTTATTTAACCAACCTTCTCCTTGATTTTATTTTTTTTCGTTTGCTTGTCCTTTTCCTTCCCTTTCTTTCCTTCGCTTACTTTCTCTCTCCTCTTGGAGCTCTCTCTCTCTCTCTCTCAAGCTGATCCAAAGTGAAAACTGACAAAAAGCTAAATGAAATGTTGGCAAAAGTTGTGAATTCTTTCTCTAATGCCTTTTTATCATTGATGTATCCATTTTCTTCATTTTCCTTTTCATTTCCTTAGCATTCATATTTGTGTCTTTTCACCTTCCTCTTCTTCTATTTTCCTTTATTTCTCATAATAAAATGTCAATTATTCTCTTTTTGTTATTGCTAATTCTTTTACCAATTTCCATAGCTATTAATAAACCACAAGTGATGCCCACTAAAGTGTTTACCCAACATTCAACTTGGAATACGTGTCCTATGACCTTAGTCTTATTTTCCCCTTTATTATCCTTTATTACATGAAACTTTAACCCACGATTGTTACATTTAACCACTAGATCACAGTTGAGTTGTATTATAATTGCACCACTAGGAGGAATAAAGGTTCTACTCAATTTTCTTCCATTTTTTCCCATGGTAGAGAATAATAGTTGAGTGTGCATAGGAAGCATAACAAAGGGGGTTTGTGTTTAGTAGCAACCCATAAGCCACAAGTCTCAGACGACTCCATAGGGAATTCCTTCTCCATTCTTAGGGAATTCTTAGACAATATGTTGATGTTCATCATCGTTTCTGAGTGATTGTATTTACATGTTCTCTATTTTCTGCATAATGTCTATTGCATGCATAAACAAAAAAATAATAGTAAAAAATATAAAATCTCAAAGGGATTAAGCCTTTATCGTATAAATTTATATTTATTTTCACAAATATTTTATGACGTGTAATCAAATGGAATATCCACAATAGTTTAAGAAGAAAGTCATAAAAGCTTAACGTGACCGATGAATTAGTTTATGATAAGCCTTGAAATATGCCAAAGGAGGTCTTTTTATAGCTAGAAGCACAAGTCATAGAAATAAACCATAATATAAGTCTCTTCATGGTGGTCGAACCAATAGTCTTAGATTAATTAGAGAAGATGGATATTCTGACTCAAACATCATATGGTAGGGAAAACGAACGGATCATGAAGAATAAAAAAAGGAGCATGAGGAACTAGAAAATCAGTAGTTGAGTTCAATGAACATGAACCATTCATAGTCTCTTTTCATGAAGGAAGTGAAAGTGGATATAAATCCATATAAAAGTTAGATAGATGCATTGAAATTAAAACATTAGTTGTAATATTTAGAGACTTAATTTAATATTCACCATATAAAAAACTAGAATGATATGTTGTTTTGCATAAAGAATTTTTAAAGTAACCATTTAATGATGAATGTTATTACTTAAAAATAAGACTATTAAGACCATATAAATAATGAAGTCATCTCTCTCTCTCTCTCTCTCTCTCTCTCTCTCTCTCTCTATATATATATATATATATATAAAAGATGACAAAGAAATCTTCAATTTAATAGATTTCTATTCAACTTTACATACATGAGAGATAAGAATTAGAAGTTTGTGAGAGATTTTTCGGCCAAAATCACATGAAATACCATTTGTCGTTTCGAACCAACCAGTGGGGTCCTGATGATGAACCACACTGGTTGGTTCGAAACACGTCGACAAATGATATTTCATGTGATTTTCGCGGAAAAATCTCTCACAAACTTGATATGGATCACAGAAGCCTCAACTCTTTAAGAATTAGAAGATAATATGAAGTCATTTATATATATATATATATATATATATATATAAAAGAGATGACAAAGAAATCCTCAATTTAATAGATTTCTATTCAACTTTACATACATGAGAGATAATTCTATCCATTAATAATAATAATTATAATATAATATTAGTATTATAATAAAAATATATATTATTAAAAAAACAATATAAAAATTTATAATAATATTATTATGAAGAAATAATAATAATAAAAAATAAACTAATATAAAAATAAAATTACCATCCTAAGTAATAAAGATTACGAAAAACAACAAATAAGCTGAATCTTGAAAAACGACGAGGCTATTTCATCGAATCCACGAGAGAAAACGCCAAACACGTTAACGGAAACGACGAGGGTATTTGATCGAATCCACTAGAGAAAACGCCAAACACGTTAATGGAATTGTTTTTATTGAAAATTATGTGAAACTTCTGCTGATGACGGACTAAGAATTTACACTCCAAAGAACCAGATGCATTCTCCATCACGTTTAAAATTTTATATAGATTAAATGTTTAATAAAAAAATTAAAAAGGAAAACGTATAAACGATTATTTCAATGCAAAATATTATATTACTTAATATAGTTATATAGATTAAATGTTTAATAAAAATTATAAAAATAAATTTATCATAAATATTACTTTAAATTATAATTATTTAATAGAGTTATATGGAATAAATGTCCAATAAAAATTATAAAAAGAAATTTATCATAAATATCACTTTAAACTATAATTATTATTAATTATACATGTGATCTGTAATTAGTGTTCTAAAAACACTTATTATTGAATATAAAACATATAATGAAATATTTAAACTTATATTAATATAACATGGAGAAAAGTAATATATATTTCGTATCTGTAAATTAACAAAAATTTTTGAGAAAAGTAATATATATTTCGTATCTGTAAATTAACAAAAAAATTTTTTTTATCACAAATATGGGATTCTAGTGACGGCCAACTCAGACTGTAGTGTGAAGAAGTGGTTTTACTAGTGAATACAATAACTTTTAGGTGAGACGGATAGATTGTATTAAAGCTAAAATAGGAAATCAATTTTTTAATTAATTTTTAAAATTATATAATAAAAAAATATTTAGTTTTTAAGTTAAACAGTTTGTTTTACGTAAGTTAAAATGTCAATTTTTTTAATTAATTTTTAAAATTATATAATAAAAAAATATTTAATTTTTAAGTTAAACAGTTTGTTTTATGTAAGTTAAAATGCAAATTAATGACTAGATTCAGAGCTTGAAAATAATAAACCAATTCATAATATACTCTTTTCACACTTAATTTTTAAAATAATTACAATAAGAGACCAGCTTTCAATTATAAGTTAAATTGCAAGTTAATGACTAGATTCAAAGCTGGAAAATAATGAACTAATTCATAATACACTCTCTTTATAATTAATTATTATAATAATTACAATACTTATAAGTATAATTAATTATAAAAATAATTAATATATCAATAAAAAAATACAAATAAAAAACTGAATTGAAATAAAAACTTACACATATATTATAATAATAAATTTAACTAAAAGTAAGAGGAGATAATTAGGTTTTAAATAATTTCAATTACTAATTATGAAGATATATATAATTAGCTTCGAGGGTTAGGTTAGTTGGTCAAAATCAGTTGGGCTTGCCCAAATTTTTCTGTGGACGTAGCCCCACGGGTTGACCAAAATATCGATTAACCACAAACATAAAAAAATAAAAATAAAAATATATATAATTAAATTAAAACTGTAAAAAACCCTACTTTAAAATGAACAAAGCTATCTATGCAATTAAATTTATGAAAGACTTTGAGGTACATATATATCTTTCCGGTATTTTACTAAAGCCAAAGATATGGTACAAACAGAAGCTCGAAGAAAAATATGACAAGAAAATGTATAAACTGTCACATGCTCAACAACGTTATCTATTTTCATTGCAGATTTAATTTAACTGGTTTACTCAGCTGCTCAGCGGCCAAGCCACTCTTCCCTTACGATGATTCCAGATCCTCTAAACTATTCCCTAGGTCTTCTTCGTAAATGTCAACGTCCCACAATGTGAACTTCTTTCTC
This sequence comes from Pinus tabuliformis, assembly GCA_031772625.1. Classification (NCBI taxonomy): domain Eukaryota; kingdom Viridiplantae; phylum Streptophyta; class Pinopsida; order Pinales; family Pinaceae; genus Pinus; species Pinus tabuliformis. The sequence goes on along the minus strand of CM062806.1, from coordinate 895,189,126 downwards.
TTAGGAACTGCCTGCGAGGATAAAACTGCGCCATCAATATCTTCATCATGGGTTTCGCGGAAGCCATTATCCTTATCCGCGGATTCACTCAAGTTCTTAGGAACAGAATCAGACTCCAATTCTCTACGGATTTCTTGCAGTTTTTGCTTTCCCCCAACTAAATAACCTTCGATGTCCTCTCTGTTTCCGTAAAAACCAGGCAAAGAACTGTCTACTCCCTCGTAAAATTGTGGCAGGTAACCGTATTTTTCCTTGGAAGGGCGGCTTATATACTGCTCACATCTATCACCAGGATTTGAAGTAATGCCTTGCCACTTATTTTCATTGTTATGGTTTCTGTGACTAATTTTTTGGGGTTCCCCGGGCTGATACGAGTATAACCTGCTATCGATTATGTGTCCTACATTGGTTCTTTTCCATTTGTTATCGTTACTGATTTTCTCCTCAAATACAAAGCGTGGCTGGTTGTAATCAATACCATAGACATGATTGATTATGGAGTTTACCTTTTGCTCGCTGTGCTGCCCTTTTTTATCCAAAAGTCGTTGTGCTAGGTTTTTATATGGTTGCCCTTTTCGTAGCGCCTCCAGTATCGTGCTCCGCCGCCTTTCGTCATCTCCGATTAAACTGATTGCCTGGGTCCTCCGCGGTTCTTCATGCGATCTCTCGGATACCTTTTCCTCGTTGCTTGGAGGATGTGGGGCAGACTCATCTCGGCTTGCAGGATGCTTAGCTTCGGCTTGTGGAGCAACCTTACTTTCCCCACCTCTCTGCGCATCGTAACTGTCTTCTCGTCTTGCCATTGTTTTCTTTGGCGCTAAGTGCTTGGTTTGTACAGACAGGTCAAGCATGAATTTATAGCCAAAATAAACTTCAATAAACTAAAGATGGAACTGCAGTGATAAAACCTGCATGTAATGGAAATACATGCGTGCATCTATATTAATATATATCACGCTCTTCGGTGGGCATATCTTTCCCGTCGTGCCGAGTCCGACTAGAGATTTTAGATTTATTTAGTGACAGGATGGTATAGTATTTAGAAAAAGTTTATCAATTTGGCAAATAAGTGGATATATTCGAAAAAGATTATAGAAAAAAGAGTCTGGAAAATAGCTCAGCAAATAAACAATCACAATATTAAAAAATAACGCTTGAAAATGAAAAACTTAAATTAAAATAAATCTACGATTGGAGTATTGTATTGGAATGGTTACTTATCTTAATATAATATAATATAATATATATATATATATATATATATATATATATATATAATACCAATTGAAACTTAGTCAGTAACTTATTAAAAGATTCTCAACTTAAGTTAGAAAAATTACGATTCAAATAATGTTCTTCAACCATACTAATTAAAAAAAAAAATTACTTATTTTTAATATTATAATATTTTTAAGTGATGTTAAAATTTATTTAATTTAATATCAAATAATTATTAATAACTACTATATGTAAGTGTAAGTTAATTTTTTCACTATTGTTCAAAAAGTTATAAAAGACATTTTCACTCTTGTCAAATACCTTAAGATGAGGAAGATTATCTCATCACCAAGAAGCATAAACTATGACTTTCCTCTACCAAAACTTTTATATCCAAACTCATATAGTTTTTCTCAACAACTAATAAATTATTTAATCTTATAAGTTAATTAATGATCATTTAGAAAAACCATTGATTTTTTCAAAATTTAAATCACACTATTTTTAATAGAAATGCCACTTTAATGTGTATTTGTTATTATTTTTATTATTTAAGTGCTAACATTATTGACTATAGAGAATGCTAACATCTTTTCTATAATAGCTAAAATTATCTAAAAATTTAAGTACTCTAAGATACCACAAGTAAAATATATTAAATTGATGAACATAATTATTAATCATCTTTTATAAAAAAATGATTATATATATATATATATATATATATATATATATATATATATATATATATAATTATAATTTTTAAAGTGAAATTTGTTATTAACTTATTAAAAAATAGATCCAAAAATAAGCTAAATTAGAAAATTTATGACACAAATAATATTAACTAAAAAAATAACCAATTTTTAATATCATAATATTTTTAAAATAATGGCTAAATTTATCTAAATTTAATTATTAATTTAATAAAAGAATTATTAACAACTACTATGTATAAGTGTAAGTTAATTTTTCACTATTGTTCATATATATATATATATATATATATATATATATATATATAATTAATTCAAATTTTTAAAAGGAAAATATTTATAAAAAAAAAGTTTTCACTCCTAGAAGATTATCTCCTTCCCTGATAAAAACACAAACTATACACAAATTATGACATTCATGAGCCAAGACTTTAATATCTTTTCTCAATAATAAATAAATTATTTAATTTTATAAATTAAATAATTACTATTTAAAAAATCATTAATTTTATTTATTTATTTAAATCATATTCATTTATATAATTTTCATTTTAATGGGTATTTGTTATTCTTTTAGTTATTTAACTGGTTAACATTATTGATTATAGAGAATGGTAATATCATTTCTATCATAACTAAAATTATGGAAAGTTTTAGTTACTTTAATGGAACATAACAAGTAAAATATATTAAATTGATGCATATAATTATTGATTGTTTTCTTTTATATATAAAAATTAATCACTTATCTTAATATTATATATAATTTTAATTTTTTATTTTTAAAGTGAAACTTGTCATTGACTTACTAAAAAAGAGCTAAGTTAAATTATAAAATTTATGTGATAAATAATGTTGTTGAATTATACTAATTAAAACAAAAAATCCCTATTTTTCATATCATAATATTTTTAAATTAGTAGTTAAATTTATTTTAATTTAGTTATTAATTTAATAGTAAAAAATTATTAATGGCTTCATTGCGTGAGTGAAAATTATTTTTTCACTATTGTTCAAAAAATTATATAGATAATTTATTGAATGTTTCTAAGAGGACAAGTTTTCACTCCTATCAAATAACTTAAATAACTAAAATTATCTTCTATCAAATACCTTGAAATAAATAAAATTATTTCCTCACAAAATAAAAACATAAAGTATGACTTTCATAAACCATGACTTTTATATCAAGACTTTTATAGCTTTTCTCAATAATAAATAAATTACTTAATCTTATAAATTAATTATTTACCATTTAAAAAAACAGTTATTTATTTATTTTTTATTTAAATAACATTCATTTATAGAAATACTATTTTAATGTGTATTTATTATCCTTTTAATTATTTAGCTTGTTAACATTATTGATTATAGAGAAGGGTAACATCATTTATGTCATAGCTACAATTATGTGAGGATTTAGGTAATTTAAGATATCACAACAAATAAAACATGTTAAATTGATGATCATAATTATTAATTTTTCTTAAAAAAATTATCATGTTTGTCATTAACTTACTAAAAAGAGATCTCTAAGTAAGTTAATTGAGAAAATTTATGATGCAAATGATGTTGTTGAACAATATTAATTAAAAAAAAAAAATTACCTATTTTAATATGATAATACTTTTAAAGTGGTGGTTAAATCTATCATAATTTATTTCTTAATTTAATAGTAAAGAATTATTAATGGTTACTATGTGCGAGTGTAAGTTAATTTTTCACTATTGTTCAAATTTTTTTATAAGTAATTTATTGAAAGTTTCTAGGAGGAAAAAATTTATAAGGGTGTAAGTTTTCACTCCTATCAAATACCTTGAGATAAGGAAGATTCTCTCCTCACCAAAAAAAAAAAGCATAAACTATCAATTTCATAAACCAATACTTTTATATCAAAGCTTTTATAATTTTCCCGGAAAGAAATAAATTACTTAATTTTATGAATTAATTAATTACCATTTAGAAGATATATATATATATATATATATATATAGAGAGAGAGAGAGAGAGAGAGAGAGAGAGAGAGAGAGAGAGAGAAATGTCATTTTAATGTCTATTTGTTATGCTTCTCATTATTTAGCTTGTGAACATTATTCATTATAGGGAATGGTAACATCATTTCTATCATAGCTAAAATTATCGAAGGATTTAGGTGCTTTAAGAGACTATGACAAGTAAAATATGTTAAATTGATGGTCATAATTATTAATTATATTTTTTTATAGAAATTAATATGTTAAGGATTATGATATTTCCTACATAGTTTAGATAAGATTGTGTATAATATATATGACAAAATTACCTTAGTATTTATGTATTGTAAGACACCATGACAAGTATAATATGTTAAATTGAAGGTCATAATTATTAATTTTTTTATAAAAAATAACATGTTGAGGATTATGATATTTTCTTATATATTTTAAATAATATTATCTATATGACGTAAATAACTAGATAGTGAATAATGAAAACTAGAAAATGAAAATATGGAAAAAATATATATTTAGACATTTCTTTTAATGTGACTTTATATTCACAATGAAGTACATTTGTTTAAATCCCATATATTTTCATTAGCCAATTTCTCTATTACAATGGACAAATCCCTCTTTTGGACAAGAGTGATCTCCCTAGATCCTTGACGGAAACTAGAAACAAGCAGACGATTGAACTAACCCTTTCTCTAAGTTGGACTTGATTGAATTACAAGTATTGAAGCCAATGAATGGGCCTCTTACTGATTCAAGAAATCCTCAATGAAGATTCCTTGTTGTGTCCTGAGGTAGTTACTCAATTCTTAATAAGACCTGCAACCATATACAAAAAAAGGATCAAAAGCATATGCAATATAATAATCCAAACAAACTTAACCTAATGATCAAGGAAATGAGGAATTGAATTTTCCTTAATAAACACTTTAGACAATTGTAAACCATTCATCATTCTGATAAGATAATTCAATTGGGGAAAAGTGTTCGTTTGTATTAATTAAAGATAAAGAAGAGCCTTACAACCTTCGCCTTGATGCTGTGAGGTTCCTCCCAAATTCCTTCAATCTCCTACTTAGATGATAAACTTTCTAATCTCAAATTAGCAACATAAGTTTATCTTCTCTTGGTTCTAACCTCCTAAATACCTCTACCCTCTAGACATTTTATAGGCTAAGAGGAAGAAGTTTTAGATCCAAAGGAGGAGGGTGAGATCCTCTAATTGAGGGATTAGAGTTCCTTGAGAAAGGGGATTAAGATGCATCATCTGAGGGTTATAGCTCGAATAGTCATCACCTGGAAGCTTGTAGCTGGGAAATATTCGACGAACTATGTTTCTAGAATGTACTTTTAATTTTTACTTTATCTAATTCACCTATGCGATCTATAGTGGCAAATAGGGAAAAATTCTGCACTATTCTCAGAGTTAATTGTAACGAATTCTCGAACATATCTTGAGAAATCAGCGAAGGTGATACTTAACAAGGTGAAGTAGTTATTTTCCGCAAATTTCCTATCTCCTTCAAGACATTTTTGGTTTGTGTACATCTAAGGGAGTTTAATCAAATGGTAACGGATGGAAAAAAGACACATAAACTGATCAAATGTGATGGTGACAAAATGAGGTGTAACATTCTCATGAGAAAATGTCACTAAAAGAAACATTAAATATGTTTGTTTGAAGGCTACCTTAGAAGATGATGGATATAATTTTTAATCTATTTTGAATTACATTTATTGCATATTCTTTCATCCAAAGAGTTCTTAATAGAGTCTACATTTGAATTTCACTATGCATCTCACACATATTTGTTCATAACTTATGAATCATCATATGTTTTGTCATTTTTTTTATGAAGCCACTGCATGTCAATTCTAAATTCTAGGAATAAATTTCTCTTTTATTTAAGGTTTGAAACGTTATTATGATAATAAAAATAATGTTTGAATAACAACATTACTATAATAGCATAATTTTCTTAGTTTTTCCTTAATATTCTCATCACTTTAGACACTTTATTTTCAATTTCTAGTTCTAAGTTTAATCTTTAGAGAGGGCCATATCATTATAAATGTACCAAAATTTAAACCATTTACTAAAATATTCTTCCAACTCATGATGGGAAGTATATCTTGGTTAAGAATTTCTAGTGCATTATTGTATATATTATACCATTTTTGGGATTTACATTAAGTGAAAAATGTACTAGCTTCCATCATGAGAATGACTAAGGGGTATTAATCTCTATTTTGAAGTTGTATAAATGAATTTATATTGGAATTTTTCAATTGGTTGCAATATTACTTTGACTTTGTTCCATCCCAAACCTTTGAATTAGTATCCTAAAGAAATGTGATTTGATTTTACACCAATCCCAATGTTTAACATGTTTATAATGGTTTCCATCCCATCATATGCCTTCCATCATGCAGGTATTAACTCTTTTCGTAGTAAATTTGGAATCAACCCCGTTGACATTGAAGGAAGTGATCCCCATTAAGAACTAGCTTATAGTTTTCATGCTTATGTAAAACATGAAAAATGCTTATTTACTTAATATGGGTTTAATAGCTTTTGAATGGTATGTATGGCTTATATTTGTATATTATTTTTTTTTGTTAAATGAATAATGAAATAAGTAGAAAATTATGATTTTGAAGTGTTATTATACATATGAAACTACCAAGTATGGTATTTATGCAAGAGTACTTTTACTCTAAATTTAGTAGTATGTGTATGGATAAAATGTAATCTTGGTAGAGATGTCCATACTGAACATGGAAGAGGTAATATAACATATATTTGTATCCCTAATGTGGATTATTAATAGTGATGAAATGAAAAAATAATATGGTAAAATATTTTGGGAAAAAGTTGCATTACAAACATGCGTGAATTCTGTATTGAAGAATCCCAGCAATTGGAACTCGAGTCCAAATGTTATGCCTCCCAAAAGTTTATCTATCATGATTGACAACCATAATTCAAGATCATGTCATATTATCCCTTTCTACTGATAGAAAATGGGTTAGCCATGTGGACATTATGAAGAAGACTCTAGAAGAGTTGAATTATAATTCATGTTTAGGGTTGAAGGTGTCAAATTTTACCCCAAGATGGCTACTAGGTTGTGATGTAACTAGGCTACTAGGAGGGATAGAGATTCCATTCGATTTTCTTCATTTTTTTCCATGGTAGAGCATAGTAGTTAAGAGTTAGTAAAAAGCATAAATAAAGGATTTTGTGTTTACTTGCAACCCATAGGTTGCAGGTCTCATGAAATTATTAGATATTATAAAGGATGCGAGTTTCTTATATAATTGTGCTCACTGCCTTAGGTGTGGAGAGTACCATCTTTGAATATATTTTTTTCTATCTTTACCTATATTTTGACTAGGTTGTGGTCTAATGTAGTTTCCTCACTTGTATATTTTATCTGTGCAAAATTGATTATCTTTTTAGCCTACTTCTATTTTTTGACATTTTTATGATTATTCATATTTCTTCCCACAATGAAGAAAAGGATGGAATAAAAAAAATGAATCTCGATGTGATCATCTCTTTAAACATGAATTTTCAAGATTTTAGACATATTCAAGAAATCCTAAACTCACAAACTAATTTTTTTTTGACCAATCTAGGATATGAAAGTTGTTTTCTTTAGTGTATCCCAATTCACATTGATTTTTTTTAATGTTATTTCTTCCCAAGGTCCTAAAAACATCTTAGAATGTTCTTAACTTTTTTTTTATCATTTTCGCATTTACTCATATAATTATTTTGTCCTTATGACTCTTCTACAATAACTATTATTTTTTCATGAATTTATTAGAAGATTTGATATCCATTAGTCTTTTGTGTTGCAAGATGCACCAACAATATGCATTATGTCTTAGGTATCACAAGTTTCATAAAAAAAAACATTATTTCATCTATATCACATGATGCATACAAATTTTGAATAAGGCCCTATTATTACATGTTGCATCATTTCTCTAGTATCTTCATTGTGCCACAAATTTTATCAACCTAGTAGATGAGTTCATATGTCTCCCAGATTGTGATGATCTCAAAGAATTGCCTTGGTTGCAATGAACACATAAGATGATATACACATATATTTGGTGATAGAAACTATGTGAAATTTGTAGGATATAAATTGTAATGTATAGAATGTTATTTCACACCAAAGGGAAGAGAGTGTACACCTTGAAAAAAATTAGTAGTATTATCTTAAAATAGACATATGAGAACATATAGAAGAATCATTAGTTAACCTGCAAAATAGTTCACAAGATAACAATGATCATGATAGCATATTCAACACACATTCAATAAGATTGATACTAAAGTAAAATAAATAGTTCATTAACATTAGCGTAAATGAAATAGAATACACTACAAACATATAAATAGTAGTCTTAGAAGCTCCTCGTAACTAAGTGAAAGTTATAAGAATATAATTACAATGATATGACACTAGCCCCAATAGTGGAACATGAAGCCCCAAAACTAATAACTTTATTTTTACCTTCAATGAGAATTCTAACCTCAGATTTCTCCAATTTTGCTTCCTGTCCCATTTTCCTAGCCAACTTTACTGGTGCATTCCTATACTTGTTGCATCATTCTTGGATAATGTTAATGGATACATGAATTTTTTTTTAGATATTTCACATTTCCTCATGAACTATTCTACATATCATGGAAGGGAACTACCACCTTATGCAAGGTGATCATATAATTGTAAAGTTTCATAATGGTGTCTCTTAGTGCCTACATTTCACCATACATTGTTTCTTTAAGCTTTTTTAAGTGAGAATTCGTGGAAGAAAATATTTGGTTCTCAACTTGGGGATGATCTATTTATTGTTTTACAATATCTAGATCCTTTTTCAATTGTTGTTTTTCTTTCATCAAGAAGTTTGTGCTAGCTTTTGCAGCTCCATCAAAGGCCAAATTTGTTGTTGATATTTTTTTTGGATTCCTCTTAGTGTTAGTAACAATCGCACTCTGCGTGGATGAAAGAAGGATGAACCATGTCATTATGGAAATATTTCCTCCTTTCATGTACTTTTTTATTCTTGAGTTGATCAAATGCCGGGTTGGAAATATTCATGACCATGTCATCATCTTGAGGAGATATTCCCATTTCATCAACTCAGATGTGACCACCTGTGAGGGGAGGTTAAGGCTGAATATTGACATGTTCTACAATTGGCATGAATTCATCCTATTGGTCCTACTCCAGCTACTTAATATACATGTCCTAGGCCTATATATTCTCCTCAATTTCTTGTGAAAACTCTTGATCTTGCTTTGGCCTATTTTCTTCCTCTTCTAGTTGTTTTTGTTGTTCTTCATCTAACTGTTTCTGTCTTGATTCTTCTTCATCATTATTTCTAAGTTTTTCATGTGCCTGTATTGCTTCCTTCTATTTTCTCTCTTGATCTTCCTTTTTTATCCATTCTTCCTCTCGCTTTTGTTCTTCCTCCTTCCTCTTCTCTGCATCCCACTACCTCCTACTCCTTTTTACTACCATGGGCAATTTCATAATGTTTGGGTCTGCTTTGAACTTATGACTTTTCTCCTCTACTAAATTATGAGCAACCTTCCACTTATACTTTATGCTCATTCTAGTTCACTCCTCCTACTACTTTCCTTCCTCGCTGACACTCTCCTCAAGAACTACATGAAAGTGATTGCATCTTTTCCTAGTAGGATTCACTCTAAACCAAGTATTTTTCAAACTCCTCTAGGATAATCTTGATGTAAGCTCATCATGTCAAACTTAAGGTTTTCAGGTTCTTTCACTTATGCTTCTACAACCTTTAAGCTTTGCATCTCATAGGATCCCACCTAAAAATGACAGGAAGGCCAAGGGGCCTTATTCTGTCTCTGCCACATTGAATATAGACCTTTGATAAGATGATAAGAAACCTCTTGCATGAATACTTTATCTGCGGCATACCTTGGCAAGTGATGAGGTGGTTTTTGACAACCAAACACTCTAAGGAATGTACCATTCAATGAGTAAAACTAATCTTCTACTTTCACCATTGTCTTCATTGACTCATGAGATATGCAAGGGGCCTCTTCTTCAAAGGTCATGTGGTAGTACCTTAAATAAGTGCTCAAAAATTATATCATACACTCCTCGATAGCTACATTCTACCAAAAATTTGCAATAGATGTTCATATGGGGTTCTTTGGGTGTCCATTTCCATTCTAGACTATGGAATTCATTATGAGAACATATTCCATGTAACAAGTAGGTAGACATGTAAATTTACTATTACTTACCTTGTAGTGTGTTTTTCACCCTTTTCAGATTAATTTGCAGTTGTTGAGACAATATATGATACCAATCCAATATCCTCCATTTTGTGAGAATCATATATGGCATATAGATCAACCCTTCAGCGAAGGATTTAGTACTCCTTTTTCCATAAACTTGGTAGCACATAACCATACATTACAAGAAAAAGGGAAATTGGTGAGAATTGAAAATTTTCACCATCAACTCATTGGTGATGGTCAAAAGATCCTTCATCACCAAAAACTCGAAGTCACCAAAGGTGGCGTCGCCAAAAGTATAGGTGTTATGGTGAAATTCAAGGTTCGTCACCAATAATGATTTATAACAATCGATAGTGACTGTCATCATTTTCATATGAGTAGACGTGATAGACCTTAGCCTCCATAACCAAAAAATAAACCTCACTAAAGGTGGCATCGCCAAAATTATAAGTGTTGTGGTGACATTGAATGTCTATCATGAATAATGATTATAATGACAGATGGTGATCGTCACCATTTCATATCAACAATAGTGATTTATTGTGTTGGGCCTTTCATGCCTGTCACTATTGATGCTAATATATGGCGATGTTCATTTATCGTCACTGTTTCATATTTTGGTGAGAATAAAAAAATGTCACCATAAGCTCATTGGTGATAGTCAAAAGAGTCTTCTTCACCAAAAACTAATCATCATCATTCCATATGAACATCAGTGCACAATGGAATCAAACTACCAACCTCCTGCTTGTAAAATAGGTGCTCTTCCATTGAGCTAGCACCCTTTAAAAAATTAGACCTTGAAACTTTATAAATTGTAAATTCTACAACTTTCAATAAATTATAAAACTTTGTAAAGTCTTGGCAAAACTTTTACTAAAGAAGCAAAATAGCATCAAAGTTGCAGGTCCCTACCTAATGGTTATGGAAGTTATAAAAAGTGGGTGGAGGGAAAAATAGTTACGTATAAGATACTCAATATGTCTAGTTGAATACTCAATTAAAAGTAAAACTTTCAAGACATTTATAGCCTATAAATGACCTATAATTATCAAACCTAAAATATGCAATTACACCAAAGATTGATTTTTCACCTTGTGAATCATGTAAATTTGTTGTGACAACATAAAAATCTGCCTCTAAAAGATTAATTTGCATGCCAAAAAGGAAAAAATAGTGAATATATATGATGCAATTATTAATAATGAGCTACATGAATGTGACTAGCAATGGGGTCTAGAAAACTAATTGGGAGTGCTTCTCGTTATTGATTACATAGAATTTGTGAATTTAGATGATTTTTATTTAGGTGAAATTTTGAAAGACAGTAGTTGCATGGAGAGAAGTAACAAGGTACATTCTACAATAGGGGGGCTAGGGTACTCCATTCACACTTAGGCTAAATTTAAAAATATATTGAATGTAGAAAATAAATTGGGTTCATTGGATATAGAATCACAAGAGTCATGTAAGCCCAATGGGTGGGATGGGGTGATCCATCGACAATTATATCCAGAGGGATGTGTTGGGTCCATTGAATATAGATCCAAGCACAAACCCATCAAGTCCTCGTGGGTGTAGGGGTGATCCTTCAACATATGATCCATCAGATTCCATCCATTCTTAGTGTAAATATATATTGAACCTAAATGACAAATTAGCGGATTAGCTATTTCTACCATGCACAAACCCATGTTATCCGAGTGGGTAGGTGTGATTCATCAAACAAAAATATCCAGAAAATATATTGGGCAAAATATCTTTCACAACTTTTTGGGGAACCTTTATGTATGCAAATATTCTATTTGGGTCGATGAATGTTGGTGCTACCTTTAGGAGGGCTATGGATATAACCTTTGTGGTAGAAAATACAAAGATTGTGGTCACATATTTAGATGATATCATAGTGTTTCCCAAATATGACAAAGAACATCTAAAACACCCTCAACGGACTTTTGAGAAGTGTAGGAAATATGAGTTGTCACAAAATCTAAAGAAGTCTCATTTTGATTTAATAGAAGGGAAATTATTTGGGTGTATTCTGTTAAAGGAGGGAGTCTTAACTAACCCAAAACAAGTGGAGCTGATCAGTAATATACCTCTCCCTAGAAATAAAAAAGAAATTGAGGTTTTCTTGGGAAGAATAAATTTTATCAGGAAATGCATTCCCAATTATGCAAAAATTGTTGAAGAGGTTACTCATATATCAAAGAAGGATGCAGAGGTTAAAAGGACTCCAACAGACAAAGACTATTTTACAAGATTAGAAAGGTTGTTGGAGAAGCTCTAGTTTTGGTAAGTTCTTAATACCAAAAAAATTTCCAATTTTTTTTCTTTTGTCTCACCTTCTATGGTTACAATTGTTTTCTTGCAAAGTAATCAAGACAATAAGGAGCAGACAGTAGCATTTTTTAGTAGGGTTTTGAGAGATACAAAGTTACCGTATAATAGTTTGTAGAAACAAGCCTATGCTCTACTCCAATCCTTGAAGGCTTTTAGAATGCATGTTTTAGAGTCTCTGATTACTGCATATGCACCAAATTTAGTTGTTAAGTATGTTTTGACACAAGGTGATATTGAAGGAAGAAGGGGAAAATGGATATAAAAAATTAAAGAGTATGACATGGACATCAAGCCAACATAATTAATAAAGTGGCAGGGATTGGTAAATATCTTAACAAAGGAAAATTGCTAGGCAATGGGGATTATTTTGCTATCAGAAGTTCCTAAATCAAAATTAGTTGGTGAAGAAGGTAAGAAATATGAACAAGATAATAAAATTGCATACAAATATATATGTTGATTTTGGTGTAAGAATATTGTTCATTATTTACGAATTCCAAAAACCTTAGATAGAGAAAAATATAAATCTTTGAGATTGAAGACACAAATGTATGTGGTAGTAAATGGTCAGTTATGTTCAAAAGATCCTATTGGTGTTATGCTGCTTTGTCTGACAGAAGGGGAGACAATTGAAATTTTCAATGAATATCATGGATGTGCTTGTGGAGACCATTAAAATTAGAAGGTAACAGGACACAAAATCTTGAAAGATAGTTTTTATTGGTTGACTTTCTTTTCATATGTTTACAGATTGGTTAGATGTTGTGAAAAGTGTCAATATTTTGTTGAAAATAAAAAGTTGGCACCACTACCATTAATTCCTATATTTTTTGAAGAACCATTCCGGTAGTGGGGGCTAGACTTTATAGGGGAGATTAATCCACCTTCTAGTGGACAACATAAGTGTATTATAACAACTACTGATTACATTACCAAATGGGTGGAATCTATTCCAACCATAAATGCAACCAAATCGGTGGTGACTAAGTTCATAGAAGATAACATTTTTACAAGATTTGGCTGCCCTAAGAAATTACTCATAGACAATGCACAAATATTCAAATCTATAAAATTAATTAATTTCTTCCAGAATTACAATGTCATTCTTTCCCATTCAACCATCTATTACACTCAAGGAAATGGGTTGGAAGAATTTTCGAACAAAGCTCTGGTAAGGATACTCAAGAAAACAATTGCAGTAAACAAAAAGAATTGGGATTTTCAACTAAATATTTCCTTATTGGAAAATATAGTGGCTGCCAAAAGATCTACTGGTAAGTCACCCTTTGAACTGACATATGGAATAACAACTCCCTTCCTTAGTTAGATAGCCAATCCAGTAGCATATTTCATTCACGATACTTAGGAGGAACCAAATGAATTGACTCAAAGGATAAACCAGCTAGTAGAATTGAATGAGAATATAGAAGAAGTGATTGAAATTTTGATCAGATATCAAGAAAAGATGAAACTCATTTTTGACAGAAAGGCCAAGGAAATAATATTTCATCATAGAGACCTTGTCTTAAGGTGGAATGTCATAAGGGAAGACAAAGGTAAACATGGTAGGTTTGATTCTTCCATTGTAAATACCATTACGATCATTGTAATTATCGGATGAGCTTCTCATTGTAATGTTTTTAAGTTATAATATGACTCCATGCCCAAGGTGAAGACACTAATATGTGGTTCTTAGTGTTTTTCCCTAAAACACTATTCCCACGTGGAGCCAGATGTTATAACTCATTTTTCAATGTGTTCAAAATCCAATATATGTGTGTGTGTGTGTAAGCCAAAAAATAATATATATGATAAAATAAAAAAGGAAGAATATTTAAAACATGTTTATGGTCATTTCTCGAAGAAATAATGTGGGACCAAGAGTGATGTAGGATTAAGGTTCATTTAATGTGGAGTTGAGAGACCCAACATAGAAAGAATTTAAGTATCATGCAATTTGGGAGTGTGATATTGCTAGCAGCATCAGGCCTTCTCCAAAAGAGAAACCTGACATCTGATGAGCCTCATAAATGGGTAATTATATGGGCCCATTTAACCTCCTAACCTAGTCAAATCAACCATTCTCTTAGCTTATTGTATGACTTTCTAATTATATTTATGCTTATGGAGTTAGTTGAGTTAGTTGTGATGCCATGTGGTCTAACATGTGTTTAAAGCAGATTATAATGAATTTCGAGGTCAAAGTCAAGGATCTAGTGGACAAGTGGTAGAAATAACTCGAAGTGGACAAGGGAGAGGACATATAAGAGGGAATCCACCTCATTTATTACTCCTCACTTTGATTTCCCCTTCATTCAACTTAGAGTACAGGCAGTTGAATCATGCACTAGAAGGCAACCGAGCAAGTGGAGGATGACTGATGATTATCTTGAGTTTTGGGAGCCAAGCCTCCGTGATTTTGAGGAGTTGTTGGTAGCTTCATTTGTATAAGTATAGAGGCCTAGGGCCTCACTAGGGTCAGATTTTTTTTGGATTTTTGTTGTAGTTTTGCTTATGTAAATTTTGCTCAACTTCAAGCTTATTATCTTGATAGTTCATGTAATCTTGTTTTTGTTTTGAGAATAAAGATGGAATCCTTCTTGAGTTAGCACTGAGTTACCTTAGAGGGCTGAAGCTCTTGGGTTAGGGCCCAATCCAAGTAGCCAAGGTCCTATTTTCTTGTATTTTTATGTTTCATTTCAGTTTGTAGATTAGGTTGTTGTTAGATGTATTTCTTTTATGGTTGAGAATAGGTTACTTTTGATGATTCAATAGGTTTCTTCCATTTGTGCTTTCTATGGCAGGTCAAGCATTAACAAAGAAAAGATCCAAAAGGCTAGCAACGGTGCCTTGGCCTCTCTTCCTCCCTTTGGGACAATGATTTGAGGCAAAGATCCTCTCGATACCCCAGAAACATAGATTTTCCTCATTCATAGGACTTCTAGTGTTTGTAGCCTTTTAGTTGGTTAATAGTCTAGTTTTGCTTTGCTTCAGAACTTTTTCATCATGCTCACTTCTTTATTTACAATAGTCCTCTTTCATGCTTTCCTTTCTTGCAACAGTTATCAACATTTCCTTTGGTAGATCATAGTTTAGCTTCTACACCTTTCTTTAAAGCATCCATCTTAGCTTCTACATCTTTCATCTTAGATTCTGTTACTTTTTGTGCAAGTGACACTTGTTGTACTTGGTCTCGTAATTTTTATATATCATGTTGCATTTCTTCCTCTTCTTCATGAGTCACGTTAGAGCTTTCAGGTTTCTTACTAGGTGTTTGAATTTTCTTTCCTCGAGGCATAAATTACTGATAATAATGCTTTACTATGCCCTTTGAATTCCTTCAAACTAATTTTTCAAACCAAGCTTAAGAAAAAATTGAAAAAAAAATACACATCATTTTTCACTTTGTAGGAGCTTGATATTGAATCTGATGTATCTTCGTAATTTTCAATCATCCAGTTCTGAAGTTGTGACAGGTAGTATCCCCTCTGTATCCTCTTTCCAATGTCACCAGTTAGATCCAAATTGGATTCTGTAAGAAAAAATTATGCACAATCTCCCAAGATGACCTGATTATAGACCTTTCCAGAAGACCGAACTTGTATGAAGTGCCACGTGTCACTGTTTCAACCTATGGCACTAAAAATATATATACAAGAAACTATAGTCCATACTCTTTCTATACCTCCTTACAAATTTCAATCCGATGCTCAGAGAGAGAGTTATGACGATTTTCCCCAGGTCACCTGTTTGGAATGTAATTCAGGGGTCTGCAAAAAGACCAACTTCCTCAGATCATATCTCTGCAAATATAGAGTGGAAATCTCTGATATTCGGACCCGAGGTTTAGTGCAATTTTGTCTCAAATGGGTTTTTGTTTTCGCTTCTGAAACGTCGTAGAAAAAAGTTATAGCGAAAATGCCATGATGACCTATTTGGAGCAGCGAAACCCTACAATCCAAAGCTCTGATATCAAATGTTATGAAACCAGCTCACAAAATGATAGAATAGAGAGATCGACGCCTTATAATTCAGCCTCTTCAAAGGGGCAACCTCCTTTACATTACACAAATGAACAATTCTTGGATGATTCAAATGAAAAAACCTCCTTTCCATATATAGGAGTCTATGAAGTCACAATATAACCCAGCCAACCTAACGCTAATAATATAAAGCCACAAAAATAACAATAGAGGGATTCTATGGGGCACAGTAATAAAAATATGGGGACAATATGGGTTCAACAATATTAATAAGGGATACAACTACAATAGTAATGGGGTAATCACTAGTATTATAGGGACCTAACAATCAATTAAAAAAAAGCATATTCTATTTACAAGATAGTTAAGTATTTCAGGTCTTATCTATTGAAAGCTCACATGATCATTTTTGTGCCCCATTTAGTGATAAGAACATTGTTCATGCAACAAGAGTTGTGTGAGAAGAGGGCTAACTAGATGACCTTCTTACAATAATATGATCTAGAGTTCAAACTAGTTCATACCATAAACGGTAGTGACCTCTGTAAGCTAGAAGTTGAAGCAAGAGATGCTCCCTAGAAACATCTTTCAGGTTGGGAGTAGGAGATAGAAATGTACAATATTGAGCATGTTTCCCAGTCCACGTCTATGATGCAATGGTATTATGATTTATGACAATTTTTAGAGCATGGCACCATGCCCACACACCTATCAAATAAATAGAAGAGGGAAATATGTTTAAAATCTATATCTTATCTGCTAATCCATGGAGTTATTTTTATAAAGCACTAGAATCATGTCATGCTAAGATGTCTTGAGCCGTAAGATACAGAGAAGATAATCAAATATTTACACGATGGACCAGCAGGTGGAAACTATGCTAGGGAAACTAGAACACATAAAGTTATGCTAGCTGGTTATTATTATCGCACTCTATTAAAGGATTCTCATGCTTATGTCTACAAGTGCCCAGCATGTCAAGTATGTTAAAGTCGTGATCAAAGGTCAGTCACCGCACTTCTACCAACAGTCATTGAGGAAACCATTCCAATAGTGGGGTCTGTATTTTATCAGGAAAATATTTCATCTCTTGTCAAAGAAACACGCGTATATCCTAATGGATATAAATTATTTACGAGATAGTCACAAGCAGTTCCCCTAAGACAACTATATGACCAAGAAGTTATCCACTTCTTATAGAAGAACATTATAGTCGAGTTTGACATTCCTATGTAACTTGTCTTTGATAACGTGACTTACTTTTCATCTTTAAAACATTATGAATTGACATTGTAAAATGGGGTTGTTTTAAAACATGCATCTAATTATTACCCAGAGGGAAATGGTTTGGCTGAATCAAAAAATAAAAATATTATCTGAATAATCAAGAAAACCATTTTATCGAAGCAGAAGAACTATCATATTTATTTGACTAATGCATTATGGGTTGACCATGTAACTCCTAATCCTTCACTAAAAGCCTAGAAGTACTCTCTATTTTATGGTAAAGAATCTATATTGCCCTCGAACTTATACCTTCCATCCTCGAAAATGTCCCAAGAGTCACAAGGTAGACCTTATCTTTTGGTTTAGAGAAAGATAAACCATGTAAAGCATTGTTTTGATAATAATTTCGTAGGGGAAAGGAGCTTTGATGTGGGTGGCCTAGTACTAAAGTGGGATAAACCCCATGAAGACAAAGGTAGACACTCAAAGTTCCAAACTCTTAGGATTGGACCTTTCACAATTGAAGAAAATCTCAGCCATAACACCTTGAAGCTGAAATCCTTAGATGCGAGTATTGGCCCCCTTCTGCTAAACGACCAAGCTTTGAAACATTACTTGTAGTAGCAACTACAATTTGTTCTTCCTGTACAGTTTGTTTTGTGTCTTTTTTTTTGTATGTGTCAATTGTACGTGTATTATGTTAGTCGTGTCTTTTCGTGTTGTGTCCGTTGGTCATTTTACACAAATAATACCTTCTATGAATGTGCATGGCTCAAAAGGAACTTTGTGATGTAATAATAGAGAAGTGTGACAACTATAATGCTTGTCTTTCTATTGTTCTCATTCTTTGCTTTTAAAAATTCCATAGATTGGGTTAAGTCCAGATGGAAAATATGATTCATCCAAAAGGAGAACCTTAGGGAAACCTATTAGATCCATGCTTATTTAGTATCAGAACTACTGAAATTGGCATAAATCTATTTGTCTGTTAACACTTGTCCAATCTAGTAGAGAAAGGATAAGGGGAAAATCTAATGTGAGGAAACCAATATTAGTGGTCTTAAAATACTTCTCTAAAGGGGAAATCTCCCCTGTTATCAATAAGTTGGGATCCCTCTTTTTCCCATTGAAAATAACAAGTTTTGATACACAGTCCTATTAAATAAATAAATAAAGCATGAAGGAGGAGAAAGGCTTCCTACACAAGGAGGTGAAGTAAGTAACTTCGCCAGGGTATTGTCCAAGCTTGTTAGAACTGAAGCAACATTTGTGCTTCTAAAGAGACTCTACTAGGGTACTATCTAGGCCTTCTGGTAGTGGAGAAACACTAGATATGAAAACTCGTACTCTGAATATCATAAATACATTATACACGTTATCCTTTCCTCAATTCAAACAATTGTGATATGGTGTACCTTTTTTGTGTTCAACCATGTAGAAGAAAGTGAGATGCTATGTATATAACCAAGTCAAAAAGGGGAAATCAAGGAAATCAATACTTGTTGAAGGTCTTACACTCAAATAGAAAATCTATTCCAAATAGAGAAGTTGAAGTTCACATAGTGCATCACGAAGTGTCCTCGTTGCTTCAACAACGCCCTCCAAAATTTAATCACATTTAAATTTTGGAGCCTATCGAATCGTCAAATCAAGTGTCACCTTGGTAATCAAGCACCATTTCATGTTATTCTATATGTTTCAAGTTTTTTTAAGTGTTCTCAAGTGTCTTCACATTGAGTGGAACATCTTTAGTGCATTTCATGGTCGTAACATGTTTGTGGTCATAAAATGACACTTTTGGGTCATAATCACACACACTTCATCGGTTGTACATGGGGAATATTTAAAAAGTGGTGTTTTGATGTTTACTTATCATTACATGATCTTGTCTAATTTTTCTTGATTAGTTTATATTTGTCGAACATGATTTGTTTTTTAAAACTCATAATGCTCACCACTTGACGTATCACCTAGAATTAGACAAAATTTGGTTTCGAAGTGAACCCATTAAGGAGGAGAGTGCTTGAGCACACTTTGAAGCCTTGATCGGGAATCCTTCATTGTTTGAAACTGTGCCATGCACCCTCAAGGAGAGAAAAGTGCACTCCCTAATCTGTTTCCCCTTGTTTTGAGTTGCGCCTTTCAAGAGACCAAGTCTTCCTTTGAGCGCACTCCTTCAACTATAAGAAGTGATTTCCCCTATTTCACATGAGCACACCCTAAAGGCCTTAAGATCAACCATTTAAACTTATACCATGTGACATGCACTTCGGGACCCTTCTAGCACATAATTGCACTCCAAAGGCATGAAACATTACCTTTCAGCATTCAGACATACACCATGTTCCCTCATGGGCCTATTCAACATATGAGCAGATCCCGAAGGCCTGACCCCTTCCTCCTTCAACCTTTAAGACTGTGTCATGGGCTCTCCTTCTTTTCCTTCAACAAAGAACACACTTGGGAAGACTGAAGCCTCCTCCTTTATCCTCTGGACTTGTGCCATGCACCCAACATTGATTATCTTTCTCCCTTAAGCGCATGAGTGAATGTCAAAGTCCTAAAACCTTCCCTCTTAGCCCACTGGCCCTTTAAAGTGCACCAATGTGCCAAAAATATCTCCTTTCCCCTTTTAAGTGCACTGAAAATGAATGAGCATAAAATCTTGTTAGCCTTACTCTCTTAAAAACAATTATAAATCCAAGTAAAATAAGTAATTAAATTAAATCATGAGAGGTAGTTTCTCAAACTAAGGAGTTTAGTTAGGAGGAGAGATTCTCTCCAACTAGTTCTTCTAGATTAGTGTTTTGTTGAGAAAATGTCTCGACCAATTTTGTTCAAGATAGATGCACTATCTTGAGACAACTTCCTCATGTATTTATATGTATCATAAACATCATTTTAATAATGAGAGAATGAAAAATACATGAGCATGAGAGACCACATGATGGCTCTCTCCCTTTTCCACCATGTTTATTTTCTATATGTCTACTATTTATTTTATGTGTGTGAGTATTTTATTTTAGTGTGTTAAATTTTCTTCAAATCTACATAAAAAATTCTAGAATACGAGATTTTCAGGCTGATGGTTTCTTATCATGAGTGATTGTGAATAAAGGTTTTCCAGAAATAGCATGGAAAGCTGAAATGAGTAAGATCGGGTAAAGAACACACACCAAGGATGCATAAAATAATAAAGAACAATGTGGAAACTTGATTATTGAAGCATATTAAAGACTCCAAGATCAAATACCCTTTAGAGGGTGAATGCATCGATCATCAGAATTTGTATGAAGAATGAAGACAAGAGTGGCAGTCATTTCACCACTAAAGAAAGTCCATGTCATCGGTCACTATTAGCCCCAGTCATCAAAGGTAGTGACATGTCATGTCTTCATCCTATGATGATGTGGAAGTCATCATGTAATGTTGTAATCATTATAAAGATAAACAAGTAGAATTCCAAGAGTCATGTATGGACAAAAGAGCCATGCAAGTCTTAACGACATGTAATACCAAAAGTCATATGTAATTCCAATGGTAATTTAGAAATCCAAAGGTTGTAGAAGTCCAAAGGTCATTGGAAGTTAGAAATACAAGAGTCATGGGGATGTGAAAGGTCATGCCTCAAGTTATGAAATGATCCTCATTTCTCATGTAAATGACTTTTGACCTTGGAATCTACCATAAGGAATTAGAGAGAGAGATTTAGTACTTTTTGGGAGCAATTAGTGGCTCTAATGCTCCACTATTGGAGCTAGTGATGCTCATTGTATTTATGTATCTTGAGAACTTTGCTTAATTTTTAAAACATTCAAGCCAACACATTTTCACGCATGTATTATCAATGTTTTTTAAGACTATTCTTTGGATGTTTATTATTCATGTTTGCTTTCATATGTACTATGGTCATTGAACTATTTTGGTGACTTTAGTTCTTAACTTATTAGAAATGTGTTGTAATTTTTGTAATGATGGTCGCACCTATGTGAACTATTTCACTTTATGTTAGATGAGTCATTCTCATGCATCTGTGTCTCCATCAGGGTAGTAATATTACTTCTTTCTTAAAAGCTCACTTTTCTTCCCCTCTGCAGTGAAGAAATCTCAATACATCTGCAATTGAACAGTCATAAGGCACACTCTCTTTCTCATTTGAGAGGACATTTGTGCTTTTGTCTCATGTAGATAGCTAAAGCCAAGGTGTATATTTAAGTAAATGACAATTGGGTTATATTCCACATGGGACTCCTATACGAAACAATGTAAGTTCTAATTGGGACCTTATATTAGTGATATCCCTATATGTTGGAGTCATCCAACATTGTTAATAGAACCTGTAAGCACTACCTATCTTGTCAGGTTTATTCAATGATGTCCCACCTCAGACAGTGTAATCCCCTTCTAAATTGTATCTCGATCGAGATTTGCTATCATATGCCCCATTAGCCCTTTCCTCATGTTCATGACTGATCCTTGTTTGTACCTATCTTTATAAATTCGATAAGCTTTGAAGGATTGTTGCATTAACCTCGCCTTACTTTCTTGAGCTTTGGAAATCCTTTCTTGTGTCTCAATCATTTTGTTAGTATCTTCCTTCCAACTTCTGATTTCTTCCTTCAAACTTCTTAGTGTATCTGCTAAATCAGGAGAGTACTCTTCTCCTTTTTGCTCAACTGATTTATAAGGAGATTCTCGTAAACTATATTCCACCATTCTACTCCTCATCTCTTATCTTCTATCTCCTGCAAGCATTTCATGTTGGATAAACCAAATAGAAACATAACCATACCTCAATATATTTTAGGGGAGAGTATCTCGTTGGCTATATATATATATATATATATAGATATATATATATAGATATATATATATATATATATATATATATATATATATATATATATATATATATATATATATATATATATATATATATATATATATATATATATATATATTGGCACCAACATCTCAACCTATTGAAATCATGCACGATAACTAAAATTATAACAACGACTATATACATGACAACCATAAACATGACGATGCATGCATACAACTGACATGCATGCATAACAATCACATCCTTCCCATGCAATCCAATTGTTTGAACCTAGAAGCTTTGATACCAACTTGTATCCATGTCTTCCACATGTACCTTCTTTTACAAGTTCTCTAGGGTAAACATGAGCTTAGTGTTACTATGACATGACCTAACCTCCAAGTTCCAGTTATGGAAGTGGGGTTGACAAACCAACAACTTACAATCAACTCTTAGGGACTACAAACCTCTCAGGATCATACAACTCACCCTAGGTGATCAATCCTTGAGTTGGAACATTTTTTCACATATTTTATTCCCCAACCGCATTGATAAGACTACATGTATGCAGTTGGGAGGCTATAACTCCATGCATAGGTTTGTTTTCATGATGTTATAGACTAATTTCCCTAGTTCAGTGCATGTGGTCACGAGATTTGTGACACATTTCTAAGCAAGCCTCTAGACCACTAGCTAAAATTGTTTATAGCTTTCCAGAATCATGATTAAGGTGATAAAAATTCCAAAAATTCAAGCTTGAAACAAGAACTTGACCTAGACTGCCTAGTACACAATTTAAATTTCTCCAAACATATGGTAAACATATGAGTTATAGGTCATGAATGCATATCTGATCTTAAATCTCTGAACTCCATTTAAGAATCATCAAGAAGGTCTAATTCCCTCATAGGTAGCTACAACAATACTTATTATCCCATGCATTCATCAACCATTCAAATACTTATCAAATCATGAACAAGAGATATACCTATAGCACATCATAAAACTATGCTTATAACAAGAATGCTAATCATGACAAATCAGCCATAAAATCCACATAATAACAAGTACAATTTCTAATAAATCACAATAGGAAAATAAATGTTATTAACTTATGCAAAAGGAAACCAAGTTAGGTACTTCCACATACCACCCGACCATATATTTTAATGAACTAAATATTTATTTCAACCGATCACCCCCATGCCATATTCCAAACATGAATGTGGTTTCTCATGGGATAAACCAAGAAAAAATCAAACAAGGAATCCAAAGTTTAAACCACCTCCACCCTCAATTTGCCACGATTTCACCTAAACTAGTATGAGATCACAAAACCAAACCAAGGTTGGATTCCTCGGAATTTCTTCACCATAACACGAGGAATTTTCCTGTCTCCACCCACCCATTGAGGGCTTCACAGAGAAAACCATATCCACCTCAACCATTGGGATGTTTCCTAAGACCACCTCACTCAGTTCCAAAACCTTCTAGTAATCTAAACCTCAACCAAGAATGAATCGCATCACACCATGTCTATCTAGGAAATGGCAAGGAAAAGGTGAAATTTTTGTGAAAGTAGGAAAAACCCATGTTAATGAAAACAAATGAACAAAATAAACAAATGCATGTACCATTCATTCACATCCCATCAAGGAAATCGCACATGCAACCTGTTATCTACAAGGTCTTCCTATTGAAATTATTGAACCAACCTTCTCCTTCATTTTCTTTTCTTTCATTTGCTTGTCCTTTTCCTTCCTTTCCTTTCCTTCACTTACTTTCTCTCTCCTCTTGGAGCTCTCTCTCTCTCTCTCTCTCTCTCAAGCTGATCCAAAGTCAAAACTGACAAAAAGCTCAATGAAAAGCTGGCAAAAATTGTGAACTGTTTCTCTGATGCCTTTTTATCATTGATGTCTCCATTTTCTTTATTTTCCTTTTAATTTTCTTAGCATTAATATTTGTGTCTTTTCACCTTGCTTTTCTTCTATTTTCCTTTATTTCTCATAATAAAATGTCAATTATTCTCTCTTTGCCATTGCTAATGCCTTTACCAATTTCCATAGCCATTAATAAACCACAAGTGATGTCCACTAAAGTGTTTACCTAACATTCAACTTGGAATACATGTCCTATGACCTTAGTCTTATTTTTGCCTTTATTATCCTTTATTACATGAAACTTTAACCCACGATTGTTACATTTAACCACTAGATCACAATTGAGTTGTATTATAACTAAACCACTAGGAGGAATAAAGGTTCTACTCAAATTTTTTTTCCATTTTTTCCCATGGTAGAGCATAATAGTTGAGTGTGCATAGAAAGCATAACAAAGGGCGTTTTTGTTTACTAGCAACCCATAAACCACAAGTCTCAGACAACTCAATAGGGAATTCCTTCTCCATTCTTAGGGAATTCCTAGACAATATGTTGATGTTCATCATCGTTTGTGGGTGATTGTATTTACATGCTCTCTATTTTCTACATAATGTCTATTGCATGCATAAACAAAAAAAAAATAACAATAAATCTAAAACCTAAAAGGGATTAAGCCTTCATAGTATAAATTTATATTTATTTTCACAAATATGTTATGAAGTGTGATAAAATGGAATATCCACAATAGTTTAAGAAGAAAGTCATAAAAGCTTAGCATGGCCGATGAATTAGTTTATGATAACCCTTGAAATATGCCAAAGGAGATCTTTTTATAGCTAGAAGCACAAGTCATAGAAATAAGCCATAATGTAAGTCTCTTCATGGTGGTTGAACCAATAGTCTTAGATTAATTAGAAAAGATGGATATTCCAACTCAAACATCATATGGTAGGGAAAACCAATAGATCATGAAGAATAAAAAACGAGCTTGAGGAACTAGAAAATCAGTAGTCAACGGACATTAACCATTCATAGTCTCTCTTCATGAAGTGAAAGTGGATATGAATCCATATAAAATTTGGATAGATGGATTGAAATTAAAACATTAGTTGTAATATTTAAAGACTTAATTTAATGTTCACTGTATAAAAAAATAGAATGATATGTTGTTTTGCATAAAGAATTGTAAGGTAACCATTTAATCATGAATGTTATTACTTAAAAATAAGACTATTGAGAACATATAAATAATGAAGTCATTTTTCTTAATATATATATATATTTTTTCGTGTGTATTAAGATGACAAAGAAATCTTCAATTTAATAGATTTTTATTCAACTTTACATACATGAGAGATAAGAATTAAAAGATAATCTATTCATTAATAATAATAATAATATAATATTACTATGAGATAAGAATTAGAAGATAATCTATCCATTAATAATAATAATAATAATAATATAATATTATTATAATAAAAAGTGTATTATAAAAAAACAATATAAAAAAATTATAATAATATTATTATGAAGAAGTAATAATAATATGAAATAAATTAATATAAAAATAAAATTACGATCTAAGTAATAAAGATTACGAAAAACCACAAATAAGCTGAATCTTGAAAAACGAAGAGGCTATTCCATCGAATCCACGAGAGAAAACGCCCAACACGTTAATGGAAACGAAGAGGGTATTTGATCGAATCCACTAGAGAAAACACCAAACACGTTAATGGAATCGTTTTTATTGAAAATTACGTGAAACTTCTAGTTATGACGGACTAAGAATTTACACTCCAAAGAACCAGATGCATTCTCCATAACAATTAAGATTTTATATTCCGTGTATTGTATTTGTAAAAGGCATGCTGTGTTGATTGACTGTTTAATAAAAATGATAAAAAAGAAATTTATCATAAATATTACTTTAAATTATAATTATTTAATATAGTTATATAGAAGAAATGTTCAAAAAAAAATTATTAAAAGAAATTTATCATAAATATCACTTTAAAGTATAACTATTATTAATTATACATGTAATCTATAATCAGTGTTGTAAAGACACTTATTATTGAATATAAAACATATCATAAAATATTTAAACTTATATTAATATAACATGGAAAAAGTAATGCATATTTCGTATTTTTAAATTACCAAAAAAATAATTATCACAAATATGGGATTCTAGTGATGGCCAACTCAGACTGCAGTGTGAAGAAGTGGTTTTACTAGTGAATACAAGATTTTTTAGGCGAGACGGATAGATAGCATTAAAGCTACAATAGGAAATCAATTTTTTTAATTAATTTTTTAAATTATATAAAATATATATATATAGACTTTAAGTTAAACAGTTTGTTTTACGTAAGTTAAAATGCAAATTAATGACTAGATTCAGAGCTTGAAAATAATAAACCAATTCATAATATACTCTTTTCACAATTAATTTTTAAAATAATTACAATAAGACACCAGCGTTCAATTATAAGTTAAATTGCAAATTAATGACTAGATTTAAATTTTGAAAATAATAAACTAATTCATAATACACTCTCTTTATAATTAATTATTATAATAATTACAATAAGGCACTAGCTTTCAAGTATAATTAATATATGAATAAAAAATACAAATAAAAAAATGAATTGAAATGAAAACTGACATTTATATATATAACTAAAAATAAGAAGACATAATTAGGTTTTAAAAAATTTCAGTCACTAATTATGAAGATATATATAATTAAATTAAAACTGTAAAAACCCTACTTTAAAATAAACAAAGCTATCTCTGCCATTAAAATTATGAAAAACTTTGAGGCACATATATATCTTTCCGGTATTTTACTAAAGCCAAAGATTTGGTATAAACATAAGCTTGAGCAAAAATATGAGAAGAAAATGTATAAACTGTCACATGCTCAACAATGTTATCTATTCTCTTTGCAGATTTAATTTAACTGATTTACTGAGCTGCTCAACGGCCAAGCCACTCTTCCCTTACGATGATTCCAGATCCTCTAAACTATTCTGTAGGTCTTCTTCGTAAATGTCAACATCCCACAATGTGAACTTCTTTCTCTCAGGAACTGACTGCGAGGATAAAACTGTGCCATCAATATCTTCATCATGGGTTTCGCGGAAGCCATTATCCTTATCGGCGGATTCACTCAAGTTCTTAGGAACAGAATCAGACTCCAATTCTCTACGGATTTCTTGCAGTTTTCGCTTTCCCCCAACTAAATAACCTTCGATGTCCTCTCCGTTTCCGTAAAAACCAGGCATAGAACTGTCTACTCCATCGTGAAATTGTGGCAGGTAACCGTATTTTTCCTTGGAAGGGCGGCTTATACAGTGCTCACATCTATCACCAGGATTTGAGGTAATGCCTTGCCGCTTATTTTCATTGTTATGGCTTCTGTGACTAATTTTTTGGGGTTCCCTGGGCTGATATGAATATAACCTGCTATGGGTTACGAGTCCTACATTGGTTCTTTTCCATTTGTTATCGTTACTGATTTTCTCCTCAAATACAAAGCGTGGCTGGTTGTAATCAATACCATAGACATGATTGATTACAGAGTTTACCTTTTGCTCGCTGTGCTGCCCTTTTTTATCCAAAAGTCGTCGTGCTAGGTTTTTATATGGTTGCCCTTTTCGTAGCGCCTCCAGTATCGTGCTCCGCCGCCTTTCGTCATCTCCGATTAAACTGAATGCCTGCGTCCTCCGTGGTTCTTCATGCAATCTCTCGGATACCCTTTCGTCGTTGCTTGGAGGATGTGGGGAAGACTCATCTCTGCTTGCAGGATGCTTAGCTTCGGCTAGTGGAGCAACCTTACTTTCCCCACCTCTCTGCGCATTGTAACTGTCTTCTCGTCTTGCCATTGTTTTCTTTGGGGCTAAGTGTTTGGTTTGTAGAGATAGGTCAAGCATGAATTTATAGCCAGAATAAACTTCACTAAACTAAAGATGAAACTGCAGTGATAAAACCTGCATGTAATGGAAATACACGCGTTCATCTATATTGATATATATCATGCTCTTCGGTGGGCGTATCTTTCCCATCATGCCGAGTCCGACTAGAGATTTTAGATTTAATTAGTGACAGGATGGTATAGTATTTAGAAAAAGTTTATCAATTTGGCAAATAAGTGGATATATTAGAAAAAGATTATAAAAAAAAAAAGAGTCCGGAAAAGAGTTCAGTAAATAAAAAATCACAATATTAAAAAATAACGCTTGAAAGTAAAAACTTAAAATAGATTAAATGTACGCTTGGAGTATTGTATTGGAATCATTACTTATCTTAACCTAATATTATATTATATGTTATCTATATATATAAAATACCAAAATCAAAGTTAATATCTTAAATATTTTATTTCTAAAGTGAAACTTGGTCACTAACTTACAAGAAGATTCTCAACTTAAGTTAAATTAGAAAAATTATCTTAAATATTTTATTTCTAAACTGAAACTTAGTCACTAACTTACTAAAAGATTCTCAACCTAAATTAAATTAGAAAAACTATGATACAAATAATGTTCTTGAAAAATTATGATACAAATAATGTTCTTGAAAAATTCTGATATAAATAATGTTCTTGAACCATATTAATTAGAACAAAAATTACTATTTTTAATATCATAATATTTGTAAAGTAATATTAAAATTTATCTTAATTTAATAGCAAATAATTATTATAGCTACTATATATAAGTGTAAGTTAATTGTTTCACTATTGCTCAAATATCTTGAGATGAGGAAGATTATCTCATCACCTAGAAGTATAAACTATGACTTTCATGAACCAAAACTTTTATAGTTTTTCTCAACAATTAATAAATTATTTAATTTTATAAGTTAATTAATGATAATTTTCAAAAACCATTTGGTTTTTTTAAAATGTGTATCTGTTATTATTTTTATTATTTAACTGCTAACATTATAGACTATAGGGAATGCTAACATCATTTCTATAATAGCTAAAATTATCTAAAGATTTAAGTACTCTAAGCTAAAATTATCTAAAGATTTAAGTACTCTAAGATACCACAACAAGCAAAATATATTAAATTGATGAACATAATTATTAATTGCCTTATATATATATCTTAAGTTTAATTTTTAAAGTGAAATTTCTCATTAACTTACTAAAATGTAGATCGAGAAGTAAGCTAAATTAGAAAATTTATGACCCAAATAATATTAATTAAAAAAAATAACAATTTTTAATATCATAATATTTTTAAAATAAGGCTAAATTTATCTAAATTTAATTATTAATTTAATAAAAAATTTATTAATAGCTACTATGGATAAGTGCAAATTAATTTTTCATTATTGTTCAAAAAATTATATACATAATTTATTCAAATTTAAAAAAAAAAAATATTTATAAAAAAACATGTTTTCACTCCTAGAAGGTTATCTCCTCCCCTGATCAAAACACAAACTATGAAATATGACATTCGTAAGCCAAGACTTTAATAGCTTTTCTCAAAAATAAATAAATTATTTAATTTTATAAATTAAATAATTACCATTTAAAAAAACCATTACTCATATATATAAATATCATTTTACTGTGTATTTGTTATTCTTTTAGTTATTTAGCTGGTTAACATTATTGATTATAGGGAATGGTAATATCATTTCTATCATACCTAAAATTATTGAAGGTTTTAATTAATTTAACAGAACACAAAAAGTAAAATATATTAAATGGATGGATATAATTATTGATTGTTTTTTATATAAAAATTAACATATTTGAATAATTACTTATCTTAATATTATTTACAATTGTAATTTTTTATTTTTTAAGTGAAACTTGTAATTAACTTACTAAAAAAGATCTAAGTTAAATTATAAAATTTATGTGAAAAATGTTGTTGAACTATACTAAATTAAAAAAAAAACCTATTTTTCATATCATGATTTTTTTAAAGTAGTGGATAAATTTATTTTAATTTAGTTATTAATTTAATAATAAAGAACTATTAATGGCTTCTATATGTGAGTGAAATTTAATTTTTCACTATTGTTCAAAAAATTATATAGATAATTTATTGAATGTTTCTAAGAGGAAATTTTTTATAAAAAGGCAAGTTTCACTCCTATGAGATAATTTGAGATAACTAAGATTATCTTCTGTCAAATACCTTGAAATAAATAAGATTTTTTCCTCAGAAAATAAAAACATAAAGTATGAATTTCATAAACCATGACTTTTGTATCAAGACTTTTGTAGCTTTTCTCACTAATAGAAATTACTTAATCTTATAAATTAATTATTTACCATTTAAAAAAACCATTATTTATTTATTTTTTATTTAAATGACATTCATTTATAGAAATACCATTTTAATGTGTATTTATTATGATTTTAATTATTTAGCTTGTTAACATTATTGATTATAGAGAAGGGTAACGTCATTTATGTCATAGTTAAAACTATGTGAGGATATAGGTAATTTAAAATATCACAACAAATAAAATGTGTTAAATTGATGACCATAATTATTAATTTTTCTTTTCAAAAATGATATATATATATATATATATATATTCAAAATACAAAATAAAAATTTTAAGTTTTATGTTCAGAGTGAAACTTGTCATTAACTTACTAGAAAATGTCTCTAAGTAAGTTAATTGAAAAAATTTATGATACAAATGTTGTTAAACAATATTAATTAAAAAAAAAATTACCTATTTTAATATCATAACATTTTTAAAGCGGTGGTTAAATTTATCATAATTTAGTTCTTAATTTAATAGCAAAGAATTATTAATGGTTACTATGTGTGAGTGTAAATTGATTTTTCACTATTGCTCAATTTCTTTTATAAATAATTTATTGAAAGTTTATAAGAGGAAAATATTTAAAAGGGTGTAAGCTTTCAGTCCTATGAAATACCTTGAGATAAGGAATATTATCTTCTCACCAAGAAAAAAAAATGAACTATGAATTTCATAAACCAATACTTTTATATCAAAACTTTTATAATTTTCCTGGAAAGAAATAAATTACTTAATTTTATGGATTAATTAATTATCATTTAGATATATATATATATAACACTCATTTATAGAATTGTCATTTTAATGTATATTTGTTATGTTTTTCATTATTTAGTTGGTTAACATTATTCATTATAAGGAATAGTAACATCATTTCTATCATAGCTAAAAGTATAGAAGGATTTAGGTGCTTTAAGAGACTATGACAAGTAAAATATGTTAAATTGATGGTCATAATTATTAATTATATTTTTTACAAAAATTAATAGGTTAAGGATTATGACATATTTTTACATATTTTAGATAAGATTGTGTATAATATATATGACAGAATTATCTTAGTATTTAGGTATTGTAAGACACCAAGACAAGTATAATATGTTAAATTGAAGGTCATAATTATTAATTGTCTTTTTTATAAAAAAATAACATGTTGAGGATTATTATATTTTCTTACATATTTTAAATAATATTATACATATGATGTAAATAACTAGATAGTGAATAATGAAAATTAGAAAATGAAAATATGGAAAAAAAAAATTATATTTAGACATTTCTTTTAATGTAACTTTATATTCACAATAAAGTACATCTGTTTAAATTGAATCCCATATATTTTCATTCGCCAAATTCTCTATTACAATGGACAAATCCCTCTTGTGGACAAGAGTGATCTCCCTAGATCCTTAATGGAAACTAGAAAAAAGCAGACAAATGAACTAACTCTTTATCTAAGTTGGACTTGATTGAATTACAAGTATTGAAGCCAATGAATGGGCCTCTTACTGATTCAAGAAATTCTCAATGAAGATTCCTTATTGTGTCCTGATGTAGTTCCTCAATTCCTAATAAGACCTGTAACCATATACAGAAAAAGGATCAAAAGCATTATGCAATTTAATAATCCAAACAAACTTAACCTAATGATCAAGGAAATTAGGAATTGAATTTTCCTTAATAAACACTTTAGAAAATTGTAAACCATTCATCATTTTGATAAGATAATTAAATTGGGGAAAAGCGTTCATTTGTATTAATTAAAGATAAAGAAGAGCCTCACAACCTTCACCTTGATGTCGTTGGGTTCCTCCCAAATTCCTTCAATCTCCTGCTTACATGAAAAACTTTCTAATCTCAAACTGGTAGCATAAGTTTATCTTCTCTCGGTTCTAACCTCCTAAATACCTCTACCCTCTAGACATTTTATAGGCTAAGAGGAAGAAGTTTTAGATCCAAAAGAGGAGGGTGAGATCCTCTAATTGAGGGATTAGATTTCTTTGAGGAAAGGGATTAATATGCATCATTTGAAGGTTATAGATCGAATAGTCATCACCTGGAAGCTTGCAGTTGGGAAATATTCGACGAACTATGTTTCTAGAATGCACTTTTTATTTTTTACTTTATTTGATTCACCTACGCGATCTATAGTGGAAAACAGAGGATAATTCTGCACTATTCTGAGAGTTAATTGCAACAAATGCTCGAAAATATCTTGGAAAATCAGTGGAGGTGATACTTAACAAGGTGAAGTAGTTATTTTCCCCAAATTTCTTATCTCCTTCAATATATTTTTGGGTTTTTTACATCTAAGGGAGTTCAATCAAAAATGGTCACGGATGGCAAAAAGACCCATAAACTGATCAAGTGTCATGGTTGCAAAATGAGGTGTAACATTTTCATGACAAAATGTCACTAAAAGAAACATTAAATATGTTTGTTGGAAGGCTACCTTAGAAGGTGATGAATATAATTTTTAATCTATTTTGAATTACATATATTTCATATTCTTTCATCCAAAGAGTTTTCAATAGAGTCTACTTTTGAATTTCACTATGTGTCTCACACATATTTGTTCATAACTTAGGAATCATCATATGTTTTGTCATTTTTTTTATGAAGCCACTAGATGCCAATTATAAATTCTAGGAATAAATTTCTCTTTTACTTAAGGTTTTCAATGTTATTATGATAATAAAACTAATGTTTGAATAACAACATTACTATAATAGCATAATTTTCTCAGTTTTTCCTTAATATTCTCATCACTTTAGACACTTTATTTTCAATTTCTAGTTCTAAGTTTCATCTTTAAAGAGGGCCATATCATTCTAAATGTACCCAAATTTAAACCATTTACTAAAATATTTTTCCAAATCATGATGGGAAGTATATCTTGGTTAAGAATTTCTAGTGCATTATTGTATATATTATACCATTTTTGGGATTCACATTAAGTGGAAAATGTACTAGCTTCCATCATGAGAATGGATAAGGGGTATTGATCTCTATTTTGAAGTTGGAAAAATGAATTTATATTGGCCTTTCTCAATTTTTTGCAATATTACATTGACTTTGTTGCATCCCAAACCTTTGAATTAGTATCCTAAAGAAATGTGATTTAATTTTACACCAATCCCAATGTTTAACATGTTTATCATGTTTTTCATCCCATTATATGCCTTCCATCATGCAAGTATTAACTCTTTTTGTAGTAAATTTGGAATCAACCCCCTTGACATTGAATGAAGTGCCCCCATTAAGAACTATCTTACAGTTTTCATGCTTATGTAAAACCTGAAAAATGCTTATTTTCTTAATATGGGTTTAATAGCTTTAGAATGGTGTGTATGGCTTATATTTGTATATTATATTTTTTTGCTAAATGAATAATGCAATAAGTAAAAAATTATGATTTTGAAGTGTTATTATACATATGAAACTACCAAGTACGGTATTTATGCAAGAGTACTTTTACTCTAAATTTAGTAGTATGTGTATGGATAAAATGTAATCTTAGTAGAGATGTCCATACTGAACGTGGAAGAGGTAATATAACATATATTTGTATCCCTAATGTGGATTATTAATAGTGATGAAATGAAAAAATAATATTGTAAAATATTTTGGGAGAAAATTGCATTACAAACATGCGTGAATTTCATATTGAAGAATCCCATCAATTGGAACTCGAGTCCAAAAGCTATGCCTCCCAAAAGTTGATATATCATGATTGAACACCATAATTCAAGATCATGTCATGTTATCCCTTGCTATTGATAGAAAATGGGTTAGCCACATGGATATTATGAAGAAGACTCTAGAAGAGTTGAATTATAATTCATGTTTAGGGTTGAAAGGGTCAAATTTGATGCCCAAATGGCTACTAGGTTGTGGTATAACTAGGCCACTAGGAAGGACAGAGATTACATTCTATTTTCTTCCCTTTTTTTCCATGGTAGAGCATAGTAGTTAAGAGTTAATAAAGAGCATAACTAAAGGATTTTTTGTTTACTTGCAACCCATAGGTTGCAGGTCTCAGGAAATTATTAGATGTTATAAAGGATGAGAGTTTATTATATAATTGTGCTCACTGCCTTAGGTGTGGAGAGTACTGTCTTTGAATTTTTTTTTTAATCTTTACATATATTTTGACTAGGTTGTAGTCTGATGTAGTTTCCTCACTTATATATTTTATCTCTAAGAATTTATCTGTCCAAAATTGATTATCTTTTTAGCCTACTTCTATTTCTGACATTTTTATGATTAGTCATATTTATTCCCACAATGAAGAAAATGATGGAATAAAAAAAATGAATCTCGATGTGATCATCTCTTTAAACATTCCTTTTCAAGATTTTAGACATATTCAAGAAATCCTAAACTCACAAATTAAATTGTTGTTGACTAATCTAGGATATGAAAGTTGTTTTCTGTAGTGTATCCCAATTCACATTGATTTTTTTAATGGTATTTCTTCCCAAGGTCCTAAAAACATATTAGAATGTTCTTGATTTTCTTTTTTTATCATTTTCACATTTACTCACATCATTATTTTGTCCTTATTACTCTTTTACAATAGCTATTATTTTTTCATGAATTTATTAGAAGATTTGATATCCATTAGTCTTTTGTATTGCAAGATGCACCAACAATATGCATTATGTCTTGGGTATCACAAGTTTCATTAAAAAAAATCATTATTTCATCTATATCACATGATGCATAAAACTTTTGAATAAGGCCCTATTGATTACATGTTCCATCATTTCTCTGGTATCTCCATTGTGCCACAAATTTTATCAACCTAGTAGATGAGTCCATATGTATCACAGATTGTGTTCATCTTTTGGATGAGATCTTATGTGTTACAAATTGCATATATATTTTTTTGTAGAGTTTGCATCATGCATATCATGAATTCGATTTTTATTTTCTCTTAATTTTATCTAAAGTGCCTCAATCAATTGATCTTTCATTTCTATATCACTTCAAAGATTATTTTTTGACTACATTGTATCAACCATTCCATCAATTATGAGTTTTTATTTTATAATTTCCACTCAAGTACCTTAATTTTATCTTGTAATTGATGGTTATATGCTTACAAATAGCTTTTTTCCTAAGATGTGTTCTATATAAACTTTCCTCATTTACCCATTTTTCTCATTCTCACTTGATTATGTGCTTATGGGCCATGCTTTCTTATACTTGCTCACTTGGTTAGCTCTTTTATCTAAATATTGCATGAATTTATGTTTATTTTGTTAAGCTCACTTGAGTTTATGTCACCTTCAAGTGTTAGGTACTATTGATCATGCAACCTAAAGTGTTACTATTAAAATTTTACCTCCTTATTCTATTTTAGATAGGTTCTTGAAAGGGTTTACAACTTTACCCTTTTGAAATGATCAAATTCTATGGTTTTTCCATTAGTTTTTACATTCATAAATTTAATCCTTCTAAACACTACAAAAAATAACAAATTGTTCTTTTATTACATGCCTTTAACTCCTGGCTGAAATCCACCATTATCATTCAATTTTATAATCCGTCTTTATCCTTCATGGATGCATATGTCGTTGTTTTGTTTACGAAAGTAAAATTTAGTACGAAATTTCTAGAAACAAAGCAAAATATGCATCCAAAAACACAATAACACATGTGCTTAGCTCCCCTTATTGAATTTTAAGCATACGTAGGAATTAATCACAAAATAAAGAATAATATCATTACTATAAAATTATTCATAGCATGACAATACAAAATGCTCTACTCATAGTAATACCTTCATGAAACTTCAACTAATGTTGCAACCTTATTGCATGAAACAAGTCAGTGGTTCCCTAGTGTATCATGATATGGCTTATACTCCTCTCGAGGATCCTTAAATCTAGTGATGTGTCCATTTACTAATGCCTATGAGTTTTGGTGCCACAATAATCATGATTGAAATAAACTTTGTTTTAGAGCATAAGTCACGAGTTCGATACACACTTGGCTCATGCTGGAGGGGGATTGTTACATGCAATAAGTTAGAAACTCCTTTTTGTATCGTAAAATTGTTTAATTTCCTCTTGCAAATCCTTAAATATGGTGACTCATCCATTTACCAATGCTTGTTGGGTTTGGTGTAACAATAATCATGCTCCAATTAAAGGGGGTTATTGTTTGACCACACCTCCATTTTGGTGAATTAAAATAATACAATAAAAAAATAATAAATTAATCCAATGAGAGTGTTTAACATGGGATATATGCGGAAAACCGTTTGGGAGAAAACCAAAGAACTTATTTTAATTATTTCATTTAAGTAGGAACCAACCTATTGTTACAATATTTATAGGTGCCAACCTATAGAAGACATAAATTTCCTTAGACTTGCAAGACCCAACTTGTAGGAGATACAAATCCCCTCAAATTTACAAACACCAACTTGTAGGAGACACCAAACCCCTCATATTTACGAGCATCAAATTGTAAGAGACACTAGTCCCCTTTGTATCTACTGACCTAATTTCCTTAACCTCCTATATATTTATTTCATCACATTTTCATAATGGATCGAAGAGCACTTCTTTCAATTCTGAGACTCCAACCTTCTTTAATTTAGATCTACCTTCTTACAATTCTTTCTTAGTAAATATATGTTATTTCTCGTTCATTAGAAATATTCTACCATTTTGCAAAATAAAATAGTCTATTTTACATGCTCTTTTCTATCATGGATATCTAACTACTGATCTACACACACTCATTATACATATGTTCCTTCTCAGATCTACTAATGCACTCTCTCTATGCCTATTCTCCCATCTCTTATAGGACCATATCATTATAGTTCTCTTATTCTCTCATAGTTTACACCGTTTTTTCACTCTTGTGCTTTCCACATGCTTATCTAGTCCTTAAACATGTTCTCCCCTCACTCTTTCTCTCTAATAACATATTTTATCTATTATATTTTCTAATCACCCAACTACTTCTCTATATATATATATATATATATATATATATATATATATATATATATATATATATATATATATATATATATATATATATATATATATGAGTCCTACGAACATTTTAACCCCTTTTCATAACATTTTTCACTGACCACATTCATTATTTACTTTCAACTTTCCTCCTCTACCACCAAGCATTATAGCCATCAGCTTAATAGTTTGGTCTAAATCATCTGGACCATGGATGCATAGATTTCATTTTCTTTTTCCTTTTATCTCCAAGTGATAAACATCAAGATCTCTTGACCTAGTGTTCGAACCATCCTCTTAAGTTATTCCACTGAATCCAAATATTAGATACTTATTAATTGAAAACATTGGGTACATAAGTGGATAATCGATTGCCTAGATTTATTTTCCTCTTGTCTAGGTCTGACTGCTAAATATAATGACTTTGGGTTTTAACCTTGGTATTAACCTCTTACCTTCCTTATAGATCTAGAATTAAGGTCTTTGTTAACCGAGGATCCGTGTTTATGAGTGGAATGTTAGATTCCTACATGTCCTCATTTTTTGTAGAATGGTAACTATTGAAACCTTGACTATCTCCTTTGGCCTCACTTAAATATAGAGTATGCCATAAAATTTTAAACATACAACCTTGTTCACAATTGAATGGTTAGGTACTAGATACCTTGTTATTTTGTCTACATTGAACCTTCACCACTCAAACCTTCAGCATCTCCTATGCTTCACTCGAATCTAGAGTTAGGTCTATTTTCTAATGCTAACACTTGGTTCACATCCATATTATTAGGTTCTTGTATGAATTTACATTTACTTTTTAGTGTGGAACCTTAAAAAATTAGAAATTTTCCTTGAATGTCTTCACTAAATTTGGATTTCAGGTTGTGAAACCAAATTCTTTAACTCAACACACTCTTGGATGTCTAGATAGTTGGATTTCTTCAAAACTTTGTAGCTCCGAAATGAGACCCATAATTTCCCAAATCACTTACAAAATAACCTTCCACTTCACCTATCAAGTCATATTCTATGGCTAACCCAAGCTTGCATGTGTCTTCATGTTGATCTATACCTACCACAAGTCATCTTCTAGTTATGTAGTTAACCGGCCAAAATTTCCATTTCTTCCTACCACGTGCATATGTTATTATTGCCACATCACCACCTTAGCTATCGTTACCACATAAACTTGTGTTGATCCATCAAGATACAAAGTGTTTCCTTCTTTTCTTTGAAGTGCTAAGTGCATTTTTCTATAGAAGGTATTTTTAATTTCCAAAATAGAGTCAACATATTGTAGTTAATGGGGTAGGGATGTGGTGTATTACTAGGTTGATAGGTATAAATGTATATAAAAAGAATCATTTAGTAAAAACATGGCTTTGCAAATAAGGAAATTTATCGATAGTTGGCACTTAGAAAAAGGATATTGAGAAGTATTTATCTATATCTAGTGAAATTATAGTTTTATTTTAATATTCCATGAACACATATGATGTGTCATAGGGACTGTAGGTTAAGGCCTCATGCCCTAGTGAACCCAAAACATGGCAAATATAGGTTGATCATAGCCTAATTAATATTTTGTCATGATTTTCAACATGTAGACTAGTATTCCTCCATTTGAACTATTTACAATAGCTATATCAGTCCAATATTGAGTTGTTTGTTGCATTTTATTTTATGTGTGATTCACGAACATTGGATATTGATGGTTGCTACATCCACACATATTATATAGGAAGATCTACCTAGAGGGATCATATCTTGTGGACTCATTATTAGATTTTATCCGAAAGAGTGTTGAGAAAAATTGACCCTGTGACCTCCCATTAGCAAAGGCGTTTTAACGATTGGAGCTTAGCCAATTCAGCTAACCCTTGTGGTTGAGTTATTCATTATATCCTTACCTTTTTTTCATCATTTCAAAATTTAATTCCATTGTCTTTATACCCTTTGAATTTTTGAATCTCCTTGATATATTCAAATTGATATATTGCATTGGTTTCTTTTTGACTTCATTGGAGAACTTATTTTTGTGCCATGAAAAGATATGTTTTCTCTTCTTGGAAATCAACCAGTTTTTTCTCAAATTGTGTCTCTTACACTCTGTTGATGGTGTTGGATGCTGACAATAAATAAGGGGGTATCCATAATGTGATTTCCCAATTAGATCCCACAATGTTTGGAGTAGGAGCCCCAAATGGAATACATTTGGCTGCCAAATTGATAATCTCAAAGATGTGCCTTGGTTGCAATGAACACATAAGATGATATACACATATATTTGGTGATAGAAACTATGTGAAATTTGCGGGATATCAATTGTAATGTATAGAATGTTCTTTCACACCAAAGGGAAGAGAGTGTCCACCTTGAAAAAAATTAATAGTATTATATTAAAATAGACATATGAGAACATATAGAAGAATCATTAGTTAACCTAGAAAATAGTTCACAAGATAACAATGATCATGATAGCATATTCAACAGACATTCAATAAGATTGATACTAAAGTAAATTAAATATTTCATTAACATTAGCGTAAATGAAATAGCATACACTACAAACATATAAAGAGTAGTCTTACAAGCTCCTCGTAACAAAGTGAAAGCTATACGAGTATAATTACAATGATATGACACTATCCCTGGAATAGTGGAACATGAAGCCATAAAACTATTGACTTTATTTTTACCTTGAATGAGAATTCTAACCTCAGATTTCTCCAATTCTGCTTCCTGTC
Organism: Pinus tabuliformis; assembly: GCA_031772625.1. Taxonomy (NCBI): domain Eukaryota; kingdom Viridiplantae; phylum Streptophyta; class Pinopsida; order Pinales; family Pinaceae; genus Pinus; species Pinus tabuliformis. The sequence continues at coordinate 895,148,582 of CM062806.1, read as the reverse complement.
CCATTTTCTTAACCAACTTTACTGGTGCATTCCTATACTTGTTGCATCATTCTTGGAAAATGTTAATGGATACATGAATTTTTCCAGATATTTCACATTTTCTCATGACCTCTTCTGAATATCATCGAAGGGAACTACCACATTATGCAAGGTGATCATCTATTCGTAAAGTCTCATAATGTTGTCTCTTAGTGCCTACATTTTACCATACATTGTTGCTTGAAGCTTTTTTAAGTGAGAATTCGTGGAAGAAAATCTTTGGTTCTCAACTTGGGGATGATCTATTTATTGCCTTACAACATCTAGATCCTTTTTCAATTGTTGTTTTTCTTCCATCAAGAAGTTTGTGTTAGCTTTTGCAGCTCCTTCAAAGTCCAAATTTGTTGTTGAAATTGTCTTTAGATTCCTCCTAGTGTTAATAACAATCACACTCTGTGTGGATCAAGGCAGGATGAACCAAGTCATTAGGGAAATATTTCCTCCTTTCATGTACCTTTTTATTCTTGAGTTGATCAGAGGTCGGGTTGGAAATATTCATTACCATATCATCATCTTGAGGAGATATTCCCATTTCATCAAATCAAATGTGACCACCTGTGAGGGCAGGTTAAGGCTGACTATTGACATATTCTACAATTGGTATGATTTCATCCTATTGGTCCTACTCCACCTGCTTAATGTACATGTCCTAGGCTTATATATTCTCCTCAATTTCTTGTGCAAACTCTTGATCTTGCTTTGGCCTATTTTCTTCCGCTTCTAGTTGTTTTTGTTGTTCTTCATCTAATTGTTTCTATCTTGGTTATTCTTCATCATTATTTCTAAGTTCTTCATGTGCCTGTATTGCTTCCTTTTATTTTCTTTCTTGATATTCATTTTTTATCCATTCTTCCTCTCACTTTTGTTCTTCCTCCTTCCTCTTCTCTGCTTCCCACTACCTCCTACTCCTTTTTACTGCCATGGCCACTTTCAGAATGTTTGGGTCTGCTTTGAACTTATGACTTTTCTCCTCTTCTAGATATGAGAAACCTTCCACTCATACTTTATGCTCATTGTAGTTCACTCCTCCTACTGCTTTCCTGCCTGGCTGACACTCTGCTCAAGAACTACATTAAAAGGGACTTTCTCGTTTCCTAGTGCATGTGATTGGGAGGTATTATAACAATTATTAATATTCTTTTCCTCTGCTCTAGAGAAAGTATCATATGGATAGGATTCACTTTGAACTATGCATTTTTCAAACTCCTCTAGGATCGTCTTAATGTAAGCTCATCGTGTCAAACTTAAGGCTTTCAAGCTCTTTCACTTCTACTTCTACAACCTTTAAGCTTTGCATCTCATAGGATCCCACCTAAAAATGAAACGAAAGCCAAGGGGCCTTATTCTATAGCTACCACACTGAATATAGACCTTTGATAAGATGATAAGAAACCTCTTGCATGAATACTTTATCCACAGCATACCTCGGCAAGTGATGAGGTGGTTTACGACAACCAAACACTCTAAGGAATGTACCATTCAATGAGGAAAACTAATATTATACTTTCACAATTGTCTTCATTGACTCATGAGATATGCAAGGGGCCTCTTCTTCAAAGGTCATGTGGTAGTACCTTAAATAAGTGCTCGACAATTCTATCATACACTCCTTGATATTTGCATTCTACCAACAATTTGAAATAGATGCTCATATGGGGCTCTTTGGGTGTCTATTTCCATTCTATACTATGGAATTCATTATGAGAACATATTCCATGTAACAAGTAGGTAGACATGTAAATTTTTTATTACTTACCTTGTAGTGTGTTTTTCACCCTTTTTAGATTAATTTGCAGTTGTTTAGACAATAGATGATACCAATCCAATATCCTCCCTTTTGAGACAATCATATATAGCATATAGATCAACCCTTCAGGGAAGGATTTAATACTCCTTTTTCCATAAACTTGGTAGCACATAACCATACATTACAAGAAAAAAGGAAGTTGGTGTAAATTGAAAATTTTCACCATAAGATCATTGGTGATGGTCAAAACATCCTTCATCACCAAAAATTGAAAGTCACCAAAGCTAACGTCGCCAAAATTATAGGTGTTATGGTGGCATTAAAGGTTCGTCACCAATAATGATTTATAATGATCGATAGTGACTGTCACCATTTTCATATGAGCGATAGTGACAAACCATAGCCTCCATCACCAAAAAACTAAACCTCACTAAAGGTGGCATTGCCAAAAGTATAAGTGTTGTGGTGACATTGAATGTCTATCATGAATAATGATTATAATGACAGATGGTGATCTTCACCATTTCATATGAACAACAATGATTTATTGTGTTGGTCCTTTCATGCCTGTCATTATTGATGCTAATATATGGCGAAATTCATTGATTATCACTATTTGATATTTTGGTGAGGGTAAAAAAATGTCACCATAAGCTCGTTGGTGATAGTCAAAAGAGACTTCTTCACCAAAAACTAATCATCATCATTCCATATGAATATCAGTGCACAATGGAATTGAACCACCAACATCCTACTTGTAAAGTAGGTGCTCTTCCATTAAGCTAGCACCCTTAAAAAAACTAGACCTCGAAAATTTATAAATTGTAAATTATACAACTTTGAATAAATTATAAAAGTTTGTAAAATCTTGGGAAAACTTTTACTAAAGAAGAAAAATAGCATCAAATTTGCAGGTCCATACATAATGGTTATGGAAGTTATAAAAAGTGGGTGGAGGGAAAAATAGTAACATATAAGATACTCAATATGTCGAGTTGAATACTCAATTAAAAGTAAAAATTTCAAGACATGTATAGACTATAAATGACCTATAATTATCAAACCTAAAATATCAAATTACATAAAATATTGATTTTTCACCGTGTGAATCATTTAAATTTGTTGTGACAACATAAAAATATGTCTCTAAAATACTAAGTTGCATGCCAAAAAGGAAAAATAGTGATTATATATGATGCAATTATTAGTAATGAGCTACATGAATGAAACTAGCAATGGGGTTTACAAAACTAATTCGGAGTGCTTCTCATTATTGATTCCAAAGAATTTGTGAATTTAGATGATTTTTATTTAGGTGAAATTTTGAAAGATAGTGGTTTCATGGAAAGAAGCAATAAGGTACATTCTACAATAGGGGGGCTAGGGTACTCCATTCACACTTAGGCTAAATTTAAAAATAGATTGAATGTAGAAAATAAATTGGGTTCATTGGATACAAAATCACAAGAGTCATGTAAGCCTAATCGGTGGGATGGGGTGATCCATCGATAGTTATATCCAGATGGATGTGTTGGGTCCATTGAATATAGATCCAAGCACAAACTGATCAAGTCCTCGTGGGTGTAGGGGTGATCCATCAACATATGATCCATTAGATTTTATCCATTATTAATGTAAATATATATTGAACCTAAATGACAAATTAGTGGATTAGATATTTATACCACGCACAAACCCATGTTATCCCTGTGGATAGGTGTGATTCCTCAAACAAAAATATCCAGAAAATATAATGGGGAAAATATCTTTCACAACTTCTTGGGGAACCTTTATTTATGCAAATATTCTATTTGGGTCGATGAATGTTGGTGCTACCTTTCAGAGGGCTATGGATATAACCTTTGTGGTAGAAAATACGAAAATTGTGGTCACGTATTTAGATGATATTACAATGTTTCACAAATATGACAAAGAACATCTAAAGCACCCTCAACAGTCTTTTGGGAAGTGTAGGAAATATGAGCCGTCACTAAATCTAAAGAAGTCTCATTTTGATTTAAGAGAAGGGAAATTATTGGGGCATATTGTGTCAAAGGAGGGAGTCTTAACTAACCAAAAGCGAGTGGAGACGATAAGTAATATACCTCTGCCCAGAAATAAAAAAAGAAATTGAGGTTTTATTGGGAAGAACAAATTTTATTAGGAAATTAGTTCCCAATTATGCGAAAATTGTTGAAGAGGTTACTGATATATTAAATAAGGATGCAGAGGTTAAAAGGACTGCAACATATAGAGATTATTTTACAAGAATTAGAAGGGTTATTGGAGAAGATCTAGTTTTGGTAAGTTCTTAGTACAAAAAAGATTCCAATTTTTTTTCTTTTCTCTCACCTTCTATGGTTACAATTGTTCTCTTGCAAAGTAATCAAGACAATAATGAGTAGACAGTAGCATTTTTTAGTAGGGTTTTGAGAGATGCAGAGTTATAGTATAATAGTTTGTAGAAAAAAGCCTATTCTCTGCTCCAATCCTTGAAGGCTCTTAGAATGTATGTTTTGGAGTCTCTGATTACTACATATGCACCAAACTTAGTTGTTAAGGATGTTTTGACACAAGGTGAGAGTGATGGAAGAAGGGGGAAATGGATATAAAAAAATTAAAGAGTATGCCATGGACATCACGCCAACATAATTAATAAAGGGGTAGGGATTGGTAAATATCTTAATAGAGGAAAATTGCTAGGCAATGGGGGTTAATTTTCTATCAGAAGTTCCTAAATCAAAGTTAGTTGGTGAAGAAGGTAAGAAAGATGAACAAGATAATAAAATTGCATACAAATATATATGTCGATATTGGTGTAAGAATATTTTTCATTATTTACTATTCGTTAGAATTCCAACAACCTTAGATAGAGAAAAATATAATTCTTTGAGCTTGAAGACACAAACATATGTGCTTGTAAATGGTTAGTTATGTTCGAAAGATCCTATTGGTGTAATGCTGCTTTGTCTGATAGAAGGGGAAGCAATCGAAATTTTCAATGAATATCATGGATGTGCTTGTGAAGACCATTAAAATTGGAAGGTAACAAGACAAAAAATCTTGAAAGATATTTTTTATTGGTTGAATTTGTTTTCAAATGTTTATAGATTGGTTAGATGTTGTGAAAAGTGTCAATATTTTGCTGAAAAGAAAAAGTTGGCACCACTTCCATTAATTCCTATATTTTTAAGAACCATTCAGGCAGTGGGGGCTAGACTTTATAGGGGAGATTAATCCACCTTCTAGTGGACAACATAAGTGTATTATAAACACTACTGATTATTTTACCAAATGGGTGGAATCTATTCCAACCATAAATGCAACAAATTAGTGGTGATTAAGTTCCTAGAAGGTAACATTTTTACAAGATTTGGCTGCCCTAAGAAATTAGTCACAGACAATGCTCAAGTATTTAAATCTGTAAAATTAATTAATTTCTTCTAGAATTACAATGTTATTCTTTCCCATTCAACCATCTATTATCCTTAGGGAAATGGGTTGGAAGAATCTTCGAACAAAGCTCTGGTAAGGATACTCAAGAAAACAATTACAGAAAACAAAAAGAATTGGGATTTTCAAGTAAAGATTTTCTTATGGGAAAATAGAGTGACTACCAAAAGATCTACTGGTAAGTCATCCTTTTAACTGACATATGGAATAACAACTCTCTTCCCTAGTTAGCTAGCCAATCCAGTAGCTTATTTCATTCATGATACTTAGGAGGAACCAAATGCATTGACTCGAAGGATAAATTAGCTAGTAGAATTGAATGAGAATATAGAAGAAGTGATTGAAAATTTAATCAGATATCAAGAAAAGATGAAACTCATTTTTTATAGAAAGGCCAAGGAAATAATATTTCGGCCTAGAGACCTTGTCTTAAGGTGGAATGTCATAAGGGAAGAAAAAGGTAAACATGGTAAGTTTGATCATCTGTGGTTCGGTCCTTTCAAGGTAGCAGAAGCCAGAGCAAACAATAAGTTCAATCCAGAAAATCTAGATGGAAAACAACTGCAACTACTTAGAAATGAGAAGTATTTGAAACATTACTTCCAACATTGAGCAATCTTTAGTTCTTCCATTGTGAATACCATTATGATCATTGTAATTATCATATAAGCTTCTCATTGTAATGTTTTTAAGTGATAATATGACTCCATGCCCGAGGTGAAGACACTAATATGTGCTTCTTAGTGCTTTTCCCTAAAACACTATTCCCAGGTGGAGCCAGATGTTATAGCTCATTTTTCAATGTGTTCAAAATTCAATTTATATATATATATATATGAAGGCCAAAAAATCATATACATGATAAAATAAAAAAGGAAGAATATTTAAAACATGTTTATGGTCATTTCTTGAAGAAATAATGTGGGACCATGAGTGATGCAAGATTAATGTTCATTTAATGTGGAGTGGAGAGACCCAACATGGAAAGTATTTAAGTATCATGCAATTTGGGAGTGTGATATCACTAGCAGCATTAGGCCTTCTCCACAGGAGAAACCTGGCATCACAAAATGTGTGATGATTATGTACTTGGGTGCCCCTATAGAAGATTCAATGGATAAACCACCTATGTCCAATCAATGGTTGCGATAGATTGTGGTATCAATAGTGGATGGGACCATTTACCACCATGGGTGCCCCCGTGAGAGGTAAGTGGATTTTGTCAGAGTCAGTGTCAAGCGAGCCTACACAAGAATCACAAGCTATCAAGTGAAAATTAATCACATGTTTTATTTCATAAAAAATTTCAAAGAGATTATATTTTGTAATTTTTTATTTAAAGTATGTTAAATTTTAAAGTTCAAGTCCTCACAAACACTGAATAAGGCCTAGAGTAGTTGTCAAAAGTAGTTTAAGAATTTCATGGCAGTTAACAGTTTTTATAACTTTCATCTTTGTAATTATTCCTACAAAAGGACATTGAGGAACCATTTTTGGGGTTCTAAATTTTGACTTCAGACAGAAAAAAACTATTGTGTAATGTGTTTATCTCTTCTTGGAGATTAAATAAAGATTTGTTGGAGGATTCCATGCTACCTTTTGGATATGATATGTATACTTGCTATTGTAAGTCATTTTTTGTTTCTTCTTCTTTTGGAAAAGTGTAATGAAGTTGTTGATTATTTAGTATAACACAAATTTACTTAATTCAGAGTACTTGTAAACTTTAATAACATAGCCTTAAACTATGTCCCATTTTTCCATGCATTCCTTTTCTGAGTCTTTCATTTGTTCTGCTAAGGTTTAGAATAAAGACTTTGCAGTTGCATACTTCTATTCTAAACCTTCCATTATTTGTTTCTATCACTCTACTATAACTTTTGAGTAATTTCCATAGTCAGTAAATGTAGAAATTCTCACTGTAGATTGATCTGATTATGCAATGTACTAAAGAAAAATACTTAATATAATTCTATTATCAAACTTGCAAAAGCTTAATCGATTTGAGAAAGATCAAACAGAACACATATAATAGAGAAGAAGAATCAATCACACATGAAACATAGAAGAATGCTCTGGGGAAAGCCTCAGCTAAAAACCTAGCTATATATATTATCATACAAGTGGAAATATCTCAGGATTACACAAAACTTTAGCTCTCGCAGCTATCCAGCTCTCAGTACAATCCCTCACTGCTACTCATAGGCAAACAAGGCTTCTCACAAACCTTCTCCTCTGCCTCCAAGCCTGCTATTTCCTTGTGTTGTTCCTGTAGGATGATTCACCTTCAACAAAGTCGAACACTACTCTTACACACTATAAAATTGTGAAATCCCCAAGGAATCATGTTCCTTCTGCATGGATGAGTTTCCTTTATAGGATAATTCATCCAAATGATAGTACAATGTCCTTGTCTTTAATCTCAACTAGGTCTTTGTCTGAATTGACATGCATGAGTTATTTATGAGACAATATTCAGTTATTTGGAGTACACTAGTTGCATGCATGCATGCATTAACTGGATGAACTCACAATCAGTTCCACAAACTATTTGGACTAATATAACTAGACATAACTCATTTAACTGAGCTAACTAGTTACAACTCAAATACAACTCATCCTTATCTCCTTAATTAAAGGATAACTTCCTCAATCAAAGGGATGATTGTTGCATGTCTTCACAAAGACTTCATGTTTGAATTTCTCCAACTAATTAACTCAAGATGAATTAATTAATTAATTTTCAAATAGGTGGTGAGACTAAATTTGAATTTTAATTATCGATTTTAATTAAAGGACAAATTAAAATTGGAATATATCCTGAAATGCTATATATAGCATTGTTATTTTTAGCGTTTCTATTTTCATCATTTCTTGTTACTATTTTCAACATTCCCTCTCAACAAAAAAGGAATTCAACTCGATCCAAATCCTAAACCTTTGGAATGTTCTACATGCAACACTTCTCTGAAGTTTTGTTGCTCTAGTAACTCTAGAAACAAAAAAATATCCAACCTGAATCAAAATGATGCCTCTATCATCAAAGTCTCTGACTTCTATTGCCTTTGTCGACTGAAAATTATGCACCTCTGTGCTCTTCAGTATCTGAGTGCTCTATCCTCTATCAGGTTGATCTATGACTGCATCAATCTCACTGATTCCTCATGCTACTGTGTACTTTGGGCTCTCGTAGAAAGGTACGATCCATGAGATAAAACCTCTCAATGGACCCTGCCCAATTTTAGCCTTCTTGAGACTATCACTTCACATCACCCCACCTCACACCTAGAGGTATGGATGCATGTGATCCCTCTACTAACTTGGCTCGGAATGTTTCCCTACTGGAGGTATCTGCATGAGTGGATGCCTCCACTCGGTCTCCTCTCAACATCTCCAATTGTGGCTCCTCCACAATTTTCTGATACTTCTTCTGGGATTGCATGTTGAGAGGTAATTTACTCTCCCTCTCAACCACCAAGTCTCTAACATTAGCCTTTCTCCTGAAGTCTTTACATGCATCTTGAATCTCAAGAGAATATAGGTTCTATACCCGTGAACTGATCTATTTCACATGTCCTGTGGTGATATGTCTAAGGAAAACCTTTCCCTTACTGAAGACCACATCCTAGCCTTTGTCCTCCAACATCATGATTGATACCAAGTTCTTCTCCAGTCTAGGAACATACTTCACATTTGTCAAGGTGATAAAAGCTCCATGCTCCCTCTAAAAAGCAATTGTGACCACTCTGGATAGGCTATACCTTTCATCGTCACCCATCTCTATGAGTATCTTGAGGTCTTTATCCTCGAAGGTACTGAATGAACTTTTATTGTCAGTCATGTGGAATGAGGGTCCACTGTCAAGCAAACAACCACAACAAATCATTGAAGGCACCATGCATGCTATGAGAGTGAATTCCATCTTGAACTGAGAGGCCAATGCCTCACCTTCAGATCCTTCCGAGGATCCCTTCTTGGACTTCTTTGATGGGAAATTAGTCGCATAATCACCCATCTCATGACAATTAAAGAATCTCACTTTACATTTGTCACCCTTCTTCCCTCCATGAGAAGAACTCGATTTGGGATGAGAATCCTTCTCCTTCCATTTCCTTGCCTTACTCTCCAAGGCTAAATTTTCTTCATCCTCCTTGGATGAAGAACCATCTCATGTGCTCCTCCTAATCTCCTCTCGCACGAGATCCGACCACAATAGTTCCCAATCCACTAGTTTCTCTCTTCCATTGACTGAGTCCTGGTAGCTATGCCAGCTCTTAGGAATATTTAGGAGAGAAAGACTCACCATAACATCATCGGCTGTCATTATTCCTACACTTCGAATCTCATCTCTGCAGGTGATGATCTTGCTCAAATATGTAGAAATTATGTCACCCTTTTCACACTTGATTTTTTGGAGCTTGTCCTTAAGTGCCAATTTCCTCTCATTGCTCCTATTCTAATATAGGTCCTTCAATGTCTTCCACATTGAGAACAAAGTCTCTTTCCCATGGAGACTTGAGACAATATGGTCTCGAACTCCCTCCAGAAGAATCCTCTTCGCTTTCGCCACACACTTTGTCGATTCTGCCAATTCTTGGGCATTAGCTGCTGCTAGCTTGGGGATTTCTTGATCAATGAAATCCTTCAAACCATTGTCATCTAATACTACTTCCATGTGATCCTTCCTTGCTATGTAATTCGAGCTACCATCCAGGGCGTACTTGAGTCTCAATCCATTGAATGCCATTGGTGAAATTTGAGATGTGATAATAAATTGATTTTGTATATGCAATTAAGAACTTGAAATTTTGACATTTTCCCTTCTCAATATGTTGTTCACAGCTCTAATTAGCTTTGCTCCGATACCATGTAGAAATTCTCACTGTAGATTAATCTGATTATGCAATGTACTAAAGAAAAATACTTAATCTACTTCTACTATCAAACTTGTGGAAGATTAATCGATTTGAGCAAGATCAAATAGAACACATATAACAAAGAAGAAGAATCAATCACACATGAAGCATAGAAGAATACTCTAGGGAAAGCATCAGCTAAAAACCCCAATATATATATTATCATACAAGTGGAAATATCTCAGGATTACGCAAAGATTTAGCTCTCACAGCTATCCAGCTCTCAGTACGATCCCTCCCTGCTGCTCATAGGTAAACAAGGCTTCTCACAAACCTTCTCCTATGCCCTCCAAGCCTCCTATTTCCTTATGTTGTTTGTCTGGGATGTTTCACCTTCAACCAACTGGAACACTGCTCTTACACTGTAAAACTGTGCAATCCTCAAGGAACCTTGTTCCTTCTGCATGGATGAGTTTCCTTTATAGGAGAATTCCTCCAACTGATAGTACAATTTCCTTGTCTTTAATCTCAATTGGGTCTTTTTCTGAACTGACATGCATGAGTTACTTATGAGATAATATTTAGTTATGTGGAGTACAATAGTTACATGAATGCATGCATTAACTGACTGAACTCACAATCAATTCCACAAACTGCTTGGAACTAATCTAACTAGAATTAACTTAGTTAACTAAGCTAACTAATTACAACTCAAATACAACTCATCCTTATCTCCTTAATTAAGGGACAACTTCCTCAATCAAAGGGATAGTTGTTGCATGTCTTCAAAAAGACTTCATGTTTGAATTTCTCCAACTAATTAACTCAAGATGAATTAATTAATTATTTTTCAAACTGCTAGTGAGAATAAATTCGAATTTTAATTAAAGGACAAATTAAAATTGGAATATATCCTCAAATGCTATCTATAGCAATGCTATTTTTAGCATTTCTTGTTGCTATTTTCAACAGTAAAGCCATCTTGGAAGATACTTCTATCCTAAGAAATTTCCTTTGCATTACTTGTTAAACTTATCTCTAAATAATAATAATGGGACAATAAGCATTTATTAAATTTTTGTACAGATGTCCTAGGAACTAACCTCCTCTCAGCCACAGGTTATCTCTAGGGTTATAATACTACCTAGGACAAGGAGTTATATGTCATGGTGCAAGTTTTGAAGAAGTGGAAGCACTATTTTATGTGAAATGAGATATTAATCCATACAGATCACCAGTTATTACAACACTTGAACGAACAGAGTAATCTACAACAGATCAATCATTACAAGTGGATGGGGTTTTCACAGTAGTTTGAATTGCTGATCAAATATCAGAAGGGTAGCACAAAGAAGTTAGTTGACATGATTTCACAGCCACCCACATTGAAGATTACATCTTTCAGGCTCTTACGCACATGGATTCATTCACCCATGATTCATATATAAAGGCATATTTAGAGGATGAAGACATCAGGGAGGTATATCGGCACTTACAAAGTCAGACTCATGTACACGAAGGCAAAAACATTTTTTACTACCATCTCAAGGACATTTTACTCTAGATGTTGAATAAGCTATGTGTTCCTAATGGTGAATGATTGTAGCTGATCAGAGAGTCTCACACCTCTAAGGTTGTAGGTAACTTTGGCATAGGGAAGACCATCGCTAACTTGCAGAGGTATGTGTATTGACCCAAGATGGAAGAGTAAGTAGCTAGGTTCATAAGAGGATGCATGATTTCTTGTACCAGCAAGCCTAAGAACAAGAAACGGGGTTTATATCATCCCTTACCCATACCTACTCATCCTTGGGAAATCATGTCCATGGGCTTTGTGGGAGGTTTACCGAAAACTAGGAAGGGACATGAATATATGTTTGAGGTAGTTGAGAGGTTCAAAAACATGTGTGTTTTGATGCCCTACAAAAATACTAGCAACATGAAAGCATCCACAAACTTGTTCTTTGGATAGGACTAGGTATCATTTCAGACAGGGATACAAGATTTCTGAGTGCATTTTGGACTGCATTGTGGGAAAAGATGGACACAAAGTTGAAGAGATCTACAACATTCCATCCACAAGCAAATGGGTAGAAAAAATTAGTCAACAATACTTTGGTGCAACTTCTAAGGGCATACATCTAGAAGCATCTAAAGACCTAAAATGAAAATATGGTATATATACAACATTCTTAAAACAGAGAAGTCCACACTTCTATACGAAATTAACCATTTGAAACTTGTTTTGGAACATTTCCATGTTCACCTTTGGATATTCCATATGAGCAACAAGGAAGACTAGGGGAAGATCTTATAGCAGATGCTTTGACGGATGAAAAATTTATAGAGACGATCAAGCAGATCCATCTACAGGTACAAGAAACACTGCAGAATTCACAGGAGAAATATAAGGCTAGGCATGATCAACATATAATAGAGAATTAATTCAAGGTGGGAGACAAATTACGATTACAATTGAACAAGGACCGACCGATGAGACTCAGTAAGAAATTCAACGCTTAGAGGTATGGTCCCTTTGAGATACTAGAAAAGGCAGGTGATAATTCCTATCAACTTAGTTTACTACCATATGTGCACATTTACTTATTTACGAATGTAGAGAATTTGAAACTCTATGATCATTTCATGCTAGATCAAGAAGATGAACATGTTCTACCTTCTATGGAAGATTTGGTTCCAGATGCTGAGGCAGAGTTAACAAAAGATACAATTTTGTAGAAGAGGTCCAAAAATACAAGACATGGATAGCATGACCTTTGATAGATTGGATTGAGTGCAAAACTTCGAGGTAAATCTAAATGGTACCCCAGAGATGTAGGTTTTAACCCTGTACAGAAATTACCTGCATACGAATTCTTAAACAAAGAAAATAAACAATGCGAGAGCATAACCCATAAAACAGATATGCACAGAGATTTTTCCCTGGATCCCAAAACCGGGACTACTAGCTTGATTTTTCAATGTTCCTTTCAATGTTACAATACATATTTATACATGCCGAAACATCCAATACCATGGACCGAAAACCATCGCGTCCAAAAAACATGTGCGAAAATCATGCACAAAACCATAGGTGGGTCCGCCCAACCTAACATATGGTCCAAAACCAAAACTTTCTGGGGTGTTGCCTCGGACCCCATAAAGTGGGGTTACGGGTGCCCTTCAAACCCCCCTATTAACTATGTGGAAAGAATATAACAGAACCCAACAATCTCCCACTTGTTGTTTTCTTTCCATAGGGGGCCACATGAGAGCTTAGTCATTTTTTCAGCCCTGAGATTCCCATTGCTTCTCTACACCAAGAGAACTTCTCAGAGCTCACAGATTTTGTCAATGCATCTGCAGTATTCTTCAAAGTGTCCACCTTTACTAGCAACACCTTTCTGTCTTCTATCATATCCCTCACAAAGTGATACTGAACATCAATGTGCTTTGTCTTTGAATGATAAGTAGGGTTCTTTGCCAAGAAAATTGCACTTTGGCTATGACAGTCTATTCTTATAGCTCCCTGTACTAACCCCATACTTGAATACAATCTTTGCAACCAAAATGCTTCCTTGCTTGCATGAGTGGCTGCCATGTATTCTGCCTCTGTAGTTGATAGTGCCACTACAGATTGTTTCTTACTCATCCAACCGACTGCACCTCCAAATAGGTTAAACACATACCCACTTGTAGATCTTCTCTGATCCAGATCTCCAGCCCAATCTGCATCAACAAAGCCATGAATATCCAACACTCTGTCCAATCCTGGTCTTCCTTGGTAGCACAAACCATAATCACTAGTGCCACGCAAATACCTGAAAACCTGCTTCACTGCTGTCCAGTGCTCCTTCCCAGGTTTTGACATAAACCTGCTCAATACTCCCACTGCATGTGCAATGTCTGGTCTAGTACAGACCATTGCATACATCAGGCTACCCACTGCACTTGCATATGGAACACGGGACATGTCCTCTTCCTCTTCTTGTGTCTTGGGACACTGTTCAACAGATAACCTCACACCTACAGGAATAGGAACCTTCACCGGTTTACTATCCTGCATATTAAACTTCTGGAGTATTGTCTCGACATACTTCCTCTGGTTTAACCAGAGCTTCCTCTTTGACCAATCTCTTTTAATTTCCATGCCCAAAATATAGTTTGCAGCACAAAGATCTTTCATGTTGAATTTGGAGGACAATTGGGTCTTCAAATCGTAGATAATTTCTTTGTCATTTCCAATCAGCAACATATCATCCACATACAAGACCAGATAAATAATACGGTCACCAATTAATTTAAAATACACACAATGATCTGCTTTGCTTCTGGTGAAGCCAAGTCCCCGTATAAACGTATCAAATTTCTGATACCACATCCTTGGTGACCGTTTTAACCCATACAGCGACTTCTTTAACTTGCATACCAGTTCTTTCTTTCCCTTCACTGCAAAGCCTTCTGGTTGCTTCATGTAGATTTCCTCTTCCAAATCGCCGTGAAGAAATGTTGTCTTCACATCCATCTGTTCTACCTCAAAATCAAAAGCAGGAGCAACAGATAAAAGTAATCTAATAGAAGTTACCTTGGCAACAGGAGAAAAAATATCACCAAAATCAATTCCCGGCACCTGGGAATAACCTTTTGCTACCAACCGAGCTTTGTATTTCTCCACCTTTCCTTCCGCATTTGTCTTCTTCTTGAACACACATTTTCTGCCAATGGGTTTCCTTCCAGCCGGCAACTTCAACTTTACTTTTCCCCGACCAATGATTCTAGCCTTCCTATCATCTCCTAAGAAGACATGACCACCATCGTATTTCTCATACTCGCAGAACCACTCTCTATGGGGAGTGAAGTGAAAGGATGCACCTGAGTCAATCAACCATGCCTCATGATGTACATGTGTACTTGAAGAAGCCAAGTACACATCCCCACCTTCATTTGAGGTGGTTTTCGCCTCTACAGAAGGAGCATCATCAGATCCCTTTCCTTTATCAGGAGCTTTAGATTTACAATCCCTTCTGAAGTGCCCTTCCTTTCCGCATTTCCAGCACACCACCTTTGTAGGTTTTCCTGGAGATTTAGATCTCCCTCTAGATTTAGATCTCCCACTCGATGACTTATTTTTGTTTCTGTTCTGGGACCGTCCTCGTACAGACAAGGCATCACCATTCTGGTTGTCCATATTTTTCCATCTCATCTCCTCTGTCAGCAAGGCTAAGACTATTTCATCAAACTGCAAAGCAATTGCATTGCTACCTATTGCAATAACCAGACTATCCCACGAATCTGGTAGAGAACACAACAAACTGATGCACTTATCTTCATCTGAAATTTTAATATCAACAGATAATAACTGACTTACCACAGTATTAAACGCATTCAGATGCTCTTTCACCGAGTCTCCATCTTTCATCCTCAAGTTATACAGCTTTTTCCGCAGGAATAGTTTATTCACTAGAGACTTAGATTGGTACAAAGTCCCTAACTTGACCCACAAAGCCTTTGCCGTAGCTTCCCCTGATACATTCAGCAATACTGAATCTGAGACACACAATCGTATCCAACTTCTTCCATTCTTCATCGGTCACTCCCGATGGTTTAGTACTCGGATCTACCGCGATCCACTGATCTTTATCCACCAACAGATCCTCCATCTTGAGTTTCCACAACTCAAAATTCTAACCATTGAACTTCTCGATCTCTATCTTTCCACTGCTCGCCATCTTCTTTCACCACCAGAATCGATCTCGCAGATCTCCCACTAAACAGGGTCTACCACAGGCCCGAGCGAAACCCCTCAGCAACAAAGGCGTCCCCTTGAAGCCAAAACATCTCTGATACCAAATGTAGGTTTTAACCCTGTACAGAAATTACCTGCATATGAATTCTTAAACAAAGAAAATAAACAATGCGAGAGCATAACCCATAAAATACATATGCACATAGATTTTTCCCTGGATCCCAAAACCGGGACTACGAGCTTGATTTTTCATTATGTTGCTTTCAATGTTACAATACATATTTATACATGCCGAAACATCCAATACCATGGACCGAAAACCATCGCGTCCAATAAACATGTGCGACAATCATGCACAAAACCATAGGTGGGTCCGCCCAACCTAACATATGGTCCAAAACCAAAATTTTTCGGGGCGCTGCCCCGGACCCCATAAAGTGGGGTTACGGGTGCCCTTCAAAACCCCCTATTAACTACGTGGAAAGAATATAACACAACCCAACAAGAGAGAAGTTGGAGGGAAAATTTCCTCACCTCATTTAGTAGAAGCTTTTGGGACTAAAACCCTACCAAAATGGGGAGGTGTGATCCGGATTGGGTCGTTATATTTTTTTCATCCATCTCAATGCATTTGAAGTGGAAAATGTAGAGGAATAAAATCACAAGACTGCTCCTACCGGCAAGGCCCAGTTTAGAAAAACGAGGTCTAAAACCTTACAGGTGAATTTTGAGTCATCAAATGAATTTTTTGGGGCTAAAACTTTGTCTGTTTAACATAACAAATTTTCATGCTATTCCACAAACAAATATCTTTCCAATGGTGCAAGAAGTGTGCCAATCATAGTGCATATGCAAAAGTTATGCCACTCAGAAGTTGACCTTCCTGTTTTCACACCTATAGTTCAGGAGGATGCCACGTCATCCTCGATTATTCATGGAAAAATAGCTAGCCAAGTTATTATGATGTAGAAGAGTCTAGAATATTCTATACTTGAACTCTAGTTAATAGTTGATGTAGTCAAAATTAACCAATAGTAGGCTATCAGGCTATCTTATAACTCGGCCAATAGGAGGAAGAGACATTCAATTCTTTCAAGAGAATTCTATTCCATAGCTGAGAAAATATAGCTAGGAGAGATAGGAGATATATCACACAGTGAGGATCTGTGAAATGTAGTAGCCCATGGGCCACAATCATTACCTCTTTGTACTTGCAGCCATATTTTAAAACATAGAAAGAGAGCGAAGCGACCTCACCTTCTAGTTGGTTTCTCATGATTGTATTTCATGGTTTCCATTTCCTTGGCATGTTTTTCTCTCATGACAAGTAAATATTTTTGCATGCAAGTCCTTTCTCTATCATGACCTGCTTCCATGGCCTCCATTATTGCGTTATTATTTACTTGAATAATACCCATTTCTTTCTCATGATGCCTCTGCATGTTGGTCCTCATAGCCTCCATATTCCGAGAACACCTTTTTAGTACATTGGCTACATGATTAGAGTGTTTGATTTTCATGATTTCCATCTCCTCATCACGCTTTTCAAGTTAGGTGTACAAAGTTCTCATATCCTTGGTGTAATCAGCTATAATTATTTCTTCATTAAGCTCCATATTTTTGACCAGTTGTGTTTGGCTGAAATGCATGTCTTTGAGCAATTGTTTTAGTTCTTCTATAAGATTCTTATCATTTTCCCTTTCATTGTCGTCACTAATTTGACAACTTGTTCCTATTTTTCCACTATCATGGATTCATCTTGTAATGGTACAAGTGGATGGCACATTTTGATATGGAGAATTGTCTTGAAATATTTCATTAACAGTTAGATCCTTTATAAGATTATTTTCATCATGTTACATAGTACTAGGGGCATAAGGTGAGACACTTTGATATCCATATCTATCTTTAAAAGCATTGCCGATGTATTGTAAAGAAGTGAAAGAATTTTTAGGACAATTATGAAACCAATTCAAATAATCACCCTCTAAAGAAAAGGAAAATAAATGCCTCTTGACATATTCATGTTTATATAGTGAAGAAACACAATATATTATTATTATATCAGTAACCCTGGAGAGATGATTTCTAGCAGCGACTGAATCACCACCCGAGAAGAAAGGCAATTTATGAATGGCCTCTTCTAGCATATCATGGAGAAAGTTAGTAAAATGGCATGGGGAAAACAAGTCATACATGATGACTTTCTTAAAGGGATAAGGAGGGATAAAAAACATGCTATAGAGAGACCCCGACTCAAGAAAATAAATAGATCCACAAAAAGTGAGATTCTAGTAGAAAGTCTTGTAAGAAGTGAAAGAAGTGGAGTCACCACTTGAAAATGAATCTAGGTCTAAGATCCAAAAGAAAAGCACTGAAATGTTAGTCAGGGAGAAAGAGATGGATATAAGGTTTCTTTTCTGAGAAATAATGGATGAATAAGTGGAGTCGCCACCAAAACAAGAAATGAACCAAAATGTCTAGGTGCTAAAAGTGCAGATAAAACGATTAATGAGATAATGAAAGATAAAGTGATGAAAAGATCAATTGCCACGAGGAAATTTTGTATTTCTTGATGGGCTAACAAATGGCTGGAAAGATTAGATGATTAGAAAAGTGTCATGAGGACCACGGACAGAAAAACTCTATCCCTGGCAACCGCACCAAAAAATGTTGTCCCAAAAAGTGCCTAGGCACCGCGACAACGCTCAGAGTAAGAGTTGTCACTCTAATCCTTACTCACTCTATTTAGAGTCTCTTCTATAAACGTCAAGGGAGATAGTACTCAGGGTGAGTGAATGAGGACAACTTGTGAAACAGATGCTATAGGAGCATTAGGGGAATTTTGAGGTCTAAAATGGGCCTCCTATGAAAAATGTACAACCAAAATAAACTTTATAAGGACCAATAGGATTCAAGATGATGATATCAACCATGGGGGATGATTCGTCATTTTTTGAGTAAAAAAGTAAAAAGATTAAAAAATAATAAAATAATAAAACTATTTTTTAAACTCGTATTTTCAACTTATCTCTATAAGGTTTACTTAAATTTTGAGCGGGAGTACTCTTTGAATGCAAAATTTAATTCCTCCCAAGGATTACCCATGTTGCATACTTTCGATGGACCCTACTACATGAAAAATGAGAAATACATGAAAAAACATGATTGCAATAACGTTTTTAATGTATTTCTCATTTTCGTGTAGTAGGGTCTATTGAAAGTATGCAACATGGGTACTCCTTGGATGAGGAATCAAATTTTTCATCCAGCGAGTGTTGCCACTCGAACTTTGAGTAAACCCATAGGGATATAAGTTGAAAATATGAGTTTACAAAATATTTTTTTCAATTTTTCCCTCTAAAATTTGATGTAATCTAATATTATTTTATTATTCCCATTATTATTTTATAATTTCCTTAGGAGGCCCTTTTTAGGCCTCAAAATTCCCCTAATGACTTAAAAATGGACAACTTGACGAATGTAGGACAATTCTTGGTCGACTGAGTTGGATAGATTAACATAAGACACAACCACAAGATAACAATAATTATATACCAATGCCTTTATATTTAATTAACCATCGACTAAATAGAAATACGTTATCCCAAGCATTTTATAAATATGGTTAAATTGACTATCATGATGATTAAATGTAAGCGCCCAAAACTACAACATATTTTAGCAATTTAAATAGCATGAAGAAAAAATGATTTTCTTCAATAACCCAGATCTAGAATTAATTATCTTTTTCCTATAGCCAATATAATTTTCAAAACATTAATCACACTTGACAATAGAGAAATCACTACCATGAAGTAAAACAAATGAAAGGGTTAATAAATTAAAATTATAATGGGCCATAGGTCACATTAAAATATTTAATGTGAGAGCCGAAGTCCTTTAATTTATTTCATTCTAAATTCTAAAGTTACTAAGAAAAATAAAATAGAATTTTTTAATGTTTACAATTTTTTTTAATGTTTTTAACGTTTTTCAAATGAAAAAAAAAAAAAATCAAAGTCATAAATGAGAAAAAAATATGTAAAATAAAAGTTAAATCAAATCAAAATGAATAAAAAAAGAAAACTCAAAAAAACAATCAAATTCTAAAAATGAATCTAATCAAAGCAAAGAAGAAAAATCAAACCTAAATCTAAACTAACTCATAACAATACAAATGAAAATAAAATGAAAGTTGAATGTGTTAATACTAACTAACTAAAACATAAGAAGTAATTAAAAAAAAACAAATCAAAATGTTTCTTTTTTGTGTTTGCAGATTTTGACGGCGGAAAGCTGGAAACCACAAGTTGAGGGAGAAAACTCTAGGTCAAGCAACGAGGGTTTGATGAAGGAGCAACGATGATAGGAATTCGAGCTCGAGCGAGGTTGTGAGGATGAGTTGTTGCAGGTTTGTGTGGAAGGTAGAAGGAAATGAGGGAAAGGAGACCATGCACAACTAGCAGCGGTTAGGGTTTAAGGCCAATTGTAGATGGAGAGGAGGGTTGTAAGCCGATGAGAAGAGACAACAATGGAGAATGATGCAGGTTGAGAGGAGGAAGGAGTTATAGCTAGGGGTTTGAGGATTAGTGAAGGTAGGTTTTGAAGGCAGAAGTTAAGGAATTAACTTGCAGTTCAATGGTGCATCGACAAAGGCGAGAAGGTGATGGAAAAAGAGATCTGAAATTTTTGAGAAAACCCCAAAATGAAGATAGTAAAAAAAAAGAAGTTTTCCAAAAATTTTGAAGGCTAAAAATGCAGCAAAATGGAGGCTCAATAGGGAAGTAGACAAACAAATGGTAGCAAAAAAAAACCAAAGAGAATTTCCAAAAAAAAATTGAATATTACATCAATATATATTTTGTGCTTTAGATTTCGCAGTGAAACCCTTGTAAAATTTCCAGATTAAAATTTTAAAACCCTTGGACTTCAAAAAAATGGATAATATGTCTGCGAAAATGATTTTGAGGCCAGATCTTGCCCTCTAGGGCCTAGATCTGGCTTCAAATCAAGCTCCTCTTTTAGATCTGCAACTTATACCTGAAAAAAAAAAACAACTAGAACCCAGATATACAAAAAAAAATAACCCGAAACCCAAGTCAGAAAACAAAAAAAAAACAGATCTATGCACAAGAATGGTAGATCTATCAGATATGAGGAGTATGATTCCAACTCCACTTCTATATCTGATAATATAAGGCTCTCAACAGCTAGATCTATCAATTTCCACACAAAAATTAAATTTTTAAATTTTAAAGGAGGTGCTTAATTTAAAATCCTTCATGTATCACACATAAAATCTTATGATAAGCCCAGAGCTAATTTCATTGGGCTCCTTCGAAAACATATATCAAGAGTTCGCTGGTCCAATTGAAAACTTCCCCTAACACTTGAGGATCTAAAAATCAATGTTTTCTTGCAAAACTCAATCTAGCCATCAAAATGGAGTGAAAAAATGATAACAAAATTCAGATAAATAGAGGTAGTTGCTATTACATTCAAAATTTAAATTATAATTTAAATGTCAACGACTGAACAAGATACCTGTACTCAAATCACTCTTCAGAAGCTATCATCAATGGCTAAAAAAGAAATTATGCATGAAAATAACACATCTTACAATATTTCCATGAAGAGTAACACCAGTAAAATTTAACCCCAAAGTCTTTCTTTATTATCGAGGAAACAAATTACACAAGAGATTTTTGCTTAGTGCACGACTCAAAAGTCGGATGGACCGATTGACAAATGACTTCCTATTTAAAGATAAATCCTCCAATGGCTAGTTTGAGTGATCCCCATCAAAGAAATCTTGACTTTTGATGAAGATTAAAATTTATTTCAATTTCATCCATCAAAATATTCAATTCTTGAGAAAATTTGAATTTTTCAATTAAACAGATTTTAATTAACTCAAAAATTATTTTTTTGAGGTAATTTCAACAAAAAATTGACTTTGACTTAATCCCCTGGGATCAAAGGTTTAAAATTTAGAAAAATAATTAATTTACCTTAGACCTTGGATATTTTTAAAATTTAATTTTTGAGGATTGATGAATTTTGCCTTTGGAGAATTTAAATTAACCTAAGGCCTAGAAATTATTAAATTTTTGGCTTAGGAATTTTATTAATTTTTGGCTAGAAAATTTAATTAATTAACCTATGAGGGGATCAATTATTTTCCCAACCCTCAAGACACTTTACATCATGATTTTCATATTTTTTACATCATAAGTTGGAAAACCCCTTTGTAATAGACCCTCACAACCTACCCATTTCTGTGACACAAACACAATCCAATAGACCAAGAACTTTGTAATAAAATAACCTAACAAAATAGTTATGATTATTTCCGAACTAATTTTACATAGAATCGATCTAGAACACTATTATTCACTTTAGATCCTAGCGGCAAGATCCATTCCAACTTTGGGGTAACATTGGAGGACAACTCTATCGACCATCAGAGAATGGATAGGTGAGAAAAAAAACCTCCTAGAATGGAGATCGTCACTATAAAAGTAGGTTTGCCTAGGTCGTTACATACGTGACACAGATCTGCTGAGATTATTTACATTATACACATGTAGAAAGGATTTACATAACATTTTGGAAGTCAAGCAGATGATGATAGCTGGACTGCATGGACACATCGATCAAGTGATATCCCTTTTGTGAAAAAAGAGGGTGTACTGCTATGGGCCGTTGACACGTAGTGGTCAACATCTCACTCTACCTGGGGACACGTTGCTACACTAGAGGAATGTGAGAATCTAAAATTTTCATCCATGAAACAAACAAGATAACATTATTAGCATCCATCCAAAAATCATCATATAATATTAAGCACAAGAAAGATATAAGCTCTTCATTTATTAACTATCCTAATAACATGAAAAACACAAATCTAACTACAAAATAAAATACTTAAATAAGAGGGTATATGGTTATAAATACAACACAAATATGCCCCATGGCATCAGATGCGTTCAATATAGTTCATACTAAGCATTTGCCTACTTTCAGGCAAATCTGTTGGTTTTTTCTTGAATGTGCCATGTCCAATCTTGCATACAGTAGGACTTTTTCCTAGCTAAAAATCAAGCTACTCATGGCCATCAGATGGATCAAACCTATTTCTTATTCTCTTTCTCTTGCGCTTTTTATTTGTGGTAGGTTGTGACGTTGATGATGATGTGGTCAACAAACAACTTCCTTCTTGATCCGAAAAACGCTCATATGGAAAATTTTGAATGTTCAAGACTTTTGTGAACTGCGCTTCTTTATGAACCTAATCTGTTATGACTAGTGGATATAGAAAGTAAGCATCAACCTAATTCTTATCAATTTCCAATTTATCTAGATCACCTTCAACTAGCCACTTTTCAATGGAACAAATGACCTCCTCATAATAAGATGGAGCTTGTTGCAGTAGACAAGGAGGCTTATGATCTGTTGACATTTCCTTATTTCTTTCATCCTCTCACCGATGCTGAAATTTCCATATCTGTATCTTTTCCATTACTTGCAACTTATTCTGAAGAGTGATCTTTTCGATTGTTGTGACATCCATCTGGTTATGGTGTTCAACCTTCATAGCATTGACTTCCTTAGCATGATTTTCCTCTATGGTCAATAAATTATTTTGAAAACATATATGATGAGGCTCCATATCTTTTATTACTTTGTCATGATCTACTTTTATGGTAACCAAGCAATTTTGCATAGATTTGATTTCTCTGTCATGATTAGCTTTCATGGTTTCCATTTCCTTAGCATGTTTTTTCTCTCATGAGAAGTAAATAGTTTTGAATGGAAGTCCTTTCTTTTTCATGAGCTTCTTTCATGGCCTCCATTATTTTGTTATGATTTACTTGAATAGTACTCATTTCTTTCGCATGATGACTCTGCATATTGGTCCTCATAACATCCATATTCTGAGAACACTTTTCTACTATGGTGGCTACATTATCAGAGTGTTTAATTTTCATGATATTCATCTCCTCATCACATTTTTCCAGCTGGGCGTACAAAGTTCTCATATCCTTGGTGTAATTAGCAACAAATTTTTCTTGATTAAGCTCCATATTTTTTACCATCTCTTTTCTTACTGAGTTACATGTGTTTAACCAGCTTCTTTAGTTCTTATATAAGATGATTATCATTTTCCCTTTCATTGTTGATGCTAATTTGACAACTTGTTCCTATTTTTCCACTATCTTGGATTCATCTTGTAACAGTACAAGTGGATGGAACATTTTGATATGGACAACTGTCTTGAAATATTTCATTGGTAGTTGGATCCTTTACAAGATTTCTTTCATCCTGTTGCATAGTACTAGGGGCATAAGGTGAGCCACCTTGATCTCCATATCTATCTTTAAAAACATTGATGATGTCTTGTAAAGAAGTGAAAGAATTTTCAGGACAATTATGAAACCAATTCAAAACATCACCCTCTAAAGAAAAGGAAAATAAATGCATCTTGACATATTCATATTTATATTGTGAAGAAAGACAATATTTGATTATTATATGAGTAACCCTAGAGATATGCTTTCTAGCAGTGGATGAATCACCACCCGAGAACAAAGGAAATTTATGAATGGCCTCTTCTGGCATATCATGGAGAAAGTTAGTAAAATGACATGGGGCAAATAGGTCATCCATGATGAATTTCTTAAAGGGATAAGGAGGGATCAAATGGATTCTAGAGAGAGATCCCTACTCAAGAAAATCAAGAGATCCAGAAGAAGCGAGCTTCTAGTAGAAATCCTTGTAAGAAATGAAATAAGTGGAGTCGCCACTTGAACATGAATCTAGGTCTAAGATCCAAAAGGAAAAAACTGAAATGTTAGTCAGGGACAAACAAATGGATATAAGGGAAGGTTTCTTGTCTGAGAAATAATGGATGAATAAGTGGATTCACCACCCAAACAAGAAACAAACCGAAATGTCCAGGTGCTAAAAGTGTAGATGAAACAATTAATGAGATGACGAAAGATAAAGCGATGAAAATATCAAATCATTCTAGGAAATGTTGTCTTTCTTGATGGGCTAATGAATGGCGGGAAAGATTAGATTATTAGAAAAATGTCATGAGGACCAAGGACAGAAAAACTCTATCCCCAACAACGGCGACAAAAAATATTGTCACATAAAGTGTCTAGGCACCACGAAAACACTCAGAGTAAGGTTTGTCACTCTAATCCTTACTCAATCCATTTAGAATTTCTCCTACACAATTCAAGAGAGGTAGTCTTGAGGGTGAATGAATGAGGATAACCTATGAAACACAAGCTCTAGGATACTTAAATATGGACAACTTGATGAATGTAGAACAAATCTTGGTCAATTGAGATGGATAGATTAAAATAAGACACAACCACAAGATAACAATAGTTATAGAATAGTTCCTTTATATTCAATTAACCATAGATTAAATAGAAACAAGTTATCCGAACAATTTATAAATATGGTGAAATTGACGATCATGATGATTTAATGTAAATGCCTAAAGTTGCAATATATTCTAGCAATTTAAATCCCATGAAGAAAAAATGATTTTCTTCAATAATCCAGATCTAGAGTTAATTATCTTTCTCCTATAGCCAATATAATTTTCGAAACATTAATCGCACTTGACAATAGAGAAATCACTACCACTAAAGGACACCAAGAAACTTTAAATTAACAATTTAATTATTCCTTAGATAATTAATTTAATGTGATAAATGAATAAGTAAAATAAATAAAAGGGTGAATAAATTAAAATTGTAATGGGCCATAGGCCAAATTAAAATATTTAATGTGAGAGCCCAAGTACTTTAATTTATTTCATTCTAAATTCTAAAGTTAGTAAAAAAATTGAATTTTTAAGTTTTTAAGATTTTTAAATTTTGAAATTTTACAAATATTTATGTTTTTTAATGTTTTCTAATGTTTTTTAAATGAAATTAAAAGAAATCAAAGTCATAAGTTAAAAAAAAAATGTAAAACAAAAGTAAAATAAAATAAAAATGAACTAAAAAAAAAAACCCAAAAAAATGAAATTTTAAAAATGAATCTAATCAAAGCAAAGAATAATAATCAAACCTAAATCTAAACTAACTCATAACAATACAAATGAAAATAAAAGGAAATTTTCATGTGCTAACCCTAACCAACTATAACATAAGAAGTAATAAAAAAATTGAAATTTTGCTTGTTTTGTGTTTGCAAGTTTTGACAACAGAAAGATGGAAACCGCAAGTCGAGGGAGAAAACTCTGGGTCGAGCAGCGAGGATCTTTTGAAGGACTGACGATGACAGTAGTTCAAGCTCGAGCGAGGTTGTGAGGATGATTTTTTGCAGGTTTCTGTGGAAGGGAAAAGGCAATGAGGGAAATGGGACAACGCATAGGTAGCAACAGCGAGGGTTTAAGGCCAAACATAGATGGAGAAAAGGGTTGCAAGCTAATGAGAAGGGACAATGATGGAGATAGATGTAGGTTGAGAGGAGGAAGGAGTTATAACTACGAGTTTGAGGAGTAGCAAAGGCAGGTTTCAAAGGTAGTAGTTAAGGTATTAACTTGCAGGTTGATGGGGACGCGAGAAAGGCAAGAAGGTGATGGAAAAAGAAATCTTAAATTTTCCAGAATACCCCAAAATGCAAACAGTAAATTTTTTATTTTTATTTTTTTTAATTTTTGAAGGGGAAACTGGCAGAAAAATTGAGGCTTAATACGACAACAGATAGAAAAATTGTAGCAAAGAAAACCTAAGACAATTTCCTAGAAATTTTTGAATATTACATCAATAAATTTTTTGTGCTTCAAATTTGGAAGTGAAAACCTTCTAAAATTTCCAGATTAAAATTTTAAACCCTTGTATTGCAAAGAGTTGGATAATATCCCTATAAAAATTATTTTGAGGCTATATCTTAGCCACCAGGGCCTAGATCTGCCTTCAAATCAAACTTCTCTTTCATATCTGCAACTTGTACCTGAAAACAGAAACACCTAGAACCTAGATATACAAAAGAAAAAAACCTAGAAACCCAAGTCAGAAAACCAACAAAAATAATAATTTATAGATCTATGCACAAGAATGGTATATCTATCAGATATGAGGAGTATGAGTCCAACTCCGCTCACATATTTGATAATATAAGGATCTCAACAGCTAGATCTATCAATTTCCCACACAAAAATTATATTTTTAACTTTTAGAGGTGCTTAACTTAAAACCCTTCGTGTATCACACATAAAATATTATGATGACCCTAGAGATAATTTGGCTAACCTCCTTAGAAAACATAGATCGAGAGTTGGATGGTCAAACTAAAAAATTCCCCTAATGCCCGAGGATCTAAAAATCAATATTTTCCTACAAAACTCAATCTAGCCATCAAAATATAGCAACAAAATGATAATAAAATTCAGATAAATATTGATACCTGCTATTATATTCAAAATTTAAATTATCATTTAAACTCAAGCAACTGAGCAAGATATATGCACTCAAATCTCTCTTTAGAAACTATCATCAATGTTTAAAAAAAATTATGCATGAAAACATCACATCTTACAGTATTTCCATGAAGAGTAACACTAGTGAAATTTAACCCCAAAGTCTTTGTTTATTATCCAGGAAAAACATTACACAAGAGCATTTTTCTTAGCACATGACTCAAAGGTCATATGGATCGATTGACAAATGACTTCCTATTTAAAGATAAATCTACCAACGGCTAGCTCGAGTGATCCTCATCAAAGAAATCTGAACTTTTAATGAAGATTAAAATTTCTTTTAATCTCATCCGTTGAAATATTTAATTCTTGAGGAAACTTGAATTTTTCAATTAAATCCATTTTAATTAACTCAAAAAATTATTTTTTTGAGTTAATTTACCCAAAAATTTGACTTTGACTTAACCCCCAGGGATCAAAGGTTTAAAATTTAGCAAAATAATTAATTTACCTTAGTTTTGAGATCTTTTCTGATTTAATTTCTTAGGACCGATGAATTTTGCCTTTAGAGAATTTAAAATTATCTAGGACCTAGAATTAATTAAATTTCTGGCTTATGATTTGAATTAATTTCAGGCCAGAAAATTTAAATAATTAACTTATGAGGGGATAAATTAGTTTTCCAACCCTCAAGACACTTTACATCATGATTTTCATATTTTTTACATCGTAAGGGGGGAACCCATTTGTAAGACACCCTCACAGATTACCCATTTCTGCGACACAAACATAATCCAACAGGCCAACCAATTTGTAATAGAATAACCTAACCAAATAGTTAGTATTATTCCGAAATTACTTTTAGAACAATAAGATTCACATAAGATCTTAGCGATGAAACCCATTCCATCTTTGGGGTAAGACTGGAGGAAAACTCTATCGAACATCAGGGAATGGATTAGTGAAACAAAAAACCTCCTAGAATGGAGATCATCGCTAGAAAAGTAGGTTTACCTAGGTCGTTACATACATGACACAAATCTACTGAGATTATTTACATTATACACATGCATAAAGTGTTTACATAACATCTTGGAAGTCAAGCTAATGATGATAGCTATACGGCATAGACACATTGATCAAGTGCTATCCCTTTTTCGAAAAAAGAGGGTGTATTACTATGGCCTGTTGACGCATAGTGGTCAACAGGTTCTATTCCAGTTTTTGTTTCAGAGAGACACAATGGTCATCACTATTATCATCCTTATAAGAGGAGTGAGAAGCAATAATTTCTAGATTATTTTAAGAAGTCCAAGCCTCCTACCTTTGATGGAGAGTTGAAGAAGCCATAAGATGCAAAAGCATGGTTACTTGGGATGAAGAAGTTCTTTAAGATGCATGATTATTTAGAGAATATGAAAGTTAGGATAACGATTTTCAGCCTCAAAGGGAAAGAAGATATCTAGTGGGAAGATATGAAGTGCGTTAGAGGTATCAAGATAGAGTATTTCAATTGGAATGATTTCAAGGGAATTTTTAGAAAGTACTTTTCTTAGAGTAGTATGATGGAAAGGTTAAGGACTCTTATGAGTTGAGGATGGGTTTTATGACAGATGAAGAGTACATGACTAGTTTCTCGAAGTTGTTGAGGTAAGTACCATATCTTAACAATGAGAAGATAATGGTTCAAAGTTTCATCAATGGGTCACCTTTAGCATGCAAGGATCGGATTATCTATGATGAGCCTCAGTCATTGGAGGAAGTCATCCAAAAGTTGAAGCATTGTTATGAGTAGTCTAAGTGTAAGTTTGAGCCTAAGCATCATTGGAAAGGTAATGATAATATTAAGTGGAACTGGGATAAGAAGTGACGAATACCTCGGGATGTAGATAACAAGGAAAATGTGGCACCTTACAAGAAGTTAAATGTATTTGACACAAGACACAGGTCTCAACCTGAGGAGCATAAGAAGGGTTATGGCAAGAAGCATTTGCAGTGTTGGACTTGTGGTGGAGAGCATCACAAGAGATATTTTCCACAACATTAGGGTGACAGACCTTAGATCTATAGTGCTCAGGAGGAATAGACAGTTGGAGATGTTGGAAAAAGCATTCCTTCGATTTATGCAGTAGTGGATAATACGTAGGCTTATCATTAGACATCTGTTATCGATATGGAAGGTAATCTTTGTGATCAAGTTGTTTCCATTTTGATTAACCCTTAATCTAACTATAGCTATACCAGTACTGACCTAGTGGATAAGTGTGGCTTGAATAAGGAAGTGCATGCAAAATCTTGGTTCGTGTTGTTGGCTACAGAGACCAAGGAAAGAGTTCATCATTATGTGAGATCTTGTTCATTTGATTTGAATAGCATGTTTACATTAGCACATCTGAATTTGCTTCCTTTAGGTTTATACGGTATGATTTTTGGCATCCATTAGTTGTACATTCATAGGACTAAGGTATGTTTCTATGATAAGGTTATTGAGTGTGTGGATGTTGATAAGGAAGGAAGAATCTTACAGGGAAAGAAGAAGCCTACATCAGTGAGAATGGTTACAACTACATAGGAAGAGCACAATAGCGGTGGAAGGGATGTGTATTATTTTCAATTCATATTTCTAGTAACCAAGGGAAGGATGTTGACGATGTTGAAGTCTTGAAGAGGTATCATATTTTCCAACAGTTTTAGGATGTGTTTCCTACATAGATTTCAGATTTAGTTCCTCATAGGGAAGTGGAATTTTCTATTGAGTTGATGTCAGGAGCATCACCAACATCAAAGGCACCATATAGGATGAGCACTCGAGAGTTGGTAGAATTGAAGTTACAACTTAAGGAAATGCTTGATAAAGGATATATAAGGTGAAGTGTGTCACCCTGGGGTACACCAATGTTGTTTATGAAGAAGGACAGTACTCTAATATTATGCATTGATTATAGGCAGTTGAATAAGGTAATGATCAAGAACATGAAGCATTTGTCATGGATTGACTATTTGTTTGATAAACTAAAGGGAGAAATGGTGTTTTCAAATATTAATTCAAGATCAAGATATCATTAGGTTCACATCAAAGAAGAAGACATTTACAAGACTACATTCCATATCAAGTATGAGCATTATGAGTTTGTGGTGGTTCCTTTTGGTGTTACTAAAGCTCTAGCTACTTTCACATGTTTGATAAACATTGTATTGCATCCTTATTTGGAAATGTTTGTGATAGTATTCATTGATGACATATTGATATATTCTAAGAGTGAGGAAGAGCATGCAAAGCACCTGGAAATAATATTAAGATTTTTGGGAGAGAATCAGTTGTATTCCAAGCTTAGCACCTAAAATTTCCTTCAATGTAAGGTTAATTACTTGGGACTTTTTGTTTCCAAGGAAGGTATAGCAGTGGACCCAAGAAAGATTAACGCTATCATGGAGTTGCCAACTTCTAGGAATGTGGATGAGGTTAGATCATTCATGGGACTAGTCAGTTATTACAGGAGGTTCATTAGGAACTTATCATAGATTAGTTATCTTATTACATCCTTGTAGTGAAAAGGAAAGAAGTTAGAATGGACAAAGGAGTGTGTAGCAAGTTTGAGAAGTTGAAGAATTTGCTTACAAATGCTTTAGTGTTGAGGATTGTAGATCATGATAAAGAGTTCATGGTATGCAAAGATGCTTGCAAGGAAGGAATTGGTGGAGTCGTGATGCAAGAAGGGTAGGTGTTATGTTATGATTCAAGGAAGTTGAATGAGCATGAGCATAACTATGTGATCCATGATATTGAGTTGGGAACTATCATTCATGCATTGAATATGTGGATACATTATCTTCTTAGCAAGAGGTTCCTCTTGGTGAGTGATCATAATGGGATGAGGAATTTGTTTGACCAACCTAATATGAATCCCAGGTAAGCTAGATGGTTAGCTACCCTCAGTGAGTTTGACTTTGATATCATACACATTAAGGGCAAGGAGAATAGGATTACATATGCTCTTATTAGGAGAGTTCCGGTGAATCATATCGCAGCAGTGAGTTCTTATGGGACAGATTTGCAGGAGCATATCTTGCAGGAAGGACAAAATTATGACAAGTATAAGTAGTTTAAGCGCAAGTTAGAGAAGTAGGGTGAAGGTGATAGGCATGAGGAGTATCACCTCGCGGTAGATGGATTGGTAAAATTCAAGAACATATTTATGTGTCGGATAGTAATGAGCTCAATAATTTTATCTTGGGGGAGTTTCATGTCAAGTCGTATTCAAGTCACCTCGGATATCATAATACATTGATAGAAACTAATAATTTATATCATTTGATGAATTTGTAGAGAGAGGTGATTCAATATGTTGCAAAATGTCTGTACTATCAGTAGGTAAAAGTAGTGTAAGCACCCAACAGGTTTATTGCAACCAATTTTGATTCCATAATGGAAATGGGAAGTCACTTCCAATGATTTCATTAGAGGTTTATCAAGGACATCGAAGAAGCATAATTCCATCATGGTTTTGGTTGAAATAATGAGTAAGGTAGCTCACTTCATTGTAGTTAAGTCTACAAATTCAAATAGTGAGGTAGCTCATATCTCCATCAGGGAGATAGTCAGATTGCATGGTATTCAAATGAAGATCATATCAGACAGAGATGCCAAGTTCAATTCTAGGTATTAGAAGGTGTTCTTTGCAAACTTGGGGACAAAGTTGGCTTTCAATATAGCTTATCATCTCTAGATAGATGGATAGATAGAGAGGGTCAACAATATTCTTGAGGACATGTTGAGAATGTATGTCATGCATCAACAGTGGAAGTGAGAAGAGTATTTTTCACTGGTCGAGTTTTCATATAAAAATGGGTATCAGGAATCCTTGAGGATGAGTCCATTTGAGGAAATTTATGGCTAGAATTCTAATACTCCTATCACCTAGAGTGATCCATTGAACAAGTCGATAATTGGACCAAATATGTTGGTTGTGATGGAATGGAAAATATAGGTTATTGAGAGGAATTTCAATGCAGCACAGGCTAGGAAGAAGAGTTATGTAGATCAACATAGAGCATTCAAGGAGTTTTAGTTTAGGGAGCATGTGTATTTGTGCACCAAGCCCAAGAAGATGTCCTTGATGATTGGATCATGTGCCAAGTTGGAACCTTGGTATTGCAGATCTTTTGAGATCCTTAAGAGCATTGGACAATGTCCTATAGACTTGCATTGTCGCAAGAGTGAAATTCAATGATGTTTTCCATGATTCATTACTTAATAAGTATGTACAGGATGTTGGTCATGTGATTGATTGGCCTATATTGGAGGTGGAACTAGAGAGATAATTCTAGCCAGAGCCATAGTGCATTTTGTAATGGAAAAATCTCATGCTCTAGAACTAAGAAATTAAGCAAGTTAAAGTGCAGTGGAAACACTTTGGGCCCGATGAAGCTAAATGGGAGATGGTTGATTAGATATGGTTATATATCCCTATTTATTTTTTGATTTATCATATGTGTTTTATTTATGTGTTTTTATTGACGATTATGCATATGTCTAGAGTATATACTGCAATTTGTTGTGTTATAAAGTTCCAACAAGAAGTGCGTTGTAAATACAACATCAATTTGTGTTATAAAGCTCCAATGAGTAGTATGGTGTTCATGTTTTATGTGTTTTAGTATGATGTAAATTTTGCATTGAACTAGGTTATAAAGCCCCATGGGCAGCATGTGTTTTTTGGTTATAAGCGTCATTTAACACCGAGGATGGTGTTCCCCCAAGGAGGAGGGGTTTGTAATAGCCCTTGCTTGATTTTTCATTTAAATAAAATAAGACCAAGGTCATGGGACATGTATTCCAAGATGAATTTTTGGAAAAACATAGTGATGGGAATCATTTATGATTAACTAATGGCTATGGAAATTGGGAAAGGCAAGAGGCAATAATTGGCATTTCATTTATGAAATTAAAGGAAAATAGGAGAAAAGGAAGGTGAAGAGACAATTATTTACATGCAAGGGCAATCAGAGGAAAAATGAATGGAAATGAAGAAAATAGAGGCATAAATGATAAAAAGGCATTAGAAAATTAGTTCACACCTTTTTTCAGTGTGAGCTTTTGTTAGTTCAGTTTTGGAGATCTCCTCTCATACTCTCATTATCTCATACTCTTGCACACTTAGAGCATTCTTGGAGCATGCTTGGAGCACTCTATTATTCACTTGGATTTGGAGAAAGAAGGCAAAGGAAAGCAAGGAGCATAAGGAAAAAGTTGGATCAAAAACTACAACTAGATTCCTTTACAGGTAACAGGCTGCATGCGTGATTTCCTTGTTGATTTTTGGATGCATGGTATATGCGTGTGATTCTCTACTTATGTGTTGTCATTTTCCTCGATATTTTTCTAGATTGATTGTGGTTTTAGCCTTGCCTTGCCATTTCTTGGATAGCCATGGTGTTGTGGGTTTTTCAATTTGTTTTTATGATCGATTCTCAATTTCCCTATGGATGTGGGTTGGCACAAATTCTCTAAAATCCCTGGAATAGCCTAGGTTGAGTTACTAGTTCCTGGAGCTATTGGTTGGTACAAACACTATGGAGCCCTTGGTGGGTTGAGTTATTAGTCCCTAGAGCCATGGTTGGAACAAACACTCTAGAGCCTTGGAAGGATTTGTGTTTAGATACTATTTCCTAGAGCTCTGGATAGTTTGGGTAGAGACCGATCTGGTTGATGTTAGTGATTTCCAAACCATAGAGGTGGAATCACTGTGGATGATGGTTGAGGTGGTTTGGCCTCTGGAAGACCTGGATTGGTTTTATTTTTTTTTATTCCATGGTATCCCACATTCATGCTTAGAATATGGCACGGTTGACTAAAAGAGAAATTTGGTTCAACCCAATCTATGATTGGGTGGTACATGGAAGTCACTAACTTGGTTAGAATTTTCATATGTTAATAAGTGTTATTTGCATATTGTGATTTATGAGGACTTGTACTAGTTATAATGTTGACATTATGGTTGATTTGCCATGGTATCAATGTTGGTTATTTGTTGGTTGTATCTTGGTTACATGATGTATGTTAGCTATGGCTCTTTTCATGATTTGTTAAGTTATCAAATGGTTGATGTATACATGGACTAGCAAGTGTTGTTGCATCTAGCTAGAGAGTGTTTAGAACCTTCTTAGTGATTCTAGGATGAAGACTATTATTTTATGATTAGATATGAATTCATGAATTGTAGCTTACATGTTTTCCATATGTTTGATGAAAATTTTGTTATGGATTAAGTTGTCTATGTCAAGTTCTTGCTTCAAGTTTGAGTGTTTGGCATTTTTATCATGTAAAATATGATTATGTAAAGTTATAGGTAATTCTGTGTAGTGGTCTAGAGGTTGTCCTGAAAAGGTGGCATAGATTTCAGGACCACGTGCTGAGATATGAATAATTTAGGCCATAACCGCATGGGAGGAGGCTTTTGCATGCAGCTGGATGCCTATATCCATACCCTTGCCTTGTTATGTATGTAGTTAGGGTGCTAGGTCAGAGAAAAAAGGTTCAAACTAAGGGATTAATCTCCTGGGGTGGTTGTTTAGCTCTTGAGTGATTTGTAGTCCCTGTAAGATGTCAATATGTGTTAATTTTATAGGCTCCACTTCCTTAACGAGAACTTGGAGGATGGGTTGAGCATTTCCATAATACCAAGCATATTATTTGTTTTTATAAAACCAAAATATTAGCCTCTGCCCCCTTCCACTCCAACTGTGTCATTAGGGAGGCCCTAAAAATCGTAAAACATCCTAACAACTTTAATCAATAAGATAAATATCAGTGAAGCCATTCACAAAATCCCACCATCCATTTCTTATCTTCTAAACATTTTTCCTCTAATATAAGTTCAAACCCTAAGCCCCATCCCCCTCTCTTCTTCCTCTCTATCTCTTTCTTAGTTTCATATACTTTTCTCCTCAACCCTCTTTTATTATGCTTATTACTATTATTATTATTATTATTATTATTTGACGCTTAGCATCCTTAATTAATATTACTCCTTATTTTACCTTATTCCTTTCTCATTTTTATTCTAGTTATATTTTATCTTCCCATCTTAATCATATTGTTTTATATCTTAATTTAACCAAGTCATTCTCATTACCATTATTTTAATAATATTTTTCTAAGTAAAATTTTAATAATATATTTTATTAGATTTTGCTAATACTTAATTGTAATTATGAGAACAACTTTCAAATATCTATAAGTATTCACTAAAAATTTTATGAAGATGATATAAGAAACAAAAATATTTTTTATGAAATTAAATGTACGGAATGGTTAAGAACAAAGAAGGAAATAGAAAGAAAATGAAGAGAGAAAGGAAGAAAAGGAGCCAGATGGGAAAGAAAGGACTTAAAATGGTTTAGAATTAATATCGAAGGGATCATATTTAGGGGACAAGAAATGGATAGTGGTTTCCAAGAATGAATTAAATAGTATCCATCTTCTCGATTAAAGTTGTTATGATGTTTTTCAATGTCTGGGGATTCCCTATTGACACATTTGGATTGAAAGGGGAAAATGGCTAGGATTTTGGTTTTATCATAACAAATAAGGTTCTTAGTATTATGGGAGTGCTCAGAGATGGTGGATTTATCAATGTGGTTATCGTACATGTCAACCCTATGTTCTTTGAGTCAAGCTTTGTAGGATATACCAGTTTTCCCTATGTATCAATTTGCATAGGAGAAAGGGATTGCATACACTCTGGGACCTAGCATAGGGTTATTCTTGTCCTTGGCTAATTTTAAGATCTAGATAAGATTTTTTTGGGGTTTGAAAAAGGTCTTGATTTTCTTTTTGGATAGATGATTAGTAACCCATTGAATGTAGGGACGAGTTACTTTGGCTAGGGTATTTAGAAATCTAGCGCATAGCAACTATGTGATTTTTCTTCTATAGGTAACTACTTGTGAGTGCCTTTTAATTCTTTAAATTAGGATCTTCCTTTACTTAGGTTATTAGTATTATTCTTCATCAAACAACTACCAATGTATAAACCATAAAGAGAAAAGAGACAGAATATAGGCTATCAACTAGGGCGAAAACCTCTCCCACTTGAGAGGAAAACCCAAACAAATTCTTCTTCTTATAGAGATTCCAATTGATTAATACGAAAACCAAGAACCTTCACCTATCTTCCACTCTAATACCAAGACACAAGATCCTTAGTCAATGAAGTCAACCTTATGCTCCTTCCTCCTTCTCAACTTCTTCTTCAACCTTGGATTTATTCTACTTTAGACCTTCGACCTTCTTCCACTTCAACTCCTTAGGAGGAGTTCACTTCTCCTTGGATTCTACTACTGCAATAAACTTCTCCTCTCCTCAACCTTTATTGTTGTAATAGACTCCTTCTCATCCTTTACTACTATAACAAACTTCTAGAGCATAGAGGGGTTTTCTGCTTTTAAAATAGTCCCATAAAGTACCCTAAGAACCTCACTCTTATTCTTCCTTATTGCATAGGTTGGGAGGCTCATCCTTTTACCCATTTCAAAATTCTATTTCATATCACTGTTTTTCCTAAATTCCGTCTGGGAAGTGATGTCGAGCAGCCCTATTTATAGTTGTTTCATCCTTAGATAAGTGGACAAGAAGAGGGTGAGCCGACATGTTTGTTTAGAGGAGATAATTAGTTCCACTTTGAAGTTGACTTGAGGTTAACATCTATGCTTGCTATTGGAGGGTTACTTGACATTTTCATTGAATCATATATAAATATAATATGCCCAAGAAGAGTCCTTCATACTTGACTCAAATTATCTTGTATGACTAGATGATAAATCCTAAAGGCTCAGAATTGGAGCGATTAATAAAAATAAAATTCATTTCTCATGAAACCCATGAGAGAAGCATTACTAATAATTTTATTTTTATTCTTTTCATCAATTACACAAAATCATATTTCCACATTTCATTATGAAGACAAAACCTAGTTACATTTTTCAACACTCCCTCTTAACTAGGGACATATTAATAATGGTACTTGGTCATTCTCCATCTAAAGAATTTCTCATAAGAAGAGTCAGATTGGTAACCCATCTGTTTATCATCATATTAATGAGAATTCTCATATATATAAAGGACTTGACTAATAGCTCTATCTCTCCATGAGATCTGAGCAAAATGATGGCAATGCCAATGATGTATAGACACCGTCATCATCGTCTCTCTCAGAACATACCTCACCAGGGTTCTCAATGTGTGTTCCACCAAAACTATTGTTATCTTTGATTCCCATTCCTCAAAGAATATCAGTCCTCTATGACTACTCTTATCTTAGATTCCCTAACACATCCTAAAAGAGCATCAAATGCCATATTCTTACCCAATCCTCCATTTTGTATTCATAAGTGAAGACAAAAATGATGTGTCTATCTATCCCTCTTAATTAGGGAGGACATATATATTCCAATAAAGGAATCTACTCATTAGACAGAAGGAATGTATCTAAGATCCCCCTTGACTAAGAAATTTCCAAGTAAGAAACTTGTCTCCAAGCTCCCTCTTAATTCAATACGTACATCAACTCCTCAAGAGGAGAGGATGGGACAACTAGCTGCTTGAATAACTCCTCTTCCTCATGTCATGAATTTATTTTCATTATCTAGGAGTCTTCATGATTGGGACTTATACATAGGGCACCGACCACCCATCACATACGTCCTGCAGTTAGCCATGTCATCATCGAAAAGTGATCCATCAATACATATATGGCCTTCATTCGTGCCATGTTTACTTGAGGATCTTTCATCCTACTACAGGTGCATTGGTGCTAGAAGACATCCATAGATCTTCCTTTGGAAGCCCTACATAAACCAATCCACATATTTGTAAAAATAAATAAATGAACATTAAAACCAAAATTACCTTTTTGATGTTCTTTCATCATGACATATTCTAGTTCACATCATCATCCTGCATACATATGGACACATCTCCCAAAGATATATATATTGTCAAGGGTATCTTTCGTTTTTAGACTTCATCAGAGTCTTCATATCTTCCATGGAGATATCCTAGTCAAATCTTCTTGTTATTTTAGATTTTGGTCGACTTTACCATGGTTGCATATTCCATGATATCTTCCTTCCTTTCTTCACAGATTTCATTCCTAGTAGATTCCAATCAAAGTTCCTCAATTGTAGTCAATCACCTCATACTTCATATGAGGACATATTAAGTTGATTTCATCTAGTGAATGTATGACCCATGCATTCATGCATCCCTTTGAGGGACGATATCATTTCTTTTGATCATGCTCTTAAGATAGAGCATTGGTTCATGATATCTACAACCATATGGCATGACTTTCACAATATCAAATGTAAGCATACATACCCCCATCTTTTTCGTTGGGTCATCTAGACTTCCTACAACCACTTCCTTGATTGAAAGAGATTTAATCCCTTGATATTCTTCACTTTTATGTCATCATACCATCATCCCATGAATTACACAAGTTTGAAATTATTTATGAAACACTTTCTTCCATTCATGATCGGTGAACCTTTCAATGAATATTCCATCAAAGAATCTTGAGGATCTAAAGTATCCCCATCAGCAAATGTTTCCATTTGACATATGTATCATGAATCTTATACTAGATGAATTTGTCACTTGTGCTTTCAATGATATTCTCAAGAGTTATATCCTTGACTTCCATGGATTTTAACCATCTTTCATGCTTTTCTATGATGATTTCCCGAGCTCTTGCTTTAAATGCTTTTATTATGCCTTGATGCATAATTATTTTACTTAGTGAATCATGATAGCCTTATCTATTACTTCCTCCTCCTTGGATTCCTTATTTTCAACTTCCTCCACTTCCTTGGTGATGTGGGCTTCTTCTCTTCCTCTTTTTTTATTATCTTTATTTATCTTAGTACAATCTCTCCTATAGTGCACATATTGTTGACACCCATAGCATTGTATTTTAGCCATGTTCTTCTTCCTTTTCTGAGGAAAAAACTTTCCAAATTGTCCCTTTATTTTTGTCATTATAGCATAAGCTTGATTTTGTTCATCTTATCCCACATCAGATTTGGCCTTTAGTATAGATTCTTCAATCTTGCATATTGACCATAGATCCTAGAATGGAGTGTAGGTTTTAACCCCATATAGAAACTACCTGTATACAAATTATAAAACATAGAAAATAAGAAATGAGAGAGAATAACACATAAAACACATACACACAGAGATTTTCCCCTGCATCCCAAAATCGGGACTACCAGATTGGTTTTTCATTATGATCCTTTCAATGTTACAATACATATTTATACATGCCAAAGCATCCAATACCATGGACCAAAAACCATTGCATCCAAAACCATGGACCGAAAACGATCGTGTCCAAAACCATGTGTGAATTCATGAAAAAAACCATAGGTAAGCTTGCCCAACCTAATATAGGGTTCAAAAACAAAATCTTCCAGGGCTCTGCCTTAGACCCCATAGAGTGGGGTTACCTGCACCTGTAAAACCCCTTTTCATCGCCCCTGTTAAGCAAACAACCCAATGAAGGGGGGACTTTGCTCCCCTTCTAACCCCCCGGTTAACTACGTGGGCTAGTCGTGGAAAGAATATAACACAACCAAACATTCTCCCACATGTTGTTTTCCTTCCACAGGGGGCCACAAGAGATATTAGCCATTTATTCACCCCTGCAACGCCCATTGTTTCTCTACACCAAGAGAACTTCTTAGAGCTCACAGATTTTTTCAATGCATCTGCAATATTCTTCAAAGTGTCCACCTTTTCCAGCAACACCTTTTTGTGTTTTATCATATCTCTGACAAAGTGATACTAAACATCAATGTGCTTTGTCTTTGAATGATATGCAGGGTTCTTTTCCAAGAAAATTGCACTTTGGTTGTCACAATCTATCCTTATAGCTCCCTGTCCTAACCCCATACTTGAACACAATCCCTTCAACCAAACTGCTTCCATGCTTGCATGAGTGGCTACGATGTATTCTGCCTCTATAGTTAATAGTGCCATTAGAGATTATTTCTTACTCATCCAACTGACTGCACCTCCAAATAGGTTTAACACATAGCCACTTGTAGATCTTCTTTGATCCAGATCTCTAGCCTAGTCTGCATCAACAAAGTCATGAATATCCAACACTCTATGTAATCCTGGTCTTCCTCGATAGCACAAACCATAATCACCAGTGCAACACAAATACCTGAGAAACCGCTTCATTGCTATCCAGTTCTCCTTCCCTGGTTTTGACATAAACCTGTTCAATACTCCCACTGCATGTGCAATGTCTGGTTATAGACCATCACATACATCTAGCTACTAGTTTCACTTGCATATGGAACATGGGACATGTCCTCTTCCTCTTCTTGTGTCTTGGGACACCATTTAGTAGATAACTTTACACCTACATGAATAGGAACCTTCATTGGTTTACAATCTTGCATATTAAACCTCTGCAATATTGTTTTGACATACTTCCTCTGGTTTAACTAGAGCTTCATCTTTGTCTGATCTCTTTTAATTTCCATGCCCAAAACATAGTTTGCAACACCAAGATCTTTCATGCCGAATTTGGAGGACAAATGGGTCTTCAAATCTTGGATAATTTCTTTGTCATTTCCAATGAGCAACATATCATCCACATACAAGACCAGATAAATAACACAATCACCAATTAATTTAAAATACACATACTAATCTGGTTTGCTTTTGGTGAAGCCAAGTCCCTGTATAAATGTATCAAATTTATGATACTACATCCTTGGTGATTTTTTTAACCCATATAAAGGCTTCTTTAACTTGCATACCAGTTCTTTCTTACCCTTCACTGCAAAACCATCAGGTTGCTTCATGT
The DNA here is from genome assembly GCA_031772625.1 of Pinus tabuliformis. Taxonomy (NCBI): domain Eukaryota; kingdom Viridiplantae; phylum Streptophyta; class Pinopsida; order Pinales; family Pinaceae; genus Pinus; species Pinus tabuliformis. The sequence continues at coordinate 895,107,406 of CM062806.1, read as the reverse complement.
AGATCTCCTCTTCCAGATCCCAAGTGAAGAAATGATGTCTTCACATCCATTTGTTCTACCTCAAAATCAAAAGTAGCAGCAATAGATAAAAGTAATCTAATAGAAGTTACCTTCGCAATAGGAGAAAAAATATCACCAAAATCAATTCCCGGCACCTAGGAATAACCTTTTCCTACCAACCGAGCTTTGTATTTCTCCACATTTCCTTCTGCATTTGTCTTCTTCTTGAACACCCATTTGCTACCAATGGGTTTCCTTCCAACTGGCAACTCCACCAGATCCCAAGCCTCATTTTCGTGCAAAGATTCCATTTCATCAACCATGGCCTCTTTCTAGATTTTTCAATCCTCTGAATCTACTGCTTCCTTCACAGTTCTGGGCTCATCATCAGTAATAGATAAAGCAATATTCAAACAGAAAGTAGATGGACTATACCTTTCTTGCTATCTTCTTTATCAAATTGATATTCTCACACCCGGAGTTTGTAGCTCTTCATCTTCTGATTCCTCCTCTATTGTAGAGTCTGATTCTTCCTCCTTTAGCTCAAACTCTATCTTCTCAAGTTCCTTTTGTCAGACTTCATGTTTAATAATGTCTTTCACTTCTTTGAACACCACATCTGGTCTATACACAACCTTCCTTGTTACTGCGTTGCAAAGCTTATAACCCTTTAAACCATCCTTATACCCAACAAAGATGCACTTTTCAGATTTACTATCCAACTTGGTTCGTTTCTCCTTTGGAACATGTACATATGCATCACATCCAAATACCCTTAGATCTGAAAGAGAAGGTTTCTTACCAGTCCATACCTCTTGTGGAGTCTTATCTTCCAACGCTGATGAAGGTGATCTGTTGAATAGGTAACATGCTATCTCCACCACCTCTATCTAGAGTTTGTGTCCTAACCCGACACCACTGAGCATGCTTCTTGCCCTTTCCATCAACGTCTTGTTCATTCTTTTTTCAACTCCATTTTTCTCAGGTGAAAATGGAGTAGTCTTCTATCGTGTTATACCACACTTCTTACAGAATTCTTCAAATTCCTTACTGCAAAACTATCCACCATTATCTGTCCTCAAAACCTTTATCTTCTTCTCTGTCTGATTTTCCACTAGAGCCTTAAATTCTTTAAACCTGCCAAAGAATTCAGATTTCTTCTCAAGGAAATATATCCATGTATTCCTTAAGAAGTCATCTATAAATGATACATAGTACACAAACCTACCCAGTGATGGAACCTTCACTGGTCCAAACACATTACTATGCACAAGCTTTAATATCTATTTCACCCTCTTACCACCAGAGGGGAAACCCACCCGATTCTGCTTCCCATATACACAATTCTCACAGAAATCAAAAGCCAGAGAGCTATTACTCATAGCTTCTACCATACCTTTACCATGAAGTATTCAAAGGCCCTTCTCTCCAATATGTCCAAGCCTTTGATTCCACAACATGGTATTCTCTCCAGAGACCACTAGATTTTTGGCTCCACTTTCAGGAACCACAAAACTGTTGCACCCATCAATAAAAGTGCTACCTTGCAACTTCTACAAAGTTCCAATCCAAACTCCTCACAACAATATCAGTGCTCCCTAAACCATTTTGTAGGTATCCTTCTTGAACATTGTTTTTACACCTGCATCATCCAACTTTCTTATGGAAATCTGATTTCTAGCTAATGTAGGAATATGCAGAACAACGAGAAGTGTTCTAACCCTTCTACCTTGCAACTTCAACTTTACTATTCAGCGACCAATGATTCTAGCCTTCCTGTCATCCCCCACAAAGACATCACCACCATCATATTTCTCATACTTGCAGAACCACTCTCTATCGGGAGTGAAGTGAAAGGATGCACCTAAGTCAATCAGCCATGCCTCATGACCTACGTGTGTACTTGAAGAAGCCAAGTACACATCCCCAACTTCATCTAAGGTGGTTTTCACCTCCGCAGAAGGAACATCATTAGATTCCTTTCCTTTTTCAGGAGCTTTAGATTTACAATCCCTTTTGTAGTGCCCTTCCTTTCTGCAGTTCTAGCACACCACCTTTACAGGTTTTCATGGAGATTTAGATCTCCCTCTACATTTAGATCTCCCACTCGATAACTTATTTTTGTTTCTATTCTGGGACCAGCCTCATACAGATATGGAATCACCATTATGTCTCTCCATATTTTCCATACCATCTCTTCTGTCAGCAAGGATGAGACTATTTCATCAAACTACAAGGTAGTTGCATTGCTATCCCATGAATCTGGTAAAGAACACAACAAATTGATGCACTTATCTTCATCTAAAATTTTAATATCAACAGACAATAATTGACTTACCAAAGTATTAAATGCATTCATATGTTCTTTCACTGAGTCTCCATCTTTCATCCTTAGGTTATATAGTTTTTTCCGTAGTAATAGTTTATTCACCAGAGACTTAGATTGGTACAAAGTCCCTAACTTGTCCCACAAAGCCTTCGTCGTAGCTTCCCATGATACATTCTGCAATATTGAATCTGAGACACACAATCGTATTGTGCTCTTAGCCTTCTGATCCAACTTCTTCCATTCTTCATTAGGCACTCCCATTGGTTTAGTACCTAGATCTACCATGACCCACTGATCTTTATCCACCAATAGGTGCTCCATCTTGAGTTTCCATAACTCAAAACTCTAACCATTAAAGTTCTTGATCTCTATCTTTCCACTGCTCGCCATCTTCTTTCACCACTAGAATTAATCTCATAGATCTCCCACTGAGCAAGGTCTACCAAAGGCCCGAGTGAAACCCCTCACCAAGAAAGGCATCCCCTTGAAGCCAAAATAGCTATAATACCAAATGTAGGTTTTAACCCCGTATAGAAATCACCTGCATACGAATTCTAAAACACATAAAATAAACAATGCGAGAGCATAACACATAAAACACATATACATAGAGATTTCCCCCTGGATCCCAAAACCAGGACTAACAGATTAATTTTTCATTATGATCCTTTCAATGTTACAATACATATTTATACATGAAAAAGCATCCAATACCATGGACTGAAAACCATCATGTCCAAAACCATGGACTGAAAACCATCGCGTCCAAAACCATGTGAAAAATCATCCAGAAAACCATAGGTAGGTTTGCCTAACCTAATATAAGGTCCAAAAACAAAATTTTCCAGAGTGGTGCCTTGGACCCCGTAGAGTGGGGTTACTTACATCCCTCAAACCCTTTGTGATGCCCCCCACTAGACAATCGGTGCAACGAAGGGGGGGCTCCATCCCCTTTCTAACCCCCTGGTTAACTACGTGGGCTAGTCGTGGAAAGAATATAACACAACCCAACATAGAGTAGCTTCTTCCTTACCATAAATACTTGAAATAAAGTTATCCTACTCATTTAATAGTGAATTTAATACAACTATAGTGATTTCTCTATCAGACATGACTTCTCCTAGATCTTGTAGTTGATCCCAGATCTCATATATCCTCATAAAGTATGAGGCTATTACATCTTCCCTTGACATCTTCATCTTACAGATTTATTGCCTTAATGAGATGAATTCTCTAGCAGTGCTTACGGAATAGAACTCTACAAGTTTTTCATATATTTCTTTTGAAGTTTCGAGATTAGATAGATATGGTATTAGAGGATCCTTGATAGATTACATGAGAATCTTTTAAACCCTAACTTCCTCTTTCCTATACTTCGAAAGAGCCTGAGCATCTTCCTTTCTTGGTTTAGTGATAGAACCTTTGATATGTTCATAACCTCATTTTCAATAAGATTCAGATTTGTCATTTTCTTCCATGCAAAATATTTTGAATCCCCACCCAATTTTTGGCTTCCCTTGTAAAGAGACATTTTGATAGATTTAGATGTGGAAATAAATATACTTACTTCATAGGATGCTCCTTCTGCTTGTTTCTTCCCTAATGTTAATGATAATATAGAGGATAGAAAACTTCTCCTTGATGAAGGCAGTTTTCTTCAAGAGTGATCCTTGATCCCACAGAGAGTGAGATGACATCTCCTTTTGATCTAGCTTCCTTTGGATGAATAGTCTTCAAAACACTTTAACTTGAGTAAATGTGCAGTTTTTTCCTTCTCTCTCTTGATGATGATCCAAATACTTCTTTTTAGACTTCCTTGATCTAAGTTTATGATGCTTCCTTTTACTTCAAAATGATCTTCTCTTTGATGCCTTCCTTGAGATTTGATCCTTGAGTGTCCCTTCATAAGATGTCCTTCCTTGACTTAGTCACATTAGCTTTGATACCATGTTGAGAAATATAGGGCATAGAAATTAAGTGATTTGTCTTCTATTAGTAACTGCTTGTGAGTTATTTTTACTTCTTTATATTAGGATCTTCTTTTACTTAGGTTATTAGCGTTCTTCTTTACTGGACACCTAATCTCCTAAGGGTTATGATGTGGAAGTTGAATAGTCAAAGGAAGCCCAACAGACCATGGAAGATGAATCCAAGGGTCACTTTGATGTATTATAAATGCATATCATGTAAATAATATATGCATTCAATGCTTATCTTTCATATTTGATCTTCACCATGGTTGTGTTTAACATGGTATTAGAGTGGGAGAATTATATCCTTGCTCCAATTTGAGCCATTATTTTTGTGGCCTTTCCCAACCACTGGTTTGCAGTTTTCACTACCCTATTTCGCTTCCATTCTGAAATGAAAACACATAAATTCAATTTGAGCCTAGGTGCTCAATGCTACCATCCACACCCAATTAAAAGTTGTCAAATTGTCATTCTTTGTGTCCCTTCCATTCACAATTTTTAGAATTCTTGCCATCTTTGCTCATTGTTTACCTTTTCATAAGTATTTCTTTTTCTTAACAAACCTACATACAGAAAATCCTCATTTTTTCTCCTCCCGTCATCTCTGCAGGCACTGAATAAGAATTATGTGTCATTATTTCTTGTCAAATACTTTTTTGTTCATCATTGAAACACATAACACAATCGAATATCCAGAAATTCCTCATTTTCAGTGATAATTATGCTATCCATTTCCCATGATGTTCAATGCTTACCTCTAATACTCTATTTTAAATAAATAAACCACGGAGAAGAAATTGATTCCAGATTGTGAAGAGTGTAGACCTGTTCGTTGATAGTGGTGAATGCACTAATATTGACTACATTGGTGAGGGTTATGAGGATGATTCTCATTGAGATGCTGGACAGACAAGGCTCTGTCTATCCATAAAGGATTCATGACATATATACTATATTTGAATGGTGTGCTGACATGGCTGGTTTGTTGAACGTTGGTGTCCCCATTAAATTGATCTCTTGTGTGTGGAACCTCTCTAATTTTTTGAAGTGCTAGAATTTGTTAGAGTAATTGTGTATTATGCAACAAGCTTGTGGATAACGTGATTGTTAGAGCAGTTGAATCAATATTTTCAAGCAACAATAGGTAGTGATATTCCTCAGCTAGAACTAAACTCGTGGCACATATATGAGTCACTAAGTGCAAAAACTAGGAGTCGTCCTGATTAATCGGAGTCAGTCAAGGAATAAAAATTGTCTCTCCTTGAATCTTTGTGCAGTGAATGCATTCAACCTCTGCATTTTCACCTACATTTGAATAGTGATAATTTATGCATAGTGCACACAATTTTTATGTAGTCTTTGTGCCTCGATTTATGGTTTGAATGAGCTCAATAGGTACATGAGTATACAATGTGTTAGCATTAATCCTACATATGATGTATAGTCATTTCATTTAAACGGTATGCAAGATGCCTTCTGTTATCACTTAGACCTAAAATTGATATATGTAACTTTTCATCCTAGCCCGATGACAAAGGTCAGTGCTAGTTTATTTTTGTTTTAATTTTCTTCCCTTAGAATCTGAAGTTTTGAAGAGTTTTTGAGTCAAGTTATTCTCAGCTCCCATTGGTTCCCCTCCATCTACCATTGTTTTATAGCCACCTGTTATCTTATGTCAGCCACCGTGTCTTTTTGTAGTTTCACAGCGCATCATGATTAGGCAGTTTCGCATCGCATCATTCAAATTTAAAATTGACCGCGCTGCAAAATAATGGATTCGTACATTTCGCAGCGAATCTTTCCCGAAATGTCAAATCCGTTAGGTGAGTCATAGGCCGTGTCCTCTCATGTCAGATCATGTACCCCTCTTATCACATTTCACCACTCATTGCCACTATCACCACCACTAGATTTGTTGATACGCATGAATCATCATTTCCAAGAAAGACCACCGTGCATAAAACTTAATGATGGTCGTAAGTCTTGCATGAAATGAAAAATCTGCAAGATTACCACTTGAAAGATTTTAAACGGCAAACTTTAAAATTCAACAGCAAAGATAATCAAGTGAGGCTGATAATCAAGCGATGCTGATAATCAAGCGAGGCTGAATTCAAATAGAAGCTGAATCACAATTCCAACCGGAGCTGGTAGTCATTGTTTGCGAAAATTTGGAAGAATCAATGGAGAAAAAGGAACACAGATCCGGAAAATGTCTAAGGACTGAGCTTGAAGGCTTAGACATAACGCTGAGAAATAAAGAGGTGGAGAAAGCATTTAAAAAGGCCGGGTGCTGGAATTTTTGCAAAAAGTTACAAGGAGGGCACGCACAGGTAACTAAAGAATTTGCACTTAACTTCACAGGCTTGAATTCAAAAGTAGCCATGATAGAATTGCAGGTTTCGCCAGAAGTGATATCTACTGTGACAGAGATACCACGAGGACAAGAGCAATGGTTTAAAAATTTCAGGTTTGACATGAATCCTTGCAAGGAGTTTTTGAAGGATGAATTTGTAAATGAAGATTTAAGTAAGGCAGTGTCCAGGAGTTATGTCAAAGAATATTATGCTCATTTACTCACCTGCATACAAAAATATCTGACTTGTGAAGGAAGGTATAACAAGGTTTACTATTACCATTTCAAACTCCTTTTGCATTTCACCGAGAAGGTCTCCATAGACTTACCTTTTTATCTTTTCCGTAGTTTGAGTAAGATGTGTGATAAGGTACAGCTGAGGAAAGAGGATTGTGAAACCTCTTTGTTTCATCATGGTTTGATCAAAATACTGGTTTTAGATGGGCTCCAAAAGGTAGACAGAGATTGGAATTCATTCATTTTTATGGCTGGCTTCAAAAGCCAGACTGGCCTCACTCCTCAACCTGCTAGAGATTCTACAATAGCTGAGCTCCAAACAGAAGCAAGAGCTAAAAGAGTACCAAATTCACAAGTAAGAAAACAAGTGAATCCACTCATCATCCAAGATCAACCTCAGTAATCAACTAAGGAAAAGGCTCATGGTAAAATGACTGTACCTGAAACAAGCACATCTGAAGTAGTCTCAAGGATAAGAACAAGAAGCCAGATGAATAAGGAAAAAGGTAAAGCTGTAGCAGTCGAAGAAAGTCTAGTGTCCAAGGGAAGTTTAAATGCCTTATTACAGGCTATTGACATTGAGCAGTCTCTACCAGTTCAAATTGAGTTGATACAGTCAGAACAAGTAAGCACCAAGAAAGCTAAGGCCTCAAAAAGGCTTAAATTTGATGAGCCAGCTGAAGAGTTTGTTTTTAAACCTAGAAGACCTATGACAAGGAGTTTCCAGCAAGTACAGGAAGCACTGTCAAGAACAGAGGAAACAGGGGAAGGGACACAACGTTGGCAAAAGGAAAACCCAGGCAAAACAGTCATCACATCTAAAGAAGATAATATAGCAGCCATAAAGAGCCAATTAGAATCAGCTAAGCATGAGATCGCCAAATCGAAGAAAGCTGCTAGAAGACATGCAGTCATACACGCAAACTATTATAAAGCTCTATGGAAAGGGAATGAAACTGTAGAAGCCCAATTGAATTCAGTGGTTGATGGCCATTCACAATTTCACACCTGGACAGTACCAGCAATCAAAGAAGCCAAGTACATCAGAAGGATCAATATGCAACTGAGAGCTGGGAATAAGGTTATGAAGAAACAAATTGAAGATCTGAAGGCACAGCTAAGCCAGCTTAAAGGACCTGCTAAATGAGTTTTCATTTCAAGTAAGATTCCATTTCAAAATTTTGATAAGTTTGCTTGATCTTATCTTTCTGAAGAAATCTAAATCCCTATTTGGCCTTTGGAAAGTCTAAAGAATTTTTTGGCAACCAAGCACTCGGTTAATAAAGGTCTCAGGTTAAAAACAAGTTGTTTTAAATAACTCAGCAGTTTCGTAGCGTGCTACGAAACTGCTGAAAGTGATGATTTCAACATAAATCAAACAGTTTTGAACTATAAGCGGGAATTTTGAAAGGGGAATGTCTACAAGGTATGCAAGGCGTCAGCTGAAGCTATTAAGATTCAACCAGTTCAAGACACGTGGAGATAATATGCATTCGAATCCAACTTTAGATTTTTGTCATAAGTGAGCATATTTACCACACTTCAGGATATGTGAAACAGTTTGCAAGAATTTTGGTTTTCACGCATGAAAACGGTGGACAACACATCAAAGACGTGGGAGTCTGCTCCATTTTGGGTAATTAAAAGATAAAGGATATACTTCGTTGGATCCGGACATGTTAAGGCAAACTAAAGACCGGTACACAGGGGCAGTTTCCTATGTTTCAGGGTATTGGAAAACATGTAACATTGAATACAAACATGGAGCCTTGAAGACCCATCACAGCCAAACTAGAAGGGGACCAGATGTCAAAGAACGAGGATGATTGTAGACCAAGACTGTTATGGAATTAGAGTCCTACTTGATTTAGATATCTAGAAGGTCTAGTGGAAGTTTGTTACATTTAATAGGTAGTTAAAAGCTAAACAGGTGTCAGTAATAGAAGTAGTTTTCGAATTCCCCTCATGCTGGAGGAGGAATCTCGATCAGTTAGAATAAGAGCTCTATATATAGCTGAAACAGCAATGTAATCAGGGTTGGAAATTTTATGAAAAAGCTGGTATTTGGCCTATGTAAGAGTCATTTTCAGTAATATACATGCTGAACTTTACTTCTCAGGATTCATGAAGGATTTTTTATGTTCAGAATATGTGATGTTGTCCTTTTTTTAATTCTTACAGTGGTATGGATGTATAATCACTCAGAATTCACTGAATGTGCTCTGACTTCCTGTATACATTTATAAACTCTGTGGTCCCATATGAGTTTATGTTCTGGATGTTTAAATGCTGAATGCCCTGACTTCCATGTAAGGTTGATTTCATTGTTATATTGAGGTGTTGTTGACTCCATAAGCCCAATGGATAGTTTTGTTTAATGTGTTTCCACCATTCATATTTTTCACAGTTGTTCTATAAGAGTTAGACATCTTATCTTTAATCAAAATCATTAACCCATCAAGAGAGAGCCCTCTCAGGTTGAGGAGGCTAAGCCTCAGCCTAAAGTCGGTTTGAAATAGTTACTTGAAGTCTTCCTGGTCTGCAGCCTTCTAGGGCCTGATTTTGAGATAACATTTTGGTGCGTCTGCCGGGAGCCTGAAGATTATTCATTCCCGAAATCATAAAGCTGAACTTCTGAAGGTAGCAGGAGCTCAGAAGGTTTTCGAGGCTGCATTCTACCTTGGTGACTCCATACAATCTTAAAGTTAAAAAGGTGGCTTCGAGAGGAAGATATACAAGGAGTAATCCTGACCCAAATCCACCTACTCCTGTGGATAATCCAAACACCATCTCAAGGAGCAGGCAAAGATTTCCTGATATACCAGGTACTTCATCTTTTTCGAAATTTTTGTTCCCTGAATTTTCTAGAAGTCCAGAAGATAAAATTGTAGATTATAAAATTCATGAGGTATTGTTGAGGTCTGAGAACGAAGAAGAACTTATTGGAATTATTTTAGATTTACAAAAAAGAGGCATTGATACTTCATCCTTAGTGTCACAAAAAGATAAGGAAGAGTTTTGGGAGGTTGTTACTTCAGAATTACTGTTAGAAGAAGAAGATTTGAATCAACTCAAAGAGCTTGATCCTTTTGAAGTTTTGCTCAAAACCAAAACTGGTTTACCCCTCCCAAATTGGAGTTCCTTTGTCAGTGGTTTGCAAAGTCCAAATAGTCCTTTTCGTACTAATACTTTATCCTCTGCCTCTGCTAGCCCAAATAGTCCTCAGACACTATCTCAAACTAGTTCTGGTCCCACCGGTCATACAATACCTGTTATCACTGCTCCTCCATTCATTATGGCTATACCTGCTAGGTATGCTCCACTAGCTCTCCCTGCTGTTTTACATGATCTTCCTAGGAAATATGCTGCCAGAATTCCAACATGGGGAGGAGATGAAGATATTACAGTAGAGGAACATGTGGATAGGTTCAATGATTTTGTTGACAGGGAAGAAGTGGATGATGAAGATGTAAAACTAAGATTGTTTGCTCAAACTTTCATTGGGGAAGTCAAAAAATGGTTTAAAGCCCTTGGAGCCGGAAGCATTCATAGTTGGGTAGAATTTGAAGATAGCTTTCTAAGGAAATGGGGAAACAGAACCAACCCTGTCCAAGCCCTTACTGAATATAACAATCTTAGAAGAGCTCCAGAGGAAACTGTCCAAAACTTCTCCAAGAGGTTTAATAAAATATACAATTCTATTCCAGCTCATTTGAAACCTCCTGGAGCTTTGGCACACTTGAGATATGCTGAATCATTTGATTCAGATTTCTCTCTTTTACTCAGAGAAAGGGAGTCTGCCTCTCTTGCTGACATGCAAAATGATGCAATTAAGGTGGAGGTGAATATGATGGCTACTAAGAAATCAAAGATGGCAAAGACTAAGCTGAAGGAAGAAGAGAAACCTTCTACCTCTGCTTCAGAAGACAAATTTGAAACAATGATGAAAACCATGGAAAAATTGATGGACCGACTAGCTCTTGGGAATACTTCTGCTCCTCCAGCACAGCAGGAACCTCAATTCAGGAACCCTCAGTACAGAAGACCTCAGAATCAGCAAAGGCCAAGAGACAACAGAAATCAGCAGTCAGATCCTCCAGTGAGACCTCCCTTCCAACAAAATTTGGTAGATGAAGAAGATGAGCCTCAAGTCCCTCAGGAATCAATCCATTGTTTTGATGAAGAAGTGTCAGGGATTTTCTTGACTAAGGAGGAACATGATGAGTCCAGTATGATAAAATCAGGAGAAGAGCCTTCAGATTTTTTAAAGGGCTATCAGCACGCTATCTTTGAGATGCAAAAGTAGTACAATCTTAGGAATAGAGATGTTCCTATTACAGCAAACAAAGCACAACCCAAGAAGAATACCTCAAGGACAGTTGAAGATAAAAAGGAAAACTCAAAGGTGGTTGAAGGTAAGGATGATTCTCCTCTTGTCAAAAAGTATATTCAAATTTTTCTCCTCCTAAAGAAATTGACAAGACTACTTCTGTTTTTAATCTTGAGAACGAGATTGCAAAAATTAACATATCAGTACCTTTTAATGAAATTCTCAAGGTAGACAAATACAGAAGCAAAATTGTTGAAATGCTTAATTCACAACCAGGAGTGGCTGATATCCTAAATGTACAAGAAGATAATCCTGTTATCTGTTTGGGTCCAAGACTTGAGGATGAACAAAATGAAGAGTTTCCCCCTTTCTACATAAGCATTAGCATTCATGATATGACTCTACATAATGCTATGTTAGATTCGGGGGCATCACATAATCTCATGCCTAAGGTAATCATGGAAAGACTGGGGTTAGAGGTAACGAGGCCATATAAGGATTTATTTTCCTTTGATTCAAAAAGAGTCCAATGCATTGGTTTGATAAAAGATGTTGTTGTGGGGCTCACACAAATTCCAGCAAAATCAATTGTTATGGACATTGTTGTTGCAGACATTCCACCAAAGTTTGGGATGCTTCTTTCAAGGTCATGGGCAGCAAAAATCAAGGGCACAAAGCAAATGGATCTTACATATGCTACCATCCCAGTGTTTGGTGAACAAAGGAGGTTGTATCGCGAGACAAGGATGGCCTACATGGTAAGCAGCAAAGACAAGCCTCAGAATTTTCCTATTTATTCCTGTGATACTGGTCTTGGATCAGCTATCCTTTTCAATGAATCGGTTGGAAAAGAATCACAAGATGAACCTGCGGAAAATCAGTGTCAAGAAGGTCAGCAAGGAGATGAGACATCATGGGCTGCTGGTCATTATACTTTGATGGATCAGCAGGAAAAGAAGGGGCAGGAGCTAGGATTTGGATCACTAGTCCAACTGAAGAAAGTAAGTTTCTCTCATACAAATTAAACTTTGATTTTACCAACAATATGGCTGAGTACGAATCTCTGATTTTAGGTTTGGAAGCCTTGATAAAATTGAAAGCTAAAAACATTGCTCTTTGTGGAGATTCTGAATTGGTAATTAAACAAGTAGAAGGTGCATATCAAACTAAGGACGCAAGGATGAGAGCATACAGAAACTTAGTGTTGGAGATGTTGGAAAAATTTCAATCCTATTCTTTTAGCATCAAAACTAGAGATCAAAACTCTATTACAGATTCTCTTGCTATTTCTGCCAGTCTCTTTATCATTCCTAAACACTCTTCTGAAAATTATGAAGTGGAGGTTCGCCATAGACCAGTCATACCAGATAATATCATAAGTTGGCAAGTTTTTGAGGATGATCAGCATATAAGGAACTTCATTGAATTAAAAGAAGAGTTTGAACACAATCAGATAGATCAGCAGAATATGTTAATAGAGTCAAAGGAAAGTTCTGAAGTCTTACAATTACAAAACAACTTAATTCCTAAAGGCCTCATTCCCCTTGAGAAATTATTTGATCAAAATGATGTGTTCAAAGCACCAAGACTACAAGCTAATGAAGAAGAAGTAGAAAGCTGCAATTTAGGAGACTCGGTTGTGCCTAAGATAGTCAAGATTTCAAAATTCCTTTCAGCTGATATGAAGACTAAATATGTTGAGATGATGAAAAGATTCATTGATGTTTTTGCATGGAGTTATGCTGACTTGAAACAATATGACTCTTCAATCATACACAACATACCATTCCTATTAAGCAGAATGAAAAGCCTTTTAAGCAGAAGTTAAGAAGAATTAATCCTCTTCTAATGCCACTGATTGAAAAAGAAGTGAAAAAGATCTTTGATGCTAAAATTATTGTTCCAATCATATTCTCAAATTGGCTTGCTAATTTGGTACCAGTCAGAAAAAAGAATGGAGAGATCAGAATTTGTATAGACTTCAGAAACTTAAACAAAGCTTCATTGAAAGATAATTACCCCCTCCCCAAAATGGATTTCATTCTGCAGAACATTGTTGGTTCACAAAGGATTTCTATGCTTGATGGTTTCTCAGGGTACAATCAGATTCTTGTTCACCCAGATGATCAGGAGAAAACGGCCTTCACTACACCATGGGGAACATTCATGTATGAAAAAATGCCATTTGGCCTCATGAACGTGGGAGCCACTTTCCAGCGAGCAATGGATATTGCTTTTGCTAAAGAAAAGGACAAATCAGTCGTGGTTTATCTTGATGACATCACAGTTTTTTCAAAAAGGGAAGAAGACCACTTAAAGCACCTTGAAAGGATCCTACTGAAGTGTAGGAGGTTTGGTATTTCTCTAAACCCAACCAAAAGTATTTTTGCTTTAACTTCTGGCAAACTACTTGGTCATATTATTTCTGAAGAAGGAATTAGGATTGATCCTAACAGAGTTAGTGAAATTCAAAAATTAGATCTACCAAGGAGTAAGAAGGAGATTCAATCCTTTCTTGGGAAAGTTAACTTTTTTAGAAGATTCATCCCTAATTTTGCTGAAGTTGTCAAGAACATAAGAAAGATGTTAAAGAAAGGAGCAGATTTTAAATGGACAGTGGAAGGAAAGAAATCATTTGAAGAGATCAACAAGGCACTTACTCAAGCACCAGTACTTATCAGCCCATATTTTACCAAGGAGTTCCTTATCTTCACATTCGCTTCTGAAGACACAATTGCTGGAGTTTTACTGCAAAAAGGAAGTCAAGGTACTGAACAACCCATTTCTTTCTTTAGCAAGACATTAGCCAATGCTGAATTGAAATATAATATCTTAGAGAAACAAGCCTATACATTGGTGAAAGCAATTAAGGATTTCAGAATCTATGTTTTGCACTCTCACATTGTTGCCTACGTCCCAAATGTTGTTATAAAAGATATTCTTACACAAGCTGATCCAGATGGAAAAAGGGGAAAGTGGATAGCAAAACTGTTGGAGTATGACATTGAGATCAAACCCACAAAGTTGGTAAAGGGTCAAGGCTTAGCCCAATTGTTGACTCAGTCAAATTTGGACTGTATTGATATTAATTTAAGCACAGAAATCTCAGAAATTTCTGAAAATGAAGAGGAATTGGTCCAAATAAATGAGAAATTCTTGATCTCAGAATGGTACAAGGATATAGCATTTGTTTTGCAGCATAATAGATCTCCTGATAATCTTTCAAAATCCAAAGCTCGGTTTACCAAATTGAAATCTCTCAGATATTTTGTGTATGACCAAAATTTGTTTTGGAAAGATGCAGGAGGAATATTATTAAACTGCCTCATTGAAGAAGAAGCTGATAAAGTAATTGATGAGTTTCATAAAGGGGATTGTGGAGGACATCACTATTGGAAAGCCACTGCAAACAAGGTCTTGAGAGCTGGCTATTTTTGGCCAACTATGTTTAGAGATATCTATAAAAAGATAGCCACATGTCATGAATGTCAAGTGTTTGAAGGAAAGAGAAAGCTTATGCCACTGCCCTTGGTTCCTATTTATGTTGAAGCACCTTTCCAGCAGTGGGGATTAGACTTTATAGGGGAAATCCATCCTCCTTCATCAGGACAGCATCGCTGGATTCTCACAGCCACCGATTACTTTACAAAATGGATAGAAGCAATACCCACAAGGCAAGCAAATGATTCAGTGATTATTTCTTTCTTAGAAAATAATATATTATCAATATTTGGTTGCCCAATGAAGATCATTACAGACAATGCTCAAGCTTTCAAGTCCAAAAGGATGATTAATTTTTGTCATCAGTATCACATCTCCCTTGGAAATTCCACTGCTTATTATCCACAGGGAAATGGTTTGGTTGAATCATCAAACAAGAGCCTTGTGAGAATCATTAAGAAGTTGCTGCAAGAAAATAAAAAAGCTTGGCATTTGAAACTCAGATATGCTTTGTGGGCTGACTGGATTTGCACAAAGAGGTCCATTGGAACATCACCATATGAGCTAGTATATGGGGCAGAGGCTATATTTCCAACATCCCTTGGAGTACCAGTAATGAAGTTGATTCAAGGACTAGAAGAGGAACCAAATGCTATACAACGAAGGATCAATCAGCTAATAGCTTTTCAAGAGAAAAGAAATGAGGTGTTTGACAGTCATCAACAAAACCAGAACAGGATCAAGAGAGCATTTGAAAAAAAGATCAAAGAAGTTACATTCCAGATCCATGATAAAGTCTTGAAATGGGAAGCTAGAATTGAAGAGAAAGGTAAACATGGTAAATTTGAAAATTTGTGGAAAGGGCCATATCAAATTTCTGCTTTCCATGGGAATAACACCTACATTCTACAAGAGATTGATGGAACACCGTATGCTGGATGACCTGTTAATGGCAGGTTCCTAAAGCATTACAATTGATTAAATCTCTGCCAAGTTTCTCACAACATTGTACATAACCGTTTTATTAGTCTTTCTTTATTGCAAATAAATGACAAGCTGAACAGGAAGCTCAAGCCCGAGGTGAAGGCTCACAAAGCTAGAAAAGGATGCTTGTCAACTCCATCTATGTTTTCATAAATTGGACAAAGCACTGGACATACGAGTTCTTAGTGTACTACAGGAGCACACTATCCCAAGTGGAGCCACTGTTATCACTTAGACCTAAAATTGATATATGTAACTTTTCATCCTAGCCCGATGACAAAGGTCAGTGCTAGTTTATTTTTGTTTTAATTTTCTTCCCTTAGAATCTGAAGTTTTGAAGAGTTTTTGAGTCAAGTCATTCTCAGCTCCCATTGGTTCCCCTCCATCTACCATTGTTTTATAGCCACCTGTTATCTTATGTCAGCCACCGTGTCTTTTTGTAGTTTCGCAGCGCATCATGATTAGGCAGTTTCGCAACGCATCATTCAAATTTAAAACTGACCGCGCTGCGAAATCATGGATTCGTACATTTCGCAGCGAATCTTTCCCGAAATGTCAAATCCGTTAGGTGAGTCATAGGCCGTGTCCTCTCATGTCAGATCATGTACCCCTCTTATCACATTTCACCACTCATTGCCACTATCACCACCGCTAGATCTGTTAATACGCATGAATCATCATTTCCAAGAAAGACCACCGTGCATAAAATTTAATGATGGTCATAAGTCTTGCATGAAATGAAAAATCTGCAAGATTACCACTTGAAAGATTTTAAATGGAAAAATTTAAAATTCAACTGCAAAGATAATCAAGCGAGGCTGATAATCAAGCGAGGCTGAATTCAAATAGAAGCTGAATCACAATTCCAACCGGAGCTGGTAGTCATTGTTTGTGAAAATTTGGAAGAATCAATGGAGAAAAAGGAGCACAGATCTGGCAAATGTCTAAGGACTGAGCTTGAAGGCTTAGACATAACGCTGAGAAATAAAGAGGTGGAGAAAGCATTTAAAAAGGCCGGGTGCTGAAATTTTTGCAAAAAGTTACAAGGAGGGCACGCACAGGTAACTAAAGAATTTGCACTTAACTTCATAGGCTTGAATTCAAAAGTAGCCATGATAGAATTGCAGGTTTCGCCAGAAGTGATATCTACTGTGACAGAGATACCACGAGGACAAGAGCAATGGTTTAAAAATTTCAAGTTTGACATGAATCCTTACAAGGAGTTTTTGAAGGATGAATTTGTAAATGAAGATTTAAGTAAGGCAGTGCCCAGGAGTTATGTCAAAGAATATTATGCTCATTTACTCACCTGCATACAGAAATATCTGACTTGTGAAGGAAGGTATAACAAGGTTTACTCTTACCATTTCAAACTGCTTTTGCATTTCACTGGGAAGGTCTCCATAGACTTACCTTTTTATCTTTTCCGTAGTTTGAGTAAGATGTGTGATAAGGTACATCTGAGGAAAGAGGATTGTGAAACCTCTTTGTTTCATCATGGTTTGATCAAACTACTGGTTTTAGATGGGCTCCAAAAGGTAGACAGAGATTGGAATTCATTCATTTTTATGGCTGGCTTCAAAAGCCAGACTGGCCTCACTCCTCAACCTGCTAGAGATTCTACAATAGCTGAGCTCCAAACAGAAGCAAGAGCTAAAAGAGTTCCAAATTCACAAGTAAGAAAACAAGTGAAGCCACTCATCATCCAAGATCAACCTCAGCAATCAACTAAGGAAAAGGCTCATGGTAAAATGACTGTACCTGAAACAAGCACATCTAAAGTAGTCTCAAGGATAAGAACAAGAAGCCAGATGAATAAGGAAAAAGGTAAAGCTGTAGCAGTCGAAGAAAGTCCAGTGTCCAAGGGAAGTTTAAATGCCTTATTACAGGCTATTGACATTGAGCAGTCTCTACCAGTTCAAATTGAGTTGATACAATCAGAAAAAGTAAGCACCAAGAAAGCCAAGGCCTAAAAAAGGCTTAAATTTGATGAGCCAGCTGAAGAGTTTGTTTTTAAACCTAGAAGACCTATGACAAGGAGTTTCCAGCAAGTACAGGAAGCACTGTCAAGAACAGAGGAAATAGGGGAAGGGACACAACGTTGGCAAAAGGAAAACACAGGCAAAACAGTCATCACATCTAAAGAAGATAATATAGCAGCCATAAAGAGCCAATTAGAATCAGCTAAGCATGAGATCTCCAAATTGAAGAAAGCTGCTAGAAGACATGCAGTCATACACGCAAACTATTATAAAGGTCTATGGAAAGGGAATGAAACTGTAGAAGCCCAGTTGAATTCAGTGGTTGATGGCCATTCACAATTTCACACCTGGACAATACCAGCAATCAAAGAAGCCAAGTACATCAGAAGGATCAATATGCAACTGAGAGCTGGGAATAAGGTTATGAAGAAACAAATTGAAGATCTGAAGGCACAGCTAAGCCAGCTTAAAGGACCTGCTAAATGAGTTTTCATTTCAAGTAAGATTCCATTTCAAAATTTTGATAAGTTTGCTTGATCTTATCTTTCTGAAGAAATCTAAATCCCTATTCAGCCTTTGGAAAGTCTAAAGAATTTTTTGGCAATAAAGCACTCGGTTAATAAAGGTCTCATGTTAAAAACAAGCTGTTTTAAATAACTCAGCAGTTTCGTAGCATGCTACGAAACTACTGAAAGTGATGATTTCAACATAAATCAAACAGTTTTGAACTATAAGCGGGAATTTTGAAAGGGGAATGTCTACAAGGTATGCAAGGCATCAACTGAAGCTATTAAGATTCAACCAGGTCAAGACAGTTGGAGATAATATGCATTCGAATCCAACTTTAGATTTTTGTCATAAAGTGAGCATATTTACCACACTTCAGGATATGTGAAACAGTTTGCAAGAATTTTGGCTTTCACGCATGAAAACGGTGGACAGCACATCAAAGACGTGGCAGTCTGCTCCATTTTGGGTAATTAAAAGATAAAGGATATACTCCGTTGGATCCGGACATGTTAAGGCAAACTAAAGACCGGTACACAGTGGCAGTTTCCTATGTTTCAGGGTATTGGAAAACATGTAACATTGAAGACAAACATGGAGCCTTGAAGACCCATCACAGCCAAACTAGAAGGGGACCAGATGTCAAAGAACAAGGATGATTGTAGACCAAGACTGTTATGGAATTAGAGTCCTACTTGATTTAGATATCTAGAAGGTCTAGTGGAAGTTTGTTACATTTAATAGGCAGTTAAAAGCTAAACAAGTGTCAGTAATAGAAGTAGTTTTCGAATTCCCCTCATGCTGGAGGAGGAATCTCGATCAGTTAGAATAAGAGCTCTATATATAGCTGAAACAACAATGTAATCAGGGTTGGAAATTTTATGAAAAAGCTGGTATTTGGCCTATGCAAGACTCATTTTCAGTAATATACATGCTAAACTTTACTTCTCAGGATTCATGAAGGATTTTTTATGTTCAGAATATGTGATGTTGTCCTTTTTTTAATTCTTACAGTGGCATGGATGTATAATCACTCAGAATTCACTGAATGTGCTCTGACTTCCTGTATACATTTATAAACTGTGTGGTCCCATATGAGTTTATGTTCTGAATGTTTAAATGTTGAATGCCCTGACTTCCATGTAAGGTTGAGTTCATTGTTACATTGAGGTGTTGTTGACTCCATAAGCCCAATGGATAGTTTTGTTTAATGTGTTTCCACCATTCATATTTTTCACAGTTGTTCTATAAGAGTTAGCCATCTTATCTTTAATCAAAATCATTAACCCATCAAGAGAGAGCCCTCTCAGGTTGAGGAGGCTAAGCCTTAGCCTAAAGTTGGTTTGAAATAGTTACTTGAAGTCTTCCTGGTCTGCAGCCTTCCAGGGCCTGATTTTGAGATAACACCTTCCATGTTGCATGTCGTGCATTTGAAAAGTCTTTGAAGATTGGTATGTGATGGAACCATGTACTAGGCATATGTGCATTGAATATTTTTTTGTGATGGCATAAATATTTTGAATACCGTATATCATATGTGAAGGGAAAATAATATCATTGGTGCATTGAGATATTATGCATGTGTTTGTGAATACATTGGTTCATGGTTTTATGTATGATATATTGCATGTCATATTAATTGTGTTGACATTAATTAGAGGAAATCACTAAGTTTGGTAGAGATATATTAGTTCGTGTTCTTAATCCGGCATGGGAATGTATGTGTTGTATGTACATTGAAGCCGACTTGTGATAGCCGAGTTCGTGCAAAGAGAATATATTCCTCCTATATGTTTTATTATATGATTGGATAGCATGAATCTACAGTAGTTCATGTGTTGGTACATATCGTTCGAAGTTATATGGTTCATTGATTTCCACTCTTTACACTTGTTTAATGATGATGTGCATTGAAGCTGCTCTTCACATATAGCATTGAAGCTATACGTTGAAATCTTGTCTTCTATATTGGTATAGTATTGTTATTAAATTGTGTTGATGGTTGAGTGTTTTATTGAGTTTTTGAAGTTTGTACCTTGGAATAATATGTAACTAGTGTTTGACATGTTTATGGAGATATATTAAAATTTTTCTACAAGCATTTTGATTATTTAGGGCATATTTTCACCTCAAATCGCATTGAAATAATCTTCTAGTGGTGCATTTATAGGCCTTTATTTCTTGTTGAGACAAATCGATAGAATTACTGAAGTATGAGAATTCTTGAAAAATCTGATACATTCCTCTAATCATGATATAGTAAGAATTACCAAAGCTTCTCTTACTGAAATTAGAACTTGTTTACAAAATGCACCAAAGAAGATAGAATTTTTGGAGCTTGAATCTTAGCTTTAGCAAAAGGAATTAAAACATAAGAGTTTCATTCTGAACCTATTTTCTTCAGAACATTGAGATAGACTCCCATTAGGAGAAATTCAATAATTTTGAAGTTGATTCAGATCTAGTGCCCAATGAAGGAGCAGATTTGCATAAAGAAGCAAAAATTCAACATACACTTCCCAAGCCCATCATCAGACCTTCAAAAGAGCTTGTCCATAACAAACAAAAAACTAGTCTTGGATATGACAAGTATGTTTCCTTTCATATTCCAAATTACTCAAAGGCCATCCAATTCCATAGTGTTGGGTTTATTCATGACATTTCACCTTCAATTGTTTTAGATTTTTCTCCTCTTCCATAACAGCCACAACAAATTGTTAAATGCCAACATTGTGACAAATTTGGCCATATGAAATATCATTGTTTTGATCTTCATCCATGTGAGCACTGTCATAAAACTACTAATTATTCAAACAGATGCTTCAAAAATAAGCCTCCTGCAAGAAAAAAGATTCATCTTAGATGGATCACTTCTTAGCAAGGGGATTCAACAACCAAGACGCCATTTCAGTCATATGTCAGAATTTGTTCTAAAGTATTGAAAGGTCTTGCAATTGAGTTTTCTCCATGATCTCACCTTGTATCTGATAGGGGGGGAAGTGATGGTCATATACAAGCTTCAAATACATGTAAAGAAATCCTAAGCCACAACCCGAATATGTTGCCTAATTCAAAGCTATAGCGAGAGACACAGAAGTTTAAGCGAGCATAAGCCACAACTTGCCATACCAAATTCAGATTTTTAGCTAGAGACATATATGCCCCTGAGCATTCCATTGGTTGGTGGTCATACTTGAACCATATATGTGGGGTTGAGACCTCCCTTTTCAAGTTGAGCTTCTCCCTCTTTAAAGAATTGGGGACACTTACTCTAGTAGAAGACTTCAGATTATTACCATTTCTGGAAGAGTTCCAAGAATTTCATTAAGTAATCTAGAGCTTGTGGTCATCCTTGAAACACCTCAGGTTATAGACCTCCCTTTTCTGGGTTGAAGGTCTACCTCCCCAAAGCATTAGGTACACTTCCTCTAGCATAATATTGCCGCTTCTTTCTAGATTTGGAAGAGTTCCAGGAACTGCATTAAGCATTCTAGTGTTGGTGGTAATACTTAAACCAACATCTTATACCAACATTTCAAAGATCACATTTAACCTAGTGTTTCCATGCAGTTTTTCACATTTTTATATTATATCTCTCTTCTTGGACTCACACATACGCCTTTGGATTAAGGGTGGGAATGTTAGACACCTAATCTGCTAAGGGTTATGGTGTGGAAGTTGAATAGTCAAAGGAAGTCCAGGAGACCTTGGAAGATGAATCCAAAAGTCACTCCAATGTATTATAAATGTATATCATGTGAATACTATATTAATTCAATGCTTATCTTTCATATTCGGTCATCGTCATGGCTGTGTTTAACATTGTTCATCAGACAACTACCAATGCACAAACCATAAAAAGACAAGAGGCACATAATACAGGCTATGAGCCAAGGCCAAAACCTCTCCCAATTGAGAGTACAACATGAAAAAATTCTTCTTCTTATAGAGATTCCAACTGATGAATACCACGACCAAGACCCATGACCTATCTTCCACTCTAAGACCAAGACAAAATATCCTTAGTCAATGATAGTGAAACTTCTTCTCCTTCCTCCTAAAATTCTTCTTCAACCTTGGATTTCTTCTCCTTTAGACATTCGACCTTCTTCCACTTCGACTCCCTATGAGGACTACACTTCTCCTTGGCTTTGACTATTGTGAAAATCTTCTCCTCTCCTAGACCTTCAATCCTGCAATAGACTTCTTCTTGTCATTCATTGTTGTAACAAACTTCTAGGACATATCAGGATTCTTTTCTCTTAAAACAAACCCATAATGTACTCTAAGAACCTCATTCTTCTTCTTCTTTACTTCGCATGTTGGGAGGCTTCTGCTTTTACCCTTTTTTCACTTCTAGTTCAAACCATTTTTCCACCAAAAGTATGCCTTAGAATTGATATCAAGTAGCCCTATTTATAGTTTCTTCCTCCCTAAATAAGCTGACATGAAGAGGGTGATATGACATGTCTCTTTGGAGGACATAATTAGTTCCACTTTGAAGCTGACTTAAGGTTAATGCTAGTGCTTGGACTTGCAAGGCTACTTGAAATTTTCATTGACTCATATATAAATATAATATGCCCAATAAGGGTCCTTCATACTTGACATAGACTCAAATTGACTTGTATGACTATAT
The DNA here is from genome assembly GCA_031772625.1 of Pinus tabuliformis. NCBI lineage: Eukaryota > Viridiplantae > Streptophyta > Pinopsida > Pinales > Pinaceae > Pinus > Pinus tabuliformis. The sequence goes on along the minus strand of CM062806.1, from coordinate 895,084,628 downwards.
GACAAATCCTAAAGGCTCACAGTGGGAGGCATTACTAAAAATAAAATTCCTTGCTCATGAAACCCATCAGACAAGAATTAATAATAATTTTATTTTTCTTTTTTTCATCAATTACATTTTTCAACATAGGGGATTGTCACTAGAAATGCTTTTAGGATATAGGTGGAGAATGGATTGAAACACCTTGTTTACATGGGAAGAGGAGTAACTATTATATTTGATGGCTTTGGTGAGATCAGTCTTTTCATTGGGAAATGAGTGAGAAGAAGAGGTCTAAATACTCTGGTGATAAGGGTCTTGAGAATGGCATACTTATCAGCAGGATGGTGGTGGGAGTTGGCATGAAGGTATCTATCAGTGTGGGTTTTCTTTTGGTAAACTTGGTGCGTAAGGAAGCCATCAGAGAGGTGAGAGACAAGAACATAGAGAAATGGGAGCCAATGGTTTTATTCAAGTTCCATAGTGATCTAGATGCGAGGAAAAATGATATTTAGATGGGAAAGGAAGGTTTGGAGAGGAGGTAAACCATGGGAAAAAATAACAAAGGTTTCATGTATGAAGAATTTCCAGAATTTGGGTTTTGAAGTGGTAGGTCTCAATGGTTACTATTTGAAAGTGATCCATAAGTATGTTAGCCACAATAAGGGAAAGGGATGAATCTGTGGTTGTGCCCTTGGTTTTCTTGTATCATAGTCCTTCAAAGGTCTAAAAGGCAGTGAAAAGGAAAATTTTAATAAGGTGAAGGGTTTCAAGGTGTACAATCTTGGAAATGAGTTCAATGGCTTCAGGGACAAGAATTTTGGTAAATAAGGAAACAACATCAAAGCTAACCATGTTGTTGTCTTCATCACGTTTAAGGTGCTCAATTTGTTGGATTAAGAAAGTTTCTTTATCTAAACTAAACTTTCATTTAGAATCATTTCCCTTTGTAATTTCTATGGTTGGCCACAACTATTATTATTAATGAAAATTAAAAAATAAAAATAAACAGTTATGTTTATTACCTAAGCATATTAAGCCTTCCAAATGGACCGTGACCTGCAAAGTTATTTCAGTAAAAGTAAATTAAAATATCTACAATTCACTCAGGGGTATTTCTTTATCATAGTTAATTTTTTAAAATTAAATTGTATTCCAGTTACAAAATTTTAATTTTAATTAATCGATATTAAAATTAAAGTTAGATAATTGATCTAGATTGGATCATTATATTTTTTTTTCATCCATATTGGTTTATTTGGAGTGAAAATGGTGGAGGAATCATCTCACGGGACTATTGTTGATGTGACCTAGTTTGGAAAACGGGGTCTTAAACCTTCTGGGAGAGTTTTGAGGAACCAAACAACATTTTTTGGGGATAAAACTTTACTATGGTGTAGCGTAATTTCATGTTATTATACACACAAAGGTCTTTCCAATAGTGCAAGAAGCATTTCAATCAGAGTTTTTATATAAATGTTATCCTACTTAGATGTTGACCTTCCTATTTTCAAACCTATAGTTCATGAGCATATTGCGTCAACCCCCATTATTCATGGAAAATGGGGCTAGCCACATGATTTTTTTGTAAAAGGATTTAGAAGATTCTATATTGTAACTATAATTTGACCAAGTACATCACCATGTGGGTCACCCATCAACATTGTGTCGAAGAAGGATGAGACTTGGAAGATGTGTATAGATTACAAGGCATTGAACAAAATCATGCTCAAGAACAGATACCCCCTGCCCAGGATAGTTGATCTGTTAGATTGGTTGTAGTAATAAAATTACTTCACTAAGTTGGACTTGAAGTCTGGATATCACCATGTTCGATTCAAAGAAGAAGATACATGTGAGACCGCCTTCAAAACCATGCAAGGTTTTTATGAGTGGTTAGTCATGCCATTTGGCCTATGTAATGCACCGACTACATTTATGATATTAATGAATGATGTATTTCTCCCTTTTATAGATTCATTTGTTATTGTTTATTTGGATGATATATTGGTATATAGTGCTACTTGGGAAGAGCATATGACACATTTGACGCAGGTGATGAAAACATTGAAGAGGCAATAGCTGCTAGCAAGTCTCAAGAAGTGTGATTTTGCACAGCAATCTTTGGTGTTTGTAGGGTATGTGATCAGTGGAGGAGAACTAAAGATATATCTTTCCAACATGGATATCATCATGAAATGGTCAATGCCTACTAATTTTTCTAAGGTCAATAGTTTCATTAGGGAAAAATAGTGCCTGAGGAAGTTCATAGCCTCATTTTCAGTAGTAGTAGAACTTCTCCACACCATAACAAAAAGTGGAAAGAGTTTCCAGTGGGGAAAGGCCAGGAAAGGGCTTTCAAAGAGCTAAAGAAGAAGACCAACTAAGCACGAGTTGTAGAATTACCAAACATGCAAAAACCCTTTGAAGTGGAGATAGATGTGAATGGGTATGTTACGGGAGTTCTGTTGATGCAGGGAGGAAAGCTTGTATGCTACCACTATGAAGTATTTCATGGGGCAGTCCTTAACTACCCTACCTATGACAAGGAGCTCTATGCCATGGTGAAAGCTATGAAGAAGTGGAAGCGCTATCTTATGGGAAAGGAGAGAGTAATCCACATAGATCAACAGTAGTTACAGTACTTGTAGGCCTAGGGTAAGCTATAGTAGATCAAGCATTACAAGTGGATGAGGTTTTTAAAGAAGTTTCATTTGGTGATCAAGTATAAGAAGGGAAGCACAAACAAGTTAGTTTACATGCTTTCAAGGTTGCTCACATCAAATATCACAACTTTGGGGACTCTTATGCACATGGATCCATTCATCCGTGATGCATACAGAGAAGCATATTCAGAAGATGAGGAATTCAAAGAGGTGTATCGATAGTTGTAGAGTCAGAGTCATGTGCATGATGGAAATACCACGATTTACTACCATCCCTAGGATGGGTTATTCTACATGATGGATAAGAAATGTGTTCCTAAAGGTGAGTGATTGCAACTGATCAAAGAAGCTCACACCTCTAAGGTTGCAGGGGACTTTGGTGTAGGGAAGATCGTGACTAACTTGCAGAGGTAACTGTATTGGACAAAGATGCAAGAGTAAGTAGATACGTTCATAAGAGGATGCATGATTTGTTGTACCAGCAAGCCTAAAAAGAGGAAACGAGGATTATATCATCCCTTACCTGTACCTATTTGTGCTTAGGAAAGAATTTCGATGGGCTTTGTGGTAGGTTTAATGACAACCAGGAAGGGACATGACTACATGTCTATGGTAATTGAAAGGTTCAGCAAGGTGTGTTTTGATGCCCTGTAAAAAGACCATTAGCAAGCAAGAAGCAGTAAACTTATTCTTTCGACAAGTATGGGTGGACTTTGGGATACCAAGGAGGATCATTTTAGATAGGGATACAAGATTTCTCAATGCACTCTAGACTACGTTGTGGGAGAATATGGACACAAACTTGAAAATATCTACGAAATTCAATCCACAGATAGATGGGTAGACAGAAGCAAACAATAGGACTTTGGTGCAAATTTTGAGGGGATACAACTAGAAGTATCCAAATAACTAGGATGAAAATATGTTATTGTATATATATATATATATATATATATATATAGATAATATTCTTACAACAAAGAAGTCCAAACTTCTATAGGATAGTCCCCATTTGAGACTTATTATAGATATTTTCCACCTTCACCTTTGGATATTGCGTATGGGAAACAAGGAAGAGTGAGGGAAGATATTAAAGGAGATTCTTTGAGGACTAAAATTTTTATAACGAAGATCAGTTAAATCCATCTACATGTACAAGAAAAAAGGAAAAAATCATAGGAGAAGTATAAGGCCATGCATGATCAACACAGAATAGAGTAGTCGTTCAAGGTGGGATATAGAGTATCGTTACAGTTGAACAAGGAGAAGTTGAGGGGGATTGGTAAGAAAATAAAGTCTCTAAGGTATGGTCCATTTGAGATACTAGAAAATGTGGGTGATAATCACTATTGACTCAGTTTACCACCATATGTGCACATTTACTTGGTTGTGAACATAGAGAATTTGAAACTCTATGAATCTTCCATGCTAGATCAGGAAGAGGAACAGGTTCTACCTTATGTGGAGGATTTGGCACCAGATTCTCAAGCAGAGTTGAAACAAGATGATTTTTTACAAAAGAGGTCTATAACTACCAAACAACGGCAAGATGACCTTTGGCAGATTGGATTGAAAGGACAAATTCCAAGAAACGCTAAATGGTACACTACAGAGAAGGTGGAGAAACATTTCGTCACTTGATTCAGTAGAAGTTTTTGGGGACAAAAATCCTCCCAAAATGGGTAGATGTGATCCATATTAGATCATAATATTGTTTTTCATCCATCTCAATGCATTTGGAGTTGAAAAGGTGGGGGAATCAACTCGCGTGACAGTTTTTACCTATGGGACCCACTTTGGTAAAACAAGATCTAAAACGTTCTGGAAGCTTTTTGAGGCATCAAATGGATTTTTTGGGGCGTAAAATTTTATGCATTAGTATGACATCCTTTCATGCTATTCTACACACATATATCTTTCTAATGGTGTAAGAATGCATCAATCGGAGTATGTATGCAAACGTTATGCCACTCATAAGTTTGTTGTCATGTTTTCACACCTATATTTTTGGAGGATCTCATGTAATCCCCCATTATTCATGTAAAAGGGGGATAGCCATGTGATCATGATGTAAAAGACTCTAAAATATTTTATATTGTAACTCTAGTTAAGATGTAATCAACGTTAACCACTAGCAAGCTATCGGGCCCTATTATAACTGGGCCACCAAGGGGAAGAGGAATTCCATTCTTTCGAAAGAATTCTGTTTTATAGATGTGAAAAGATAGCCAAGAGAGATAGGAGGTAAAGCAAACAAAGACAATCTATACATTATACCAGTCCATGGGCCACAGACATTATTTATTTGTACTTGCAGCCATATTTCCAGATAGAGAAAGAGAGCGAAGTTGCCTCACCTTCCAACTGGGTTTTCTCCTCAAAGAGTTTCCCAGAGAGCATATCTTGTGTCTTATGTGTGTGTGAGAGCTTATTTTTCCGTTCTCTACCTTTCTGCATAGTTTATATTCCCATGCATGCAGTGATTATAGTTAAGTTTATAGATCTTAAAGTTTAACACTGTAGAAATGCATAATTTTAATATCTTTAATAGTGTATAAATTCATAATTTTAATATATTATTATCAAATCTGTTGTGACAAACTATCCAGTGAAGTATCCATGAGAGTGTACGAATCAATAATTTTAATTAATTAACATATGTTATTAGTGTATGTATAGATACTCACTACTCAATATTATTTTGTATCATGATTCATAATTAATGTCAAAACTTATAAAAACAACGTACTATATAAAAAATTAACATTTGGAGCTTTTGGTACTAAGCTAAAGATAGAAGGGAAAATTTTACTACTAAAGAGTTATGTATATATATATATATATATATATATATATATATATATATATATATATATGTCGGTCAACAAGCTTTCATTATATTATCATAAAAATAATGAGTAAAAAAATCATATATAGAGGCCCATCTTTCTCATGTAGAGTAGACTTGGGGAACATAAGGCATGGAGGAAGATAGTGAGAACCCGTGCCAGTAGTTATTTTTTGGCGGCCTATTAGCCATAACATACATCACCAAAAAAGAGAAAAAAATCCAAACATTAGACATCCTCATTAGGGGGTGGATTAGAAGGGAAGACAAGAGGGGCAGTGATGAGGCCATCATGCTCATGCATGTGGAAGTCAATATGCTCCACTGTTGCCTCTAAGGTGCGAAGGTGTTCATTTTTGTGTTGTTGTTGTCGCTAGAGACTTTACGCCATGTCCATGATCTCATTCTGGATGTGTTGGATGTGTTCGATGTTGGCGACTAATTCATTACGGACCTTATAATGTTGGACCCTTAGTGTCTCAATGTTTAGCTAGATATTTTGTAGCCAGCCTGCAAATGAGTCCAAAGTGGCAGGAGCTTCGACTTGGGCTAGTGAATGGGCAAGAGATAGCACCGCTCCCTCTTCTGCGTCCCAACTGTCCAACTGGTCAAAGGACGAATGAATACCCTCACCCTATTTTTGTTCCCCTACATGGTGAGAAGCAACTGCTGCCATCTCGAAAGACCCCGTTGGCATGACATAGAGACTAGGTGAAACCAAGTGGGGGTGACCAAGGCCACGAAGTAGGAGGAACTGAGGTGAGAGGAGAGGTGACACTTCTCCGGAAGGACAATAGCATTGTCCCACTAAACTCCCACTCTAGTATTACCATTGTTTTCATACATAATAGAGATCACAAAGTAACTAGAGGAGCATGAAAACGTCGCACCACACCAGCCTTGCCACCCCCCCGAGTGCCTGATGGAACCAATTCACCATGCTCTTCTAATCCAAAGTCTGACCATGAACAAAGAGGACAACCATGCAACCTGTGAAGATCGTCCTAGGTCGATGAAGCTTAGTAAAGGAAGCTAGCCTTAGCCTTTGAGATCAACTACGGAAGCGTAATAGACCAAACTAGAAAACCCAACATGAATTACAATAGAGAGGCCTTTGTCGTGGTACCCAAATTCCATGGGAACTCTCGGGAAAGACACTCTCCATGTCATAGATTAAGATAGAACCTACATTCCCCTTGCACCCAAAGCCATAGCCATTTCAAGGCAAACATCTGCTCAGAACCACAATTATCAAGAGTCTCCCTCCTCATCACCCAACATACCAGAATGACTCTCTCCACTCGCTATAACATGCATATAACCTTCCCGTAAGTGGGTAGTCCGCCAACCTACATAGCCTTAATTATGGTCGTAGCCATGTCAAAAACATTAAGGGGTGCGTGGAGTCTAGGCAAGCTTCGTACACCACCTTGCTTCCACATGTAGCACCAGATCCTCAACCCCATCAGGGAATGAATATATATATATATATCCTCAACCCCATCAGGGAATGAATATATATATATACCCCATCAGGGAATGATATATATATATATATATATATATATATATATATATATATATATATAATTTTGAATTTTCTAATATTTTATATATTTTAAGATTTGAATTATTTAATAATAAATTTTAAAGTTATTGTAGAAATATATTTGATATATTATTTGTGAGAAATAAATGTGCCAATTTTAATGGCATTATCGAATTATTATTTTATTTTTTTAGATTTTGGAGGGAATTTGGCAAAGTTGTTTTTGTTTGTCAAATCTTCATTTTTGTTTTTTAAACTAGGTTTTTGATAGCATATATGAATTGAAAACTCTAAAAATCATGGGGGCTCTTGGAAATATTTCACAAATTAAACTTGTGATTCCTAGAAATACCTATCTGATTCTTAGATATTTTAACCAAAAAAGGTGTCAAAAAACCCTCCAAAAAATTTTAACACGTAACATACTGGAATCCGTGCCACTTTCAATAAATTTAATTAACAATATTGTCAGATACATAGTTATTTATTTTTTATTTAATTTTATTTTTTGTTATTTAAAATAAAATAATTTTATACTTTTGAAATTTTAATGTGTGTATTTTCAATATTTTAAATAAATAATAAAAATATTCACTCCAATACTCATTTCGTTTCTTCTTTTTTTTTTAATGTTACTCATTTATGATAAAAAAAAATTAATATTCTTTTCAAAACAAATTATACAAATTATTCCAAAAACAATAACATTGTAATTAATTATGCTATCTACAAAAGAAAACAATATATATTAGCACAACTATATAAATTAAGTAGTTGGTGATTATTGATAGAGATCAACCAATCCATGATAAACATCAAAAGACTTATTTCATAATACATTTGAGATTGTTAAAATTTAAAAAATCATAAAATTAAATTAAATTTTTTCCTTATTATTATCATTATTCAAAAAAAATTAATATTATTTGTTAGAAAATAGGGGCCAATACCATGGATTATAAATTCCACATGCTCAATGCTCATTTCATGTGAAACTTGTTCATATGACATATTTTTTTTAGTTAATCAATTTTATTTAAATGGGAAAAAATGACACAACTAATTTGAAGATATATCTCAAATTTTGATTTGTGTATATTACTAAAAATATCTTATAATATTCTATAGAGGTTATAAGTGTTTTCTATATGTGAGACATTTTGAAAAGTTTTCTGGTTTATTTTCCGATATAATTTGTTTAAAATCTAGTAAGGATTCATTGAAATCACAATTTTTACGGGTGAACTTTTCACAATCGAAGTGTCCAAGGGTTTTTCAAGGTGACCACAATTTTTTCACCGGATTCCGATTAGAAATCAATGAGAAACTCCAAAAAGTCTCACTTAAATACAACTCTTAGGTGGAATCCCTACAATCCACCTATTAATTATTAATAATTAAATAAAAACTCTAGAAACTACATTCTCAAATCAACGCACCTATCAACATAATTACCATAATTAAATCAGAGTTTATGAAACTCTATTCTCAAATAGACACGCCTATCAACATAATTACTTAATATACAAAAAACAAACATGTATATCCACCACCTAATAATTATTAAAATTAAAATTAAAATTCTAGAAACTTTCCCAAATACATATGTCTTTCAGCATAATTACTTAATATATATATATATATATATATATATATATATATATATAAAACAAGTTAAATAAATTCAAATATCAACATAAAATACATAAAAGAATAATTACTTTTAAGTATACATAAAAACAAATCACTTTTATTACATAAACAAGTAAATTGAAACATTGTTCTAACTATCAAAAAATAAAAATTGAATAAAACAATTTTTTTAAGATATTAAAAGCATATTTTTTTTTAGTGATAGATTACGATGAATTAATTTTCCTGGACTAATATTTGTCTTCATATTTACTCAAATTCTCTTTCCACTTTTAGAAAACAAGGCCAATACCATAGCTTACAAATTCCACAAGCCCAATACTCTTTTCATATGAAACTTGTTCATATGAATTTCTTTTAATTAATCTCTTTAATATAAAGGTGAAAAGATGACACCACTACTTTGAAGATATATTTCAATTTTTTATTTGTGTATGCCACTAAAGATATCCTATAATATTTCATAGAGGTTATATGTCTTGTCTATATGTGAGATTTTTTGGAAAGTTTTCTGGTTTATTTCCGGATCTAATTTGTCTAGAATCCTGTAAGGATTCATTGAAATCACAAGTTTGACAATTGAACTTTGCACAATCAAAGTGCCCAGTTTAAACAACACAAATCAAGATTTTACCACTGGAAACTTCAAAATGTCTCACTTGAAGACAAATCTTAGATTAAATCCCTACAAACGACCTATTAATTATTAATAATTAAATTAAAATTCTAGAAACTTTATTCTCAAATTAACACACCTATCAACATTTACGAAAAAATACACAAAACAAGTAAAATACCATAATTAAATTGGAATTCACGAAACTCTATTCTCAAATAGGCACACCTATCAACATAATTACTTGAAAAAATACATAAAATAGTTAACTATGCACTCCTATCAACATAATTACCTAATATAAAAAACCAAAAATGTATATCTACATATTTACCGCCTAATAATTATTAAAATTGTGAAAAATGTATTCTCATATATATATATATATATAAATTCAACCATCAACATAATTACTTTAAAAAAATAAATAAAACATAATTATTTTTAAGTATACATTAAAAAAAATATTAAATAAATAACTGAAACGAAATATTGTTCTAACTATTAAAAATTAAAAATCAAATAACTTTTAAAATCAAATAAAACAATTATTTTAAGATATTAAAAACATATTTTTATTTTAATCAAATAACTTTTAAAATCAAATAAAACAATTATTTTAAGATATTAAAAACATATTTTTATTTTTCTTTCATAGATTACGATGTATTAATTTTGTTTGACCAAGAATTTTTCTCATACTTAGTCAAATTTTATTTTCACTTTTAGAAAATAAGGACTAATATCATACCTTATCAATTTCACATTCGTAATATTCATTTCATATGAATTTTTTCATATGGCAATTTTTTAATTAATTAATTTAATTTCAAGGGGAAAAAGTGACACAATTACTTGAAGATATATTTCAACTTTTGATTTGTGTATACTATTAAAAATATCTTATAATATTCACAGAGGTTATATGCGGTGTCTATATGGAAGACTTTTTGAAAAAAATTCTAGTTTATCTTCCAATATAATTTGTCTAGAATCGGGTAAGGATTCATTGAAATCACAAGTTTGACAAGTGAACTTCCCATAATGGAAGTGCCCTACCGTTTTTCATCGTCCTAAATCCATATATACAGTGAAAAACTAGCTTAAACTACAAAAATCACTTTTTCACCAGATTCCACTTTTTCCCCAGATTCTAACCATAAATCCACTAGAAACTCCAAAAAGTCTCACTTAAAGACAAACCTTAAGTTAAATCCCTACAATCCACCTATTAATTATTAATAATTAAATTAAAATTATAGAAACTATATTCTCAAATCAATGCACCTATCAACATAATTACTTTTAAAATATATATAAAATAATTAAAATAGACACATCTATCAACTTAATTACTTTTAAAAATATATAAAACAATTAAAATAGACACACCTATCAACATAATTACTTTTAAAATAAATATAAAACAATTGAAATAGAGACACCTATCAACATAATTACTTTTAAAAGAACATTAGTCCTCTATGACTACTCTTATCTTGGATTCCCTAACACATCCTAAAAGAGAATCAGATGCCATATTCTTACCCAATCCTCCATTTTGTATTCACAAGTGAAGACAAAAATGGTGTGTCTATCTATCCCTCTTAATTAGGGAGGACATATCTATTCCATTAAAGGAACCTAATCATTATACAAAAGGAATGTACCTAAGATCCCTCTTGGCTTAGGAATTTCTAAGTAAGAAACTTGTCTCCAAGCTCCCTCTTAATTCGAGACCTACACCAACTCCTCAAGAGGAGAGGATGGGACAACCAGCTGCATGAATAACTCCTGTCATGAATTTATTTTCATTATCTAGCAGTCTTCATATTAGGGACTTATACATAGGGCACTGGCCGTCCATCACTTGCATCCACAACTTTGCCATGTCATCATCAAAAAGTGATCCATCAATACATGTATGGCCTTCATTCATGCCATGTTTACTTAAGGATCTTTCATCCGGCTACATGTGCATTAGTGCTAGAAAAATCCATAGATCTTCCCTTGGAAGCCATACATACACCCATCCACATATTTGTAAAAATAAATAAATGAACATTAAAACCAAAATTACCTTTGTGATGTTCTTTCATGATGACATATTCTAGTTTGCATCATCATCCTGCATACATATTGACACATCTCTATATATATATATATATATATATATATATATATATATATATATATATATATATATATTCTCAAGGGTATATTTCTTTTTTGACTTCATTAGAGTCTTAATATCTTCCATGGAGATATCCCAGTCAAATCTTCTTGGTATTTTAGATGTTGGTCGCCTTTACCATGGTTGCATATTCCATGATATCTTCCTTCCTTTCTTCACACATTTCATTCCCAGTATATTCCAATCAAAGTTCCTCAATTGTAGTCAATCACCTCATACTTCATATGAGGACATTTTAAGTTGATTTCATCCAGTGAATGTGTGACCCATGCATTCATGCATCCCTTTGAGGGAGGATATCCTTTCTTTTGATCATGCTCTTAAGATAGAGCATTGGTTCATGATATCTACAACCATATGGCATGACTTTCACAATATCAAATGTAAGCATACATACCCCATTCTTTTTGTGGGTCATCTAGACTTCCTGCAATCAATTCCTTGATTGTGGGTCATCTAGACTTCCTGCAATCAATTCCTTGATTGATATGCTTCACTTTTATGTCATCATACCATCATCCCATGAATTCCACAAGTTTGAAATTATTTATGAAACACTTTCATCCATTCATGATCGGTGAACCTTTCAATGAATATTCCATCAAAGAATATTGAGGATCTAAAGTATCCCCATCATCAAATGTTTCCATTTGACATATGTATCATGAATATTATACTAGATGAATTTGTCACTTGTGTTTTCAATGAGATTCTTAAGAGTTATATCCTTGACTTCCATAGATTTTAACCGTCTTTCATGCTTTTCTATGATGATTTCTCGAGCACTTGCTTTCAATGCTTTTATTATGCCTTGATGCATAATTATTTTACTTAGTGAATCATGATAGCCATATCTTAGAGGACTTACGAACTTTAAAAGAACTTATGTGATGAAGACTATCTCAATAGTGGATATCTATTACTTCCTCCTTCTTGGATTTCTTCTTTTCAACTTCCTCCACTTCCTTGGTGATGTGGGCTTCTTCTCTTCCTCTTTTGTTATTATCTTTCTTTAGCTAAGTACAATATCTCCTATAGTGCACATATTGTTGACATCCATAGCATTATATTTTAGCCATGTTCTTCTTCTTTTTCTGAGGAATTTTTTTTCCAAATTGTCCCTTTCTTTTTGTCATTGCAGCATAAGCTTGATTTTGCTCATCTTATCCCGCATCAGATTTTGCCTTTAGTCTATATTCTTCAATCTTGCATATTGACCATAGATCCTAGAATGGAGTGTAGGTTTTAACCCCATATAGAAAATACCTACAGATGAATCCTGAAACACAGAAAATAAACAATGCGAGAGCATAACACATAAAAAACATACACACAGATATTTTCCCCTGCATCCCAAAACCGGGACTACCATATTGATTTTCATTATGATCCTTTCAATGTTAGAATACATATTTATACATGCCGAAGCATCCAATACCATGGACCAAAAAACATCACATCCAAAACCATGGACCGAAAACCATCACGTCCAAAACCATGTGTGAAATCATGCACAAAACCATAGGTAGGCTTGCCTAACCTAATATAGGCTCCAAAAAAAAAATTCTAGGGTGCTGTCTCGGATCCCATAGAGTGGGGTTACCTGCACCTGTCAAATCCCCTGTCATCCCCCCCACTACGCAATCGACGCAATGAAGGGAGGGCTCTGTGCCCCTTCTATTCCCTCGATTAACTACCTGGGCTAGTCATGGAAAGAATATAACACAACCCAACAATCTCCCACTCGTTGTTTTCTTTCCACAGCGGGCCACAAGAGAGCTTAGCCATTTATCCACCCCTGCAACACCCATTATTTCTCTATACCAAGAGAACTTCCTAGAGCTCATAGATTTTTTCAATACATCTGCAATATTCTTCAAAGTGTCCACCTTTACCAGCAACACCTTTTTGTCTTCTATCATATCCCTCACAAAGTGATACTGAACATCGATGTACTTTGTCTTTGAATGATATGCAGGGTTCTTTTCCAAGAAAATTGCACTTTGGTTGTCACAATCTATCCTTATAGCTCCCTGTCCTAACCCCATACTTGAACACAATCTCAGCAAGAAAACTGCTTCCTTGCTTGCATGAGTGGCTACCATGTATTCTGCCTCTATAGTTGATAGCGCCACTAGAGATTATTTCTTACTCATCCAAATGACTGCACCTCCAAATAGGTTTAACATGTACCCACTTTTAGATATTTTATCATCCAGATCTCTAGCCCAGTCTACATCAACAAAGTCATGAATGTCCAACACTCTGTCCAATCTTGGTCTTTCTCGATAGCACAAACCATAATCACTAGTGCCACACAAATAATGAAAAACTGCTTCACTATTGTCTAGTTCTCCTTCTCCAGTTTTGACATAAGCCTCCTCAATACTCCCACTACATGTGCAATGTCTGGTCTAGTATAGACCATGGCATACATCAAGCTACTGGCTGCACTTGCATATGGAACATGGGACATGTCCTCTTCCTCTTCTTGTGTCTTGGGACACCATTTAGCAGATAACTTTACACCTACATGAATAGGAACCTTCACTGGTTTACTATCCTACATATTAAACCTCTGCAATATTGTTTCGACATACTTCCTCTGGTTTAACCAGAGCTTCCTGTTTGTCTAATCTCTTTTAATTTCCATGCCCAAAATATAGTTTGCAACACCAATATCTTTCATGTTTAATTTGGAGGACAAATGGGTCTTCAAATCCTCGATAGTTTCTTTGTCATTCCCAATGAGCAATATATCATCCACATACAAGACTAGATAAATAACACGATCACCAATTAATTTAAAATACACACAGTGATCTGCTTTGCTTCTGTTGAAGCCAAGTCCCCATATAAATGTATCAAATTTCTGATACCACATCCTTGGTGACTTTTTTAACCCATACAAAGACTTCTTTAACTTGCATACCACTTATTTCTTATCTTTCACCGCAAAACCTTTAGGTTGCTTCATGTAGATCTCCTCTTCCAGATCCCAGTGAAGAAATGATGTCTTCACATCCATTTATTCCACTTCAAAATAAAAAGTAGCAGCAACAGATAAATGTAATCTAATAGAAGTTACCTTGGCAACAGGAGAAAAAAGATCACCAAAATCAATTCCCATCGCCTGGGAATAGCCTTTTGTTACCAACCGAGCTTTGTATTTCTCCACATTTCCTTCTACATATGTCTTCTTCTTGAACACCCATTTGCTGCTGATGGGTTTCCTTCTAGTCGGCAACTCCACCAGATCCCAAGCCTCATTTTTCTGCAAAGATGCCATTTCATCAACCATGGCCTCTTTCTAGACTTTTCCATCCTCTGAATCTACTACTTCCTTCACATTTCTGGGATCATCATCAGTAATAGATAAAGAAAAATTTGAACAGAAAGTACATGGAATATACCTTATTGGCTGCCTTCTTTACCGAAGTCATATTCTCACAACCGGAGTTTGTGGCTCTTCATCTTTTGATTCCTCCTCTACTGTAGATTATGATTCTTCCTCCTTTAGCTCAAACTCTATCTTCTCAAGTTCCTTTGATTAGACTTCATGTTTAATAACATCTTTCACCTCTCTGAACACCACATCTCGACTGTACACAACCTTCCTCGTTATGGGGTTCCAAAGCTTATAACCCTTTAAACCACCCTTATACCCAATAAATATGCACTTTTCCTATCCAGCTTCATTCTTTTCTCCTTTAGAACATGTACATATGCATCACATCCAAATACCCTTAGATGTGAAAGAGAAGGTTTCTTACCAGTCCATACCTCTTGTGGAGTCTTATCTTCCAACGCTGATGAAGGTGATCTGTTGACTAGGTAACATGCTGTCTCCACCACCTCTGCCCAAAATTCGTGTCCTAACCCAACACCACTGAGCATGCTTCTTTCCCTTTCCATCAACGTCTTGTTCATTCTTTTTGCAACTCCATTTTGCTCAGGTGAGAATGGAGTAGTCTTCTGTCTTGCTATACCACACTTCTTACAGAATTCTTCAAATTCCTTACTGCAAAACTATCCACCATTATCTGTCCTAAACACCTTTATCTTCTTCTCTGTCTGGTTTTCCACTAGAGCCTTAAATTCTTTAAACCTGTCAAAGACTTCAACTTTCTTCTCAAGGAAATATATCCATGTATTCCTTGAGAAGTCATCTATAAAAGATACATAGTACACAAAATTACCTAGTAATGGAACCTTCATAGGTCCAAACACATCACTACGCACAAGCTCTAATATATGTTTCACCCTCTTACCATCAGAGGGGAAACTCACCCGATTCTACTTCCCATATACAAAATTTTCATAGAAATCAAAATCCAAAGAGCTATTACTCATACCTTATATCATACCTTTACCATGAAGTATTCAAAGGCCCTTCTCTCCAGTATGTCCAAGCCTTTGATGCCACACCATGGTATTCTCTCTAGAGACCACTAGATTTTCTGCTCCACTTTCAGGAACCACAAAACTGTTGCACCTATCAATAATAGTGCTACCTTTTGGCTTCTACAAATTTCCAATCCAAACTCCTCACATCAATATCAATGCTCCCCAAACCATTTTGCAATTATCCTTCTTGAACATTTTTTTACACCTGCATCATCCAGCTTTCTTACGAAAATTAGATTTCTGGCTAATGCAGGAATATCCAGAACACCCGGAAATGTTCTAACCCTTCCACCTTGCAACTTCAACTTTACTATTCTGTGACCAATGATTATAGCCATCTTGTCATCCCCCAAGAAGACATCACCACCATCATATTTCTATACTTGTAGAGCCACTCTCTATGGGGAGTGAAGTGAAACGATGCTCCTGAGTCAATCAACCATGCCTCATGATCTACATGTGTACTTGAAGAAGCCAAGTACACATCCCCACCTTCATCTGAGGTGGTTTTCACCTCCGCAGAAGGAGCATCATCAGATTCCTTTCCTTTGTTAGGAGCTTTAGATTTACAATCACTTTTGTAGTGCCCTTCCTTTCTGCATTTCTAGCACACTACCTTTACAGTTTTTCCTAGAGATTTAGATCTCCCTCTAGATTTAGATCTCCCACTCGATGACTTATTTTTGTTTCTATTCTGGGACTGTCCTCATATAGATAAGGAATCACCATTCTAGCTCTCCATATTTTTCTGAAATAGTCTCCTCCGTCAGCAAGGATGAAACTATTTCATTAAACTACAAGGTAGTTGCATTGCTACCTATTGCAATAACCAAACTGTCCCACGAATCTAGTAGACAACACAACAAATTGATGCACTTATCTTCATATGAAATTTTAATATCAACAGATTATAACTGACTTACCACAGTGTTAAATGCGTTCATATGTTCTTTCACCGAGTCTCCATCTTTCATCCTCAGGTTATACAACTTTTTCTGTAGGAATAGTTTATTCACCAGAGACTTAGATTGGTACAAAGTCCCTAACTTGTCCCACAAAGCCTTCATCGTATCTTCCCCTGATACATTCAGCAATACTGAATCTGAGACACACAATCGTATTGTGCTCTTAGCCTTCCAATCCAACTTCTTCCATTCTTCATCGGGCACTCCCATTGGTTTAGTATCTAGATCTACCATGACCCACTGATCTTTATCCACCAAACAGATACTCCATCTTGAGTTTCCATAACTCAAAACTCTGACCATCCAATTTCTCGATCTCTATCTTTCCATTATTTTCCATCTTCTTTCACCACCAAAATTTATCTCATAGATCTCCCACTAAACAAGGTCTACTAGAGGCCCAAGCGAAACCCCTCAGCAACAAAGGCATCCCGTTGAAGACAAAACAACTCTAATACTGAATGTAGGTTTTAACTCCATATAGAAATTACCTACATATGAATTCTAAAACACATAAAATAAACAATGCAAGAGAATAACACATAAAACACATATACATAGATATTTTCCCCTGGATCCCAAAACTGGGACTACCAAATTGATTTTTCATTATGATCCTTTCAATGTTACAATACATATTTATACATGCCGAAGCATCTAATACCATGGAATGAAAACCATCACGTCCAAAACCATGGATCAAAAACCATCACGTCCAAAACCATGTGAAAAATCGTCCACAAAACCATAGGAGGTCTGCCCAACCTAATATAGGGTTCAGAAGCAAATTTTTTTGGAGCGTTGCCCTAGGCCCCATAGAGTGGGGTTACCTACATCCCTCAAACCCCCTGTGATACCCACCACTAAGCAATCGGTGCAACGAAGGGGGGGTTCCGTCCCCCTTCTAACCCCCGGTTAACTACGCAGGCTAGTCGTGGAAAGAATATAACACAACCCAACATGGAGTAGCTTCTTCCTTACCATATACTTGAAGTAAATTTACCCTACTCATCTAGTAGTGAATTTAATACAACTATAGTCATTTGTCTATCAGACATGACTTCTCCCAGATCTTGTAGTTGATCCCAGATCTCATATATCCTCATAAAGTATGAGGCTATTACATCTTCCCTTGACATCTTCGTCTTATAGATTTATTGCCTTAATGAGATGAAATCTCTAGTAGTGCTTATGGAATAAAACTCTACAAGTTTTTCATATATTTCTTTTGAAGTTTCGAGTTTAGATACATATGGGATGAGGGGATCCTTGATAGATTACATGAGAATTGTTTGAACCCTAACTTCCCCTTTCATATACTTAGAATGAGCTTGAGCATCTTCCTTTCTTCGTTTAGCGATAGAACCCTTGATATGTTCATAACCTCAGTTTCAATAAGATTCAGATTTGTCCTTTTCTTCCATGCAAAATAGTTTGAAGCCCCACCCAATTTTTTTTCTTCCCTTCTAAAGAGACATTTTGATAGATTTAGATATGGACATAAATATACTTACTTCATAGGATGCTCCTTCTGCTTGTTTCTTCCCTAATGTTGATGATGATATAGAGGATAGAAAACTTCTCCTTGATGAAGGTAGTTTTCTTCAAGAATGATCCTTGATCCCACAGAGAGTGAGATGAAACCTCCTTTTGATCTAGCTTCCTTTGGATGAATAGTCTTCAAAGCACTTTAACTTGAGTAAATGTACGGTTTTTTCCTTCTCTCTCTTGATGATGACCCGAAAACTTCTTTTTAGACTTCCTTGATCTAAGGTTATGATTCTTCCTTTTACTTCAAGATGATCTTTGCTTTTATGCCTTCCTTGAGATTTGATCCTTGATTGTCCCTTCATAAGATGTCCTTCCTTGACTTAGTCACATTAGCTCTGATACCATGTTGAGAAATATAGGGCATAAAAATTAAGTGATTTCTCTTCTATTAGTAACTACTTGTGAGTTCTTTTTACATCTTTAGATTAGGATCTTCTTTTAATTAGGTTATTAGTGTTCTTCTTTGTTGGACACCTAATCTCCTAAGGGTTATGATGTGGAAGTTGAACAGTCAAAGGAAGCCTAGGAGACCATGGAAGATTAATCCAAGGGTCGCTTCGATGTATTATAAATGTACATCATGTAAATAATATATGAATTTAATGCTTATATTTCATATTTGATCTTCACCATGGTTGTGTTTAACATGGTATTAGAGTGGGAAAATTATATCCTTGCTCCAATTTGAGCCATTATTTTTCTATCCTTTCCCAACCACTAGTTTGTGGTTTTCACTACCCTATTTTTCTTCCATTCTGAAATGAAAACACATAAATTCAATTTGAGCCTGTGTGCTCAATGCTACCATCCACACCCAATTAAAACTTGTCAAATTGTCATTCTCTGTGTCCCTTCCATTCACAATTTTTAAAATACACTTCTTGCCATATTTGCTTGTTGTTTACATTTTAATAAGTATTTCTTTTTCTTAACAAGCCTACATATAGAAAATCCTCATTTTTTCTCCTCCAGTCATCTCTGCAAGCACTGGATAAGCACTATGTGTCATTGTTTCTCATCAAATACTTTTTTGTTCATCATTGAAACACATAACACAATCGAATATCCAGAAATTCGTTAATTGCAGTGAGCGTTTTGCTATCCATTTTCCATGATGTTCAATGCCTACCTTTAATACTCTATTTCAAATAAATAAACCATGGACAAGAAATCAATTCCATATTGTGAATAGTGTAGACCTGGTCGTTGATAGTGGTGAATGCACTAATATTGGCTACATTGGTAAGGGTTATGAGGATGCTTCTCATGGAGTTGCTGGACAGGCAAGGCTCTATCTATCCATAAAGGATTCATGACATATATACTATATTTGAATGGTGCACTGACATGATTGGTTTGTTGAATGTTGGTGTCCCCATTAAATTTATCTCTTGTGTGTGGAACCTCTCCAATTTTTTGAAGTGCTAGAATTTGTTAGAGTGATTGTGTATTATGCAACAAGCTTGTGGATAACATGATCGTTAAGGCAATTAAATCAATATTTTCAGGCAGCAATAGGTAGTGATATTCCTCACCTAGAAATAAACTTGTGGCACATATATGAGTCATTAAATGCAAAAACTAGGAGTCGTTCTGATTAACCGGAGTCAGTTAAGGAATACAAATTGTCTATCCTTGAATCTCTATGCAGTGAGTGCATTCAACCTCTGCATTTTCACCTACATTTGAATAGTGACAATTTATGTATAGTGCATACAATGTTTATGTAGTCTTTGTGCCTCGATTTATGGTTTGAATGAGCTCAATAGGTACATGAGTATAAAATGTGTTGGCATTAATCCTGCGTTTGATGTATAGTCATTTCATTTCAACAGTATGTAAGATGCCTTCCATGTTGCATGTCACGCATTTGAAAATTCTTTGAAGACTGGTATCTGATGGGACCATGTACTAGGCATATGTGCATTGAATATTTTTTTGTGATGGCATAAATATTTTGAATACCCTATATCATATGTGAAGGGAAAATAATATCATTGGTGCATTGAGATAATATGCATGTGTTCATGAATACATTGGTGCATGGTTTTATATATGATATATTGCATGTCATACTAATTGTGTTGACATTAATTAGAGGAAGGCACTAAAGTTGGCAGAGATATATTAGTTCTTGTTCTTAATCCATGGGAATGTATGTGTTGTATGTACATTGAACATTGAATGTTGAAGCCAACTTGTGATAGCCGGGTTCATTCAAAGAGAATATATTCCTCCTATATGTTTTATTATACGATTGGATAGCATGAATCTACAGTAGTTCATGCATTGGTACATACTGTTCAGAATTATATGGTTCATGCATTTCCACTCTTTACATTTTTTTAATGATGATGTGCATTAAATGTGCTCTTCACATATAGCATTGAAGCTATACATTGAAATCTTGTCTTCTATATTGGTATAGTATTGTTATTAAATTGTGTTGATGGTTGAGTGTTTTATTGAATTTTTGAAGTTTGTACCTTGGAATAATAGCTATCTAGTGTTTGACATGTTTATGGAGATATATTATAATTTTTCTACAACCATTTTGATTATTTAGGGCACATTTTCACCTCAAATCGTACTAAAAGAAGTTTCCAATGGTGCATTTATAGAGCTTTATTTCTTGTTGAGACAAATCGATAGAATTACTGAAGTATGAGAGTTCTTGAAAAATTTGATGCGTTCCTCTGATCATGATATAGTAAGAATTAGCAAAGCTTCTCTTGTTGAAATTAGAACTTTTTACAAAATGCACTAGAGAAGATAGAATTTTTGGAGCTTGAATCTTAGCTTTAGCAAAAGGAATTAAAACATAAGAGTTTTCATTCTGAACCTGTTTTCTTCAGAACATTAAGATAGACTCCTATTAGGAGAAAGTCAATAATTTTGAAGTTGATTCAGATCTAGTTCGCAATGAAGGAGAAACTTTACATAAAGAAGGAGAAATTCAACACACACTTCCCAAGCGCATCATCAGACCTTCGGAAGAGCTTGTCCTAACAAACACAGAACTAGTCTTGGATATGCCAAGGATGTTTCCTTTCATATTCCAAATTACTCAAAGCACATCCAATTCCATAGTGTTGGGTTTATTCATGACATTTCACCTTCAATTGTTCTAGATTTTTCTCCTCTTCCATAACAGCCACAGCAAAGTGTTAAATCCCAACATTGTGACAAATTTGGCCATATGAAATATCATTGTTTTGAGCTTCATCCATGTGAGCACTATCATAAAACTACTCATTATTCAAATAGATGCTTCAAAAACGAGCCTCCTGCAAGAAAAATGATTCACCTTAGATGGATCACTTCTTAGCAAGGGGATTAAACAACCAAGAAGCCATTTCAGTCATATGTCAGAATTTGTTCTAAAGTATTGAAAGGTCTTTCAATTGAGTTTTCTCCATGATATCACCTTGTATCTGATAGGGGGTGAAGTGATGGTCATCTACAAGTTTCAAATACATATAAAGAAATCATAAGCCACAACTCGAATATGTTGCCTAATTCAGATTTGTAGCGAGAGACACGGAAGTTTAAGTGAGCATGAGCCACAACCTGCCATATCAAATTCAGATTTGTAGCTAGAGACATATATGCCCCTGAGCATTCCTCTGGTTGGTGGTCATAACTAAACCATATATGTGGTGTTGAGACCTCCCTTTTCAGGCTGAGCTTCTCCCTCTTTAAAGAATTGGGTTCACTTACTCTAGCAGAAGACTTCATATTATTGCGAGTTCTGGAACAGTTCCAAGAGTTTCATTAAGTAACGTAGAGTTGGTGGTCATCCTTAAACCACCTTAGGTTGTAGACCTCCCTTTTCCAAGTTGAAGTTCTCCCTCTCCAAAGCATGAGGTACACTTCCTCTAGCATAATATTGCAGCTTCTTTCCGAAGTTGGAAGAGTTCTAGGAACTGCATTAAGCATTCCAGTGTTGGTGGTCATACTTAAACCACCACCTTATAAACATTTCAAAGAGAACATTTAGCCTAGTGTTTCCATGCAGTTTTTCACATTCCTATATTATATCTCTCTTCTTGGACTCACACATACACCTTTGGATTAAGGGCGGGAATGTTGGACACCTAATCAGCTAAGGGTTATGGTGTGGAAGTTGAATAGTCAAAGGAAGTCCAAGAGACCTTGGAAGATGAATCCAAAAGTCACTCCAATGTATTATACATGTATATCATGTGAATAATATATTAATTCAATTCTTATCTTTCATATTTGGTCATCTTTGTGGCTATGTTTAATATTATTCATCAAACAACTACCAATGCACAAACCATAAAAAGACAAGAGGCTCAGAATACAAGCTATGAGCCAAGGCCAAAACCTCTCCCACTTGAGAGGAAAACATGAACAAATTCTTCTTCTTACAGAGATTCCAATTGACGAATACCAAGACTAAGACCCATGACCTATCTTCCACTCCAAGACCAAGACAAAATATCCTTAGTCAATGATAGTGAAACTTCCTCTCCTTCCTCCTAAAATTTTTCTTCAACCTTGGATTTCTTCTCCTTTAGACCTTCAACGTTCTTCCACTTCGGCTCCCTACGAGGACTAAACTTCTACTTCGCTTCCACTATTGTGAAAAACTTCTCCTCTCCTGGACTTCAATGTTGCAATAGACTTCTTCTTGTCATTCACGGTTGTAACGGACTTCTAGCACATATTGGGGTTCTTTTCTCTTAAAAGAGACCCATAATGTACCCTACCTCGGTCTTCTTCTTCTTTATTTCGCAAGTTGGGTGGCTTCTCCTTTTACCCTTTTTTCCCTTCTAGTTCAGACCATATTTCCACGCAAATTATGTCTTAGAACTAATGTCGAGTATCCCTATTTATAGTTACTTCCTCCTTAAATCAGCCGACATGAAGAGGGTGATATGACATGTCTCTTTGAAGAAGATAATTAGTTCCACTTTTAAGCTAACTTAATGTTAATGCTCATGCTTGGTCTTGCAAGGCTACTTGAAATTTTCATTAACTCACATATAAATATAATATGCCCAAGAAGGGTCCTTCATACTTGACATAGACTCAAATTGACTTGCATGACTATATGACAAATCCTAAAGGCTCACAATGGGGTCCATTACTAAAAATAAAAGTCCTTGCTCATGAAACCCATCAAACAAGCATTAATAATAGTTTAATTTTTCTTCTTTTCATCAATTACATTTGTCAACATAGGGGAGGGTCACTGGAAATGCTTTTAGGATAGAGGTGGAGAGTGGATTGACACACCTTGTTGACATGGGAAGAGGAGTAACTATTATATTTGACGGCTTTGGTGAGATCAGACTTTTCATTGGGAAATGAGTGAGAAGAGGAGGTCTAAATACTC
The DNA here is from genome assembly GCA_031772625.1 of Pinus tabuliformis. NCBI lineage: Eukaryota > Viridiplantae > Streptophyta > Pinopsida > Pinales > Pinaceae > Pinus > Pinus tabuliformis. Next base: position 895,060,835 of record CM062806.1, on the reverse strand, counting down.
TGGTGATAAGGGTCTTAAGAATGGCATACTTAAAGTCCTTGCTCATGAAACCCATCAAACAAGCATTAATAATAGTTTATTTTTTCTTCTTTTCATCAATTACATTTGTCAACATAGGGGAGGGTCACTGGAAATGCTTTTAGGATAGAGGTGGAGAGTGGATTGACACACCTTGTTGACATGGGAAGAGGAGTAACTATTATATTTGACGGCTTTGGTGAGATCAGATTTTTCATTGGGAAATGAGTGAGAAGAGGAGGTCTAAATACTCTGGTGATAAGGGTCTTAAGAATGGCATACTTATGAGCAGGATGGTGGTGGGAGTTAGCATGAAGGAATCTATCAGTGTGGGTTTTCTTTTGGTAAACTTGGTACGTAAGGAAGCCATCAGAGAGGTGAGAGACAAGAACATAGAGAAAGGGGAGGGAATGGTTTTATTCAAGTTCCATAGTGAGCTAGATGTGAGGGAAAATGTTATTTAGATGGGAAAGGAAGGTTTGGAGAGGAGGTAAACCATGGGAAAAAATAACAAAGGTTTCATCTATGAACCATTTCCAGAATTTGGGTTTTGAAGTGGTAGGTTTTAATGGTTACTATTTGAAAGTGATCCATAAATGTGTTAGCCACAATAAGGGAAAGGGATGAATCCATGGTTGTGCCCTCAGTTTTCTTGTATCATAGTCCTCCAAAGGTCTAAAAGGTAGTGAAAAGGAAAATTTTAATAAGGTGAATGGTTTGAAGGTGTACAATCTTGGAAATGAGTTCAATGGCTTCGGGGACAAGAATTTCGGTAAATAAGGAAACAACATCAAAGCTAACCATGATGTTGTTTTCGTCAAGTTTAAGGTGCTTAATTTGTTGGATTAAGAAAGTTTATTTTTCATCTAAACTAAACTTTCATTTAGAATCATTTCCCTCTGTAATTTCTATGGTTGGCCACAATTAATATTATTAATGAAAATTAAAAAATAAAAATAAACAATTATGTTTATTACCTAAGCATATTAGGCCTTCCATATGGACCATGACCTGCCAATTTATTTCAGTAAAAGTAAATTAAAATATTTATAATTCACTCAGGGGTATTTCTTTATCATAGTTAATTTTTTAAAATTAAATTACATTCTAGTTACAAAATTTTAATTTTAACTAATCGATATTAAAATTAAAGTTATATAATTAATCTAGATCGGATCATTATATTCTTTTTCATACATATTGGTTTATTTGGAGTGAAAATGGTGGATGAATCATCTCACAGGACTGTTACCGACGTTACCTAGTTTGGAAAAACGGGGTCTTAAACCTACTGGGAGAGTTTTGATGAACCAAACAACATTTTTTGGGGATAAAAATTTACTATGGTGTAGCGTAATTTCATGTTATTCTACACACAGAGGTCTTTCCAATAGTGTAAGAAGTGTTTCAATCAGAGTCTATATGTAAACGTTATCCCACTCAGAATTTGACCTTCTTGTTTTCAAACCTATAGTTCAGGAGGATGTCGCGTCAGCCCCCATTATTCATGGAAAATGGGTCTAGCCGCATGATTGTTTTGTAAAAGGATCTAGAAGATTCTTTATTGTAACTATAATTTGACCAAGTACATCACCATGTGGGTCACCCATCAACATTATGTAGAAGAAGGATGGGACTTGAATGATGTGTATAGATTATAAGGCATTGACCAAAATCACACTCAAGAACAGATACCCCCTGCCTAGGATAGTTGATCTACTAGATTAGTTGTAGTAATAAAATTACTTCACTAAGGTGGACTTGAAGTCGCGATATCACCATGTTCGATTCAAAACCATGAAAGGTTTTTATGAGTGGTTAGTCATGCCATTTGGCCAATGTAATGCACCAACTACATGTATGATATTAATGAATGATTTATTTCTCCTTTTTATAGATTCATTTGTTATTGTCTATTTGGATGATATATTGGTATATAGTACTACCTGGGAAGAGCATATGTCACATTTAACGCAGGTGATGAAAACATTGAATAAGCAATAACTGCTAGCAAATCTCTAGAAGTGTGATTTTGCACAACAGTCTTTGGTGTATCTAGGGTATGTGATCAGTGGAGGAGAACTTATATCATTCCAACATGGATATCATCATGAAATGGTCGGTGCCTACTAATGTTTCTAAGGTTAGTATTTTCATTGGGGCAGCACAATACCTGAGGAAGTTCATAGCCTCATTTTCAGTAGTAGCAACACTTCTCCACACCATAACAAAAAGTGGCAAGAGTTTCCAGTGGGGAGAAGGCCAGGAAATGGCTTTAAAAGAGCTAAAGAAGAAGACCAACTAAGCACCAGTTCTAGAATTACCAAACTTGCAACGACCCTTTGAAGCGGAGACAAATGTGAATGGGTATGTTATGGGAGTTGTCTTGATGCATGAAGGAAGGCTTGTATGCTACCATTATGAAGTATTTCATGGGGCAGTCCTTAACTACACTACCTATGACAAGGAGCTCTATGCCATGGTGCAAGCTATGAAGAAGTGGAAGCACTATCTTATGGGAAAGGAGAGAGTAATCCACATAGGTCAACAGTCATTATAGTACTTGTAGGCCTAGAGTAAGCTATAGTAGATCAGACATTACAAGTGGATGATGTTTTTATAGTAGTTTCATTTGGTGATCAAGTATAAGAAGGGAAGCACAAACAAGTTAGCTTGCATGCTTTCAACGCCACTCACATCAAAGATCACAACTTTTGGGACTCTTATGCACATGGATCCATTCATGCATGATGCATACAAAGAGGCATATTCAGAAGATGAGGAATTCAAAGAGGTGTATCGATAGTTGTAGAGTCAGAGTCATGTGCACGATGGAAATACCACAATTTACTACCATTTCTAGGATGGGTTACTCTACATGATGGATAAGCATTGTGTTCCTAAAGGTGAGCGATTGTAGCTGATCAAAGAGGCTCACACCTCTAAGGTTGCAAGGGACTTTGGTGTAGGGAAGATCGTGACTAACTTGCAGGGGTAAGTGTATTGGACAAAGATGCAAGAGTAAGTAGATACGTTCATAAGAGGATGCATGCTTTGTTGTACTAGCAAGCCTAGAAATAGGAAACAGGGTTTATATCATCCTTTAACTGTACCTACTTGTGCTTGTGAAAGAATTTCGATCGACTTTGTGGTAGGTTTAATGATAACTAGGAAGGGACATGACTACATGTATATGGTAATTGAAAGGTTCAGCAAGGTGTTTTTTGATGACTTATAAAAAGACCATCAGCAAGAAAGAAGCAGTAAAATTATTCTTTCGACAGGTACGGGTGGACTTTGGGATACCAAGGAGCATCATTTTAGACAGGGATACAAGATTTCTCAATGCATTCTAGACTACATTGTGAGAGAATATGGACACAAACTTGAAAATATCTACAAAAATCCATCCATAGATAGATGGGCAGACAGAAGCAAACAACAGGACTTTGGTGCAAATTTTGAGGGGATACAACTAGAAGCATCCGAAGAACTGGGATGAAAATGTGTTATATATATATATATATATATATATATATATATATATATATATAGATACATACATACATACATACATACATACATACATACATACATACATACATACATACATACATACATACATACATATATATATATATATATATATATATATATATAATATTATTATTACAACAAAGCAGTCCAAACTTCTATAGGATAGTCCCCATTTGAGACTTGTTTTGGATATTTTCCACCTTCGTCTTTGGATATTGCATATGGGAAATGAGGAAGAGTGAGGGAAGATCTTACAGGAGATCCTTTGAGGACTAAAATTTTTATAATGAAGATCAGTTAAATCCATCTACATGTACAAGAAAAAAGGAAAAATTCATAGGAGAAGTATAAGGCCATGCATGATCAACATAGAATAGAGTAGTCATTCAAGGTGGGATATAGAGTATGGTTACAGTTGAAAAAGGAGAGGTTGCAGGGGCTTGGTAAGAAAATAAAGGCTCTAAGGTATGGTCCATTTGAGATACTGGACAAGCTGGGTGATAATCACTATCAACTCAGTTTATCACCATATATGCAAATTTACTCAGTTGTGAACATAGAGAATTTGAAACTCTATGAGTCTTCCATGCTAGATCAGGAAGAGGAACATGTTCTACCTTATGTGGAGGATTTGGCAATAGATTCTCAAGCAGAGTTGAAAGAAGATGATTTTTTGCAAAAGAGGTCTATAACTACCAAAAAAGGGCAAGATGACCTTTGGCAGATTGGATTGAAGGGACAACTTCCAAGAAAATCTAAATGGTACACTGTAGAGAAGGTGGAGAAACATTTCCTCACTTGATTCAGTAAAAGCTTTTGGGGACCAAAATCCTCCCAAAATGGGGAGATGTGATCCATCTCGATGAATTTGGAGTTGAAAAGGTGGAGGAATCAACTTGCATGACAGTTTTTACCTATGGGACCCACTTTGGTAAAATAGGATCTAAAACGTTCCGGAAGCGTTTTTAGGCATCAAATGGAGTTTTTGGGGGGTTAAAATTTCCTACATTAGTATGGCACCTTTTCATGCTATTCTACACACATATATCTTTCCGACGATGCAAGAATGCATCAATTGGAGTCTGTATGCAAACGTTATGCCACTCATAAGTTGGATTTCATGTCTTCACACCTATATTTTGGTAGGATCTCATGTAAGCCCCCATTATTCATGTAAAAGAGTCATAGCCACGTGATTATGATGTAAAATAGTCTAAAATATTTTATATTGTAACTCTAGTTAAGATGTAATCAACATTAACCACTAGTAGGCTATCGGGCTATGTTATAACTGGGCCACCACAGGGAAGAGGAATTCCATTCTTTCGAAAGAATTTTGTTTTATAGATGTGAAAAGATAGCCAAGAGAGATAGGAGGTAGAGCAAACAAATACGATCTATACTCTATAGCAGCCCATGGGCGACATGCATTATTTCTTTGTACCTGCAGCCATATTTCCAGACAGAGAAAGAGAGCGAAGTTGCCTCACCTTCCAGCTGGGTTTTCTCCTCAAAGAGTTTCCCAGAGAGCATATCTTGTGTCTTATGTGTGTGTGAGCTTATTTTTGATTCTCTACTTTTCTACATATTTATATTCCCATGCATGCAGTAATTATAGTTAAGTCTATATATATTAAAGTTCAATAAAACTGCAACACAATAGAAATGCATAATTTTAATATCTGTAATAATGTATAAATTCGAAATTTTAATATATTATTGTGTGGTCTAAAATGCGGATGCAAATTAGAGTTTAATTTAATTTCAACCCGGGAAGGTAAACTTAGAAGTGCTTATCTAAAATATATAGATCTAGAAAGATTCCTAATAACTAATCAAGCCTAGATCTAACAATTGTTTGAGATCTATGATTCTCTTACAAGAATACTTTCTACAAGATCTCTTCCAACATTAGAACGTCTAATAAGAAATTAACAGCTGAAATGAAATAAACCTAGATCAAATAATTGTCCGAGATCTTACGGTTCTCTTACAAGAACACCATCAAATAAGATCCTTCCAATACTAGAACATTTAAGAAAACTTGAAAGCTGAAATCAAACAAAAACATAAAGTAAATCATAAACAAATAAGCATGCAAGTGAGGCCATGGGGGCCCTCCACAACTCCACAAGCACACCACTTCAATGGAGACTCAGATGTAGAAGCAAAATTAGAGTACGATCCTTTATTCCAAAATCAAGATTTCAAAAAACTTCCAGATTACAAAAACTTCAAGATTACAAATGGAGGAGATTGTACTCCTATTTATACAATGTGATGAGTAACAAACTCATAATGATCATCCACTACTTTCCCATAGTATGATCCCACAAATCTCTCAAGCATTTTTAACTGCTTTCCCATTATTACAAAACATGATCCCACAAATCTCTCAATAAATCTCTCACATATCTTGGATAAGATATGCCAACCATGATTTTCTCCTTAGGATAAGATATGCTTCCATGATTTTCTCCTTAGGAATAGGATAAGATATGCCTCCATGATTTTCTCCTTAGGATAAGATATGCTTCCATGATTTTCTCCTTAGGAATAGGATAAGATATGCCTCCATGATTTTCTCCTTAGGATAAGATATGCCTCCATGATTTTCTCCTTTGCATAACTATATCCTTAATATGGTGGAGGAGATATTAATTCTTCACATATTCCCTACACATCACAAAACTCACATATTCTTGAGATATATATAAAAATATGTATATTTTCTAATGTTTAATCATAAATTTACTTGTAATACAAAAATGAATAAAATGGAAAATAAGAAGGTGAAACCCAAATGTATGTATGAAAATGATATGATAAAAGGTTAATGGGATGATGAAATGTAAGGAAAAAGGTGGATGAAAATATGACATTTCTAAGTCCCAACATCCTCCCCAACTGAACTTGTTGCATGTCCTCATTCAACCATGCATGGGTCTCTTTAAGAACATTTGCATCTTGAAAAACTTTGGCTTTACATGATGGTGTCTTTAATAATGAATGTTTCCAGGATACATGAGTAACAACTTACATTTTCTTATGGTTGGTTCTTGTGTGACAACCATGAATACAAAGAATGTACATGAGTAACAACTTACATTTTCTTATGGCTGGTTCTTGTGTGAAAACCATGAATACAAAGAATGTTGGTTCTTGTGTTAATAACATTCATTTCGTTTTCTGTTCTCTTTTCTTCAATAATGTAAACACTCACTGGAAATCATAAGCTATCAATGTGCATACGAAAGCCATTTTGTAATATTAATGAAGCATGCCAATATTGCGTATGCAGCAAAGTGCAACAAAGTATCATTGGGAAATAAATGTTGGTGAATGGTAAATGGAGTGATAGTGGTAAAGAAATGGAATCATGGAAGTGAATATGTAGTGAATATAGTTCTTCCCCCCCTCAACTGAATTGGTTGCATGTCCTCATGCAACTTGACATGGCTCATGAAAGGAAATGTAGCATGGTGAGGGAATTTTCCAAAATATTCAAATTAGCATATAAGGAATTGCATGATTAAAGATTAGAAAACAACATACCTCTACTTACCCAAGAATGATGAAGTATGCAATAGGAATGTAGTTGCTGCTACTGCTGGATCAGGAAAATGTGACTGGATGTTGTTGTAACTAGATTCTGGGAGATGAAGGAATCTGAACTGCTGATGCTGAATCATGGAAAAGATAAATGCTGAAAGTGGAACTGTGGTACTCTCATATATCAGAATGCATGCTGTTGTAACTGCTGAGGGAGTCGTGAAAAAGTGTATAGTCTTCACCCGCTACAAAACCCGATGGTACAATTCTAAACATGCGAATCAATGTGTCGATTTCGAGCATGAATAGAAATCATTGGATTACTGGCCATTGATGTATGTTGTTAACCAATGCGAGACAACTCACTGTCAATGAGTGCCAAGGTACCCGAGTACATCTTGCGAAGTGCGAATGGATGTGTCGAGGTCGAGCCACTTGCAAGATCTGAAGATCAAGGGACATTGATGTATTCCCATGATTGCCAGCGAGAGAACTTGCCATTAAGGCATGCAAGCCTCTAGGTACTCAAAAGGAACTCTAGTCTATTTCCCAGATAAGGTGCTGATGTCGATGGGGCAAGACTTGTTGAAAGGTGGGCCTTAAGGAATCCCACATCAGTCAACGTGAGTTTGTACAAAAGATTTGGTGACTATAATGGAAAGAACTCACGGACAAGCAGTGTGGATCGGCATGGTGAGGAAAACAAGGCAATGTAATCATGGAAAGGGAATGAGTTTTATTCAAAAGGGAAACTAGATGTAAGGAAATGGATGTAAAGAAATGCATGGTGTATGAAGATAAACTCTTGCTGTGAAAAATGGATTTGGAAATATCATGCTTTATGGATTTACAGTTGGTGGAATTCAAAATGTGCTTCAAAAAGGGAGGTGCAAAGTAATGGTTGTGGAGTTGGATTTGTCTTTCGAATTTTTCATGAATTGTAGTCTTTGGAAGACCAATTGTCATCACAATGTAATCTCCTTATGGTCACTTGATTATCCTGTAACCTGTAAAAAAACTTGGCAGAAAGAAAACATAAGTGTGTTCAAGAAGAAGTGGCCATTTCCTTCATGATTCTTACGCAAAAATTTCATACCAAATAAAACAAATTAAGGACAATCAAAGTGTTGAAATTGACTTAATCATGATATGAAAATCAATCCATTCTTAAAATAACCATGAAAAGTAATACTCCGTGTCAGATGAAAGATGCTCGGCAAAAACATTGGCATTAGAAAGATGTGTTGTGTTCTGCATATTAGTATGTGATAAAAGCATTCAACATGAATATTTAATGCCAACTTGAAGCTATTGAAACAAGATATAGAATCCTCCAAATGTTTGAAATTTATTTCCAAGTGTTCCATTTTTATTTTTTATTTTTCAGACCTGCATGAATTTTGTGAATTTTTTTTTTTAATTTTTATTTTTTATATAAAAAAAACAAAAGAATGAAAGTCAATTTTTTTTTTTTTTAATAACAAAATTAAAAAAAAAAATCATTTTTTTTTTAAATAAAGAAATCAACCAAACAAACAAATTCTATTAAAAAGTAATATATAGGATTTCTAAAAATAAACTAAAACGCATAACAAGTGGTTACCCTCACATCCTCTAAGGAATTTACCACTACATAGTGCATTGCACTCCGTTGGTAATCAAGCTGTGAAATCTGTCAATCTTGTCAGTCCTACATTGGCGAGCGCTTCTATGGATAGTGAAAAAAGAAGGTAGAGACAGATGTGCATCCTCAGATTCAAGCCCAGTCCATGAAGATTCTATTTGTGGAGATGGGTGTTGGCTATGATCAACATGGACAAGATATCACTGTAGCGGCTATGCGGGCATGTAGGGATGAAATCAGTTTCAATTCCATTCCTGCATTTCGGACTGGTGCCATTCCAGGAGTCAATACTAATCGGATGAAATTGAGGCTAAAGCTAGGTGTTCTTCGTTCCACTCAGGGTTCTCTTGACATTGACAGAGTTAAATCCATCTTTCCATATGGTGATAGTATAGAGTCTAAAATGCGCGACCAGCCTGCTGTTTCCACAATACCATCTTGTATTGTCCAGAAAAACGATGGGATTCTGCCAGAAAGTGGCACAATTATCTAAAACTACCAGATCAGAATTACTTTCAATACAAATTTTGGAGATAGGGAACTCAATCTCAGAATTTTCATTCAATTGTAAACATCATGCAGCAGCATGGATTCGTAATGGAAATTTGATTGGGAGCAATTAAGTGAAAACCTCTGAGGACTTTTATTACCAGCAATTTTTATGATTTCGCATCACAAAGATATGATACTTGACATACAACAATGCACAAAGCAAATGGAAATCAGTCTATCCACCTCAGAGAGCCTTCAAAAGACAGATGTACAAAACCGTTTTTATTCACGGATTATCAAAATAGGGTCCCGAAGAACCACTATTTTCTCTTAAACTGTTAGGGATTTAAGCAAATGATTTTTGGGTTATATAATTCATTATATTATGGAAAAAACCCATGTCTTCGTTTGTCTAGATTTGCCCTGGTTTGATCACAAACTGCTTTTCAAAACTGATGTTTTTAAAGGGTTGCGTTTCAAAACCTGTGAAGTGGAAGACTGAAACAGAGGAACATGAGATGGGGTCAATGAATTGCTATCAGGGAAAAGATATGTAGAGGCAGATACAGGTGCTGGAAATACGACTGTTTCAAGCACAGGTGGGAGGCGTTATAATCGGTATAATCTTGCAAAGAGTGCAAAGATTGGCCCTCGGACCTCTGGATCAAACATTGGTTCTCCTTTGGGCAATCCTCCTACTCCAATCAGCGGCTGTTGTTATGATAGCTCTCTTGGGTTGTTAACAAAGAAGTTTATTAGTCTAGTCAAGCAGGCTGATAATGGTATTTTTGATCTTAACAAGGCTGCAGATACTTTGGAAATCCAAAAGCGTAGAATATATGACATAACCAATGTGCTTGAGGGGATAGGACTAATTTAGAAACGTCTGAAAAAAAGAATTGATTCCAGCAACATATAATTCAATACATCTTCTAAATTCAGAGTCCCTCAGACATCAGTAATTCTTGTAAAACCCAGACTCAGTATTGATTTCTTCAAATCGAATTTCAATAACCCTTTGGAACGATTTTCATATATAATTCCAAAGTTTAAAATAAGAATTGCGCCTCTTTCAACTAGTGATTACAAAAGTCGATTTACATCCAAATTTTTCTTTATATAAAATCGATCCAAATTTTGTGATCGATTTACCCAGTTTCACAATTAAAATTAATGCACCATCTTAGACAGTCAATCAATCACCAACCAAATTTTTTTTGATTTTTTTTTTCTTTTTAAACAAAAATCTAAACAAAATTAAGATGATTTTTCGTTCATGTAGATCAATTTTCCAGCAAAAGTATTTTCTTTTTATTTGAAATAAATCAATAGATTTTCGGATCTTCTAGATCGCACGAAGCGCAGGAAGAGAGCATACTAATCTCTTGATTTTTTTATTTATGCAGGTTTGCAGATTAGTTCTCCAGCAAGAGTATGTTTATTTGAAATAAATCAATAGATTTTCTGATCTTCCATATCGCACGAAGCGCAGGAAGAGAGCATACTAATCTCCTGAATTTTTTTTTTATTTATGCAAGTTAGCGTGGATGGATAAAACACAATTAAGATTTGCGACAAAACCTTGCATTATCTACACTCTTTCTACAATGTCACGGGGGCATTTAGACTCTCGGAAGACATAATCTTTCCGATAATCAGGCTCCTGGCTCACCCGTGATACAGAAACAAGACATAGAAATGCAAAGAAGTGACACTGAATTTATTCATGATGATTTATTTTTGGAAGACAAAACTAAAAACTTCTAATGATAACGACTTCTAATGACTTCTAATGAGATCTCAATTTTATTTTTCTAATCTATTCTACTTAAAAGATGTTTTATTTTCTAAGTAAAAGCATGCTTCCAGTGAAGCCATCTATGGACTAAAAATTCGAACATGCTCACATCAAGATTTAAAAATTTTACATTATGTTTTGCAAGTATGTGAGAATCATGTCTTAGAGTCGGCTCAAGGTTATTGTCCTTGCTCTCCAAGAAGTACCTGTTTGTTGAGGGCCCCGAAATCAGGTCAACAACAAGGGGGATACCCACCCGGTCCGGAACCTGGTTGGCAGCTCCTTGCCCGTTTGGAGTAGCGGGTCCAACTCGGGGTAATGGGACCAATTTCCCAATGTGAGGGGTGTGTGTGTGTAGAGTTTGATGGTATTGATCTAGGGGTATTTTAAGCTAATTTAATTCTAACTTCTAAACTAACTCTATGCTATTGTAATCTAATGAAAAACAATACATCTAATCTACGCTAACCCGGGGTATTTTTCTTCTATTATGCGATCTAAAAATATTTCGAACAATAGCTGGTAATAAAGATCATTCAACTATCATAAGAATAGAAATCCATTAAGATAAACCATTCTGCATAAAAAGTTAGGCAAAACAGTTGTGAACAAAATATCGCATAATTAGTTATTCATATGTCAAGCACAAATAAATGACTCCACCGTACAGAAGTGCCAAATGGTAATACACACATTCATACATTAACATATAAAGAACTCAGCTGCATATCACTTTAGGAATATAAGCAGAAATTAATCAAGAGATAAAAGTACCATTTATGACTGATTTCACTAATAAACTTCAAGCAATAACAATTTATTTCTACTTGTTCTAATATCTGCTAAGAGTACAAAAGTGCAACATCAGTAACAGACATTAAAATGCAAACATAAATAAATCTCGATCCATCCATTCATCAAAAACCCCCTCCGAGGGTGCAAAAGTGCATGTTCTGAGGACACGTTTTTTGACAGATTTCCAGGCCCTTCTCCAAATGCAATGAGAAGGGTTAAATACTACTAACTAATTAATCTTAATTACACAAATTTAGGGAACGGATTCAAATGACCGCCATTTTACTAAAAGAAAATTTATTTCTAAAAATCAAATCTAATTTCTAACCGTTTCTGTATCTGCTCCTTAGTGCTGTAAGCAATGCAACGTTTTCCTGAGAAGAGTCGGCTGGTTGTCTTCTTCTTTTGTTTGAGTGATAAAAGTGGAAACAACAAGAGCTGGCACCTCTTTCTGACAGACTAGAAGATATTTTCGAAAACCTTTCTCTAGCTGGGTGTATTCGCTGTGCGTATACTTAGTACAACCCAGGTTCCTTTCGAACTGATTTTGCTGTTGCTATTTCGGTTTCCGGTCGTGCGAATGACTCAATGAGTTAGGAGTCGCGTTGTCTGGACAATCCCCTGTATCGAGAATTGCTTCTGTTCTTTGTTCCAGGCTTTTCTGGAGCATCCTCCTTCTTTAGCGTTTCTCTTTTTGCTTTACCCAGTCTGAGCTTCAAGATCTTTTGCAAACACGCTGCTTTTGTGCGCCTTTGACTCTGAGTCTTAGATAGTCTATTTTCATCAGCGCCTGTTGGGTGATACTCTGGAATCCACGGTCCTGCTGCATGCGACATCCATTTGCGGAGGCATCTTCTCTCTGTTACCCCATTGGCGCTTTCCTCTTTTCCTTAGATGTTTCGTGCATATAGATTTATATCAGTTACATGTCTTGCAGTTTACGCAAAGAAGAAGAGAAATGACGAAAAGATTGACATGAAAGCATTAAGTTCTAATGAATGCGCAATTTTGACACTCATCATGATTTGACTCTTCGAAAAACGCGATACAATCATTATTGGATACTCAAGCATGCGATCATTAATTTCCCTTAAGGTGCACGCTCAATTTTGGGTTTATCGTTTATGTCGGAGAATTCTTGCGATGAGTCCTTTCTGCGATTGGAATCCCAGTATCGAGGACTGCGACATCATTAAGTGTTATCGCAAATTTCCAATATCGCAGATCGCCGATCGTTGATATCGCAGATCGCAGATCATAGATTTTCATTCAGTTACTTATGCTGTTTCAAGCGACGTTGCGATATGCGACGTCGCATATCGGCGATCGGCGATTCCTTAAGATTTTCTTTTTTAAGAGTGCTTTGAATGTATGCGACGCGATGAACTTCGCGTCGCTTCTTCGTAGCTTGTTTTTTGGCGCTTAGGAAACGCTTCACTCTCTCTTTGCGATGCGATCAAGCCTTAGGGAGTCTAAAACACAAAAACTTTAACAAACATATTTTTTGGATTTTTATTCAGGGTCCCCCTTTTGCTTGGTGTTATTGCTAATATCAAACAAAAAGGGGGGGTTGTTGGTGACCACAACAATGGCGATTCACTGTGAAGAACCAGTTATCTCTGCTTTTCTATTGCATTTTCACTTCCAAAACAGAAAAATTTTCGTATGTCTAAATTTTGTTATGGACAGATAGAGTATATTACCCCTTATCCTGTCAATGATATTTCGTCACAACCTTTTTATTCCGATTGTCTGCTTCCTCTGGGTTAGTTCTTGCATTCATACCAGACATTACTCAGTCCTTTTTAAAGATAAAATAAGGTCTTCTCTGCGTACTGGCTTTCTAAAATATGCTCATTTGTCGTAGGTAGAGCCTCTGCTGCCCGCAAGTGTCCATAGCCTCGACAGGGTTACCATGTTATCCAGCAATGATCCTTTTTCCTGCTTGAGGTTATTCACAACATTTCAGAGAAAAATCCTTTTGACACTTTTTCTTTTTATTATTCTCTAAAGAACAATGTCTTGGTTTGGTGGCAAAATTATGACACAGTCATTCACTTGATTTACACTTCTGCTGAACAAGCTGGCTCGTGATGAGACCCCTTGTCTTTTGATTGCAACAATCTTGAGTCGTTGCCCTGTTTTGATAGACAGTATTGGCAAAGTCAGCAAGTTATAATATCTGTGATCATGATAAGCCGGCTCGTGATGAGACCTCTTATTCTTTGAGATATAGTGTTTTCTCGGATTGTTTCTCTGGATGCTGCGATTTCCCTCAGCAGGGAGGAAGTCATTGTTTTTCCTTAAGAAAGATCTGGACGACAATAATAGAGTTTGAAAACAACAGTTTTACAGAGAATATTTATTGTATTATTGATGATACCTTTCATTGTGTTGGCATAAAACAATATTTTACCAAAAGTTGCTTTCATCCGAGATTTTCGAAGTTGAAACTAACATCATATTCAGTTTAAAGTTAACTCTATTTGTCAATAATAAAAGTCAGATTTTTCGAAAAGTTTTGCTATTTATACAAGTGAAAATAAAATCTGATAGAGAAATGGTGTGCTCTTTCATGAATACTATTTATGATCATTCACAACCAGGCTTATTTATAAGAAAAGAAAAACAAAAATAAAACTAAAACTATCCTACAAAAAATAGAAGAATGATCTTCTATGGAAAATACATTTTGAGAATTTGTCCATTCATAGGCAGAGAATCTCTCCTGCCTGTTAAATCCTGCAACACAAAAGTCGATGGGCCTATGACCTCTACAATCTGAAAAGGACCAAGCCACAGCTTCTGGAATTTCGTATGTTTGCCCTTTTCTTCATGAGCCTTATCCCATTTTAAAACTAAATCTCCCATCTGAAAAAAAATTTTGGTCATTATGTTTGAGTCAAAAGAGGATTTTATTAGCGCTTGGTGGTGAGCATGGGTTTTCTTAGCTTGTTCTCGTCGTTCTTCTAGTTTGGTTATTTCCATTTGTCTTAATTGTAAGGAGGAAGTAGGCACTTCATCGATGTATTGAACTAAGGACAAAGAGGGGATGACTAAGTGAGTAGGAAGAACCGCTTCTCTCCCATAAACTAAATTAAAGGGAGAAGTGCCGATAGAAGCTTTCTTTGTAATTCTATCTGCCCATAAGGCATTTACCAGCGCTTTGTGCCAATTCTTTTGGTTTTGGTCGACTGTCTTTTTAATAATCCTGATTAGGTTCTTGTTTGTTGATTCGGCCAACCCGTTACCTTGTGGATAGTAGTTGGCAAAATAGTTCAGTTTGAACCCTCTTTTGAGCGCAAACTCAGTCATTGCATTTCCAGAAAAATATGATGCATTATCAAACATTAAGGCCGTTGGCAATCCAAACCTAGTGATGATAAACTGATCTATGAATTCAATAATGTTTTCAGAATTAGCTGTCTTGAGAGGAACTACTTCTACCCATTTGGTAAAATAGTTAGTTGTCGTGAGGATATACCTATGCTGTTTAGAAGAGTGAGGAACGATCTCACCTATTATGTCCAGGCCCCATTGACTGAACGGTTGCTCAATGTTAACCAGCTGCAGTGGCATGGATGACTTCTCTTGTTTCCCTGCAGTATTCTGGCAGACTTGGCATTTCCTTACGTAATTGTATGAATCTTTGAACAGCGTGGGCCAGTAATATCCTGCACGGAAGATTTTATGTGCGGTGGCTTCTCCAGCATAGTGTCCACCTGCTGGTCCATCGTGAAGTTCCTGCAAAACCTTTTCGGCTTCAGTTTTCTCAAGACATCTAAGAAGCACAGAATCGTAATTTCTTTTAAAAAGAACATCATTTATGAGCTGGTATTGTTTAGCTTTCAATCTCAGGGATCTCTTCTTGGTGTGATCCAGGTGAAATGGAGCATACCCGTTCTTAAGAAAATAAATGGTGTCAGCATATAATGATTCTGCGTCGTTTAGGCTTACCTCATACGTGTGTACCTCTTCAGACGAGTTCTCAGGAATTTGCGATGCTCCAGCTAACATCTTGCAGAAGCCTTGACCTCTCACGATGTGTGCTGGCTTGATCTCAAGATCATATTCTTGTAAGGCGGTGATCCAATTCGCTCTCTTTTCGCCCACATCCTTCTGTATCAGGAGGTTTCTTACCGCTGGGAACGGTACTATGACTTTGGTATGGGATTTTAGCAAGAAAGGTCTGAAATATTTGATTGCTTTGAAAACAGCATATGCCTGTTTCTCCACGTCTGAATAATTGAGTTTAGCACCTTGTAAGTTCGAGTTAAAAAATGCGATTGGAGCTTCTGCCTTTTCTTGATTCGCTTGAGTTAAAATCGTAGCATAAGATTTCTCTGAGGCAAACGTGTATAAGATAAAAGGTTCTGAAAATTTTGGGGTTGCTAAAGATGGAGCATTGATGATGGCTTGTTTGATCAAGTTGAATGCTTCATGCTCCTCTAGACCCCATTTAAAGTTTGAATTCTTTTTTATCATTTTTTGTAAAGGAGAAATAATACGTGAAAAATCCGGGAAAAACCTTTTTACAAAATTGATCTGTCCCAGGAAAGATTGCATGGTCTTTTTGTTATGGGGCATGGATATCTTGGAAATTTCTTTGATTCTGTCAGGTTCAATGTGAATACCAGATTTTGACACTATGAATCCTAGCAATTTCCCTTCACTTAATGCGAAAAAAGATTTCTTCGGGTTAAGTGAGATCCCATACCTTAAACATCTTTGAAAGATTTGTTTCAAATCTTTGGGGTGGTCGCTTCGGTTCTTGGAGTACACTGTTATATCGTCTAGGTAAATCACTACCGATTTATTGACTAAACCTTTAAATGCAATGTCCATGGCTCTTTGAAAGGTGGCGCCGGCATTGATCAGACCAAATGGCATCTTCCGATACGCGTAGGTACCCCATTTGGTTCGGAAGGTGGTTTTTAACTGATCATCGGGATGTACCAGCACTTGATTGTATCCTGAAAATCCATCCAGAAAAGACATTAACTCTGAGCCTGCTACTGCCTGTAATATTTGCTCCATAGGTGGGAGGGGAAAATTGTCTTTCTGGCAGGCTTTGTTGAGATTCCGGAAGTCGATACAGATCCTAATATCTCCGTTTTTCTTTCTAACGGGTACCATATTGGATACCCATTTGGAATGTCTGACCGGGAAAATTATTCTGGCTCTCAACAACTTGTTCAGCTCAGTCTTTATCTGATTTTCCAAGTTGGGGTGGATTTTCCTGAGCTTCTGTTGGACAGGTTTTTCATTGTCAATCATAGGGATAGTGTGTTGAATGATAGAACTGTTGTAAGTCTTCAGCTCATCGTAATTCCAGGAGAAAACGTTTTTGTACTGTCTCAGAAGATGGATATATGCTGATTTTTCTTCAGGGGCCCTGGCCTAGATTAACGTTTTGTGGCTTCTCATCGGTTCCTGGGTTCACCGATTCATAGTTCAGAGTTGAACTGTAGAGTTTGGCATTAGCTGACCTTTTGAACTGACCTTTCAAAACATATAGGTCTTCTAACTTGACCACTGATTTGGGTATAGCATTATCAGTGCTACTTTGTTGTATTTAGTGATCATGACAGTCTTCGTCGATTATCTGGTTTGAGTAGGATCCTTCAGAGATGAGGAAACTTACGATGTCCAGATCGTCGTTGAATACTCTCCAGTTGGTGATGTTGTCAGGGATGGACGGTCTAAAGATTAATTCTATTGAGAATCTATCTGGACTGAAATCTTCAGAGGGAATAAGTCTAGAGGCTACGTTAGCTAACAGGTCTGTGCTTGCATTTTGGAGTCTCGGGATTGATGAAATATTGAATGCTATGAAATGTGCAGTCAGATCTTGTACTAAAGATTGATAGTGCTTCAAATGACTTGACAGGCAGTGTATGGTGTTACGTACCTGTTTGACGACAATCTCAGAATCTCCAAAGACTTGAAGATACTTAACGTTCAATCCAATTGCTTTGTATAGGCCTTGCACCAAGGCCTCGTATTCCGTTGTATTGTTTGTACAATCAAACTCAAGTATGCATGTAAGCATGGTCTTATTTCCGTCTGGGCTAATCAGAACGCATCCTGCTCCTGCTCCCTCGTTGGACTTAGAGCCATCAAAATATAATTTCCAAAATAAAGATGTATTTACAGGGTTATCTAAAAAACTAACACATTTTGAATCATCAGTTTGGGAAAAGTTTTCTACTTGGGACAAAACTGAATTTTCCAAATAAGGTGATATATGAGCATTGAAATTTCCGAGGAAAGAATCTACCGAGTAGTTGCCTATGATGCTGCTGTTGTATGCTATTGCTTCATTCTCTCCTTCCAATTCCGTCACTATGTATTTTTGGTGCAACTCTCGTTCAACCTTTATTTGATTTGGTTTACCGTTGTAGGGTAACCACATGTGCGACCAGTCAGTTGAAAAGTATCCATGGAGTTTTTCGGACCAGTCCCTGCTAAGAATCAAACCATAGAATTCAGGGATATCAGCTACTAGAATGTCGATAACCTGGCATACCTTGGGGTTAGACGACAGTCTTATGGTCACTTGATTAAGTTCACCTATCACTTCGACTTGCGATCGATCAAGTTGAACTATGCGCACTGCGGATTTTTGCGGTTGAACATTCAATTTGGCACATATTGACCTGGGTAAAATATTGGTTGAAGCACTAGAATCAACCAAGCAATTGTGCACGTTTTTATTGAAAATTTCATAAGTGAGGAGAAAAGGAGGAGTATGAGATCTAGATCTTCCTCCAATTAAGGCGATGTAGTTTGGATCAATCTTATTGATCGTGTTGATTGGAGGTCTTCCCACATTGTGGGAAGCTACAACCGTAGGTAAAGGTGTAGTAGGCATGGCATGTAATTCTTTCATCATTATTTTCTGTTGATGTTTCAATTTGCTCAACTCGTAAAGGGTGATATTAACCCTAGTCTTTTTCATGTCATCGATGATGTTATACTCCATTTCATCCAACACTATCAGTGTTCTTGATGGAGGCGATTGGTCTGATTGGACTGGGCTAAATTGGGTCGCTCTCGTGATTGTTTTCTTTGTTGCGACCTTATCTTTTGCTGCAGGGCTTGCGCCCTTCTATTTAGGGGTAGTTTGGGGAGGATCAAGTTGATTTTTGCTTCGTGTGCTAACCGGAAATGCTTCTTGATCCTCTTCTTGTGGGAGGATGAAATCCCACATTCCTTGCAGTTCCACCACTTCTTCATTGTCGGTCTGTGCTTCGATGGTATTCTCTTCTTCTTCTTCTTCAGATTCAACGTTTGAGACAGCGTTGGGTGGCTTCGTCTCCATGGGAGGGTTTCTTTTAAAAGTCCTGAAAGGCTTTTTTGACGACGTTTCTGCTACTTGTTTTCTTATATCAATCATCTCATTGGACATGGCCTTTAATACTTTTTGTAATCCTTCCATATCGAAAGGATCTTTCGTTTGTTTCTTCTTGGTGTCTTCTTTGAAAGAGATTTTCTTAGATTTACGTTCTTCAATTGCAGATCTCTTTTCAAGGGCTACTACGCGTTTTTCAACTGCTAATGCCTCTGTTAAGTTTTCAACTAAGGTTGTCTTGCTTTCCCTATCTACGAAGATGGCCAAGTTTGATGGTAAGGCCATAATATACCATTCACATCTTACTTCCTCGCTAGGTTGAGAAGCAGCGGGGATTTTGTTGAGGATCTTATTGAACCGTAAATTGAAATCTTTAATGGGTTCTCTAGCCTCAGCTTTAAGATTGGATAAGTCGTTGATCAATGTCGCTGTTGATCTATCATCACCGAACTTGGTTAGAAATTGACTTTGGAAAATGTCCCAGCTCGTGATAGATCCAAAAGGTAACGAAAAGTACCATGACCCGGCTGTTCCTTGCATTGTATAGGGAAAAAGCCGAACAAAAACATCTTCGTTGGTAACTCCGTTGAGATTAACAGAAAGCATGAAATTATTGATATGTTCTTCAGCTAGCATGCCTGTTTCTGGATTGAATTTAGGTAGCCATTTCTCAGGATGGGTCGGTATTGGACTCAGGGGTGGAGGCATTAAAACCGCCCCAGGGTTGTTCCATGGAGACTGGGCCATCGTTGAGCTGCTAGTTAATAGAAGTGCAGAAGATGATCTCTGATGCTCAGAAGATGGAGATATTATGATCTTCGATGATCGCGGAGGAAGGGTTGCGGAAGATGGATGAGTGATCTGGGGTGAAGATGTGGGTGGTTGACTTCGCGATGAGGGAGTTGAAATGGACGAGGTAGATGAAAGAGTCTCTCTGTCAGACTCTGGAAGTGCTTTCCTTGCTCTTTTCCTAGTGGGGAGAGGGATTTCAGTTGGCTGGATGCCAAACTTTTCACTCTTCAATCTGGTTAGGGGATGAGCAAGATTGTACTGCGAAGTCGTGCTGCCTTTAGATTTATCAGACCTCTGAGTAAAAATAGAGAATCCCTGGAGTTTACGAATCAAATTTTGAAGTTCAGGCGGATCAATGATAAGTTGGTCTGATATACTAGGGTGTGTAGCAGCGGTGGATGTCCGAGCGACTTCTAGCTCCGAGTTTAATCGTACCGGAGAAGTCGGGGGAGTTCGTGAGGGTGATTTTCTCTCAGAATGGTATTTAGATTTTTATTTATGCGCCATTCATACCTCGTGCCCTCCTTCTAGCACCAAATATGTTGAGGGCCCCGAAATCGGGTCAACAACAAGGGGGATACCCACCCGGTCCGGAACCTGGTTGGCGGCTCCTTGCCCGTTTGAAGTAGCGGGTCTGACTGGGGGTAATGGGACCAGTTTCCCAATGTGAGGGGTGTGTGTGTGTGTAGAGTTTGATGGTATTGATCTAGGGGTATTTTAAGCTAATTTAATTCTAACTTCTAAACTAACTCTATGCTATTGTAATCTAATGAAAAACAATACATCTAATCTACGCTAACCCAGGGTATTTTTCTTCTATTATGCGATCTAAAAAGATTTCGAGCAATAGCTGGTAATAAAGATCATTCAGCTATCATAAGAATAGAAATCCATTAAGATAAACCATTCTGCATAAAAAGTTAGGCAAAACAGTTGTGAACAGCATATCGCATAATTAGTTATTCATATGTCAAGCACAAATAAATGACTCCACCGTACAGAAGTGCCAAATGGTAATACACACATTCATACATTAACATATAAAGAACTCAGCTGCATATCACTTTAGGAATATAAGCAGAAATTAATCAAGAGATAAAAGTACCATTTATGACTGATTTCACTAATAAACTTCAAGCAATAACGATTTATTTCTACTTGTTCTAATATCTGCTAAGAGTACAGAAGTGCAACATCAGTAACAGACATTAAAATGTAAACATAAATAAATCTCGATCCATCCATTCATCAAAAACCCCCTCCGTGGGTGCAAAAGTGCATGTTCTTAGGACAAGTTTTTTGACAGATTTCTGGACCCTTCTCCAAATGCCATGAGAAGGGTTAAATACTACTAACTAATTAATATTAATTACAAAAATTTAGGGAACGGCTTCAAATGACCGCCCTTTTACTAAAAGCAAATTTATTTCTAAAAATCAAATCTAATTTCTAACCGTTTCTGTATCTGCTCCTTAGTGCTGTAAGCAATGCAACGTTTGCTTGGGAAGAGTCGGCTGGCTGTCTTCTTCTTTCGTTTGAGTGATAAAAATGGAAACAACAAGAGCTGGCACCTCTTTCTGACAGACTAGAAGATATTTTCGAAAACCTTTCTCTAGCTGGGTGTATTCGCTGTGCGTATACTTAGTACAACCCAGGTTCCTTTCGAACTGATTTTGCTGTTGCTATTTCGGTTTCCGGTCGTGCGAATGACTCAATGAGTTAGGAGTCGCGTTGTCTGGACAATCCCCTGTATCGAGAATTACTTCCGTTCTTTGTTCCAGGATTTTCTGGAGCGTCCTCCTTCTTTTGCGTTTCTCTTTTTGCTTTACCCAGTCTGAGCTTCAAGATCTTTTGCAAACACGCTGCTTTTGTGCGCCTTTGACTCTGAGTCTTAGATAGTCTATTTTCATCAGTGCCTGTTGGGTGATACTCTGGAATCCGCGGTCCTGCTGCATGCGGCATCCATTTGCGGAGGCATCTTCTCTTTGTTACCCCATTGGCGCTTTCCTCTTTTCCTTAGATGTTTCCTGCATATAGATTTATATCAGTTACATGCCTTGCAGTTTACGTAGAGAAGAAGAGAAATGACGAAAAGATTGACATGAAAGCATTAAGTTCTAATGAATGCGTAATTCTGACACTCATCATGATTTGACTCTTCGAAAAACGCGATACAATCATTCTTGGATACTCAAGCATGCGATCATTAATTTCCCTTAAGGTGCGCGCTCAATTTTGGGTTTACCGTTTATGTCGGAGAACTCTTGTGATGAGTCCTTTCTGCGATTGGAATCGCAGTATCGAGGACTGCGACGTCATTAAGTGTTATCGCAAATTGCCAATATCGCAGATCGCAGATCGTTGATATCACAGATCGCAGATCGCAGATTTTCATTCAGTTACTTATGCTGTTTCAAGCGACGTTGCGATATGCGACGTCGCATATCGGCGATCGGCGATTCCTTAAGATTTTCTTTTTTAAGAGCGCTTTGAATGTATGCGACGCGATGAACTTCACGTCGCTTCTTCGTAGCTTGTTTTTTTCGCTTAGGAAACGCTTCACTCTCTCTTTGCGATGCGATCAAGCCTTAGGGAGTCTAAAACACAAAAACTTTAACAAAAATATTTTTTGGATTTTTTATTCAGGGTCCCCCCTTTGTTTGGTGTTATTGCTAAGATCAAACAAAAAGGGGGGTTGTTGGTGACCACAACACTGTTCAACATTGTCAAAGCCCTCATCTGTAGATGGATTAGTGATAAATGGGGGGTTTAAAATAAAAACTGAATTTAAATTAACTATGTGCAAAAATGGAAAAAAAAAGAATGCTCCAAACTTTGAACTCCTTTACGAACCTGCTGTCACCAAGTTCCACAAATTAGTCCATAAAAACAAATGCATAAAATAAAGACTAAATCCTTCTAGTTGCACTTCCCCGGCAACGGTGCCAAAATGTGTGGTCTAAAATGGGGATGCAAATTAGAGTTTAAGTTAATGTCAACCCGGGAAGGTAAACTTAGAAGTGCTTATCTAAAATATATAGATCTAGAAAGATTCCTAATAACTAATCAAGCCTAGATCTAACAATTGTTTGATATCTATGATTTTCTTACAAGAATACTTTCTACAAGATCTCTTCCAACATTAGAACGTCTAATAAGAAATTAACAGCTGAAATGAAATAAACCTAGATCTAATAATTTTCCGAGATCTTACGGTTCTCTTACAAGAACACCTTCAAATAAGATCCTTCCAATATTAAAACATTTAAGAAAACTTGAAAGCTGAAATCAACAAAAACATAAAGTAAATTATAAATAAATAAGCATGCAAGTGAGGCCGTGGGAGCCCTCCACAACTCCACAACCACACCACTTCAATGGAGACTCAGATGTAGAAGCAAAATTAGAGTACGATCCTTTATTCCAAAATCAAGATTACAAAAAAACTTCAAGATTACAAATGGAGGAGATTGTACTCCTATTTATACAATGGGATGAGTAACAAACTCATAATGATCATCCACTACTTTCCCAGAATATGATCCCACAAATCTCTCAAGCATTTTTAACTGCTTTCCCATTATTACAAAATATGATCCCACAAATCTCTCAATAAATCTCTCACATATCTTGGATAAGATATGCCAACCATGATTTTCTCCTTAGGATAAGATATGCCAACCATGATTTTCTCCTTCTTCACATATTTCCTACACATCACAAAACTCACATATTCTTGAGATATATATAAAAATATGTATATTTTCTAATATTTAATCATAAATTCACTTGTAATACAAAAATGAATAAAATGGAAAATAAGAAGGTGAAACCCAAATGTATGTATGAAAATGATATGATAAAAGGTTAATGGGATGATGAAATGTAAGGAAAAAGGTGGATGAAAATATGACATTTCTAAGTCCCAACAATTATTATCAAATCTGTTGTGACAAACTGTCCAGTGAAGTATCCACGAGGGTGTACAAATCAATAATTTTAATTAATTAACATATGTTCTTAGTGTATGTATAGATACTCACTACTCAATATTATTTTGTATCATGATTCATAATTAATATCAAAACTTATAAAAAGAACGTACCATCTAAAAAATTAACATTTGGAGCTTTTGGTACTAAGCTAAAGATAGAAGGGTAAATTTTACTACTAAAGAGTTATAATTTTTTTAAATTATATATATATATATATGTGTGTGTGTGTGTGTGTGTGTTGTCAACAAGCTTTCATTATATTATCAGAAAAAGACTGAGTACAAAACTCATATACAGAGGCCCATCTTTCTCATGTATAGTAGACTTGGGGAACATAAGGCATGGAGGTAGATAGTGAGAACCCATGCTAGTAGTTATTTTTGGGTGGCCTATTAGTCGTAACATACATCACCAAAAAAGAGAAAAAATCCAAGCATTAGACATCCTCATTAGGGGGTGGATTAGAAGGGAAGATAGGAGGGGCAATGATGAGGCCATCATGCTCATGCATGTGGATGTCGATATGCTCCACCCTTGCCTCTAAGGTGAGAAGGCATTCATTTGTGTGTCGATGTTGTCACTAGAGACTTTATGCCATATCCACGATCTCATTCTGGATGTTTTGGATGTTGTTGATGTAGGCGACTAATTCATTGTGGTCCTTATAATGTTGGTCCCTCATTGTCTCAATGTTTAGGTAGATATTTTGTAGCTGGCTTGCAATTGAGTCCAAAGTGGCAGGAGCTTTGACTTGGGATAGTGAATGGGTAGGAGATAGCACCTGTCCCTCTTCTACATCCCAATTGTCCAAATGGTAAACGGACGAATGAATACCCTCACCGTGTTGTTGTTGCCCTACATGGTGAGGATCAACTTCCCCTGTCTCGAAAGACCTCGCTGGCATGGCATAGAGACTAGATGAAACCAAGTGGGGGTGACCAAGGCCACGAAGTAGGAGGAACTGAGGTGAGAGGTGAGGAGACGCTTCTCCGGAAGGACAACAACATTGTCCCACTAAACTCCCACTCTAGTATTACCACTGTTGTCATACATAATAGAGATCACAAAGTAGCTAGAGGAGCACAAAAACGTCGGCACCACACCAGCCTTGCCACCCCCCCCCCTGAGTGCCTGATGGAGCCAATTCACCATGCTCTCCCACTCCAAAGTCTGACCATGAACAAAGAGGACAACCATGCAACCAGTGAAGACTGTCATTGGTCGATGAGGCCTGGTAAAGGAAGCTAGCCTTACCCTTTGAGATCAACTGCGGAAGCTCAATAGACCAGACTAGAAAACCCAACATGAATTACAATATGGAGGCCTCTGTCGTGGTACCCGAATCCCATGGGAACTCTCGGGAAAGGCACTCTCCATGTCGTAGATTAAGATAGAACCAACATTCCCCCTGTGCCCAAAGCCATAGCCATTTCCGGGCAAACCTTTGCTTAGACCCACAATTATCAAGAGTCTCCCTCCTCATCGTCCAACATACCAGAATGAATCTCTTCACTTGCTATAACATGCATTAACCTTCCCGTAAGTGGGTAGTCCGCCAACCTACATAGCCTTAATTAAGGTTGTAGCCATGTCAAAAACATTAAGGGGTGTGTGGAGGCTAGGCAAGCTTCGTACGCCGCCTTACTTCCACACGTAGCAGTGGATCCTCAACCCCATCAGGGAGTGAATAGAAACTGACAATCAATACAATACCATACAAGGGGAGCTTAATAGTGCAGTTCACTAGAAAGCCTCGTAGGATAGGAACCGTACCTACCATAAGCTGACTCATCAGGCACAGACACAGAAACAGAATCATCACTCCAAGCCCACAACACGCGAAATCCGGAAGCCGGAAGCCCCACCACGAGCCCTCACGACCCCGCTCACTACACGCGCGAAACCCCGCACGAAAAGCAAGCACGACAAACCGCACGAATCGCAAAGCACGACAAACCGCCAATAGGAGAGTAGTTCCACGAGCAAATACAGTTCATTTCTAAAGCCATTTATAAGGCCTATAAAGGGTGGATCAGAGGATGAAAAGCGCCTTCTTATATAGGTCACATCTTTGCATAATCTATCCAATCCCTTCATCTTGAGCCTTGAGACAGAAGCCTGGAACCTTGAACCATAAGCCTTATCTACATATATATATATATATATATATATATATATATATATATATATATATATAATTTTGAATTTTCTAATATTTTATATATTTTAAGATTTGAATTATTTAATAATAAATTTTAAAGTTATTGTAGAAATATATTTGATATATTATTTCTGAGAAATAAATGTGCCAATTTTAATGGCATTATCGAATTAATATTTTATTTTATTTTAGATTTTGGAGGGAATTTGGCAAAGTTGTTTTTTTGGTCAAATCTTCATTTTTGTTGTTTAAACTAGGTTTTTGATAGCATATATGAATTGAAAACTCTAAAAAGCATTGGGGCTCTTGCAAATATTTCACAACTTAAGCTTGTGATTCCTAAAAATACCTATTTGATTCTTAGATATTTGAACCAAAAAAGGTGTCAAAAAATCCTCCAAAAAATTTTAACACTTAACATACTAGAATCAGTGCCACTTTCAATAAATTTAATTAACAATATTGTGAGATACATAGTTATTTATTTTTTATTTAATTTTATTTTTTGTTATTTAAAATAAAATAATCATATACTTTTGAAATTTGTGTGTGCCTGTGTGTGTTTATTTTCAATATTTTAAATAAATAATAAAAAGATTCACTCTAATACTCATTTCTTTTCTTTTTCTTTTTTCTTTTTTTATTGTTACTTATTTATGATAAAAAAATTAATATTCTTTTCAAAACAAATTATACAAATTATTCCACAAATAATAACATTGTAATTAATTATGTTATCTACAAAAGAAAACAATATATATTAGCATAACTATATAAATTAAATAGTTGGTGATTATTGATAGACATCAATCCATGATAAACATCAAAAGGCTTATTTCATAATACATTTGAGATTGTTAAAATTTAAAAAATCATAAAATTTAGTTAATTTTTTTCCTTATTATTATCATTATTTAGAAAAAAATAATATCATTTGTTAGAAAATAGGGGCCAATACCATGGATTATCAATTCCACATGCCCAATGCTCATTTCATGTTGAACTTGTTCATATGACATTTTTTTTAATTAATCAATTCAATTTAAATGGAAAAAAATAGCACAACTACTTTGAAGATATATCTCAAATTTTTTGTTTGTGTATATTACTAAAATATCCTACAATATTCTATAGATGTTATAAGTGTTGTCTATATGTGAGACATTTTGAAAAAAAAATTGGTTTATTTTCCAATCTAATTTGTTTAAAATCTAGTAAGGATTCATTGAAATCACAAGTTTTACGGGTGAACTTTGCACAATCGAAGTGTCCAAGGGTTTTTCAAGGTGACCACAACTCTTAGGTTGAAACCCTACAATCCACCTATTAATTATTAATAATTAAATAAAAATTCTAGAAACTATATTCTCAAATCAACACACCTATCAACATAATTACCTAAAAAAATACATAAAATAGGTAACTACACCTATGAACATAATTACTTTTAAAAATATATAAAACAATTAAAATAAACAGGTCTATCAACATAATTACTTAATATACAAAAAACAAAGATGTATATCTACCACCTAATAATTATGAAAAGTAAAATTAAAATTATAGAAACTCTATTCCCAAATAGATATGTCTCTCAGCATATTTACTATATATATATATATATATATATATATATATATATATATATATATATAAAACAAGTAAAATAAATTCAAATACCAACATAAAATACATAAAGAATAATTACTTTTAAGTATACATAAAAACAAATTTTAATGATAGATTACGATGCATTAATTTTGTTGGACTAATATTTTTCCTTCATATTCATTCAAATTTTATTTTCACTTTTAGAAAACAAGGCCAATACCATAGCTTACAAATTCTACATGCCCAATACTAATTTCATATGAAACTTGTTCATATGATTTTTCCTTTAATTAATCTCTTTAATATAAAGGGGAGAAGATGACACAACTACTTTGAAGATATATCTCAATTTTTTATTTGTGTATATTACTAAAAATATCTTATAATATTTCATAGAGGTTATATGTCTTGTCTATATGTGAGATTTTTTGAAAAAAATTCTGGTTTATTTATGGATCTAATTTGTCTAGAATCCTGTAAGGATTCATTGAAATCACAAGTTTGACAGGCGAATTTTGCACAATCGAAGTACCCAGTTTAAACAACACAAATCAAGATCTTAAACTCCAAAAAGTCTCACTTAAAGACAACTCCTAGGTTAAATCCCTACAATCAACCTATTAATTATTAATAATTAAATTAAAATTCTAAAAAAGTTATTCTCAAATCAACACACCTATCAACATAATTACGAAAAAATAAGTAAAACAAGTAAAATACCATAATTAAATTGGAATTCAAGAAACTCTATTCAAAAATAAGTACACCTATCAACATAATTACTTAAAAAAATACATAAAATAGGTAACTAGACTTATATAAAATAATTAAAATAGACACCTATATCAACATAATTACTTAATATAAATATATATATATATATATATATATATATATATATATATACGTATTTACCGCCTAATAATTATTAAAAGTGTGGAAAATGTATTCTCAAATAAATATAAACACATAAAACAAGTAAAACAGAGAAGCCAATCAATAACTATTTAAAAAATACATAAAACATAATTATTTTTAAGTATACATAAAAACAAGTAAATTTTATTAAATAAATAACTGAAACGAAAGATTGTTCTAACTATTAAAAAATAAAAATCAAATAGCTTTTAAAATCAAATAAAACAATTTTTTAAAATATTAAAAACATATTTTTAATTTTCCTTCATAGATTACGATGTATTAATTTTGTTTGACCAGGAATTTTTCTCATACATAGTCAAATTTTACCTTCACTTTTAGAAAATAAAGGCTAATATCATGCCTTATCAATTTCACATGCTTAATACTCATTTCATATAAAACTTTTTCATATGGCATTTTTTTTAATTAATTAATTTAATTTCAAGGGAAGAAAGTGACACAACTACTTGAAGATATATTTCAACTTTTGATTGGTGTATACTACTAAAAATATCTTATAATATTCATAGAGGATATATGTATTGTCTATATGCAAGACATTTTGAAAAAAATTCTAGTTTATTTTCCAATATCATTTGTAAGGATTCATTGAAATCACAAGTTTGACAAGTAAGCTTCACATAATGAAAGTGCCCTAGGGTTTTTCATGGTCCTAAATCCATATATATAGTGAAAAGCTAGCTTAAATTACAAAAAACAAGCTTTGACCACAAATTTTTCCACCAGATTCTAACCATAAAATAGAAACTCCAAAAATTCTCACTTAAAGACAAACCTTAAGTTAAATCCCTACAATCCACCTATTAATTATTAATAATTAAATTAAAATTATAGAAACTATATTCTCATATCAATGCACCTATGAACATAATTACTTAAAAAATACATAAAACAAGTAAAATAAACACACCTATCAACATAAGTACCATAATTAAATCAGAATTCATGAAACTCTATTCTCAAATAGATATGCATAAAAAAATACATAAAGTAGGTAAGTAGACACACCTATCAACATAATTACTTTTAAAAATATAAAACGATTAAAATAGACACACCTATCAACTTAATTACTTTTAAAAATATATAAAACAATTAAAATAGACACACCTATCAACATAATTACTTTTAAAATAAATATAAAACAATTAAAATAGACACACCTATCAACATAATTACTTTTAAAATAAATATAAAACAATTAAAATTGACATGCCTATCAACATAATTACTTAATATACCAAAAGACAAAGATATATATCTACATATTTACCACCTTATAATTATTAAAATTATGGAAGCTTCATTCTCAAATGGATATGTCTATCAACATAATTACTTAAAAAATACATAAAAAACATAACTATTTAAAAAATACATTAAAGAGGAAAAATGAACATACCTATCAACATAATTACTTAGAAATATATAAAAACAAGTAAAATAAATTCAACTATGCACATAATTACTTTAGAAAGTACATAAAACTTCATTACTTTTAAGTGTACATAAAAACAAATAAATTTTATTAAATAAATAAGTAAAACGAAACATTGTTCTAACTATTAAAAAATAAAACTAAAATAACTTTTCCTAAAATCAAAGAAAATAAATTTCTTAAGATATTAAAAAACATAAATTTTTTTTGGTAGATTATGATGTATTAATTTCCTTTGACCAAGATCTTGTTGAAAATGGCAATAAGAAATGCTAAAAATAGCACTGATAAAAAATAGCAGTTTAAGTATCAGTGCTGGATTGAGCAACATGGAATGAAAAATGGAAGTGAAAAAAATAACATTCTGTTTTTAGCAGTTTAGGATGGATTGCTATTTTAGTCAGTCCCTGGACTAGAAATAGGAAGTAAAATTCAAATTTGAACTTAACAGTTGTTTGAAAATAAATTAATTAATTCTCTATGAGTTAATTAGTTGTGAAAAATCAAACATGAAGTCTATGTGACACATGCAATAGTTTATCTATTAATTGAGGAATTTATCCATCACTTAAAGAGATAAGGATGAGTTCTATATTGAGTAGTAATTAGTTGGCTCAGTTAACTGAGTCAAGCCCAGTTATATTTGATTTGAACAATTTGTTTAAATTAAGTAAGTTTAGTTAGTTAATGCATGCTAGTATATAACTGTTTTTCTTCAGATAACTGAATGTTCTCTCATGAATAACACATGCATGTTAGTTCAGTTAGAGATCCAGTTGAGATTAAAGAAGGGACAGTGTACTATCAGTTGGAAAAAAAAAAATCGATAAAGGAAGCTCATCCATGGAGAAGGATTTATCTCCTTCAGGGCTGCGTAGTTGGATCAGAGGTTAGTGAGTGTGTGAAGAGGCCAATTCACACAAGCGGCTACACTAGACCCCAATCAAAATTCCGCAAAGAAATAGGAGGCTTGGAGGGCAAACCAAAGGTTAGATAGAGGCCTTTTATTGTCTATGAGCAGCAGAGGTATTGCAAAGAGAGTAGCATAGCTTTTGAGTTGATTCTTTTTGTAATACTAGCTATATTTCCACTTGTATGATAATACAAAGTTGGGGTTTTAGGTTGAGGCTTTCCCCAGGTTATATCTTTAGTGTTATGTGTGATTGATTCCTTCTTATTAGTTATATGTGTTCTTATTGATGTTGCTCATGTTCAATTAAGCTTCCACTAAATTGTTTGTAGAAGTAAATCAAGTGTTTTGCTTTAGTACATTACATTACTAGATGATATACAGTGGGAATTTCTACATGGTATCAGAGCTAAGCAATTTGTAGAAAAATTCTACATGGTATCAGAGCAAAGGTGATCAAAGGAGAGAGCAGTGCATTGAGAGGAGATTTCAAAGTTTTGAGTTTTGGGCTGAGAGTTTGCAGAGCAGATCTAAAAATTTATGTACAAATTTTTCATAAAAAAATAGCAGATTTAGATTCCTTGCGGAAAGATACCCAAATTCAAAAAAAAATTGGCTAAATTGGAGTTCAGATGAGGGATATATCGCTGATTTAAAATCAACTCTTTTCCCAGAAAATTTCGTGACGGTGGGAAATATGAAACAAATTGGTGTGCTAGCCAAGAACCTGTATGCACTTGAGGTTCAAGATGTATGCAAATCCTTGAGGAGTAAGGCAAAGGTTAGATACTTGGTGGTTGAGAGGGAGAGTAAATTACCTCTCAACATGCAGTGCCAGAAGAAGTCTAAGACAATTGTGGAGGAATCACAATTGGTGAAGCAACTTTAGGAGGTTTTGGAGCAGCCACAAATAGAGAAGCCGAGAGAAGATTGAGTAGACACATCTACTCATGCAGAGACCTCCAGTAGGGGGAAATTTCGAGCCAAGTGGGTAGAGGGATCACATGCAGCCATACTTCCAGGTAGGAGGTGGGGCGAGGTCGAGTGATCGTCCCACGAAGGCTGAAATAGGGGCTGGATCTTTGAGGTACCCAACCTTTTGGATTCAACTTTGCTACGGGAGTGCCAAGGAGGAGTAGCAGGATTGGCTGAGTGGGTAGAGACAGGTGCAAATGGAGTGGAAGAGAGAGCTACATTGGAGGAGTCCCAGAACTGTGTAGAGCTAGCAGGCTGCAACAATGCGAGAGGCATAAGAGTGTTACACCAATGTAGGATGGCACAGAGAGGTGTAAAATGGTGTGAGATGCATGGAGTGTTGTAGTAGCTCAGAGGTCAAAGAGGGAGCACTTTTCAGCAGCAAGTAGAGCGTCAACATCGGAGTATGTTTCTAGCCCAATAGAGAGGTCAGTTGAGAGTTTTTTTTTGTTTCGAGAGTTGTTGGAGCAACCACAATTGGTAGTAGTGTTGCATGCATAACATTCCAAAGGTACATGATCGGGTTCGAGTTGAACCATTTCTTGTTGAGAAAAAGTGTTGAAAATGGAAACCAGAAATGCTAAAAATAACACTGATAAAAATAGCAGTTTGAGTATCGGTGTTGGATTGAGCAACATGGAGTTCAAGATGGATTCCTATTTTAGTAAGTCCCTAGACTAGAAATAGGAAGTAAAATTCGAATTTGAACTTAATAGTTGTTTGAAAATAAATTAATTAATTCTCCATGAGTTAATTAGTTGTGAAAAATCAAACATAAAGTCTATGTGAGGACATGCAACAATTTATCTATTAATTGAGGAATTTATCCATCAGTTAAAGAGATAAGGATATTCTCTCATGAATAACTCATGCATGTCAGTTTAGACAGAGGCCTAGTTGGGATCAAAGAAGGGACAATGTACTATCAGTTGGATGAATTTTTTCCTCTAAAGGAAGCTCATCCATGGAGAAGGATTTATCTCCTTCAGGACTACGTAGTTGTAACAAGGGTTAGTGAGTGTGTGAAGAAGCCAATTCACACAAGTGGTTGCACTAGACCCCAATCAAAATTGTGCAAAAAAATAGGAGGCTTGGAGGGCAGACCAAAGGTTAGATAGAGGCCTTTGACTGTCTATGAGTAGTAGGGGTATTGCAGAGAGAGCAGGATAGCTTTTGAGCTGATTCTTTTTGTAATACTAGCTACATTTCCACTTGTCTGATAATACAGAGTTGGGATTTTAGGCTGAGGCGTTCCTTGGGTTATATCTTCTGTGTTATGTATGATTGATTCCTTCTTATCAGTTATATGTGTTCTTATTGATGTTTCTCATATTCAACTAAGCTTCCACTAAATTGTTTGTAGAAGTAGATCAAGTGTTTTTCTTTAGTACATTGCATTACTAGGTGATCTACAGTGCGAATTTCTACATGGTATCAAAGCTAACTGATTCGTAGAGAAATTCTACAGATTTGTCATCATATTTAATCAAATTCTATTTCCACTTTTAGAAAAATGGAGTCAATACCATGGCTTATCAATTCCACATTCCCAATAATCATTTAATTTCATAAGAATCTTTTTCATATTACATATTTTTTAATTAATCTTATTTAACTGAAAAGGAAAAAAATGACACAACTACTTTGAAGCTACATCACAACTTTTGATTTGTGAATACTACCAAAAATATCATATAATATTCCATAGAGGTTATAAGTCTTCTCTATATGAGAGACTTTTTGAAAAAAAATCTAGTTTATTTTCCGATCTAATTATTGAAATTACAAGTTTCACAGGTGAACTTTCCACAATCGAAGTTCCCCAAGGGTTTTTCAGGTCCTGAATCCAAATATGCAATCAAAAAATAAGTTTAAATAACACAAATCAAGATTTTACCACAATTGAAATCCCTTGAAAACTCCAAAAAGTCTCACTTAAAGAGAAATCTTAGGTTAAATCCCTACAATCTACTTATTAATTCTTAATAATTAAATTAAAATTCTACAAACTATATGTTATGAAACCAGCTCAAGAAAAAGATAGAAAAGATAGATCAACACCTTAGAATTCAGCCTCTTCGAGGGGGCAACCTCCTTTACATTACATAAATGAACAGTTTTTCGATGATTCAAACGACAAAACCTCCTTTCTATATATAGGAGTCTAAGGAGTCACAATATAACCCAGCTGACCTAACAATAATAATATAAAGCCACAAAAATAACAATAGAGGGATTCTATGGGGTATAGTAATAACAATATGGGGACAATAGGGGCACACCAATATTAATAAGGGGTACAACTACAATAGTAATGGGGTAATCACTAGTATTATAGGGACCCAACATGCCCCTCTCCTTCAAAAAAGTGTTTTCCTCAATGTTTGAGTAGTTCTGGATGCTTCTGTATAGAATTTTAGTCCTCCCATGTGGAATCTTCAGCCGATAAGTTCTTCCACTTGATAAGATACTCCGAAATTGATTGATTTTGTAGCTGTCAAGTTCTTGTTTCTGTGACTACTTCCTGTTCCAATATAATTTTTCCTTCCTCGCCAAGTTCTAGCAATATTGTTTGAACTAGGAGCTTGTCACCTATAACCTTCTTTAAACATGAAACATTGAAAATTGGGTGAAATTGAGAAGCTGCAGGAAGCTCCACTTTGTATGCCATAGTACCAATCTTTTGCAACACCTTGTACGGACCATAATACTTTGGTGATAATTTATTATCCTTCTTAGCTTGCTTGAGGGACATTTGCTTATATGGTTGTAGCCATAGGAATACCCAATCACCTACATCAAAACTTCTTTCGCTACGATGTTGATTTGCCTATTGTTTCATTCTATTATGTTCCATCACGAGGTTATCCTTTAAGAGTTGGAGGACTTGTTGTGGATGTTCGATGTGATGTTCCACTACTTGAACTTCAGAATTTTCTCTTAAATATGATGTGATGGATGGTGGTTGATACCCATAAAGTGCCATAAATGGGGTCATTTTTGTCGCAATATGGAAGGAAGTCTTATACCACCATTCTACTAGAGGCAACCATTTGACCCATTGTGTTTGTTTATCAGATACAAAGCAATGAAGATATCCTTCCAAACATTTGTTTACTATCTCGGTTTGCCCATCAGATTTAGGATGATAAGATGAGCTACGAGCTAACTGAGTACCAAGACAAGAAAATAATTATGTCCAAAAATTTCCAGTGAAAATGGGATCTCTGTCACTTACAATAATCTTTTGGTTTCCGTGTAGCTTTTGAATTGTTTCCATAAATGCAGTAGAAACTCTAATAGCTTTAAATGGATGTGATAATGCACAAAAGTGTGCATACTTGGTAAGTTTGTCAACTACCACCATGATGACACTCTTTCCCTCAGACTTGGGTAAACCTATGCTAAAATCCATTGAAACCTTCTCCCAACGTTGGCTTGGAATGGATAAAGGTTGTAATAGACCCGGTGTCTTAATTGTTTCAACTTTATTTTGTTGGAAAACCAAACACTCTGCAACAAACTTTTGAATATCTTATTTAAGGCCATCCCAAAAAAATTCCTTCTTAACCTTGTGGTAAGTTTTGAAAAATATTGAGTGCCCTCCTAAGGGAGAAGTGTGTAATTCCATAAGAATCTTCTGTTTTAGCTGGGAATTCTTACAGAGGTATAAGCAATCTTTGTACCATAACGAATCCTTTTGCCAGCTAAATGTATCAGACGTACTGGAATCTTGTTGTAACTTTCGAATAAGTGCCCACACTTCTTCGTCATTCTTCCATTCCTCCCTTGCTTCGTTTACACAATCTGGTTGGATAATAGAAATGGCATACAACAATGCTTCCACATCCTCATCCTTTCTTGAGAGTGCATCTACCACCACATTTTGCTTCCCTTTTTTGTAGATGATTTCAAAGTCATAACCCAACATCTTTGTGACCCACTTTTGTTGCTCTTCAGAGGAGAATATTTGTTCTAAAAAGTATTTAAGGCTATCATGATCCATTTTTACCTTGAAGTGTCTTCCCATTAGGTAGGGTCGCCATTTCTTAAGTCCATGGAGTATTGCCAACATTTCCTTCTCATAAATAGCTTTGTGTAAAAACTTTCCCTTGATTGGACGACTTTCAAAAGAAATGGGTCTTTCATATTACATTTAAACAACACCAATTCCATTTCCTGAAGCATCACATTCCACAATAAAGGCTTTTGTGAAGTCCGGTGAAGCTAAGATCGGCGCTTGGCACATTGCCTCTTTAAGATGTTCGAAGGCCTTTGTTGCTTCTGGAGTCCATGAAAATGCATCTTTGTTCAATAATGTTGTTAGAGGTGCTGCTATTCTCCCATAATTCTTAACAAACATGCAATAATACCCTGTCAACCTGAGAAATCCTCGCAGATGCTTTATGGATGTGGGGATTTTCCATTCCTTAATGGCTTTAATTTTTCTAGGGTCTACCTTAACTCCTTCATGAGATACAATATGACCCGGATATTCCACCTCTTGTACTCCAAAGAAACATTTGGATATTTTTGCATATAATTTCTTCTCCTCCAATAGTTGGAGCACCTTGTCAACATGTTCAACATGATCCTTCCAAGACTTGCTCTAGATTAGTATATCATCAAAAAATACTAACACAAATTTTCTAAGGAATGGTTTGAAAATTGAATTCATGAAACCTTGAAATGTTGAAGGTGCATTGGTAAGGCCAAAAGGCATGACCAAAAATTCATAATGACCCTCATGAGTAGTAAATGCTGATTTCAGAATGCCTTCAATCTTCATTATGATTTGATGATATCTTGAACGAAGATCCAACTTGGTGAAGTAAATTGATCCATGCAATTCATCCAGTAATTTATCAATGACAAGAATGGGAAACTTATCTTTAATACTGAGCTTGTTGAGCTCCCTATAATCAGAACGCATGCACCATGATCCATCCTTCTTGTGCACCAATAGTACTAGAGCAGTTAAAGAACTTTGACTCAGTTGAATTATACCAGCCTTTAGCATTTCTGCAACCATATATTCCATTTCACTCTTTTTGGCATAGGGATATCTGTACGGCCTGATGTTTGGAGGAACACTTCTTGGAATCAGATGAATAGCATGATCATGATCACGAATAGGTGGGAGACCTTTGGGAGTCTCAAATACCTTGGAATGATTTTCCAAGACCTTTTGGAGATCTGGAGAAATAGATGATTCCAATGTGGAAACATCTAGCGAACATAATTGTGAAATTACACCTCTTTGTTCCTTTTTTAAAAGCTTTGTCATACTGTTAGAGCTGATTATCTTTCCCGGTTTCCCTACAATACCCCGTAATTCAACTTCCGTTCCTTCCACAGAAAATTTCATGAAAATTTCTTGAAAATTAAAAGCTATTGTACCCAAGGATTGTAGCCATTGGACTCCTAGTACAACATCAGCACCTCCCATAGGAATGGAAAGCATTGGGCTAGTCAGTACATATTCTCCCATGGATAGCTTGATATTATGGCACTTTCCAGAGCAATTTATTATTCCTCCATTTGAAACCATCACTTGACACTCTGGTGTTGGATATAAGAATCAATTCAACTATTTTGCTACCTTACAATGAATAAAATTGTGGGTACTTCCTGAATCAATCAACACTATTACCTTTTTCCTCTTGATTTGACCTTCTATCTTGATGGTTTGACGAGTCGTAATTCCCGCCAATGAATTACAAGATATGGTCAGATTCATTTCTTCTTTATCTAGGCTTTGTTCCTGGAGTATATCCTCTTCTATTGACCTTTCTTGCTCCTTTTCTTCTTCCTCTTCACAATCTATGTAGAATAATTTCTTCTTCGCACACTTATGACCTTTAGTGTATTTGCTATCACAACTATAACAAAGCCATTTTGCTCTTTTTTCTACCAATTGCAGTGGTGTCAGCCTTATCAGTTGTGGAAGACTAGGGGAAACAACACTTCCATCTTTATAGTTGTGAGTGGTATGCTTCTTGGTAGCCATAATTTTGCTTTCCATTTTTCTTGCTAACCTGAATGGCTTCTCTAATGAATCAGGTCCCCAAAGGCGAACATCATATTGAATATTA
The DNA here is from genome assembly GCA_031772625.1 of Pinus tabuliformis. NCBI lineage: Eukaryota > Viridiplantae > Streptophyta > Pinopsida > Pinales > Pinaceae > Pinus > Pinus tabuliformis. The sequence goes on along the minus strand of CM062806.1, from coordinate 895,022,746 downwards.
TCCTTTAAAGTCCCTATGAACACATCAATTCTATGCTCCTCTGGAATATTTTTTACCCTTATGTTCAATTTTTGGAACTCCTCAATGTGCTCCATTATTGAACCGTTTTGTTTGAGACTTATCAATTGGCTAAAAAAAGTGTTTCTTTTTGTATCCTCATAATGTGCTGTCAATTCTTTCGTAAAAATTGCCCAAGTGATAATTTGTTTACTAGAGCAAAGCCATTGATACCATACAAACTGATTTTGTTCCAAATATAAAGTTGCAATACGTACCTTTTGTGTGTTTTGCACATTATTGAGATCGAAAAATTGCTCCATTTGTAATATCCATGTTGCGGGATCCTTGCCATCAAACTTCCTCATATCAATTTTTGGAATATGTTGGGTCTTCGATCCCACATTAGAGTCTATGAAATCATGATTAACATTTCTTTTGTTCGCATCATGAGTTTCCTTTACTACCTTTTCACCATTAGTAAGTATTTCTTGTAGAAAATTTGTCAAATCTGTCTTCAAATCTTCCATGTCTCTCTTCAAATATGTCTTCAAATATATCTTCAAATCATTAATCTTAGCTTCCATGCCCTTTATCTTACCTTCTATTAGCTTTTGTGAGAGTGGCATTTGTTTCACCTGGTCTTGTAATTTTGATATATCATGTAGCATTACTTCCTCTTCTTCATGAGTCATGCTAGAGCTTTCAGGTTGCTTACTCGGTATTTGCATTTTCTTTCCTCGGGGTATTAGTTACTGATAATAATGCTCTACTAAGCCCTTTGAATTCCTTCAAAATAAATTTTCAAACCAAGCTTAAGCAAAAATTTAAAAAAATCTACACAGCTTTTGTCACTTGGTAGGAGCTCGATATTGCCTCTGATGTATTTCTGCACTTTCAAATCATCCAGTTCTGAAATTGTGAACAGCAATATCCCTCTGTGTTGTCTTTCCAATGCCACCAGTGTTATCCAAATTGGATTCTCCAATGAAGAGTTATGCGAAATCTCCCACAGCGACTTGATTATAGACTAGTTCAGTAGAGCGAACTTGTACAACATTCCACGAGTCACTGTTTCGACCTTTGGCACTGAAAAATATATACAAGAAAGTATAGTTTGTCCTATTTCTATACCTTCTTACAAAATTTCAATCTGATGCTCAGAGAGAAAGTTATGACAATTTTCCCCAGGTCACCTGTTTGGAATGTAATTCAGGAGTCTGCAAAAAAGACCAACTTCCTCAGATCATATCTCCGCAAATATAGTGCAAAAATCTCTGAAATTCGGACCCAAGATGCAGCGCGATGTCTTCTCAAATGGGTTTTCTTTTAGCTTCTGAAACATTGCAAAACAAAATGTTATTGCGAAAATGCCACGATGACCTGTTTGGAGTAGCGAAACCCTAGATTCCAAAGCTCTGATACCAAATGTTATGAAACCAACTCAAGTAAAAGATAGAAAAGATAGATCAATGCCTTAAAATTCAGCCTCTTCAAGGGGGAAACCTCGTTTACATTACATAAATGAACAATTCTTCGATGATTCAAATGACAAAACCTCATTTCTATATATAGGAGTCTAAGGAGTCACAATATAACACAGCCGACCTAACAATAATAATATAAAGCCACAAAAATAATAATAGAGGGATTTTGTGGGCCACAGTAATAAAAATATGGGGACAATAGGGGCACAACAATATTAATAAGGGGTACAAATACAATAGTAATGGGGTAATCACTAGTATTATAGGGACCCAACACTATATTCTCAAATCAACACACCTATCAACAAAATTACTTAAAAAATACATAAAACAAGTAAAATAAACACAACTATCAACATAAGTACCATAATAAATTAGAATTCATGAAAATCTATTCTCAAATAGACACCCCTATCAAAATAATTACTTAAAATATACATAAAGTAGGTAAACTAAACACGCCTATCAACATAATTTTTGAATTTAGGCTTCTGTGATCCATATCAAGTTTATAGAGAAAAATCAATCATAATTCATTTGTCAAGGAATTTCAAACCAACAAGTGTGGTTCATCGTCATGACAAAGTTGAAGAACTAGATCATGGCTACACATTAAATAGAGAGAGTGGATCATTCAACAACTATATTTGACCAGGATGGACCGGGTAACTACTACACATTAAATAGAGTGAGCAGATCATTCAACGGCTATATTTCACCAGGATGGATTGGTTAACTGAGCTATATTAAATAGGGAGAGATAGGGACAGGGAAAAATAATTAGTTAATTTATTTAATTTTGTTATAATTATTTCCATTATTTAATTAATTGTAACCTATAAATCAATAATTAATTAATAAACCTTTTTTATTATTTAAAACTATATAAACTATATAAAAACCTATATCATTGCTATTATATGAAATAATAAGAAAAAGTTAATGAATATTTATTAAGTGGATAACCTAATTAGTTAGATAAGTGTTTTACTAGCCCATTTGGAAAATAAATTAAGGTCAATTAGTTTGTTAAATCCCTTATTAATTTAATTTATTTATATTTTTAAAGATATATAGGAATAATTAATTTTTATAAAATTAATTCCATTCAATATAACAAAAACTTATATTATTCTTATTATATGAAATAATGTAAATATAAGTCTTTTGGATTAATCACATCCTTGGGATTGGGTCAATGTTTCGAACCAACTAATGTGGTTCATCTTCAGGATAGCCTTAGGAACTAGTCGTTGGAAAATATTATTTAAGAAAAAGGTAAGGGATTATCTGTTTAATTATTCAAAATTTAGTCAAAAAACTAGTTGTTATGTGATAATTAATTGTTTAATTTCCATATTATAAAATAATAATTTAATGGTATCAATTTATATGGTAGTATTATATGAAAGTAGTTATATATATATATATATATATATATATAATTGTTTGACTTAATAAATAGAATATATTCCATTGATTGAGGTGTTAGGAATAATTTAGAATTAAAATAATATATATATATATATATATATATATATATATATATATATATATATATATATATATATATATATATATATATATATATATATATATATATTATTTCATTAAATTTTAATGGTAATTTATTAATATTATCAATTTCTTTAATATTATTAATTTTGACAATTTAATATGATCTAAAGGTTAACTAAAATATTAATGGTTAAGTTGTATTATTAGGTGCAAAATGTATTTCTTTTGTAAAAAACTCTCATCATACTAGACCTATGAAGTTAAAAAGAAGAACATTAGTGGTGAGCTCCAGTATTGTAGCAATAATGCTACAACTCCTGGGGCTTCCTGTCTCTCATTTTATCAACCCGGTAGTTCGTACAAACTTGGAAGCGACGGTGCTATATGCACAAGTACTAGCTCTTGTCGCAGCTGTCACTTGGTCAGCTGGCACAAGTCCGCTAGGGCTCAAGCCAACTTCTATAGGCTCTCAGAAGAAGCTTCCTAATTGATGGACGAAAGCTATTCTCAAAGGAAAACTACTCTACTTGACAAAATGGACTGAAAGCAAATCAAAGCATGTAAACCTAGGAAACCCTAATTTAACTAGTCTAACCTCTACAATGCAAAAAATGTGAATGAAACTTCTACCAACGTTGTTGTTACCTCTAATAAGTGCAAATGCATGGATCTAAACTACTTGCATCATGAAAGATATGTTTTTGTATTTTTCCTTTAAGTGTATGGAGTGATTGTGATTGTGTGCTAATTAGGGTTTGGTTGTACAGATGGGATGGAGAAGGAAGGAAAGCGTGGGACAGGTTGGGGAGGCTAGGAGAGGTCCCTAGGGATCCTTAGCATCCATCCATAGAGGTTCCTCACATTCAGAAGCTCGGCAACCGAGTGAGTGGTCTCCTACAGGAAGTCTGCAGGGGATCCTACAGGATACTCTGGTTTCTACAGGATGTCTACCAACAGCTACAGGATGACCTACCGTGAGTGTTTGAAGTGATGGAGGAGTAATGGAATGGTAGGGGGAGATGTGTAAGGTAGGAATAAGGCTGGTGATGGCTTTAGAAGTGAAGGAATAGGATGGGGAGCGAGTGTAGGGAGTGGGTTGGAAGATAGAGGGCTATGTCAACGAAAAGGCTAGAGGATGAAGCTACGTGAGGAGTGAAAGACTTTGGGAGATAACAGAGTGGAGCAGAGGTCAGAGATGTGGTTGCATGCGTGATCAAGATGGAGGACGAAGTAATGGAATGAGAGAAAGCAGTGTAAATGGAACAAATGCTTGTGACTATCACCAAACCGAAAATGCATTAACTTAGACTACCTGTGCTTATAAATTCAATGAACAGCAATCTAAACGCGAAGGAGAATGTGCATGAAGCTGTGGTAAAGGAGTGTGGTGCAGGTGTGAATCATGTGGAAGCATCTAACATAACGTGACTGTGTTTGTAGCAATCATGGAATAAAGTAATGCGTATTTTTGGTGGTTAGTCATGGACTGCACTCCAATCCCAGATGAGATGGCAGTGAGCCTTAACAACCTTTTTGTTGGAGCTCCAATCGATTATATCTATCCTCTTCTAACCTAAGCAACTGTGAACCAATTCACCATTAAGCAAATCCTATCTAAACTCATGAAAACAACTAAATTAGCAACCTGTAATTCGAATTGCATGTGAAAAGGAAAGCTCAAAGTGCTGAAACGAAATGGAAACAACACTACAGCAGAGGGGATCTATGGCTCTCAGGTTGGGCCCTAACCTGAGAGCTATAGTCTCCTTAAGAAAACTCAGAACTAGATCAGAATCTGCCTTTTTTATTCATAATCTGATATCATGCCAAATTGGCTTACAAAAAGGAACAAAAACTGAGTTGTGCTCCAAAATTACAATAGCAATACGAGAGTTTCAACAACCTATCCAAGGCTAAGGCCTCTATACTTATACAAAAAAGATGATCCAACAAGTGTCCTTGATTTTAGGAGCTCGGCTGTCCAACTAGAGTTTAACTGCAGATCCTGTAGGACGGTCATAACTGCTGTTCCTGTAGAGCAGTTTATAACTGTTGTTCCTGTAGAACAGCTGGCTACTTCTAAGCTCGGAGGGGAGATGGATTGGAGCTCGGAGTTCTTGGTGGGGATCACGAGGAATGTCCCTAAGACCGTGGACATCCTCTCCTAAAAACCAGCAGTGCCACCTCATTGTCTCCTTGTCTCCTTTTTCGTTGTCTTTTGCTCCCTTTTAATGCCAAAACCTGGAATCATAATGCATTAGTCACGTAGATAGAGTGCCTACCCTTCTTCCTACAAACAACATGAATAAACTAAGAAATGCATGCATAAGCAATAAAAAATGAATGGTTTGAGCAAGTAGAATAGGCCAAAATGAGCCCAAATTGTACCAAAATTGGGGCTCATCATCACCCCCCAGCTGAACCATTTGCTCATCCTTGAGAAACTTAGTCAAGATCCTCATCCTTCATGGCTTTCACTGCTCCCCTTACATCCCAAGCTTCTGTGGTGATGTCTTCTTGGTCGATATGAAACCCTGCTGTGTTTTCCACTTTTTCCCATTGTGCCTGGTCATCCTTTCCTGTACTTCCTTCAACCAATCCTAGCAGCAATGGAGGGCTGAGTTTAAGGCCAATCCAGCTGGCCTGAAGTCTTTGCATGGATTTCTTGTAAAGGTCCACTCTTGCCAATGCTTCCCTCATTCTGGTCGGGGTATGGTATTCCCGGATCTTCAAACTATGTGCCAAGGCATGCCACCTACGTGCACAAGCCTGGGCAGCAGTTTCTCCCAATAATCTGTCCATGTCTTCAAAGTGGGTATTGCTTGGGCTTGCTGGTCCAAAAATTTCAAGGAAGTTGTGGGATCATTGGATAACTGTTGGCGAGCTGAGATGAGGGAAACCGGATCCTCCGGTTCTGCCCGAATGTACAGTGGCTCACTCACTTCTCGGCTCATGACCGATTTTTCTTTAGTGGCTCTCTGATCCTCATGATTCAGCCATGAAGCAAAAGACATCAACTACAGATCGCCCAAGGCGATATTGGGATCCCAAGAGACTTCATTGGGCAAAACTAGATTGTGGATGTAGAATTCTGCTAGCTTGGCTTTGTCCTCTGCTGAGCTAGTATTGCATATTTCAGCAAATTGCTGTGGGTTATGGATTTGCTCAATACCTCTTTGTGCTAGTGTGTTTATCTGGAACTGTAGCCACTGATCCTTTAAGTACAACCCATAAGACTTTGCAGGATGTCTACACTGCAGGGCCTCCATGGCCCAACTAGCCATGCAAGGCAATTGTGTTTCCTTTTGTTGCAGTTGTTCCTTTAAGGCTTGCACTTCAATTCTTATCTGCTGTTCTTCTTCCTGTAGAAGTGTCTTTGGCCCTTCAAGATTGGTGGTTAGCTCCTTCTTGCCTTCTTGTTCATTTGTGATGCCCTTGGAGGATGTTTCTGCCCCTGCCTTGAGTTCTTGTAGCTGCAACCTTAACTTCTGGTTTTCTTCCTGTAGAAGTGCCTGCTGGCAACTAGCCACATGTTTGGCCATGGTGAACTCGCTCCTGACCTCCCTGAGATGATCTTGTAGAGGGCCTATGTCCCCCACCCCCTTTGATTTGGCAATTTGCATCCATGTATGGGAGCGAACTCTTTCTTTCTCTAATTCAAAGAATAGGGGTACAGTAAATTTTTGTGGGATGATCTTGCCCGCCTCCAAGAAGGTATAATATGAATTCAGATTGGGCGAAGTGCTAGGTTCGGGTATATGTTCTCTTGCTGTTTCTTCAGGTAGTTCTGCCTCATCCGCCCTTGGTGATGAGGGTCCTCCTTCTTCTCTTTGTTCGGTTTCCTGTAGTCGAGCCAAGGTATCCTGTAGGACGTTTTCAGCTTCCTGTAACCTGGTTTTCTCATCCAACAGGTCCACTCGGTCTTGCCATGTGCTCTTCTTCGGGCTTCCCTTTTCGTAGGTAACTGTGACCTTTGAGGGGGATTTTTCTTTGGGAGAAGCAGGGGTGTCCTTAATGACAATTGGGCTGCTGGACTACTGCTGTGGCTTCCCTGTTTTTATCCGAACACTTCTCCGTGCTTTGAAGTAGAGAGGGGGGTCCCTCTTCCTCTTTCCTTTTGGCTTAGGTGGCGTACTGAGGCCAGCTAATACAGCCGCTGCCTCTCGGGCTAAAACATCCACCTTCTGCTTCTCAGATTTTGGTTTTGCATGGCTTCCTGTAGAAGCCTGTTTTTGCACTTTTGTGCTTCCTGTAGAAGCTGTTATCGGGCTTCCTGTAGAAGCCTTGGTCTTTGCTTTTGGGCTTCCTGTAGAAGCTCGCTTCTTCTTTCCTGTAGTGGCAGGTGTCTTTACTTTTACTTGCTTTGCTGCAGGGGTTTGATCCTTTTGTTTGCTTGTGAGTGCTGAAGAGGTAATTGGGCTGACATGGCCTGCCCCAACTTTGTCTCTTCTGCTTTTTGACCTCATTTCTCTTGCTGACAGGATGGGGGAGTCAGCTTTTTCTTCAGCCTCCTTTTCCTCAGCCACCGCTTCCTTGTCTTCAGTGCTGGAGGAGGCACTATCTTCGATCAACATTTTAATGTCCCCATCTCGTGTTAGATTCCTAAATGACTCCCAGGAGAGGGGAACTTTATATGAGTGCAGTGCATCCTCCACAAGCAATTTTATTAACCCATGATGGGCTATCTGATCAGGGATGCCCTGTCTTAGCTTTGTAGCACACTCCATTAGGGACTGCAGGAGATAATAAGGGATGCTTAGTTTTTGCTCTACAGGAAGGTCAATTCCGTGCCTTAACTCAATGAGGAGCCGGAAGTGATATGCATACACGATACTGAACCGGCCTTCACAAGTAATATATTTCATAATGTGCAAACTGACTTCGTTCCATGGTGGTGACAGGCTGGTCCTCCTCATCCCGTTTTTATCCTCAGAGAATTCTTCCTCGGGTGGGAAGAACTCCTTCTTTGCTTGCTGGCTCTGCTTCCGCTCTTCTTTATCCCACGACAGACCCTTGGGCAGTTCCGTGATTCGACTTATATGCTCTGGGGTGAGTTGGAGGCTGAGACCTCTGAAGCTTACTGTGGCCAGTGTCTGGGATTTAGGCTTCAATGCCTGCAAGAATTCCTCGGCTACTTCATCATCGTAGCCCTGTAGCTTATCACAAAAAGGCATCCATTGTGCCCTGGTAAAGAGATCTACCACTGCTGGATTTCTCCTTAATTTGGTGGAATCTGTGGGTTCTCGCCTGATAAATCCACCCGGCATGATGCACAATTTTCTTAACCGGAGGTGGTGATGGTGGAAGAGAGTTTAGTTTCGGTGACAGAGTGCAGAACAATGCGTATAACCCACAAAAATTTTACAACACAGTCTAACCACGCAACAATCCTGTAGAATTGCAGTATGGGCACACAGACAGCAATTGGTCTACTTTCTCATTTACCCTGACAGTAACTGACAATCCTACCACCTTAAATGAGCAATTGCATGAGAAGTCCAGGGTTACCTCGTTACTCGGCCACCTTTTTTCGTGAACACCCGCGTTCCTGTAGAAGACTGCGTCCTGTAGGACTGCGTTCCTGTAGAAACTGTTCCTGTAGGAGCAGTGTGCAACCTTCGGGGAGGACTGCAATTGGACTGCGGTTGAGGTGCGCTTCACTGGTGTTCAGTCGGCCGAAAGCTTGGCGTATCAACATGCAGAGGTATTCAGAAGAGTTACTCAAGTTTTGAAGTGGAGGTGGATGGATATACGCGCACAATCTAGCCGATTAGATTTTGAATCGGCGCAGCTCGTGGCGCGGAGGGTGAGCTGTCCCCGCCGGACCGTTGGGTGACGTCACCCATCATCCGCCTGCACATTCACTTGCTGCCACATTCATTCCCACAGATCTGCCGCCGCCCTTTTCGGTTAAACTCGTTTCTCGGTTGACGGGACTGATCTTCACGTGCGTGCTGCGTGTTCCCTTTGTCGTGGCTGCCACCCCATCATCTGACTATCCCTTCACTAGCCAACGTGGCCAGTCAACTGGCCTTACGGCCGCTCAACCATTCATTTCTACGCCATGCAAACAAATCAAAGTAATACTCATGCGATTTGATGGAAGGAAGGATTAGAACACTTACCTGCGCGCGTCTGCACATGATTTTCAGTTTTTTTTTGGACAACGGATCTACCTGCTGCATGTGGCTTACACAGTCCCGGAGGCTCGTGGTTACAGGATGTTGGCGCTGTAGTGGACGCTCTGGTTGCATGCGCCCGCGTGTTGCTTGCAGATGGCTGGGCGATGAATGGTATCCACTCCTACAAGTTTGACTGCTACAGGATTCCCGCGGGGTGCCTTGTGACAGTCTCACCTCCTTGGGTGCATGCTACTTGACAATGGAGATGACCTGCTAATCGCGCTCCCGAAGCTTCTGATGCTCGACATGGACATGGTATGAGCTCTCGGTGTTCATTTTTCTCTGACAACTCATTTTTCCACGAGAACTCATTGATCTGGTTTGTTGGTGCAGGGATCTTAGTTGCATGGTGACGAGGATGGTGGAGCAAGGTATCAGCATCGTGCATGGGCCCAAAAGAGGCTTGCATGCGTCCACACCAACCCGTAGTCATCAGATCTGCTCATGAAACGCATTCTGGCTCGTTTTGAGCTTCTACATGAAGTTTCCTGTAGAAGTACAGAGCTTCCTGTAGACAGGCAGCTCTTCCTGTAGAAAATCGCACCTTCCTGTAGAAAATCTGTGTCTTCCTATAGGAGACTCAGTTTATAATAAAAGTGCACATACCTTGAAGAACATAGGCATTCTTGGAGGAGGTGCTGGTGAGGTGTCCTGGCTGCATGATAAGGATTTCTGGCTTTGAGTTGAGAGGCTTCCTCTCCTCCATAGAACACCTGCAATCTGCATGAAAATTTCACATAATGACTTATTGATCTTGTTTTTTTTCTTTTTGTTTTTTGTTTTTTTTTTTTTTTTGAAAGATAGCAGGGGCGCCTCAATGAGGTTTTCACCCCTACCACCTGCCTTGGGTGCCTCGGAGAGGTTTTCACCCAAGGATCTTTATCTCTTTTTTCTTTTTCTTTTTTTTGAAAGATAGCAGGGGCGCCTCAATGAGGTTTTCACCCCTACCACCTGCCTTGGGTGCCTCGGAGAGGTTTTCACCCAAGGATATTTATTATTTATTTATTTTTATTTTTATTTTTAGATGCTTCAGGGTGTGCCCAAAGCAGGGGCAGGACCCTTCTCTATGACCAATACTGCCTTCTCCATTGTTTTGATGAACTCTTGTCTTGAGGGAGGCTTCCTGTAGATCTTCAATCGATGCCCATTGACAAGCATGGGAATGGTTTCCTCATCAATGGTTCGAATGAGGACGGATCCATTGTCATGACACTTTTCCACTGAATATGGTCCCAGCCATCTGGTTCTCAACTTCCCCTTGAAATCTTTGTATCTGGAATCATACAACAAAGCCCAATCTCCCGGCTGAAATTGCTTTTCATGTAGATGTTGGTCATGCCACACCTTCCTCTGAAGTTGAACCACTTCTGAGTGAAGGAGGGCCTGCATGTGGTGCTCATCCAGTCCATTCAGCTGCAATAAACTTTCTTGTTGTGCATGGCTGAGATCTAGATCCAGCTGAGCTGCCATCCTCAAAGTGTTATACTCAAACTCAATGGACAGCAAAGCTTTCTTCCCATAGACCAACTCATAAGGTGTGAAGCCAGTGGTGGTCTTCCAAGTGGTGTTGTAAGCCCATGTGGCTTCAACCAGGTGATCTGCCCAGTCCTTTCTGCTGCTGCTCACCACTTTAGTCAAGATCCCTTCTAATGCTCTATTGGTGACTTCCACCTGCCCATTTGCTTGAGGATGATAGGGAGTGGAAGTTCTATGCTTGATCTTGTGATGAGCTAGGAGATCTTCAACCAGGTGGGAGGTGAACTGGCTCCCTTGATCGGTGACCAGCTCTCTTGGATAGCCAAACTTATAGAAGATGTTCTCTCTTAGGAACTCGGCCACTTTTTCTTCTGTTGCTGCTTTGATTGCTTTGGTCTCTGCCCACTTCGTCAGGTAGTCAGTGCACACAATGATGTAGGATCTTTGCCTCGAAGAGGGATTGATTGGACCCACAAAGTCCATGCCCCACTTCTCAAATGGCTCAAGAGTCACTTGAGGTTGGAGAGGCATCTCATCCCTTTGGGTCGGTTTCCCCATTCTTTGGCATTGGTCACACTGGCTGACATATCTTCTGACATCTTGATGAAGTGTGGGCCAATAGTAGCCTGCCTGCAGGATCTTGAAGGCAGTTCTCTTTGCTGCAAAATGTCCTCCACAAGGCCCATCATGACAGGTGAGGAGGATGTCAAAGACTTCCTCTTCCCTTACACAACGCCTTAAGATCTGATCGGGGCCAAGCTTGAATAGGTTGCCCCCGATCCAAGTAAATGAGGCACTCTTTCTGATGATTCTGCTCTTCTCTTTTGAAGAGAGGTGCGGAGGAAACTGAGCTGAAACAAGGTAGTTTGCTATATCAGCAAACCATGGAGAGAGTACTTAGATAGCAAACAGATGCTCATCAGGCATCTGGTCATCCACCGTCCCATCTTCATCTGCAAACAAATCCAATCTAGACAAGAAGTCAGCAACAACATTTTCTCTCCCTGGTTTATCAACAATGGTTAGATCAAAGTGCTGCAATAAAAGTAACCATCTAATAATACGAGCATTCACATCTGGTTTATTCATCAAATATCTAATAGCAGCATGGTCAGTATGTACAAAAGTCTGGTAACCAGTAATATAATGTCGGAACTTGTTCATTGCATGAACCACAACTAAGAATTCCTTCTCGGTTACAGTGTAATTCAACTCTGCTTTGGACAAGTTTTTGCTAACGAAGTAAATGGCATATGGAAGTTTTTGCTCAACTTGTCCTAAGGCTGCACTTATGGCTTTGTTCGAGGCATCAGTGTGGATGTGGAAAGGTAGGGCCCAGTTTGGACCTCTCAAGATTGGTGCTGTCACCAACTTGTCCTTTAACTCATTCAAACTCCTCTGACAATCGTGAGTCCACTTAAACTCCACATCTTTTGCCAACAGACCAAACAATGGTGAGGCTAACTTGCTGAAGTCCTTAATGAATCTCCGGTAGTATCCTGCTAATCCCAAGAAACTCCGGACATTCCTTACCTTTTGAGGAGGTGGAACCCTCTTGATGAGAGCAATTTTGTTAGGATCCACCTGCAATCCTTGGGAAGAAATGGTATGGCCTAGCACGGTCCCCTCAGTCATTAGGAATTCACATTTTTCAGGACTAAGGGACAAGTTCATCTCGGTGCATTTGGTTAGGACTTTCCCCAGGTTGGACAATGCTTCCTGGAAGTTGGCCCCATAAGGAGTAAAGTCATCCATGTATATTTCCACTGCATCATGGACCAACTCCGAGAAGATGCTCAAGACAGCTCTCTGAAAAGTAGCAGGAGCATTGCATAGCCCAAAGGGAAGGACTCGATAGGCAAAGGTACCCCAAGGACAAGTGAAGGTGGTCTTATCTTGGTCTTTCGGGCTGATTTGGATTTGATTGTACCCGCTAAACCCATCCAGGAAAGAGAAGAACTTCTTTCCTGCCAGTCCATCCAACACTTGATCTATGAAAGGTAGAGGGAAATGGTCTTTCTTGGTAGCTTTGTTCAGCTCACGGTAATCTACACAGATCCTCCACTTCCCATTCTTCTTGGGAACCAACACTAGAGGGGACACCCATTCACTATCTGAGATGGGGTAGATGAATCCGGCGTCCAATAGTTTTTGCAACTCTTCCTTGAAAATGTCCTTAAGGGCTGGATTCATTCTCCTCTGGGGTTGCCTAACTGGTTTACAATCCTCTTTGATGTATATATGATGGGTACAGACCGAGGGATGGACTCCTTTCATCTCCTTATAGCTCCAAGCAAAAGCATCTAAGTGGCTGGCCAATAGGCTACACAACTCCTTCTCCTGGGAAGGAGATAGGGAGGAGCTGATCTTTAATGCTCTCTCAGGGCCGAACTCCACACTTTTGACTCTGGGAGTGACAGGGCTGGTTGTACAAAGGTCCACTAAGGTGCTAGCTTGGGCATCCTCCACCAACTTCTCTAAAGATAGTGCACTGGAAGGTGGATTCTGGATCAGGGTCTCAATCAAATCATCCTCGGTAGGAGGGTCTCTTCTAGTGGTATCTAGGGTGCACAGAGGTGCAGAGTACACCTCGTCTTCCTCTCCTTCCTCCAACCAGAGTGGTAAATCATGCTCTAAAGAAGGTTGGGCAGGAGGGTATAGGACTAGCTGCTTGGACATGGGACCATTTTTGATGGTCATGTTTCCTGCCCGACAACTTATGTAAGCATCTGCAGTAGCTAACCAAGGCCTTCCCAAGATGAGAGGATATCCAGTAAGCTTGGCCTTTGGTTGCAGAACCAGGAAGTCTGCAGGGTATTCCCAAGAATCAATAGAGACCAAGACATCCTCCACAATCCCTTTGGGAGTCACGGTGGAGCGATCTGCTAATTGCAGTACTGTCGAGGTCTTCCTCAAGGAACCCTGAAGATTGAGTTTAAGCATGGTATCCCTGGTCATCACATTGATGGCCGCCCCCAGATCAATCAAGGTGTGGGGGATAATGGTGCCATTGATGTGAACATCTACTACAGGACTTCCAGGATCTAGGTACTTTGGGCAGATGACGTGTCCTAGCATAAGGTCAGACAGTTGTCCTATGACATTGATAGTTGAGGCATCTTTCTTCCGTCTGCCTGGGTGTTTGAAACACCTCTCCTTAACCAGCTTGTTATATATTGGCACATCCTTGATGGCTTGGAGAAGTGGGATTTTTACACACAACTGCTTGAGCTCACCCAAAAGCTCATCTTCTTCTGGGTTAGGTTGTGTGGTGGCTGTTAGTCTCTCAGGAAAGGGTGGAATAGGCTTTGGTTCACTCTCCTGATGGTTTTCCTCATCCTCTGGGGGAGGAGGTTGGCAATCTAGAAGAGTCTTTCCAGATCTAAGATTGATCTCCTGGATCTCCACAGCATAGGTAGGGCATGAGGTCTCCCCCGTATATACCTGCTGAGCCTGTCTATTGTTGGGGTTCGGGTTCGATTGAGCAGGCATCTGAGGTTGCCTTGGAGGAGCAGGAGGTAAAGGCTGAGGTTGAACTGGTGGTGGAGGCAAAATGGCAGGAGGAGTGTTGTATTGGGGCCTCCACCCCGGCTGAGGAGCATTCCATTGAGGCTGTGGCTGGGTATGTGAGTGATATGGATGAGAAGTAGGTTGAGTGGGGTACTGAGGTGGATAAGACCATGGAGGAGGCATGGACCAAGAAGGATGAGCAGGGGGACCCCAGGAAGGCATGGGAGTCGAGTGGTTGGGGTTGTAATAAGCTTGAGATGCCCCTTGCATCCCCTGCTGATAAGGTCTAGATCCTTGAGGCCTCCTTTGGTTGATGAAGTAGAGAGGTTCAGTGGGGGCTTCGGTTCCTTGGTACATGGCTTTAAACCCAGGTAAGGTTGGACATTGATTTTTTGGGTGGTCCTCCTCACAAACGAAACACACTTCAACCGAATGCAATGGACATTCGTTCTTAGGGTGTCTTCTGGTGCACCTAGGACAGAAGACAGCCAAGGCTCTCTCAGCTTCTTCTTTCTTCTGCTGGATCCTGAATGTGTCCAGCTGCATGGCAATGGTCTGTCTCACCTCACTCTTAAGATCTTCTAATTGGTTTGTAAACTCATGTTTGGAGAAAGGGACACCAGTGGAGAGGAGATTTCCTCTACCTCGTTTTCTAGCTGCCCTGGAATGATTTCGAAACACAGTCTTGATGTCCTCATAAGGCAGTTGGTAAATGTCCCCCCCAGCTAACATGTGAAGGGTGTCTAAGAGATCTTCAGGGACTCCTCGGAGTAGAACCAACTTGAGGGATTCAGGGTCAAGTGTGCACCTGGCCCGTTTATAGCTAAGTTGGAACCTCTCCTCATAATCCTCTAAAGACTCATCATTCCCCATGGTCATTCGAAAGATCTCTCCCTTGGTTTCCTTGGACCTACAATAATCCCTATACTTGGTATTGATGGCTTGCTGCATCTGAGCCCAAGTAGCGATGCTATTCCCAGGTAATCCCATGAACCAGCGTAGTGCTGCATCCTTAAGAGTGGAAGGGAAAAGCTTCAGCTTTTGCTCATCTTCAGTATAGTCATAGGTTCTACAAAGGACAGCAAACTCAAACAAGAAGGTATCAGGATCCTTAGTGGTCAGTCCATGGAAGTGAGGCAAGGCGGAGGGGCTAATGTTTTTCATTTTCATATCTCCATTGGTCTCTCGGATGGGGAAAGCTCCTTCTATTCTCTCATCTTCTCTCCTATTATCAGCCATGGCTTCAGATGGAGTGGTTTCTAACTCTTCTTCTTTTATAGGGTCTTGGTATATCTCAGGATGTTCACCTATAGGTTCCTCTGGGTCACTGTCACCAAAGAAGAGAGAAGGGTGACTCAGTGATGTGGTGGGGGTGTTTGGTAGGAATTTGCCTGATCTATCTCGGTTCCTACGAGGCATGAAATGGAAAGGACTTTTTTTTTTTTTTGAGTGCTTTTGCTTTTTCTTTGGTACCTGCAAAACTGAAACAAAGTGATCTACAACTAACTATATTGCTCAAATGAAATTGCAGAATTGGAAAGCTAATCTAGGAAAGCAAGAAAAATTACTCTAGGAAAGCAAGAAATATTAGTCTAGGAAAGCAAGAAATGCTAATCTATGAAAGCAGGAAATGCTAATCTAGGAAAGCAGGAAATGCTAATCTAGGAAAGCAGGAAATGCTAAGCTACTTTTGCAGAATGGAAATGAAATAAACTACTGAGCAGAAGTAAGAGTACGAAAGTAGAAGAAAAGCAACAATTACTAATACTCTGACGCTTCCCCGGCAACGGCGCCAAAAAGATGGTGAGCTCCAGTATTGTAGCAATAATGCTACAACTCCTGGGGCTTCCTGTCTCTCATTTTATCAACCCGGTAGTTCGTACAAACTTGGAAGTGACGGTGCTATATGCACAAGTACTAGCTCTTGTCGCAGCTGTCACTTGGTCAGCTGGCACAAGTCCGCTAGGGCTCAAGCCAACTTCTATAGGCTCTCAGAAGAAGCTTGCTAATTGATGGACGAAAGCTATTCTCAAAGGAAAACTACTCTACTTGAAAAAATGGACTGAAAGCAAATCAAAGCATGTAAACCTAGGAAACCCTAATTTAACTAGTCTAACCTCTACAATGCAAAAAATGTGAATGAAACTTCTACCAACGCTGTTGTTACCTCTAATAAGTGCAAATGCATGGATCTAAACTACTTGCATCATGAAAGATATGTTTTTGTATTTTTCCTTTAAGTGTATGGAGTGATTGTGATTGTGTGCTAATTAGGGTTTGGTTGTATAGATGGGATGGAGAAGGAAGGAAAGCGTGGGACAGGTTGGGGAAGCTAGGAGAGGTCCCTAGGGATCCTTAGCATCCATTGTTATAGCTCCAAATCTCACTCTTATGGTTTGTGATGCTGCACTTATGGCCTAGGGCAACCCCTCCTTCCATACCTGGTCCAAAAATTTAAAAAACAGTGTTTTATTCCCTATACGCGACTTTGCCCTGTGTTAAACACGTGTACACGCGGGTCTGTCATACCCAACCCGCGTGTATCTATTAAAACACTTAAAAAAAATATAATTTCCTCTTTTTCGGGCGGTGATCGCGGGTTTACCTGCTGGATCACCTGTTAGTGCCCGTGGCCCAACTGTTCCCAACCAACTCCTAACTAAAAAACTACTTTGGAGAGGGTATAAAAAGACATCAAAGGGAAGGCCAAGGGGAGAGAGAAAGGAGAGCAAGATTATTATGCTGAGATTTTTCCCTTAGACCAGGTCTGAAGTCCTTGGTGCATTCTGCACTTCCCCCATTTTGCATAGGAAACCCTTGTTTCCATGTGTATTGGTGATCATTCATCCTTGACATCATCATTGAGTAAGACTTGGAAGGAGCTCTCGTTGGAGGCTTGAGGCTGGAACGAATCCGGGAGGAAGCTTGCTTGGAGCCTGCTGAAGGTGTTCAGGTGATATCTTTCCGATATATGTACTTTATTTGCCTTTATATATAAAGAAACACATCTTTGTTCCCGAATAATCTTTCTTTATGCTTATGAGATTCTTGTGTTGAATTCTTATGAAAGTGGTTACTTAAAGATTTTTTTTATAACTAACTTTATAGCATAAAGATGATTTATATATAAACTTCTATACATGTACTGTTGTGTTCTTTGATTTGTTTGTCTTGCAGGTCAAAGAAAGAAGAAGGGAACTCCAAGAAGGGTTTGCACCCTAACGGTCTTCTCGAACGTAGGACCTTAGGCATGTACCCTAAACATTAGAATTTGCTTAAAAGTAAAAAAGATGGCTGTGTGTGTGTGTTTCTTTGAATAAGCAATTTTCAGTCTGGTAGAGTCTTAGCCCAAAGGACCCTAGGGGTACTTTCCCTTCAACCAGAATTGGCGACTCCGCTGGGGACAACACTCTTGTTGTTCCTAGTTTGGGTAGTCCTCAAGCCAATCAAGGCTCAGTCCCTCTGTTTGTTGGTTCTGACTGTCTGATATTTTCTTGAACTCCAAGCTTTTCCAGTTTTTCAGTTTGTGTTTTTTTATTTTTCTTGAAAGACTTCAGATACGCACTTTTTCTGGATTACAGAAGCGTATATACGCAAGTTGCACTAAGTAAACCCGCGTATACGCAGGTTTCCTTAGTTACAGTCGCGTATACACGCATTCTACAAATAATTGCAGGCGCGTATATTCCATAATTTTCAAGATTTATAATTTTTCTTTTTGCTGAATGTCTGTCTGGTGGTTTGGGTCAGTTTAAAGCAGTCAATTCCCTGTGACAGTTCTCTGTTTAACAGGGGGCATCTTGTTCTGAACTCTCTCTAGTTATAAGGAGTACTAGTCTTGTTTTTCGTTGATTGCAAGCGTCATTGATTTTTGACACACAAGATTTCTGTTTAAGAATCTTGATTGCTCTGTTTTGGCAGAGTGGGAAGATTGTCTTCAATCTTTGTGTCCATTTTGTTTTCATGACATTTGTGTTTGCTTAACGAAATCATTTTTATGACCATTTGCTCCTTCGTTTCGGGAAATTTGTTTGTTACCATTTTTCTTGAAACTTGTCTTTTGATATTTTGGACTTTCATTGCTGCTTTTGATTGTCAAAAGCGATTTCGAACACATTTTATTTTTGTTGAGTTTTCATCATTTGAAAGGTGTCAATTCACAAAAGTGTTTGGTTGCTTGTTTATCAATCATTGGTGTCAGTTTTTGAGAGCTTTCCTTTGAAAAAGACTTTTTTGGTTTGATTGAAAGAAAATATTTTGAAAGTTTTTGAGTTTCGCTTTCTTAAACTTGCTTCTCATTTGATTTCCTTTTTTGCGAAGTGAAAGTGCTTTGTTTTTTATCTTAGAACTTGTTTTTATTGTTTGGACGAAATGATTAGTAACAAATCATCTTCTATCTAAGCATTTTAGTGGCAAGACAAAATTTGGTAAAGCAGCAACTTTCCTTCTTTGTTTTTAGAGTAGTCTTAAAATCTTGCATTCACATATAGTTCTTGCATTAGCATAGCTTTGCATCCTCCTTTAGGCATGCATAGTTTTGTTAGCTTTTGTGAGTGTGGAGTTTGAAAAGAAAGCAAAAATTTTGTTTAATTTGAAGTTCCTCTGAACCCTCTAGAGATTGCTCTTCATCGAAACGAAAAAGTGCATGTGCATGTAGTTAGGATAGTTTCTTTTTGCGTCCTAAAAACACCACAAGTTTCACTTCCGTTACCTTCTGACTTAAAGAACAGCCTAATAAAATCAAGCGCTTAATTAAAATCCACTAGAACTTTTTGTTTTAGTTATTACACCAACAAGTTTAGGATTTTAGGGCCTTGGATTAGGTGAGTGGAGAGTTAACTCTCCAAGGCCACATCAAACGTCAAACATAAGAGTCTGATTAAAGAGAGTAAATCCAATAGCGTTAGGAAGACCAGGAAAGCTCCGGATCTGGGAGTTAAGCACGAGGGTCTGTGACGACAGGGAAGAGAGATACCCCCTCTCCTACTTGTCAGAACTCACCTCACGACTGTTCCGCCTGGCTTCTGCGACGAGTTGGTACCCATAGTTGCCTCTCCTAGGGATCTGCATAGGTGGCTGCGGAGGGGAATCCCGTGGCACCTGAGGTCGACGTTGTATCACTCTCGACAGTACTTCTGGAGGGCACCCTTGCGAAGCTTGGGGGCTTGCACCGGCGCAGGCTGTTGTTAGGAGGTCAGCGTAACTTCCTCTGATACCTTCACTGATAGGACTGGGCCCTCATCATCCCAGACTATCTTCGGAAGGCCCTTTGACTCCACTTTCTTGTATTTTGGTGTCCGGTCCTCACCACCCGGAGCGGAAATACTTGGAAGTTGTTTGACTGGCTGTTTCTTTAGGGACTTTATAGTGAGTGCTCTTTGCTCCTTGTATATAGTTGGCTTTAGGTATTTTTGTCTAGTCACATTTGGACTTTGTGTTCTGAGTGACTGGCTTGCCGCTCTACCGATCTTGAAAGGCTTTTGGTCGTTTTTTCAGAAGTTGTGGGGTTGCCTCCTCAAGGGCAAAGGTTTTGATTGCTTATCCATATTCTTTGAAGAGTTATTTCTATATTCCCGCAAGGGAAAGGGTCTTTGGATCAGTTAAATATGGCTAATATTCCTGTGGAAACCAACCAAGGTACCCTTCCAAAAGGGGATCCTTGTGCTTTTCCTTTCTTTGGAAACGTTGGTACTCCCTTGATGGCCACTTTGAATATTCCTGGGTTGAATGTTGGACTACCCGTTTGGCTGTGGTCCATTCCGAATATTCCGAATGCTCTTGAAGCTTCTCAGATGAATGCTTTATTTCAAGGGCATCAAATAGGTGCTAATTGTTCATCTTCTTTCAAAGAGAAATCTGGGATTCCTTCTTCGCCTCCTTCTTGTAACAAGAAATCTAAAAAGAGGAGAAAAAGGAAGTCAAAGAAGAAGAATAATTTTAGCACTTCATCTTCAACCTCTGCAAGTCATGTTGGAGATGAGCCTTCAGCCACTGCTAGTCATGCTGGGGGCACAAGTCTAGTCACTGCAAGTCATACTAGCACTTCATCTTCAACCTCTGCCAGTCATGTTGGAGATGAGTCTTCAGCCGCTGCAAGTCATGCTGGAGGCATGAGTCTAGTCACTGCGAGTCATACTAGCAAAGAGTCACCGACCTCTGCAAGTCATGTTCAGGACTCTCCGCAAACCACTGCTAGTCATGTTGGCGGAATGGAGGTTGATAAGAAACCTGGACGTAGAAGTTTTAAACCTAAGTTCCCTTGTAAGATATGCAAGGGAGACCATCTTACTCATTTATGCCCTGGTATTCCAGAGGTTCAAAGGATATGGTCCGAGTCTGAAAGTACTTCTGCTCCTAGATCTGATATGGTTTCTCATCAATCCCATCAACCATTGGTTGATAATGTGGTAAAGCCAGTGCAATCGTTGGCCGATTACACTCCTTTTTTGGGGGGTGAAGTGCCTAACAAAAGAGTCTGTTTGATCTCTAGTACAGAGTCTTCTGGTTTAGGGGGCATTCCGGTTTCTTCGAATGTTCCCCCTCCAAGTTCTAAGAGTGTTTCCTTTGATTGGAATAGCCTTGTTGAGCCTCGTCTTCCTTCCGCTGCACCTTTCCAAATAAAGGTCAGGGTTAATTCCACAAATGTCTATCGATGTATGGTGGATGAAGGATCCTCTACAAGTATTATATCCTCTTTGACTTGGGAAGCTTTGGGTTCCCCAAAGTTGTTGACAGCTCAGAGTCAGTTGTTAGCCTATGATAGAAGACCTGGTGAATCTATGGGTGTTCTTCCTCAAGTGCCTATCACTTTAGGTGGGAAGACTGTCTTAATCGATATGATGGTGGTTGATAGCCCTTTAGACTTTAATATGCTACTTGGGCGTGATTATGTCTATGCTATGAATGTTGTGGTGTCTTCACTCTTTCGAGTAATGTGCTTTCCTCATAATGGGAATATTGTCACTATTGATCAGCTTGCATCTGATAATCATCACCCTAATTCGACTTTACTGCAGAATGCCCCTTGGTTTGTTCCAAGTGTTCAAGTAGACTCTACCCAGCCACGGGTCAATTATGTGGCATTGAGTCCTCAATGTTCAATCGCTTCTAAGAAGGATCCTTTGACTTATTATTTTCCTTCTTGGGACTTGGTCCCGGCAGTTGACCGAGAGATTCTTCCTATAGGGACATGGGACCCTTTAATTCCCTCTTTTGATCCTTGTAGTTCTCATGATTTCTTAGAACTTGTTTTGCCTTCACAGGAGGAACTCTTTGAAGCCATGAGTTATGACTACCAAAGGAGCCCTTGGCCTGAGCCCTGCAAGGGGTTTGTTCAGCAGAACTATTATGCGTAAGCCGCAAGGCTGCGTGGTTCCCTGTACCATATTGTATATATGAGGTACGCATTTTCAAGTTTTGTATCCTATAACACAAAGATTTTATATGGAGTTTATATGTGGGATGTATTAACTTCGTGTCTAGTGTTCCTATTTATACTTACAGAACTTGGAAGTTTTCTCCTTTGGAAGTTTATGGTTGGTCCGTTCTGACAGGTATTGGTTCTCGAAACTGGCATATAGGTTAGGTTCTTCCGCCTGCATTGTGCACTTATCAGTTTCCTTTCCCATTTTGCCTTAGGATCGACCCCACCAAGTTATGGTGCAGAACCTTCTCATTGCTTAGAAGTATCATGACTTGTGTGGTAGAGCCTACCTTATCATGGGTGCCCTAGTTAGTACCTTATTGTCGCTTGGCACTCATGCAGATTTTTCATCCCTAGGCTCGGGAGTCCTCTGTAGTCCCGCCATGACTTATGCGTTGAAGACTCATTCCTCCTTGCTTCCTCGCTTCGTTCTGGCCTTATACCCTAGAGGCTCCTATGTGTGTTGAGTTGTACTTCTGCATTGCATGTTGACCATTTGCACCTTTTGGCCTATAGCCGGCTTCACTTGGACTCGTGTTTAAGCCCACTTTTGACCATGACGTCTGCAAAATCAACCTTGCATACCTTTGACTTCTGCAGCTTGACATACCCAGATCCGTGGAAGGAACATACCTCTGAGTGTCACTAACCAGTTTTTCACCTCCCTGCATTGAGCATAGGAACGTTCCTTTCCCAGGAACTAGATCATCTGTTTCACCGACACTCGTTCTTTCCACTGTACCATAGCATTCTTTTATTCTTTTTCCGGCTTATCAGAAAAAGACAAAAAAATTAAATATTCCAAAAAGAGCGGGAACAGGGACATTATTTCCATTTATTGTTGGCAGCTAGAGTCAGTCGTGTCGCCCTTGAACAAAGCACTCAAAACAAAGTCTCCTCCGCATGGGTGGGATTTAGTTTGACTTAGGTAAGCCATAACCTTGTTATCGAGTCAGTTCTCCCCCGATTGGTTATCTCTTCCAATCATATGGAGGGTTCGTTCGTGCCTCCTGCATGACGAACTTATACAGATTCATTATATGCTGCCACATAGTCACATTGAGTCGTGCTTTTGTTCAAGGGAAGTTAGCCTGAGTCGGCCTTTCTGCGGTGTCTCTTGACTCATTTTTCAGTCGGCTATCCTTGGTTGTCAGTGTCATGTCTATCATCACATCAGTTATATTGGTCCTTCACTCGTGCCGGTTTGAGAAGGTCCCCATTGACTTCTTGCTGGCGGGTCTTGTCCTTATCGACGACGACACATTGCTCTGAGGGCAGACCTAGAGACCGCACCCTGGCCCTATTTTCATTATTGATAGGTCACCTTGTGCTCAGCATCGATCAGTATCATGGGTCTTTGACTGAGTGGTTTCCCTTGTGTTCGACATCAGCATACATTATCACACATTGGGATTCGTGCAGTACCTTGGTTTCCATTTGACCCTATTGGTGGATACCTCGCCTCTGTGTCAGCTTTCATTATTGGTTGGTTCAGAGGGTTTCTGCCGTGCGCTAGCCACATCTTGTGTACGCCGGAAACGTACTTCGGTTGGGTTACTACATCTTTTTCGTCCGATTCCTTCCACATTATTGGCCTACGGGTTACACTCGCGCTAGATTGATGGAGGATGCCTTAATGCCTTCCTTCTAGCGGATCTTTCCCTATCGACTCCGACTCATTGCTCTGGGGCAAAGATCTAGAGTCCATTTGGCAGTACCTTGGGGTTTGCAGTCATTACTGGCAGATTCCTCGCTATCGACAGTGGGAAACCATCATTGTCTCCTGATTGATAGATTCTTACAGGTGTTCGACTTCAGCTCATCTATTCACACTTGTTAGATTGTACTGGGTACCTTGACGCTCATTATCATTATCGGTGAGTAGTCTCGCGTTTGTTAACGGTATACATCAATGACCAGTAATCAAACGATTTCTCACATGGTCGACTTCAGATCATTTATTCCCATGGTGTAGAAATGTACCACGGCGGTCGGTGAAGACCTCAGGTTGTATCAGCATTCATTGGTTCACTTGACAGTTGCTCCTGTTGCTGCTAGTTGATACCACTCCACCTTATATGTTGCAGTCGGTCATAGCGACATTCTATATGCTGGCACCTGAGTTTGCAGTATAGTACCATCCTATTCCATCATGTTCAGTTGGTACCTTATGGGATCAGTCTTTGATTTCAGTGATCCGTTGCATCTTTCAGCATCATTGACAGTTTTATATGTGATATTCAGACATGTACTTACTCATTATGATCAGATGATCCATTATGTATTTTACAGTCATTTATACTTGTATACTTAGTGGATCCGCTCGTACTTGATATGCGGACATGCTTTACTTTTCCTGAGCATGGGTATGCCCGCCTCAGACAGTGTTTCTTTCTGATCTCCTTTCGGTGGCTTGGCAGGCTGAATTCTGGTGAAGTCCTCCTCGGTTTTTCGGCAGAGTTCCTTTCCTTGTACTTACTTAATATATTTCGGCCATCATGTTCCACTTCTGACCTCATACATTAGGGGGCATCTGTTATAGCTCCAAATCTCACTCTTATGGTTTGTGATGCTGCACTTATGGCCTAGGGCAACCCCTCCTTCCATACCTGGTCCAAAAATTTAAAAAACAGTGTTTTATTCCCTATACGCGACTTTTCCCTGTGTTAAACGCGTGTACACGCGGGTCTGTCATACCCAACCCGCGTGTATCTATTAAAACACTTAAAAAAATATATAATTTCCTCTTTTTCGGGCGGTGATCGCGGGTTTACCTGCTGGATCACCTGTTAGTGCCCGTGGCCCAACTGTTCCCAACCAACTCCTAACTAAAAAACTACTTTGGAGAGGGTATAAAAAGACATCAAAGGGAAGGCCAAGGGGAGAGAGAAAGGAGAGCAAGATTATTATGCTGAGATTTTTCCCTTAGACCAGGTCTGAAGTCCTTGGTGCATTCTGCACTTCCCCCATTTTGCATAGGAAACCCTTGTTTCCATGTGTATTGGTGATCATTCATCCTTGACATCATCATTGAGTAAGACTTGGAAGGAGCTCTCGTTGGAGGCTTGAGGCTGGAACGAATCCGGGAGGAAGCTTGCTTGGAGCCTGCTGAAGGTGTTCAGGTGATATCTTTCCGATATATGTACTTTATTTGCCTTTATATATAAAGAAACACGTCTTTGTTCCCAAATAATCTTTCTTTATGCTTATGAGATTCTTGTGTTGAATTCTTATGAAAGTGGTTACTTAAAGATTTTTTTTATAACTAACTTTATAGCATAAAGATGATTTATATATAAACTTCTATACCTGTACTGTTGTGTTCTTTGATTTGTTTGTCTTGCAGGTCAAAGAAAGAAGAAGCGAACTCCAAGAAGGGTTTGCACCCTAACGGTCTTCTCGAACGTAGGACCTTAGGCATGTACCCTAAACATTAGAATTTGCTTAAAAGTAAAACAGATGGCTGTGTGTGTTTGTTTCTTTGAATAAGCAATTTTCAGTCTGGTAGAGTCTTAGCCCAAAGGACCCTAGGGGTACTTTCCCTTCAACCATCCATCCACAGAGGTTCCTCACATTCAGAAGCTCGGCAACCGAGTGAGTGGTCTCCTACAGGAAGTCTGCAGGGGATCCTACAGGATACTCTGGTTTCTACAGGATGTCTACCAACAGCTACAGGATGACCTACCGTGAGTGTTTGAAGTGATGGAGGAGTAATGGAATGGTAGGGGGAGATGTGTAAGGTAGGAATAAGGCTGGTGATGGCTTTAGAAGTGAAGGAATAGGATGGGGAGCGAGTGTAGGGAGTGGGTTGGAAGATAGAGGGCTATGTCAACGAAAAGGCTAGAGGATGAAGCTACGTGAGGAGTGAAAGACTTTGTGAGATAACAGAGCGGAGCAGAGGTCAGAGATGTGGTTGCATGCGTGATCAAGATGGAGGACGAAGTAATGGAACGAGAGAAAGCAGTGTAAATGGAACAAATGCTTGTGACTATCACCAAACCGAAAATGCATTAACTTAGACTACCTGTGCTTATAAATTCAATGAACAGCAATATAAACGCGAAGGAGAATGTGCATGAACCTGTGGTAAAGGAGTGTGGTGCAGGTGTGAATCATGTGGAAGCATCTAACATAACGTGACTGTGTTTGTAGCAATCATGGAATAAAGAAATGCGTATTTTTGGTGGTTAGTCATGGACTGCACTCCAATCCTAGATGAGATGGCAGTGAGCCTTAACAACCTTTTTGTTGGAGCTCCAATCGATTATATCTATCCTCTTCTAACCTAAGCAACTGTAAACCAATTCACCATTAAGCAAATCTTATCTAAACTCATGAAAACAACTAAATTAGCAACCTGTAATTCGAATTGCATGTGAAAAGGAAAGCTCAAAGTGCTGAAACAAAATGGAAACAACACTACAGCAGAGGGGATCTATGGCTCTCAGGTTGGGCCCTAACCTGAGAGCTATAGTCTCCTTAAGAAAACTCAGAACTAGATCAGAATCTGCCTTCTTTATTCATAATCTGATATCATGCCAAATTGGCTTACAAAAAGGAACAAAAACTGAACTGTGCTCCAAAATTACAATAGCAATACGAGAGTTTCAACAACCTATCCAAGGCTAAGGCTTCTATACTTATACAAAAATGATGATCCAACAATTGTCCTTGATTTTAGGAGCTCGGTTGTCCAACTAGAGTTTAACTGCAGATCCTGTAGGATGGTCATAACTGTTGTTCCTGTAGAACAATTTATAACTGCTGTTCCTGTAGAACAGCTGGCTGCTTCTAAGCTCGGAGGGGAGATGGATTGGAGCTCGGAGTTCTTGGTGGGGATCACAAGGAATGTCCCTAAGACCGTGGACATCCTCTCCTAAAAACCAGCAATGCCACCTCATTGTCTCCTTGTCTCCTTTTTCGTTGTCTTTTGCTCCCTTTTAATGCCAAAACCTGGAATCATAATGCATTAGTCACGTAGATAGAGTGCCTACCCTTCTTCCTACAAACAACATGAATAAACTAAGAAATGCATGCATAAGCAATAAAAAATGAATGGTTTGAGCAAGTAGAATAGGCCAAAATGAGCCCAAATTGTACCAAAATTGGGGCTCATCAATTAGTTGGTTCTAAACGTGGACCAAATCCTAACGATGTGATCAATCTGAAACACTTTTATCTATAATAAAAGTTTATTAAATAGATCACCTAATTAGTTAGATAAATATATAATTAATTTTTTTTTAGGAGTCCAACTATATTAAATATGTATTTGGAAATTAAATTCAAGTTATTGAAGAATAAAGAGAAAATATGGTTGTTACAACTTAGTTTGTTAATTCCATTATTAATTTTATTTATCTATACAGGACAATTAGTTCCTATCTTTCTACTACCTTCATATTTGTTTAAGTATAAAAAAAATTACTTATCTATACATTACGTTAATTAATCAAGGCATTAAAAAATGAATTACGATGTGATTTTCATCGAAAAAGCTTCTGTATAAATATAATTACTTTTAAAAATATATAAAACAATTAAAATAGACACCCTTTTTTTTTTCACTTACTGGTTCACAGATACCCAGGTCAGTGGGTAGCCGCTACGTCCAGGGTTTTAAACACTGAGTGGACGCCACCCGAAGGGCATCAACACCCCTCGGCCTATTTACTGACCTAACCCCAAGAGCTTTCGGGATTCGACCCTGTGACCTCCCATTGGCGAGGCACTTGATTTGACCGATTGAGCTAACTCTTGGGGCTAATTAAAATAGACACCCTTATCAACATAATTACTTAATATACAAAAAAATGAAGATGTATATCTACATATTTAGCACCTAATAATTATTAAAATTCTAGAAACTCTATTCTTTTTTTTTGTTGCCTAGCAGAATCGACAACGACGGTGGTATCGTACTCACGTTACGTGGGGTCTAATCCCACTAGCTACCACTATAACCTCTAGGAGGAACTTCCCAGGCTGCAAGAACGACCCTCGAGTAAGAGGAGACTGAACTCATGACCTGCACAGTGGCACTGACGACTTAAAAAATTGTCCGCTGGCCACGAGACCAAACCTCTATGGGCTGAAAACCTATTCTTAAATAATATTATTATTATCCAATTTTAAGATCATGTCAAGGCCAGAAACCACATTGGTGTATGAGACCCCATTGTTTATGGGACAAGGGACCCACGAATTAATTAAAAAATACATAGAGAAAGTAAAAAACACAACTATCAACATAACTACCATAAGTAAATTAGAATTCATAAAACTCTATTCCCAAATAGATACGCCTACCGACATAATTACTTAGAAAATACATAAAGTAGGTAAACTAGACACACCTATCAACATAATTACTTTTAAAAATATATGAAACAATTAAAATAGACAAGCTTATCAACATAATTACTTAGTATACAAAAAAATGAAGATGTATATATACATATATACCACCTAATAATTATTAAAATTCCAGTAAATCTATTCTTAAATAATATTATTATTACCTGATTTTAAAGTCAAGGCCAAGCCAGACAGCACATTGGTGTATGAGACCCCATTGTTTGTGGGACAAGGGACCCACGAATTACTTAAAAAATACATGAAACAAGTAAAATAAACACAACTATCAACATAAGTACCATAATTAAATTAGAATTCATAAAACTCTATTATCAAATAGACATGCCTATCAACATAATTACTTAAAAAATACATAAAGTAGGTAAAATAGACATGCCCTATCAACATAATTACATAATATACAAGAAACCAAAGATGCATATCTACATATTTACCACCTAATAATTATTAAATATATGGAAACTCTATTCTTAAAAATTATTATTATTATCCAATTTTAAGGTCATGGGCAAGACACCACATTGGTGTATGAAACCCTCTTGTTTGTGAGACAATGGACCCACGAATTACTTAAAAAATACATAAAAACAAGTAAAATAAACACAACTATCAACATAAGTACCATAATTAAATTATAATTTATAAAACTCTATTCTCAAATAGACACGCCTATTAACATAATTACTTAAAAAATACATAAAACAAGTAAAATAAACACAAGTATCAACATAAGTACCATAATTAAATTAGAATTCATAAAACTCTATTCTCAAATAGACAAGCCTATCAACATAATTACTTAAAAAATACATAAAGTAGGTAAACTAGACACACATATCAACATAATTATTTTTGAAAATATATAGAATAATTAAAATAGATATGCTTAACAACATAATTAGTTAATATGCAAAAAGACAAAGATGCATATGTTCATATTTACCACCTAATAATTATTAAATATCTAGAAACTCTATTCTTAAATATTATTATTATCCAATTTTAAGGTCAAGGCCAAGCCAAACACCACATTGGTGTATGAAACCCCCTTGTTTGTGGGACAATGGACCCACGAATTACTTAAAAAATACATAAAACAAGTAAAATAAACACAACTATCAACATAAGTACTGTAATTAAATTAGAATTCATGAAAGTCTATTCTAAAATAGACATTCCTATCAACAAAATTACTTAAAAATTAAGTAAAGTAGGTAAACTAGACACACCTATCAGCATAACAACTTTTAAAAATATATAAAACAATTAAAATAAACACGCTTATCAACATAATTACTTAATATACAAAAAACAAAGATGTATATCTACATATTTACCACCTAATAATTATTAAAATTCTTGAAACTCTATTCCTAAATATTATTATTATTTTCCAATTTTAAGGTCACGACCAAGCTAGACTCCACATTGGTGTATGTGACCCCCTTGTTTGTGGGACAAGGGACCCACCTCCATATAGTGGTTTGACTAGTAAGTCTACTAAGTTATATATATTATACCCCAACTTGTGACCACCACATTGGTGTATGTGATCCCCCTGTTTGTGGCATAAGGGACCCACATCCATAGAGTGATTTGACTAGTAAGTCTACTAAGGCATACATACTCTACTTGGTTTTTGAACCTGTGACCACCACATTGGTTTATGTGACCTCCATGTTTGTGGGACAAGGGATCAACCTCCATAGAGTGATTTGAATAATAAGTCTATTAACGCATACATACTCTACCCCGTATTTGAACCTATGACCTCTTTAGAGGAAACACATGTTATTAACCATTAGGCTCACTCAAATTGTATAAAAGTAAGGTGCTTTAGCAACGAGACATGGACCAATTGACTAACCCTTAGACAAGATAATTATATATGCCCATGAACATAATTACTTAAAAATATATTCCTGGATGCGGGTGATTAGTCGTGCTGGTACAATGCAACAAATCTAGGCTAGCAAGTGGCGCGGCCACATGGCCACCCACACTTCCACCCAAAAGCCCACCGCCAGAATTAATGGCATTTTAATGCTATGTGAAGGTTGAGGAAACCTCACTCTGGTCCATAAGATGGTGATTTCACACCTCCTTCCCCCTGTTATGACTCCTTTGAACTGTAACTGCTTCTTTGCTGCTGCAGAGCCGAGCTCGCGCACAATAATGGGGAGAAGGTGCTAGATCTTTTGTTGTATTGAAATGGTTGAAGGTGCCCACTTCTCACATAATCTGTTTTGTTGCCTCAGAAATGCTGCTTTGGCCCTGATTTCTACTTCTAAACATTGAATTCCCCATTCTCCTACTCCCACTGGTCATTCTATCCCTCGTCCTGTGCCTCCTAGTACCCATCGAACCAATTCCAACAAGGAAAATATGCTTTTTTCGCAACACAAGATGCATTGTAGAAGGGGCAGTAGCAGAGGCAGAGCAACTCACCCTCCCTTGTTGTCCCTCTCAGACTCTACTCCTTTGGATTCCTCCTCCCCCTCGACAGCAACTCACTTCATGGATCGGTATCCCGCCACCCGCAGTGGTAGGGGGCATGCTTAGACAGTTGGCTCTAGGCATGTTGTAGATGCTCATCAACCTCCTGATGCCTTTGTCCCGACAATGCAACCCTTCCATTCTACCCAGTTTCAGTTTTGTTGCACGCTGGAGCACCCGTGCATTGTTTCTACCATTTCTATTGCTTTCAGAGAGGAGCCACAGAGCTCTGATGTCCTGGCGTGCATCATTCAGGAAACGATCGATACTAGCAGAAGGAAAACTCCTGGTAGCAGCTTTGGGACTCGCAGAACTCATGGTGAAGCTTTGGACTGAAAGGACGCAGCTCTGGGACACAATACTCCAAGCGGAAACATGAATATGGAAGCAACGACGAGCACACAACAACTCAACGAAGATGACATGGAGACTTACATGTGTCTAATTGAGGAGGAACCTCTACCACCTAATGACACCTAGCAGGCCAGGTTTATTTCAGGCTTCTTTGAGCACCAGGTCACTAACTTAGGGGTCTTTTCTAATGCTTTTTGTTGTTATTGTTGTCAATTTTGTTGCTTTGTTCCACAAACTATTCCACAAGGTTATTACAGGTTGATTCCCCTGTGTGGGCATCACACTCCTCTAGTTTTGGACTGGTTTCCTCGATGAGAGAAGTCTTTTTCATTTATTGTATGTAAAAACATAGTAAAATCTGAAACAAGATCTGCAAAGGCCGGTGCCTCATACTATTTTTTGTTACATTAATAG
The DNA here is from genome assembly GCA_031772625.1 of Pinus tabuliformis. Lineage (NCBI taxonomy): Eukaryota > Viridiplantae > Streptophyta > Pinopsida > Pinales > Pinaceae > Pinus > Pinus tabuliformis. The sequence continues at coordinate 894,991,511 of CM062806.1, read as the reverse complement.
ATTTAGTCATATTTAGAAAAAAAAATTACTTAAAAATATATATATAACAAATAAAACAGACATGCTTATCAACAAATTTATTTAAAAATACATAAAATGGGGAAAATAAATACGCGTATCAACGTAATTGCTTAAACATATATATAAAACGGTTAAAATAAATCCTTCTATCACATTTTTTCTTAAATAAATACATAAAGCATGATTACTTTTAAGTATACATAAAAAGCAAATATATTTTATTAAATAAGCAAGCAAAACAAAACATTAGATATCGTTTTTGGGATTCAACTGCGTTAAGTAAGTCATTAACGTATGCCCATTTCCATGAGAGGTAGTCGTAACTGACTAATTTCTCCTGATTTTTGAATTGTTCACTTAGCACTCATTGCATCGGGTGATGCTCAGAGGGGTGAAGAAGTGGGATTGAAACTAGTGAAATGAATCACATAGCATCAATCGTCACTTCCGGGGCTTGCACCCGGTAACCAGGACTTCCCGGGAGGTCGCCCATCCCAGATCTCCTCTGGCTCAAGCGTGCTTAACTATGGAGTTTTCCCCACAATCAAGCCCACTTAGCTTGCTACCCCATTTGCAAAACCTTAGCAGGTATTGTGCCTCATGAACCATTCAAGTAGAGATCCCTTCACTCTTTTTGAATTTAAGTATTAGGGGTTTACGCAGTGCAATATATTAGATATCGTTTTTGGCATTCAACTGCGTTAAGTAAGTCATTAACGTATGACCATTTCCATGAGAGGTAGTCGTAACTGACTAATTTCTCATGATTTTTGAATTGTTCACTTAGCACTCATTGCATCGGGTGATGCTCACAGGGGTGAAGAAGTGGGATTGAAACTAGTGAAATAAATCACTTACCGGGTGCAAGCCCCGGAAGTGACGATTGATGCTATGTGATTCATTTCACTAGTTTCAATCCCACTTCTTCACCGCTGTGAGCATCACCCGATGCAATGAGTGCTAAGTGAACAATTCAAAAATCATGAGAAATTACTCAATTACGACTACCTCTCATGGAAATGGTCATACGTTAATGACTTACTTAACGCAGTTGAATCCCAAAAACGATATCTAATATAATGCACTGCGTAAACCCCTAATACTTAAAAACAAAACATTGTTCTAACCATTAAAAAATAAAAATAAAATAACTTTTCTGAAAATAAATAAAGCAACCTTTTTCAAAATATTAGAATAATATTTTTTATTTTTTTGATAGATTAGGATGTATTAATTTCGTTTTACCAAGATCTGTCCTCATACTTAGTCAAATTGTATTTCCAATCTGAAAAACCTAGAAACACAGGTGAATGGTACGAAAAGGAAGAGGAAAACGATCCATAGATAAATGTGTGGATTATGGCTTAGCACAAGGTATCTCGTTCCATCTTCTTCCACGTCTCTTTGGCTGGCTGTGTGGAGGAGCTTAGCACTGTGTGCCGACAAGAACAATGTCAAGCAAAAGTGAAGAAGAAAAGAATGAAAATAGGAGCAGTGATAAGGAAAGTGAATATCTGCCACAGGCAAGGAGAGAACATGATGAATCTCCTCCCGCGCCTCTAGGAAATGAAAATATACAGTCAGGGCCATTGCATGCAGAACCACTGAGGACAGGGGAAATCGGTTCAAATGAAGGAGATGAACGACGGAGATCTATATTGGAGGCATTACAGCAGCGCTGATGTTTTTAGGCCTCAAAGGGCAGCTTACCGAAGAATCAATAACTTCAATCGTCCAGCATCTCCATGGTATTGACAGCGACCACGAACACTTTCTATTTGTCAAGAAAGAGCTGGGAAGAATGCTTGATGGTCACAACTAGACAACGATAGATGTAGAGTTGGCACTACAAGATTGGAGAATTTCGCATCAGGTCGACCAACCCGCAACGATCAGGCACAGAAGCAATGCATCGCATCCCAGTGATAAAGGTAAGCAATTAAACACATCCACACCATCTCTCAAGGGACTCCAATTCCCTTGATAGATCCACCTATAACTAGAGACTAGCTAATATACCCGTCAAATACAAGTTCATGAATCTAGCACATATCCACATAATGTCAGACAAGATTAAGTTTAATAAGACTTCTTGTATAAAAGGCACTCACTCATTTGGACTTAGGGTTTCCAAACATAGCCAAAAGAATTATTTCCCAATTCCTTTCTTTGACCTTTTACTTGCTCCAATTGAGTGTTACTATGCATAGTCACATCACCCAACTGTTAGTTATATAAACACATCAACTATTGTCATGATAATACCAGGCATGTTTCTGACACTTTTTACACATGTCAAACACATGTTCTAAATATCAAGACAATTATATCTATCAATTTGAAATCAACCTTTACAGGGACTAGCAATCATGTCATAATTCATAGTCAACTCATAGTCATTAGACCTAATATTGCAATTGTCACTTACCACACTCAAGTACATGTCAGTTATCACAACACATATGTGTAAGCAAAACCATAATAAAACAAGGTCATTCATTGATGAAATCTTATAGACACATACTCATTTTAGGTGATTAATCAAACATTCAACAACAGATAGACGACACAACATACACCAACACTCAAACACCAAATAGACGGCATAATCAAACATTCAAGCACAAAGTAGTTGACATAAGCAAGCTCATACCTTAATGTATCTCAGGGGAGGCTATCATGTCTGCACAATCAATCTAATTAGAATGATATAACCTCAAGACATATCAACTCATAAATAAATAAAGTCATGATATCCATAATAGTCACTAGCTAACATGTTCACATCATAAACTCATAAACATTTGTCATTTATGCATAATACTCACATATGTACGATCAGTCTAGGTTAGTAAAACAAAATGTCACAAATAAGTTGACTCATACCTGAATTTCCTAACCTTAACCATCTACATAGGTCAATCCAATTAAGCATGACACATATAACATCAAGATCTTAATGTAATAACCCTAATAATCAAGTTACTAGCATATAACAACAAGTTATATATCATGCTCATCAACAACATATAACCTAATCATCAAGCTAACTATCATATAACAACAAGAAGTTAATCTATACCATACTCATCAAAAACATATAACATAATCATCAAGTTATCTTACATAAAATAGCAAGAGAAATGCATACAACCATAGCTTACTACCACTCATGACTCTCTGACACATGTGCATATGACCACACTAATAAATAGCATCTATCATGTATGAAACCATAACATCAATAGACGTGTACATAAACCTAATGTATATAACCCTAATGCATCTAACAATCCATTAACTAGCATACCTGCATGCCCATCATCCAAAAATGTATGACGACATGCTCTTGCCTCAAGGTCCAATGTTCCAACTTCACTTTAATGATTTGCATCTCCTACTCTATCTCAACAAATACATCAGCATCACAACCAACATAATCATGATGACCTAATTTCAAACAACGACCTCACAATGCATGTCCGACCTACCATACATGCCTAACAAATGCATATACAACCATACAATCATGATGACACATCCCACAACAATGCCCTCAACCTTCACATGGCGACATCACTACAACCATGACCAACACCATGTAAATGAAACAACCGACATGAATGCATGACCCACACACCACCCATCCAGTCTGAGGGGTGAACCATGTTCTAATACTACTTTGTATTATCATATATAACCCAAAGAGAAAGCAACTTGCTATGATACCACTCTGTAACACCCTCATACCATATCCACCCAAGCAACCAGTCAACTCTGGTAAACATGTGATGAGAGGCTACTATGACATGATTCAACCTCCTAGGTGTTGTTAAGGAAGTGGAATGGATGGAAACACATCAAACATACATTCCACATCAGTAGCAACACTCACAGAAGCCATCCCAACCACATAGGTATCATGCCCATGGGTCCCACTAAGTTTTTAAGCTATTAAACCTCTAGATGGTCACATGTTATGCGCATTCCAACATCTAAAGAGCTTTGGATGCTACAACAAGCCTACATGCCTATCTCAAGGGACTATTTCCAACAAACCTATGCCAAAGTCTACGGGAATTAAGGCACATTTGAAGCCCATAATACTGGCCACTGCCCGTAGCTTGTTGTAACTTCTGGAATCCATTAAACACATGACGAAAATACTAATAAACCAAGAACTAACTCCACGACTAGGCCTGACCATCCCTAATAGGGACTAACATTTTGTCAAACACTTGGCATCAATGCAATCTACAGGAAATGAATACGAAGTAGAGCATCAATGAATAATAACTCATATGAGATGATTCGAATTGGATCTTAGAACACTCTCTAAGTCTTTATGAACTCTTTAAAAATCATGCCAAAGTTTCAAAGTCTTATAAAGATCAAGCTTATTAGAGATATCCTTGTAACAGTTGCAAATTGTGATCAGCGCAGAGCAATGAGGATCCTCAGTCAAGCGCGCAGATTGTTGACCCACGGTAATGTGCGGTGGCGCAAATTGGAAAAACCAGAGGTCAATTCAAGAAATGGGGGCAGTTTCTAATATGCGATTAGCGACAAGTCGCTAATCGCATATCGCAGGGAAAACCCCTCGAAGAAGGAAACAGCCACAAGAACCCGGACTTGAAAAGTTATAAAATGCAATGGATAGTGTACCGATTTTGTCAGAAGCGGGGTCCCACAGAAACCAATATAATATCGGAAGGGCTTTGAGCCATAAGATGTTTCAGCCGAGTCCCGCTCGATGCCACACAATGGGTGCCACACGTCCAGCAGAAGAGAGAGAAAATCACTCACATCGGATGGATAAACATCATGTTACTTGCTCGCCCGATATGGATGGAGACCATAGGATCTAGAGGTTCTAGATCAACGACGGAGATGCGTTCCAATGGATAACTAAATTTGATGAGGTTAACAGGCATAGTTGTATAGGATTTGAAGCCTGACATGGACAATGCGTTGGCAGAAGGTCGTGTTCATGGGCATTATTAGAGTTAACAGAATAAACAGTTGTTTTGAAAATGTCCAAGAGAACTGACACTCACTTCGTTACAAAATAGGTGGCCACCTCCCTGTGAGGTGTTATACAGTGATGATTACGTAGAACAAATGGATTTGGATGGACAGAGGCAGGGGAACTAGAAACCCGAGAAGTGGAAACGAACAGTCAGAAAGCAGATTGGCTTTAAAGCCACGAACTGACAGAGAGAGAAGCAAGTAATCTAGAGGCAGAAAGCTAAGAGTAGAGAGAAGGATCTGAGCTGACCTGCATAAGCAAAGGCAAAATTGAGCCAGAGGTAAGACAGAGCTAGAGAGAGTCAGAGAGTCTGTGTACTCCAGAGAAGGCTTGAGAGGTTCAAGCGAACTCCTCTATATATGCCTATCATGTATGAGTCTCAGATTGGGCTCATACTACTGTGACCAATAGGGGTCGAGTTTCAGTAAGGAGATTTTGTGTACTCCAGAGGCTTGGGGGATCCAAGTACAGTCTTACTGATTTATATCTGTATGTGAGACTCAAATTGAGCTCACTGTTATAAAGAAACTTTGCTTTGAAAACATAATAGAGAGGCCACCACTGAAGGCTAGACCGGGAGACGTAGCCCAGGAGTATTGGGTGAACTCCTTATTAAACTTGTTGTGTTTATATGTTTTCTTGTTATGTTTTCTCTAACTGCTTCAGTGCATGTGTATTTCACAATATTATCATTCCGTTGCATAAAATAACATAGGCACATCCATGCACATGAGTCTGTAATACCTTAATTGTTTGTCTTAGATCAATTTCAGAACATGAGACTTGACAAGAAGGATCACCACCTTCTCCATTGAACTGTTATGACATCAATTCAGTATTGCATCCATTATCCTTTTAGTTACAAGTAAATACATGAAATAACCATGACAATAACCAATCATTTAACCATGCTTATGACCAGCATTAAATCAAGAAAATAATAGTGAGATATTAGCCATTAAATCCGCATATTAATAAGTACAAAAGCAAGAGAACTTAGATTTTTAAACATAGGAAAATCCAACCAGGTTCGAGAATTCAATGTACCACCCAACAATAGACATGGCTGAACCAAATATTTCTTTCAACCAATCAACCCCATGCCATATTCCAGGTATGAATATGGGATCTCATGGATAAACCAATCCAAAAACAACCAAGGGAATCCAGACGTTAAACCACCTCCATGCTCACCAAACCGTGATCACACTAGAACCATTGCTCTGATTACAAAACTGAACCGGACTTGGAATTCCATCAAGAATCCATCACTATCCTTGAGGAATTTTCCATCTCCTTTTCTCTTAAGCTTTACCACAATCCAATCCTGGATCACTAGGCCCTAAACTGAGACACCTCCCTCAGACTTTACTGTGTATCCCGCCAAAACCATTCAAGGGATTCTTAGGCCTTTGGGAATGAACCTTGAGACCACCTTTGCCCTAGATTTTGAAATCCATAAATTCCAAAGCTCAAACCAAGATCAAAATCCCAACACACCATGGCATCCAGAAAAAGGAAAGGCTAGGCTGAAGACTACTATCATAACCCGGAAAAACCATGTCACCAATAGCCAGAGAAACATACACCAACATGAAAAGTCATGGATGTCAATACTAGCTAGGAAATCACACATGCAATATGTTACCTACAAGTATTCATGTTGAAGTTTCTTGATCCTATTCTTCCTTCCTTTCCTTTTCCTGCTTCTCCTTCCTTGCTCTAAAGCTAGAGTGCTCTAAGAAAAATCTAAGTGTCAAAGAGTGAGAGAGAGAGAGTAATGAGAGAGCTCCAAAACTGAACTAACCAAACTTACACTGACCAAGCCTACACTAACCAAGCCTGTCCACTGATCCTTAGAAGCCCTTTTATCAATGAGGCCTCTATTTTCATCACTTTCCATTTTTTTCCCTTCATTTTCCTCCTCACATGCAACGTGTAACCTTTCACCTCCATTTTCTCCTATTTTCCTTTATTTTCATAAATAATTGTGCAAAAAATGCCTTTTTTTCCTTTTTAATGCCTTTGCCTTTGCCTTTTCAAATTTCCTTTAGCCATAAACACATACAATGATTCCCACTAGGATATATTTGCCTAACATTCAGCTCGGAATACGTGTCCCTTAAACGTCATCTTATTTTGCATTTACAACTTTTGTTATGTGAAATTTTCAACAGGGTTGTTAGAGTGCCAATTTTTAATGACTTTTGGTTGTCACATTAAGCTTATATAAACCTTCAATTCTTACTTCTATTCCAGCTTTCACCACACAATGTGAATTTACAAATTCTACCTTCAAACTCTAATATGTTATGGTAGAGATTGAAATTAGATTCTTCTTAATACCAAGCACATACATCATGTCATGAATATGTTTAACACAACCATTTTGTAATGTCAGATATACATCACCATACATTTTGATTTGGTGTGAATGGTCATCCCCAATATATGTATTTCCACCTCATTATTAGTTTCATGAAAGTTCTCAAACTAGTTCTTATTACAAAACATATGGATGGAGACTCCAAAATAAACTAAAAAACCATGTATTTTAATCACCTCGTTCAAGAGATAGTGCAACCTCTAAAATTGAAAGTCTAATATTTTTTATGTCATCATTCATTGTTTCTCCTCTATCAGAAAAATGACGATTGTGCCTTATGTTTCTGTGTTTTGACTAATGGTGCTTCCTTTTCATGCAATCTCTAGAATAATGTCCAAAATTTCCACATTATTTAAATTGTACTCTAATATCAATCTTTGAAGGTGCCACACCTTGTTGTGGATTTGCAAATGGTGGGTTTCCATATGATTTCTTTCCATGTCACAAATTTTCTCCTTTATTACCATCCCAGGGCTTCCATTTGGACGGTTGTTTCCCTTTTTCCATAAGCGCTAAATCATAAATTTGTGGTCTAAGGTTATTTTGGCTTTCTTCCTATCGCATGAGTATACATACCAACTCACCAAAGGTGGAAGCCTTCTCCCTTGTTGCAAGGCTTGTGATGAACATTTGATACTCATATAGCATTCCATTTAAGATTATACTGACTAGGTCAATCCAAGATACAGTTTCACCTATATATCCAACTTTGTCTTTAATGTCTTTAGTTATTAGAAATCAAATTAATGATACCTTCATTTTATTGAACATTAAAAAAACATGCTTATTCTTCAAAAGATAGGAGTCGATTTGTATTCTGTGATTCATACAAATATTTTAGTGTTGTCTGCATCTCGTTAGATTTCTTGCAATCTATGATGTGAGGTATAATGTTGTCTTTTATCAATATTTTTAGCAGCACTTTCACCTTAGTCTCTTTCCTCTCTCAATCTTGAATCGATGCAGTTGTAGCTCCCAAAATGATCTCTGGCTTCACTTCATCTCCACTTGTTATCAAAAGGACATTGTATCCTTCCATCAATGTGTGTATTTTAAAATTCCTTCACATAATTGGCACCATCCAAATAGGTTTCTTTGTTTAGATACGATTGTGCTAGAGGATTAGCCATTTTAAAAAAAAATGCTTGTCCAACTTCAAATCCGTCAATAATTTTTAAGCTCACACACAATGATTGTCTATTTTGAGAGATGCATAATTAACTTAAAAAAAAAAAATAGCATATACATAATTCAATGGCAACAAATTTTGTAGCAATTGATTTTGTGTAATATTAATTTCAATTCCCAAACAACTCATCGAGCTTCAACTCTCAACACAAACAATGGCTAGGAACTAAGTCAAATTTTGTATAGTACTTACGAGTGTGTGGGTTGATGTCATTCTTCGATCTCAAAAGAAAATGCTCCAAAAATTTCTCATCAATAGACTTTTTGAGATGTAACACAAGTTCAAACTACATAGACTTATCAAGAATCACCTCAAATGGATTTGACAAATTAAAATGACAAAAAATTATATTCACTTGAAAATAATAATTTTCCATGTAAATTGGACCTAGGCTTAGATGGATTGAACCCTATAAAGGAAAATGCAATTGGATTCTGACATTACCATTACTCTTTACGTTAACATTCCCAACACCAAAGTGGCAATGGATAATGAATTGTTGAAATCCTAATTGTAGTTCAAGAGGCATGCCAATTTAAGCCTCATGGTTGACCCCTTCTTATAGTTATTCAATAACTTATTCTAGGCACAATATGTTATTGAAACCAAATTTTCCCTAAATGGTTATCATTCAATCTTATGTTGGCCATGTGAGTGCCTTGTGAACACTTTGAGAGAAAAGAGATTATGTGCAAAGGAAAATAAGGACTAATTTATGTACATTTATAACCCCTATCCTAAAAATGATCTATGTACATTTATAGCGAACTATTAAGAAAAATTACCACTATTTATTCCAAGACATTTGAAATGTTAGTTGTAATTCATTGTCTCATATTTCTTGTATTAAGTATAGTCCAAGGTACTGAGATAAATCTTTTCAAGGCAATAGGTATTCCAAGAAGAATAAATGATTTTGGAAAAAAAATTTCCCCTCCTTTTGAGAGCCTTGAGAAATGCCATAATTGATGTAGCTACACTCAAAATTACTCCTTTTATTTGATTCACTAGTTGCAAGTAGCGCCATAGCCGTAGTTTCCTCTTCTGATGCACACTTCGACCAGTTGCTTAACACAGTACTTAGACTTCGTGAGGAACACCGCACTCATAGGATATCACTATCAAACACCACCTCTCTATGATCTCACACCCTCAACTTTGATACCAACTTAGAAAATATGGAAGATGAGTTGTGGCTCACTAATGAGATAATTTCTCAAGCAAAAGAAGGCTCCACTCACACTTACATTCACTAGAATAGCACACAGCTACATTTATAGGATTACAATCTAGTTGAACAGAATGCTAGAATATAGGATATGAACTCTAACAAAGACTAATTAGGACAATCATTCTACATAATTATATAGAACCACATAAAAATTCTAATAATATGAGATCCTAGATTTCTCCTTTATTCAAATAGAAAAAAATTTGTAATTGTAAATTTGTTGATATTATAAATTTGGTATTGAGTGTATACAATTTAAGTGTCCTAATTTTTTTTTATGGATTTGAATCTATTTATGCATTCAAAAATGCAATTTAAATAATAAAATATTGCAATTTCACCAACATTATATCATTCAATGAAAAAATAAAAAAATAAAAAATTTATATTATACTTCACATAATCATATTTTAAAATAAAAAAAAAATAAAAAATAAAAAATAAATTTAAGTTAATCAATAATAATAGAATTTGTCGCTAGGATAATTGGTGATCATCGTGATATGAATTCTTTTGTAAAGTAAGAGATCCAAGGTTCAAATCCCTCAGAAGTAACCCAATCTATGGTGAGGAGGCCATGTTATATGCCCCAAAGGTATAGTGGTAGCATTTAGAATTGACCTTGTGCCATGTGAGCACAATCCTGACCCATTTTTCGATTCCTTTGGTTACAAAATAAAAACAACAATAATAATAATAGCATTTATCGTAAATGTTTATTATTTTTTAACTAAATATATTTTGAAATTAAAGTGTATTGAAATTATAAGTTACCCCAAATGGGGTGACTATTGGTAAAAGAGGGGTGGGCGGGGGGAGGTGGGGGGGTGGTCTTCCACTGTCTCACCTAACCAATAGGTAGAAGGATGTAGAAACATGCCCCCAACAAATGTAATCAACTCCAAGAAAGATTAAATATTGAAGCATTGGGATATGAGGGTATGTTAAATAATGGAAGAGGTGGTAGAGTGCATGTGGAGGGGAGGGTTTCAATGTTGAGCATAAGGGGAATGATTCATATGGGGGGTTTTTCAAATGAGATACCATTTGGGTTAATTCAACTGGGAGTCTAGAATGAGGCTGTAAAGGAGGTCTTAGGGGAGGAAAGGGGAGAGAATAATTTTGGAGAACTATAGAGTGCATAGGCAATTTAAAATTTAGGTTGTTATGCCATGGAAAAACAATGCCTGCAATTGGTGAGGGGGTGTGAGACTAGGAAATTTTATGCCCAAAGAGGAAGAGAATTCGGGAAGCTCCAGCAAAATACACCTAGAATGCACACTAGTTGGAATAGGTAATTTCCATTTTCACTTTTAGAAACTTTCTACAATGTTCATCTATAGGTCACTCCCTCTCAAATCATCTAGGGAGACCCTCTCCCTCGTCAGAGGATTTTTAGGGATGGTTGGCATTTCCTTATTATTAAGTTTCCTATTTTGATATACGAGGGGGGTTAGGCATGGATTCCAATGGTAAGCCAATATCATTTTATATGGGAAAGTAATATTTGGGCTATGGGTGATATATATAGTTACTGTGCTATAGCTCCTTGTTTATATATTAGTCTTGAATTTGAGTGTGATTTATCTAGTTATGCCATTCATATTGATAATTGGCAAAGTTGAGTCTAGTCTGTGAGTCTGATAGACAAAAGATGGACTGTATTACTGTGCACCATCCCAGGGCATGTTTAGCATTTAGAATGCCATCCTTTAGCATGGTTTTATAGAAACCTAAGTCCTTGTCCTCATGGTTCTTGGTGGAAAAGGTGGGGAATTTTTTATCTTGCTTTGAGCAAGTGTTCGAATCCAAGCGAGTGTATCTAGTGGCTCTATTTATATACTAAATAGAGTGCCCTTCTAGCCAACTCTCGAGTTGTGTTTTGAGCAATCCTTAGCTACTAGAAGAGAAACTGGATTTTGAGGAAAGTAGCCACATATGAACAAAGCATATTATATCGTTTATTCCATAGGTTCGAGTCTGTATTCATAATTCTAATAGAGAGAGGTTGAGTGAGAAGAGGGGTGGCCTACTATGAGGAGTGTGCCCATAGATGGAACTCCCATTTACAAGATAGAGTAGTACACTTTGTAAAAATATAGAAAGAGAAAATTCTTATGAATGTGTAGGAAAATTTTTCCTGGTTTGATGGGAAGCATCCTCTCAATGAACCTATCTCATATTCCAAATCTTGGAGGAGTGGACAAGATGGATCCCTAACATAGGGCATAGATATGGTAGATTTAATAATTATCTATAGATAGTATATATGTATAGGAAAACTAATATCCTCTTGGGACACATGCTACTATACAACTAGGAGTATAGGAAGGACTTGCTACAATCCCTAGACTATATGCATGTACACATGAAACACTACAATTGTAGGTTGGAAATGTTGGATCATAGGTTGGAAAGGATCAAACAACACCTTTTTGTTATACCTACATATGACCTAACATGCCCTATCCTAAATGTAGGATCTAACTCTAAACCACTTCCCTGAGTATGTAATCGATGGTGCTTATGACTTTCCTTTTGTGTTAGATTATGTATTTGGCTATATATACCAATATTCTAGCATAATATTCTTTTATTTTAATAATGTTGGTATTTATTTGTCTATTGTGTCCTTCGAAGGGTCCAATATTTTCCATGGCCCAATTCTCTTATAAGAAACTGATATGAACTATGATAAGATTATATAACCTTTGATTTTTAAAATAATAGAATTAAATTACACACACACACACACACACATATTTATTTATTTATTTAAGTTTTAATATTTTAATTAATAAATACTAAAATTAAAGTCAAATAATTATAATTGTAATTTTAAAATGAGTTAATTATGATATGTTCTTACTATATGCTTAGCTAATCAATATTATTTTTTATCAGGAGTTATTCATAAATAATATCAAATGCTATAAACATAATGTATCTTCCCATTAAGTTAACATTATGATATTTATAATCTCAGTTAGTTTTATATGATGATTATGATGATGATTATTAACATCCATTAAGACCAATATGGTCTATTGGACCTTAAGAAAGTAAGACATTAAGTGATACTCTTTAATATTTTTTTCTATGATAAAAAAGAACAGAAAGAAGCATTCCTAGGTCACTATAGTTTTGTGGACTTCACAAGTTAAGAAGGTTGGTAGTGTGGTAAATTTTTCGGAAATGATAATGGATGTGAGTGAGAGTTGGCCAATCCAAGAGAAATTTATTTTCATATTCAACCCTCGTAGTATTGCAAAGGTGACATATTCTTTCATTACATGGTGTTTTGGGAATAGACAAACACCTTATTTCAATTAGAATCTCATTATAATTAGTCCTAATCTTCGCATTGTTTATTTTCTTCTTATAACTAGTCAAAACATAAAAATAATTCTAGTTAGTAAGAGTGAGGTTGATCACCTCTTTATAATACCTTAGCTTCATTTTCCAATTAGATCCTTATCATCTAAAAAATTGTGCTTAAATTTGGAAGTAAGAGTGTTTTTAGTATTATCCTTCTTCTCGAGGATGATCTCCTCCTTTACCCCACAATGGTCAAGCCAAGATTGGGCATCCTTATGGCATCCTTGTTTAAGCTGAAGGTGGGGGTTTTCGCCAGACTTACAAGCAATTTTTGGGAACCTCTTGGCTTCCATGATGTAAATATTCATGTTATAAATAAGATACCTAAACATAGCCACGTTTACAAAGGGGGAAAGGCTATTTTCAATCAAGAGGAGAAGATAGGGACTATTTCCTCTAATCTTGAGTTCGTAGGTTATAATTTTTTTTTGGATCAACTCAATATTCCTTCATGATTCTCTAGATATAATAAAACCCCAAACCTCTTAAGCATATAAAATAATAGGGGTGAGGAGAGTCTCAAACAGGAACGTTTTTTTTACTAAAACCTAAATATTAGTCAACTTAGAACATTTTGAAGCTCATAATAAGATTTCCAACCTCCAATAATCCTTTTATCAATGTTCTAATTCTAGTTGAGCTGATGATGAATGTCAATACCTAAATATTTGTATGAAGAAACTCTCTCCAAGTAATTGTTATCATAGATGAAATTATCATGGTTGATATTTTTGGATTTAATTATCATGACTTTAGTCTTATTGGTATTAATAGTCATGCCCATCTTGGAGCAAGAATCATAGAGGATTTTAAGTTGCCTATCCAGATCATCATGGATTCTAACTAGAAGAGTGATATTGTCATTATAAAGGAAAATAATGACAATACTAGCAATTTTGGGGCCATCGCATTCTGAAGCTTCCAAACACTCTTCTATCTTATCGATGTAAATGTCAAAATGGTTAGGGGAAAGGGGACACCTTTTCTTAACACTGATATTTCATTAAATTTATTTAGACCAACACTAAGTGGTCTTAAGCTTGGTGAAACCATAAGCTCATATTGCCAAATTACAACAGCTCTCAATTCAAGGGGACCATTATCTCTTCAAGTCTTTTCCATAACTTATCCTGAAAAACTATTTATACTTATTTTTTTAATTAAGAAAGATGTTAATAGAAAATATATACAACTAATAATATGTATTATAGTATTCTTAGATAATATCTATCTATATCTATATCTAAATATATATATAATTTGTATTTTTCAATATTTTGCATTCTTTAATATTTAATGTTATTTAATAATAAAGTTTAAAATTAATGTTATAATATATTCAATATGTAACATACCACCAATGTACCACTATAAATGTACTTGTCATTCATTTAAAATCATATTTGCAATCTAGGACTTCACTCTTTGTATGAATCTTCTTTATGCTTTGGTATTAACTCTCATCATCAAAGTTTTGGAAGTCTTATTCTTTTATAACATCATTAATATTTGGAATGTTTCACATAGTTAGTGGGTTCCCCCTTGACCCCAAGGATTAGAGGAATAACCCCTTAAAATCTCTTTAAAGGGGTATACAATATCCATTGGTTTGATAACATTATTGTTTTTCCTCCTATAATTTCACTCACATAACTTAGCCACTTTTACTATTAAATTCTTAAGAATTCGGTGATAGTTTGATTCATTTGTACAAAAGATATTCATTTCAATATATTGTAGTATCTATTGGTTTGATAACATTATTGTTTTTCCTCTCATAATTTCACTCACATTCCTTAGCCACTTTTACCATTAAATTATATATTGGTGTATCCATTGGTTCGATAACATTATCGTTTTTCCGGACATAATTTCACTCACATTCCTTAGCCACTTTTATAATTTCACTCGCATTCCTTAGCCACCTTTTACCATTAAATTCTTAAGAATTCAGTGATAGTTTAATTCATGCCACTTTCTACGATTAAATTATTCAGAATTCGATGATAGTTTAAGTCTTAAGAATTCGGTGATAGTTTAATTCATGTGCGGTGATAGTTTAATTCTTAAGAATTTGGTGATAGTTTAATTCATGCGCAGTGATAGTTTAATTCTTAAGAATTCGGTGATAGTTTAATTCATTTGTACAAAAAAGGATTAAATTCTTAAGAATTCGGTGACAGTTTAATCCATTTGTACAAAAAAGGATTAAATTCCTAAGAATTCGGTGATAGTTTAATCCATTTGTACAAAAATAGTTCAAATTTAGTCCATTTGTACAAAAAGTATTCATTTCCTTCAATATATTGTACTAAGGTTCAAATTTGGTCCCTTACCAATTCTAGGGATACTAACTAGGGATACTAAAGTTCAAATTTGGTCCCTTACCAAATACTTAGGGATAGTGGAAACCTTAATCATTTGCACTTTACATCAATCAGTTGATTAGATTATGAATGCATTCCAAGTCTCATGCTCTCTCACATATATAATTCCTACATTAATTTAAACATATATATATATATATAGATATATATACCTTACACTTTATTGGTTTGCATATCAATGTGGGATAAGGATTAATTTGTTCTAGTCCTCGTGTACACTTGTCGCTCGGTCTACATACCACGTCGCACCATTCACGTGGGTTTCACATGGTGTATGAAGGTGTAAGTATTCAAACGGCTATGATGGAAATTCTTGATCCAAAGGTGGATCATTTTTTAGGGTTTTTCCCAAAACCTTTCCTCTTCAATTTGAACACATTTCATTCTTTACACTAGCTAGGCATTACTCTGCATGCTGGTAAGGTATGTCAGCATTATGGGATCTTCCAAATGTTTATTTTTCTTATAGCCTATAACTCATCATTTTAGCAAAAGGAATTTCTTTGGAGAGGAAGGTCTATGCCCACATTGCAAAGGTAATTTCTCGTTTTGAATTTATTTACAGTGATAATGTCATGTTCTGAGTTCATGTGTCTCTATTTTAGTTTACGGTTCTCTCTTGGGACTAAATATCCTAATTATGGCCATAGGCGAGACTTACTTTGACCGTGTGTTTAGCATTCTCTTCGAGATAGTTTCCATGAGTCATTAGCATGATTGGAAATTTCATTTAAAGGTAAGTGTTTGTAGATTCTAAAGCCTACATGGTTTTTCATTGTGATTTCATTTTCCCATTTGAAACCCGAACTCCTTCTGCTTGTACGATGGAAAAGGAGATTTGAGGCCTTTTCTTTAAACATAGTGCTAGGTCCAGTGAAGAGGTAACACTCTTAAAATTTCTGAGCTCCCTTCCATTTCATTGTAAAATATAGCCATTCGACACACTTGTAATTTTGTGTTCGTGTTGCAAATCTTTCATATGAGCTACTATAAGGTTTCCTACATCTCTTATGGTCTTTCACTGTGTTGGACATTAGCATACGAAGTAAAATTTAGCTTATGGTTATTTATTGTTGAAATTTTAAGTTTATAACCGTTAGTTATAAATTGTGGTTTTTACCTCCAACCTTGTTTGTTTGTATCTCTCTCTGCTCGAAATTTATTTAATATAATTGTTAATCTTTTAACATGACCCGTACTGGTTTTTATGGGTAGCTTTGGAGAAATTTTATCATTTCTCCCCTAGGTAATTGTAACCAAGGCTCGAGTTGGTCAACCCCAAAATTAGGTATACAGTACTTTGCATATTTTTGGTTTGTTGTGGACTTTGAATACTAAACCCTTCAACTCCTTTGTATGTCGAAGCCATGTATTTGGATAATCATGCAGCCTATCTCTACAGGAAATGAGGGTTTTGATATGAATCTCTCCCAATTTGTTTGTAACTATTCATTTCTTTTAACACAATACTAAAAAAATATATTTTTTCTTCCATCCAAGTAACAAGCATGGAATTTGTGAGACCATTGTGAAGTTGCAATAATTTATATACTTGGGTTTTCAATGCTTTGATTCCAGTATTTTACCCTACAGGTCGGCCCTCTTTCCGGTGACTCCTCTTATCTTGGGTGGCCAAGATAGGTGCATACATATGGGCTCAATCACGAGTCCTCAATGTTTTCATTTCAAAGTTATTTTTAGTTATGTTGTTTAGAGTGAGCGTGTTAGGGTTCATCTCACTATTGTTTCTAAGGTTTATAACAGGTGTTTTTGGTTTAAACCTTTGGTAATTATTACCTCTAGAATGGATATGAATTTAGATTTAATAATAGCATTTTTATATCATTGATATATTATTATAATTGAAAATGAAGGACTTCCAAGGCTCTTGTTTGCAACCTATCTTTTTTTATTCTCTTTTCTTTTAATTTTAACAAAATGGCTATGTAGTCATGTATATGATTCTATGATTTTTTTCATGGTTATATGTATTTTGTAGAGAATAATTTCTGGTCGAACTCAACCTAACCAATAATATGTTTGATTTCATACTTAGGATTTACCTATAGTCTCTTTTGATTGTTTAGGTCTCTTCTGTTTATACAAGAACTCGTAATTATTTCACAATGTTGGAATTGCTCTATATCAATTTATAGAGTTAAAGAAAAGTCCTTAGCCATTTGTTCCTTTGAAGTCTGAGTTAATTATTTTTACAAAGATATATTAGATATAGGATATATAATTATTAGTTTCTAAATGGATTTATTTATCTCTTTTTAATCTTATCATATGTAAAATCCATCTATATTTCTTTAACATAATATAATTGAGATGATTCCTCTAATTAGATGTAAGTGTGATACTCTTGTTTTTTCTTTATCGCTCTTCCATAAAACTCTCATCCAGTCGAAATTGACTTCGACTATGATATTTTTTAATTAAGTGATTACTTGTAACAACCCTTGGTTTATTTTCCATGTAAATAAAACATGACCAAGGTCATGGGACACGTATTCCAAGATGAATCATGGGAAGACATGATAGTGGGCATCACTTGTGGTTAATTAATGGATATGGAAATTGGCAAAGGAAAATAGGCAATAATTGACATTTAATTATGAGAAATATGGAAAATAGGAGAAAATAAAGGTGAAGAGACACAAATTTTCATGCAAGGGAAATTAGAGAAAAAATGAAGAAAAAAGGAGACATCAATGATAGAAAGGAACCTAGGAACTAGTTGATAACTTTTTCTCATTCTTTGGTTAACATTAGAAAAGGAGAAGGAGCCAGAACTTGGAAAAGAAAGCAAGGAAAGCAAGGGTGTGCAAGATAAATCTTGAACAACTGCAAGTAACGACATAAAATAGTTGTGGATTGCAAGTAACAATATGCATGTGATATTTACAATGTTGGTTTTGGATGCATGGTATATGTATGTGGTTCCTTGCTTATGTATTGTTATTGGCATGGAGATTAGCTTAGTTTGATAGTTCCTTCAACCTTGCCTTTCCATTTCTTGGATAGCCATGGTGTTGTGGGTTTCCCAATTGTTTTTCTGATTGGTGCTCAGGTTCCCTATGGTTGTGGGTTGGAAAAAACACTCTAGAAGCCCTAGAACAATTTGGTTTGAGTTACTAGTTCCTAGAGTTGTAGGTTGGGAAAAATGCTCTAAAGCCCTTGGTGTGTTGAGATACTAGTCCCTGGAGCCATAGTTGGAACAAATTATTTCAATCTCTTGATGGTTGTGGGTTGATTTACTCATTCCTAGAGCCCTAAACAGCTTGGATAGAGACTAATCTAGTTGATGTTAGTGATTTCCATACCATAGAATTGGAATCATTGTGGTTGAGGGTGGTTGGTTTTGTTTTGGTTTACTCCATGTGATTCCACATTCATTCTTGGAATATGGTGTAGGGTTGATTGGCTGAAGAGAGAGATTTGGTTCAACCCGATCTATGGTCAAGTGGTATGTGGAAGTCCTTGACTTGGTTGTTATTTTCATATGTTAAGAGCTATTTTCCTATTGTGATTTAGGATCACTTTTCTTGGTTGTCATGTGGACATTATGGTTTATTTGACATGCTTTCTATCTATCTATTTTCTATTGATATGTTGGTTATATGACGTATGTTGTATATGGCTCTTGACATGCTTTCATAAGTATTTGAATGGTTGATGAACATATGTACTAACAAGTTCTATTGTAGCTAGCTAGAGAGGGTTTGGAGCCTTCTTGGTGATTCTCAGATGAGGACTATCAGTTTATGATCATATATGAATTCATGACATGTACCTTACATGCTTACCATATGTTTGATGAAATGTATGTCATGGAATAGGAATGTCTAGGTCAATGTTTTGCTTGACTTTTGATTTCATTCTGGAAAGTTACAGGTAATTCTAGGCAGTGCTCTAGAGGCTTATGAGTGTGTTTGGAGGCTCATAACCAAATTTTTGTTGTGTTGTGCATGCGGCTGGGGGTTAAGCTTGTGAAAGGAGGCTTATGAGTGCATTTGGAGGCTCATAACCAAATGTTTGTTATGTTGTGCATGCGGTTGGGGGTTAAGCTTGTGAAAAAATAGTTCCAACTCAGAATCTAATCATCAGAGGTTGCAGACTAACTTCTAGGTGACCTACTATTCTTGAGGGATGTCTATAACTTATCAGTGTGTCTGCCCCACTTCCATAACTAGAATATTGAAGTTTGAGTCATTTCATAGTGACACACGTCTCATGTTTACCTGACGAGCTTATGAATTTGGATAATTGTGGGAGGGGTGGTTATATAGTGGTATTAGAGCTACTTTTCTTCTCTTTGGGTCATATCTGATCCCAAAAAGTGATATCAGAGTGAGGTTGCAACACTAAACCTAAAGGTAAAAGAAAATCATCATACATGTTTGTATGCTTGGCATGTAGGTATGATGGTTAATCATTGCTATATGCATTGTGGTTCTATGCATGCCTATCATTTTAATGCTGTTGTGGCTACAAGCATGATAGATGCTAGTTGATTAGTGATGAGCCCTGGTATAGCACCAAGAGTGTTGCAACTCCCAAGGGCTCCACAACTCCAATTATCAACCAGGGGTTCGTACAAAATTAGAGGTAACATTGTTATATGTCCAGTAGGTTAGTTTCTACTCATGTCACCCGAAGTCATGAAATCAGATCAAGGTGTACAAAGACCATTCCTCCAACTAACTTTAGTGAAAACATCATATGAAAGCATAACTAAACCTTATTCTAACTCTGAAAGTGAAAATGTCATTCATTCAGTTGTAGATGCTAATTGGCATTGCATGAAAGAGAAAGGCATAATCTACTTGCAGAAGTAAATCTACTCTACTTTGCACATTTAATAAAATCAATGACCTACTTCCATGTATCTTGATCTACTTTACATTTGCTTGAAAATAAGGGATCTAAATTTTAACATGCTTAGGAGAAAAAATACTAATTCTAACTTTGTTTTGTAGTGAGGAAAGGAGGAGGTTGCGGTGGTCTAAGAGCCTTCCTTAATTATCAAATCACAAGTTGGGTCCACCATTCACTTAACTAGGCTAGGATCAAAGTGGGGAGAAAAAATGGTTGAAAAGAACATGGTTACAAGGTTTTATAGGAGGCTACTAAAGGAGGTTTTGTATTGTTATGAGAGGCTATGTTTTGCTAGATGAGGGGTTCAGAGAGCCGTTTTAGGGTAGAAACGGTGTCTTGAGGGAAAGTGAATATGGATTAAGGTAGGAGGAACTAAATGAAGGTTGAGGAAGGCCCCTAGCCAAGCCTAGTTCCTCTCAGAGGTCTATCTTGTACCAAGGTTGATGCCCATGGTGTCCTATATTTTCCTTAACAGAATGACTGTCGAAACAAAGTTTGGGAGTAATGTTGGGTGTAGATGAAGAGGATGGAAAGGTACAGGTGGAGATGTAAAGATGTGCCCACACTTGTAGATCAATACAACCCTGCAGCTAAGCAAATACATGCATCAAATGACCAATAACATAATGAGATAATTATCATGGAAAAGATGACTTGAATTTGACTAAAATATATTCTATTCCACAACACTACTCTAATCATTGAACTAACTCCTAAGTTGCAGAGAAGAAACATGTAAAACGATTACAACTAACAAATATTTGTTTCCAAGAAATCATAAACAAATGTTTTTGGACTAAGGTTATAAATCTTTCCAATCACTCTTCCCATAAGACAGGTGGCAAGCAAGCCTGCAATCACAAGATTTTATAGCTTAAAATCTACTAAAACAAGATACAGACATCAAATGATCTAAAACAAGAGCAAGAAATAAATACATAAGAGGGACTAAGTCCTATAGGTTGGATCCAAACCCAAGGGTTTTAGCCCTCTAATACTAGCTCAGATGCAGATCAATGGAAAACTTCTCTTTAACAGAAAATAGTAGTCTCATACATCACATGAAAGTTAAGAATCACAGTGTCAATCACTAGGCTCAGTAGATACTCTTAGCTTAATAAAAAAATTGAATCCTCATGAGGCTTTCAACTGGTTTATTTATACAAAGAGGAAGTTGATGGCAACTCCCTTAAAAATGCAGTGATTCCCTCCAAGATCTCAAGAATTGTGGATCTAGTTGTTCTTAAAATTCACTTGGACTTTGAGTCCCTCAGCTTCTAGTCAATTCAATAAATGAATGAGGATCCTATGATCCTCAGCTGAGTTAAAGAGTTAAGGAGATGGACAAGTCCCCATAAATTCTCTCTTGGTTGTCTCCATTAAGGCCCAACATAGTAAATGCCTCAAAAATGCCTCATTTTCTTGAAATTTAATCACATTAGGCCTCACAATATGAAAATCATATTTTAATATTCTTACTAAGCCTATTATGACTATAATTGTGAATTAATGTGATAAAAGGATAGTTTTTAGGGTTGTAGGATAACATAATGAACATAAAAATATACTTATTAATCGGACCCATCATCACCCCCATGATGAAGGTGTTTCTCATCATCTAAGAAACTTATTCATCCATATGAATCTCATTCACGGCTCTGGTGGCCTCTCTAACATCCCAAGGCACCTAAGATGGTGTCCCTTCTTATGGATAAAATGTTGCATTTGCCTCTATCTTTGTCCACACCTTTTGTTTCTATACCTCGTTTCTTTCTTCTTGTAAGCCCAACAACAAAGGTGGACTGATTTTGAGTCATGTCCATTTGATCTTTAGTATTTTCATGCTTCTTTTGTACAATTGGGTTCTTTCCAAGGCATTCCTTATCCTTTCAAGAAAGTGATACTCTCTGATTTGCAGATTGTGGGGTAAGGCATGCCACGTTCTCTAACAATCTTGTAGAATATTTGTTTCTAACATCCTTAAAGTGTCCCCAAATTTTAGAATGGATTTGTCTTGGGTTTCTATGTACTTAGGTGCTAAATCATAATCAGGGGAGATGAGGTTATTATTGCTCATGACAGATGTAGGGCTTACCATTTCTTATTTGATGTATAAGGGCTCTTTCTCTTCCTTTGCCATCACCTTTTTCACCTCTTCAACCCTTATCTCCTCATGTGTTTACCAAGATGCTAATGACATGAGTTGCATGTCCCCCAATCTTGATTTGGGATCACAAAAATTTAAATATTTTAGGATCAGATTATGCATATAAAACTCAGCTATCTTTTCCCTCTCCTCCATACTGTTATGAAACCAGCTCACAAAAAAGTAGAAAATATAGTTGAACGCCTTAGAATTCAGCCTCTTCGAGGGGGCAACCTCCTTTACATTACACAAATTAACGATTCTTGGATGATTCAAATGACAAAACCTCCTTTCTATATATAGGAGTCTAAGGGGTCACAATATAACCAAGCCGACCTAACAATAATAATACAAAGGCACAAAAATAACAATAGAGGGATTCTATGGGGCACAGTAATAACAATATGGGGAAAATATGGGCACAAAAATATTAATAAGGGATATAACTACAATATTAATGGGAGCATCACTAGTATTATAGGGACCTAACATGCCCCTCTCCTACAAAAAAGTGTTTTCCTCAACACTTGAGTAGTTCTAGATGCTTTTGTATAAAATTATCATCCTCCCATGTGGAATCTTCAGCGGATAAGTTCTTCCACTTGATGAGATACTCTGAAATGGATCAATTTCGTAGTTGTTGATTTCTTGTTTCTATGACTACTTCCGGTTCCAATATAATTTATCCTTCCTCGTCAAGTTCTGGAAATATTGTTTATTGCGAGCTTGTCACCTATAACCTTCTTTAAACATGAAACATGGAACATTGGGTGCACTTGACAAGCTGCAGGAAGCTCCAATTTGTATTCCATAGTACCAATATTTTGCAACACCTTGTATGGACCATAATAATTTGGTGAAAATTTAATATCCTTCTTAGCTTGCTCGAGGGACATTGGTTTATATGGTTGTAGCCGTAGGAATAGCCAATCACCTATGCCAAAACTTCTTTCACTGCGATGTTGATCTGCATGTTGTTTCATTCTATTCTACGCCAACATGAGGTTATCCTTTAAGAGTTGGAGAACTTGTTCTTGATGCTCGATGTGATGTTCCACTACTTGAACCTTAAAATTTTCTCTTAAATATGGTGTGATGGATGGTGGCTGATATCCATAAAGTGCCATAAATGGGGTCATTTTTGTTGTAGTATGGAAGAAAGTGTTATACACCATTCAGCCAGAGGCAACCATTTGACCCATTATGTTTGTTTATCAGATACAAAGCAACGAAGATATCCTTCCAAACATTTGTTTACTATCTCCATTTTCCCATTAGATTGAGGATGATAAGATGAGCTATGAGCTAACTGAGTACCAAGAAAAGAAAATAATTCTATCCAAAAATTTCCTGTAAAAATGGGATCTCTCTCACTTACAATAATCTTTGGGTTTCCATGTAGCTTTTGAACTATTTCCATAAATTCCATAGAAACTCTATTGGCTTTAAATGGATGTGATAATGCACAAAAGTGTGCATACTTGGTAAGTCTTTCAACTACCACCATGATGACACTCTTTCCCTCAGACTTGGGTAAACCTGTGCTAAAATCCATTGAAACCTCCTCCCAATGTTGGCTTGGAATGGATAAAGGTTGTAATAGACCTGGTGTCTTAATTGTTTCACCTTTATTTTGTTGGCATACCAAACATTCCGCCATAAACTTTTGAATATCTGATTTAAGGCCATCCCAAAAAATTCCTTCTTAACCCTATGGTAAGATTTTAAAAATCCTGAGTGCCCTCCTAAGGGAGAAGCGTGCAGTTCCAGAAGAATCATTTTTTTGAGTTGGGAATTCTTACAGAGGTATAAGTGATCTTTGTACCATAACGAATCATTTTTCCAACTAAATGTATCAGATGTATTGGAATCTTGTTGTAACTTTCGAATAAGTTCCCACACTTCTTCATCATTCTTCCATTCCTCCCTTGCTTCGTTTATCCAATCTGGATGGATAATAGAAATGGCGCACAACAATGCTTCCACATCCTCATCCTTTCTTGAGAGTGCATCTGCCACAACATTTTGCTTCCCTTTTTTGTATATGATTTCAAATTCATAACCTAACATCTTTGTGACCCATTTTTGTTGTTCTTCAGAGGATAATCTTTGTTCTAAGAAGTATTTAAGGCTATCATGATCCGTTTTTACCTTGAAGTGTCTTCCCATTAGGTAGGGTCGTCATTTCTTAAGTGTATGTAGTATTGCCAACATTTCCTTCTCACAAATAGCTTTGTGTAAATACTTTCCCTTGATTGGACGACTTTCAAAAGCAATGGGTCTTTCATCTTGCATTAAAACAGCATCAATTCCATTTCCGGAAGCATCCTTGTTCCCAATAAAGGTTTTTGTGAAGTATGGTGTAGCTAAGACCGGTGCTTGGTACATTGACTCTTTAAGATATTCAAAGGCCTTTGTTGCTTCTATAGTCCATGAAAATGCATCTTTCTTCAACAATGATGTCAAACGTGCTGCTATTTTCCCATAATTCTTAACAAAATTTCGATAATACCCTGTCAACCTGAGAAATCCTTGCAAATGCTTTATGGATGTGGGGATTTCCCATTCCTTAATGGCTTTAATTTTGCTAGGGTCTACCTTAACTCCTTCATGAGATACAATATGACCCAGATATTCCACCTCTTGTACTCCAAAGAAACATTTGGATCTTTTTGCATATAATTATTTCTCCTCCAATAGTTGTAGCACCCTGTCAACATGTTCAACATGATCCTTCCAAGACTTGTTGTAGATTAGTATATCATCAAAAAATACTAACACAAATTTTCTAAGGAAAGGTTTGAAAGTGGAATTCATTAAACCTTGAAATGTAGAAGGTGCATTGGTAAGGCCAAAAGGCATGACCAAAAACTCATAGTGACCCTCATGAGTTCTAAATGTTGTTTTTAGAATTTCTTGAGTCTTCATTCTAATTTGACGATATCCTGAATGAAGATCTAACTTGGTGAAGTAAATTTATCCATGTAATTCATCCAATAATTCATCAATGACAGGAATTTGAAACTTATCTTTAATAGTGAGCTTATTAAGCTCCCTATAATCCAGACACATGCACCATGATCCATCCGTCTTATGCACCAATACTACTGGAGTAGAGAAAGAAGTTTGGCTAAGTTGAATTATACCAGCCTCAAGCATTTTTGCAACCATACGTTCAATTTCACTCTTTTGGGCATAGGGATATCTGTACGGCCTGATGTTTGGAGGAACACTTCCTGGAATCAAATGAATAGCATGATCATGATCATGAATAGGTGGGAGACCTATGGGAGTCTCAAATACCTTGCAATGATTGTCCAAGACTTTTTGGAGATCTGGAGAAATAGATGATTTCGATGTGGAAACATCTAGCAAACATAATTGTGCAATTACACCTTGTTGTTCCTTTTTTAGAAGCTTTGTCATATTGTTAGAGCTTATTATCTTTCCTAGTTTCACTGCAATACCCCTTAATTCAACTTCCTTTCCTTCCACATAAAATTTCATGAAAAGTTCTTGAAAGTTAAAAGTTGTTGTACCCAAGGATTGTAGCCATTCAACTCCTAGTACAACATCAACACCTCCCATTGGAATGGAAAGCATTGGGCTCTTCAATACATATTCTCCCATGGATAGCTTGATATTATGGCACTTCCAGAGCAATTTATCATTCCTCCATTTGCAACCATCACTTAACACTCTGGTGTTGGATATAGGAAGCAATTCAATTCTTTTTCTATCTTACAATGAATAAAATTGCGGGTACTTCCTGAATCAATCAACACTATTACCTTTTTCTTCTTGATTTGTCCTTCTATCTTGATGGTTTGAGGAGTGGTAATTCCAACCAATGCATTACAACATATGGTCGGATTCATTTCTTCTTTATCTAGGCTTTGTTCCTGGAGTATATCCTCTTCTTTTGACCTTTCTTGCTCCTTTTCTTCTTCCTCTTCACAATCTTTGTAGAATAATTTCTTCTCAGCACACTTATGACCTTTAGTGTATTTGCTATCACAACTGTAACAAAGCCGTTTTGCTCTTTTTTCTTCCAATTATTGTGGTGTCAACCTTATACGTTGTGGAAGGCTAGGGGCAACAACACTTCCATCTTTATAGTTGTGAGTGGTAAGCTTCCTGGTTGCCATAATTTTGCTTTCCATTTTTCTTGCTAACCTGAATGCCTTCTCTAATGAATTAGGTTCCCAAAGGCGAACATCATGTTGGATATTATCCTTTAAAGTCCCTATGAACACATCAATCCTATGCTCCTCTAGAATATTTTTTACCCTTATGTTCAATTTTTGGAACTCCTCAATGTGCTCCATTATTGAGCCCTTTTGTTTGAGACTTATCAATTGGCTAAAAAGAGTGTTGCTTTTTGTATCCTCATAATGTGTTGTCAATTCTTCTGTAAAAATTGCCCAAGTGATAATTTTTTTACGAGAGCAAAGCCATTGATACCATACAAACTGACTTGGTTCCAAATATAAAGTTGCAATACATACCTTTTGTGTGTTTTGCACATTATTAAGATTGAAAAATTTCTCCATCTGTAATATCCATGTTTTGGGATCCTTGCCATCAAACTTCCTCATATTGATTTTTTGAATATGGTGGGTCTTCGATCCAACATTAGAGTCTATGAAATCATGGCTAACATTTATTTTGTTCTCATCATGAGTTTCCTTTACTACCCTTTCAGCATTAGTGACCATTTCTTGTAGCAACTTATTCAAATTTATCTTTAATTCTTCCATCTTATCCTCCTTGCCATCCATTTTAGCGTCCATGGCATTCATCTTAGCATCCATGCCATTCATCTTAGCTTCCATGCCATCCATCTTAGCTTCTACGCCTTTCTTTAAACTATTCATCGTAGATTCTATTACTTTTTGTGCAAGTGATACTTGTTGCACTTGGTCTCGTAATTTTGATATATCATGTTGCATTTCTTCCTCTTCTTCATGAGTCATGCTAGAACTTTCAGGTTGCTTACTAGGTGTTTGCATTTTATTTCCTCGGGGCATCAATTACTGATAATAATGCTATACTATGCCCTTTAAATTCCTTCAAACTAATTTTTCAAACCAAGCTTATGCGAAAATTAAAAAAAAAAACTACACACATTTTTTCACTTTGTAGGAGCTTGATATTGAATCTGATGTATCTCTGTAATTTCAGATCATCCAGTTCTGAAATTGTGACCTGCAGTAACCCTCTATGTCCTCTTTCCAATGCCACCATCTGGTCCAAATTGGATTCTCTAAGGAAGAGTTATGTCAAATCTCCCACAATGATCTAATTATAGACTAGTTCAGTAGAGCGAACTTGTACAATGTACCACGTGTCATTGTTTCCACCTTTGGCTCTGAAAAATATACAAAAAGCTACAGTCCATCCTCTTTCTGTACCTTCTTATGAAATTTTAATCCGATGCTCAGAGAGAAAGTTATGACGATTTTCCCCAAGTCACCTGTTTGGAATGTAATTCAGGAATCTTAAAAAAGACCAACTTCCTCATATCATATCTCCACAAATATAGCACTAAAAGCTCTGAAATTCAGACCCAAGGTTCAATGCGATTTTGTCTCAATTGGTTTTTTTTTCGCTTCTGAAACGTTGCAAAAAAAATTTATAGCGAAAATGCCATGATCACCTATTTGGAGTAGCGAAACCCTAGAATCCAAAGCTCTGATACCAAATGTTATGAAACCAGCGCACAAAAATGTAGAAAAGATAGTTGAACATCTTATAATTCAGCTCCTTTCAGGGGGAAACTTCCTTTACATTACACAAATTAACAATTCTTGGATGATTCAAATGACAAAACCTCCTTTCTATATATAGGAGTCTAAGGGGTCACAATATAACCAAGCCGACCTAACAATAATAATATAAAGGCACAAAAATAACAATAGAGGGATTCTATGGGGCACAGTAATAACAATGTGGGGACAATAGGGGCACAACAATATTAATAAGGGATACAACTACAATATTAATGGGGGCATCACTAATATTATAGGGACCTAACACATAGTTACCTTTTTGAAAAACTCAATAAATTTCCTATAGTCTTGGAAAGGAAAAGACCCATATTGTGCTAGTGTATTTATTTGGAATTGCATTCACATCTCCTTGAGAAAACGAGCATAGGATTTGGATGGTTTCCTGCATTGTATGGATTCCAAACAGAGACTTTCCATAGTGGAAAGGTGTGTTTCCTTCTCTTGTTGATGTTCTTTTAGTCTTGTGTTTCCTACTAGTAGTTTCTCCCTCATGGTTGAATCCATTAGTTTTAGGTCACTTAATTCATTTCCCATTTCAGTGATCTATTCCTCCATTAGGCCCACATCTTCTACAATTTTTGATTTGGAAATCTATATCCATATGTGTACCCTTCCTCTTTCCTTTTCTAATTCAAATAATAGTGGTATCGTGAACTTATGGGGTATAATCCTACCTCCCTCAACAAATTTGTAGAAGGATTATATCTTTGTGGTGTGTCTGAGGCTCCTATAGATCTTGGAGGCTTTTTGCATCCTTTCTTGAGGTGGATGGTCCTTCCTATAGCTCCTCTTTTTCTCTCTTGTAGCATCCCCTATTTCTCTTGTAGCATCCTATCCTCCTCCTGTGGTTGCTATGTTTCCTTTGATAGCTCCTTTTTTTCTACTTTTCTAATGGAATTTTGTGGCTTAAGTGTCTTGAATGTGACTGCCCTAATGGTGTGCCTTCTAAGAGGTATCACAGGTGGCTTGGTTTTGGAATTAGGCGAGGTAATATCCTCAATATTCCTTTCACTAAGTCCTATCTCTTCCCCTTTTTTTCAATGATTCATCAATAGTGATAGGGATTTTTTAAGGAGGTTGTTGTTTCCCTTACCTAATCCTGGTGCTCTTTATTGTTTTGAAGTATAGGAGACCTTGTCTTAGCTGCCTCCTTTTGGTTTTGATAGGCGTTCCCAATGGAGCTAATGTTGCAGTTACTTCTTTCTCAGTATCTCTTGTAGAGAGTTTGGTTTGATGTCCTTTTTTCTCTATGTCTTGGGGCTTAGAAGTCTCCTTAGGGATCTCATTTTCTTCTACTTGTTTCTCTCCTTCTTCCTTAATATTTTATTCCTCTTCCTCGGTTTTTCCTGCCTATTCTTCCTTAGATTTTCCTCCCCTTCGTCTAGTGCTAGAAATTGTTGTTTCTCTAGGTGTTATGTCTTAGTGTTGGCTTGTTGGGGCCTGACCCAGGTTCGGATTTAACTGTTCCAACTAATGAAACCCTAACTACTAGCCCTTTCAGCAATAACCTACTTAGCGCAGGCTACAGTCTCCCTCAAAGCAGTATTAGGGGATGCTAGAACTACTTTTCTGCATATAGAGGCCTGTGTGATGGTTCCATGAAGTTCTTATGGTTTAGATCTGCCTTCATGTAGATCTACTTCTTTTGACAGACAACTAGTGTAGCTATATCAAAATGACCTTCAGATGTTTGCGAAGGTACCTAATTGTACTTATCATGCATAAATATTACATATCTACCAGTTCTGCATGGTAAATAAGCATTAATTCACATTAAACAGATTACAGAGCAAAGATACATAAACTTTATAGAAGTAAATAGAAGAACACATATGCATCAATTTCGGCCCAAAATAATCTTTATTAAGTATAAGCATTTAGATATAGACTCTTTAACCCTATGCACCCAGCTGTAGGGGCCTGCGCACTTAGATGTAGACTTACCAAGGTCTCGGCGCACTCATCTATAGGAGCCTTCCACTTTCACCTAAGTATGGGAAACAAACCTTTCTTGCCTTAGCACATTTCCCTTACAATGTTTCTTCACTTCAAGTTATTTTCTAGACTTGCTATGACTCAACTACTTATAGCATTTTCTTTACAATACCATGGTCCGTGGACCATGGGCAGGTCTCAAAACAACTCTATCAGCTACACACGTAAGGGACAAAGGCCCCTTTGACTCTACTTAGCTTCACATTCTTCTTTCCACATTTTGTGGATACTTTACCTTCGTTACAAAAGGATATTACAAAAATGACTCAAAACTCAACAAAA
Organism: Pinus tabuliformis; assembly: GCA_031772625.1. NCBI lineage: Eukaryota > Viridiplantae > Streptophyta > Pinopsida > Pinales > Pinaceae > Pinus > Pinus tabuliformis. The sequence goes on along the minus strand of CM062806.1, from coordinate 894,960,794 downwards.
TTGACCTCAAGGACCCCATCCCAATAGGCCCCCAACACAAATATGGTGAATCACTCTCGGGTCACTTGGCTAGTGCCTCTATCTTGTTGCGGAGTTCACTGAACTCGTCCTACAATGTTGCTATGTCAACAGAACCCTATACTGTGACCAGCTATACTTCCTCTACCAGCTTTTTTGTAATCGAGCCATCCAGCGTAAAGTGCAACATTCTTTGTGTCTGCTGGAGTGTCTTCAACTTGTCCTGGACTGACATAGTAAGTTGGCATGCTTCCTCTATTGGAGATGTCTCTATCCCACATGATCTGTTAATCTCTAGTGGGATTGATCCAATATTCATCACACATATTTATCTTGTATATATGATCTATATTATCATCCTACTCATAGTCGCAGACCGGTTTAGTGTAGCATGCTCCTTTAACAGGGTCCAGTGGTATAATAACCCTTGGCATCTTCTTCTTGAATGTCATCCTTCACTTCTTTACATTGATCACCACATCCATGTCGAAGGCTCAATCAATTCCTAGTAATGCAGGGTAAGGATTGTTGTCATCCACTATTTCAATTACTTCAAAGTCATCCAATGAAATCACTCCTTCAATGTCCATTGTTACCCATACATGCACCCCATAGGAATGACCTTCTGTTGATTGGCGATGCATAGTTGTATAGGAGACCATAGTAGCGCAAATCTCCCCATCCTCTCCCATGTCTACTTAGGTAGTATGTTTTCATCTGACCCAAGATGCAAGATAACTTGATCCATTTCATATTCTCAAATATGCATGGTTAGCCTCATCTCACGCCCTGTCCGCTTCTTATGCTTACCTAGTTTCCTCACAGCACACTTTTCTGAAGGATTTTAATTTTTCTCATGCAATTGTCGATGAGCTCGTCGAGCCCTTTTGACTACCTTCTGATCTCTCAACATCTTGATATAGGTTTTTAGAAAAGTAGCTGACAGTGAAGGATCCACATCTTGCACTTCACTATTTCTGACCAATTTTTCCTGACTCCCTGCCGTAGAAGCCTCAAAGTTCTTCTTAGTTTCCATGAAAAATTCTTTTGCTCGGTTGAGGTCAAACCCAACTTCCTTTTTAGTATCCTTTCACACCCATCCCTCGTATTTTGGTTGTTTTCCCTTATCTTCATCTGTGGCCATACCATTGCACGTTACAATATTGATGTTATGATCCTCTTTGCGAGGATCCGCCCTCATCATCTGGATATTCTGCATGGGTTGTTGGGTATGTGTCTTCTTTTCTTATATCTTTGCTATAAGTATTAGGCAATCTTCTATCATGTGATTGAATTGTCTGCAATATTGACAAGATGGATGCATTGGGTTCTGACAGTCACGCACAAAATGTCTAGCTTCACCACAGTTATAACAAATAACTTGTCCACGACCTCTTCCAACCCCTCCTTCTCTTCCTCTTCCACAATCTTGAAATCCTCCATGCTCTGCACTCACGCTCTAATCCTTAGGTCAATTTTTTTCCTGCAATCGATAGGTAGGGGTTCTATCCATAATTAATTCATAACTTCGACAATGGTGCTCATCATGACCCAAAGACTTGTAGAAATTGCAAAAAAACTGCTGGGGTGTGTACAAATTTTTGTAGTAGATGACAAATAGTTGTCGCATGTTATCCTATAACCTGAAAAATAGCACACCATGGCACTGCCCATGTGCTTGACCCAACAATGTTTTCTGGCTTTAGTGGGATAGCCCCCCCTCCCCCCCCCCCAATAAGATAATTTTGATAAACCAGGCAATGGTCCTTATCGTGATCATGGCCCCTGCATTTCAAGCACCAAACTTCTGCGCAAACTTCAAGCTGGGATTCCTTTCCCTTCTCCATTCTTTTCAACTCTATGTGCAGACTTGCCAGGTGCGAGTGAATCTGTTGTTCTCCAATGTCTGTATCTTGTACTAGCAAGGCTTCCAACCTCATCGCGATCTCTGCATCTTATGCTTGTGTTGTTATCTTCTGTTGTGATAATGATAATCTTAGGTGAGGCAATAGTGAAGCAATGTACCAATCTTTGTGTTGTTCATTCGTGATGTTCATATTAGCATGCCGGATCAGGCATCTTAGCCTCTAATCGAAATCCCACGAGGATTCATTTACCCTTTGTTATATCTCCTTAAACACTATGATAGACTGTGCCTGAGACTTAGGTTTCTTAAACTCATTGTTCATCACTTGCTAAGTCTCTACCAATGATGCTTGAGGTTTGTCTTGATAGAGCTTGATATACCAAGTCAGCACCCTATCCTACAGTGACGTGACCAGTTGCACTTTCTTTAGGTTATCACCAGAGAATTTTTATGCCGTCCACACAACATTTGCAACAAGAAAGAATTTTTCAGGGTCTTTGCTCGCTACCCCTTTCAAGATCGACATCTTCATTGAGTTTTCCATGTCGAATGGGGGAGGCGGAGGCGGAGGTAGAGGTAGAGGTGGAGGTGGAGTGGATGGTTGAGTTATCTACTGGATACCCTAACTTACCAATTGTAGCACACTTCATGGTGTATTCATAATAGTCCTCTTGTCGTCACTTGAAGAGGATTCCAATAGCGGACTATATTCAGAGCCTGATTCTCCATTCCTTTTGAATGGTTTTCCACTTCGCGTAGTCCCAAACATCAAGTTAATGGCATAACCGATTTTTCACAGAACAACATATTAATCCAAACTTTCATATACTTTAAATACTTACCTCGCAGTCCCTCCAAGAGCCTATGCTTTGCTTTGATATAGCTAATGGACATATCAATCGCGAGCTCATTGACGAATCCTCCTATGATATGATCAAACCAGTAATCGATAGCCTGGGCAATGTTATTTTCTGAAGATTCCAAAAGCCTCACCAGCTTTGGAGTCCACACAATAGGACCGTCAAACCTCCACATACCCTGACTGTCTACTAATATAGACATCAAATCATGTAGTTCACAGGGGAAGAAAGGAAAAAGGGCTTCAATTTTGTCTGAATATTGGTATCTATTCAACCATTGTTCCTTGGATAGCTGCGATTTCTGTTCTCTTGAGCTGCAAATGCCTGTTCCTTTTGGTCGAGCCACTTCTCAATTTCTTTCTTATTAGGGAACCCCTTATTTGACATCATACATTCCTCGGATAGATCTCAGTCTTGGCAACGAAACCATTTGTTGGATTGATGGGGCATGACCTAGGTTCATCGTTAACTGCATCAACTAATAAAACCCTAACTGCTGGCCCTTTTGGAAACACCCTACATAGCGCAGGATGCAGTCTCACCCAAAGTAGTATTGGGGGATACTAGAACCAAGGTTTTGCATCCAGAGGCCTGTGTCATGGTTCCCTGAAGTTCTTACAGTTTAGATCTACCTTCGCACAGATCTACTGCTTTTGATAGAAAACTACTACAACTCTATCAAAATGACCTTCAAATCTTCACAAAGGTACTTAATTGTACTTATCATGCATAAAGATTACATATCTACCAGTTTTGCATATTAAATAAGCATTAATTCACATTAAACCAATTACAGACCGAAGATACATAAACTTTGCTGAAGTAAATAGAAGAACATAGATGCATCAATTTCGGCCAAAGATAGACTTTATTAAGTATAAGTGTTCAAATACAGAATCTTTAACCCTGTGCACCCAGTTGCAGGGGCCCGCACACTTATCCGCAAGAGCCTTCCCCTTTCGCCTAAGTATAGGAAACAAACATTTCCTGCCTTAGCACCTTGCCCTTATAATGATTCTTCACTTCAAGTTATTTTCTAGACTTGCTATGACTCAAATACATATAGCATTTTCTTTACAATGCCATGGTCCACGGACCATGGGTGGGTCTCAAAACAACTCTATCACCTACCCACCTAAGGGACTAAATTCGCTTTGACTCTACTTAGCTTCGCGCTCCAGTTTCCACATTTCATGGAGACTTTACTTTTGTTACAAAAAGATATTACAAAAATGACTCAAAACTCAACAAAATTGACCCCTGGTACCCCATCCCAATAGGCCCCCAACACAAATAGGGTGACTCACCCTCAAGTAACTTGGCTGGCACCTCTATCTTGTTGCGGAGTTCACTGAACTCGACCTGGAATACTGCTATGTCAGTAGTTACCTGTAATGCGGCTTGATGCACTTCCTCTACCATATTTTCTATAGTTGGGCCTTCCATCGCCAAGCACATCGTTATTTTTGTCCGTTGGAGTGTCTTCAACTTGTCCTGGACTCATAGATTAAGCTAGCATGCTTCCTCTATTCATGGTTGTATTTTTGCCTTTAGAACAAACTATTTTCTCTATAGCTCTTCACTTTGTCATTGCAGTTGTTTTCCTTCTTGCAATCAAGCAAGGCACTGGACTAGTGCCAAAGTGTGTGTAGTCACCTTGATTTCATCAAACTATCGTTGTGTCTCTTGGATGTCTATGCCAAGTTTCTACAGGTTTGGATCCTCCTACAGAGTCGTCCATAGCTCGATGTCCTATTTAAATATCAGTGTGCAGCCTGTGACTGTTGCATCCAAAGTGCCCATGATTTCCTTGATGGCAGCTCTGTGCTACTCCCAGGCCTCTGGCAAAGTGGTTTGCTTAAATTTTAACTGGAGCTCTGAGATATTCATTTGAAAGTCAAAGGTTACACAGCCAATCTCATCCTTTGATTTGCTGATTGTGGCAACCAACTTCCAAATCTTCGTTGCTACTTTTGCATCCTCTGGAATGTGAAGTTCTTGAAGCATCTTGCATGCCTGTGTAATTGTTTCCTCTAAGTTCTGACTTCGCGTGGCTAGTTCTTCCTTTTCTTTCAGCGTTTAAGCCTTTTTTGCAAAAATATACTCATTTTTCATCTTGGCTTCACTGATGGCTGATAGTGTGCGCTATTCCCTGACCCTGAGCTCATCTGATACCACCTGATGAAGCATGTGGATGGTCTGAATGGGAAGTGTGGCTAAGTTGACACCCACATATTTTATTTGTTTGAATTGGGTGTTTACTTCATCTACCTCTTCATGCAGTGATCCTTCTGGTAACGGGATAAATATGAGATTCATAGTCCTGTCTGTGTCTAGTATCGATGCACTGTCTTGCTGCAACCTTTCTTGAATCTTGCTTGCTTGTCCCACGCTTTCCTAGACTCAACCTGTTTGAATCTTCAACTCACGTAGATATTTCTAAATGCCCCCCATCATGTGCATGTTGTTAAACCTCAGAATTAACTTCTCCTTGACATTTTTCTCACCTTTTTCTCTAATTTTCTCATAAGACTACAGACTCAATCAATGATAAATGCTAGGTTTTGTCTTAGGAAAGCATTAAAATTATCACCATATTATATTTTTGTGTTCATGCTATTTTAATATATTTTTGCAAATTATCTACAGAACGCAGCCTATTCTGCAGCTAATTGTGGATTCCATAGCTACTCTCATGGTTTGGTATGTTACATGTGTCAAATGAAGAACTGGGCCATAGGGCCATTTCCAGCTTCATCTCCACATGGATTCTGTTAGTGTCAGTATCTGCATACTTCCATCAGGGATCAAAATTTTCTCCTTGCATTTTCATTTTAGGGGTCCCATACTAAAATTGTCACATCATTTCATTAGGTCATGCCAAATTGATCCACGGATGGTTGTCTTCTCTTCTGAAAATCTAAATTTTTCCTTTATAGAGTATACTTGCTAACCCTTCTTCAGGTTGTCTTCAGTTATGGTTTCATGGTCAATTTGCAATCATGATTTCATTATGTCATAGGGCATGTTTTCATTAGGTCTTAGGGTTTCATTTCCAAGGTCAAAAGCCTGATTTTAACATGTCAATAAATGTCAGCAAGGATATGAGGATGATGAATAAGTCAAGCATGATGGCTTGTAGGTCATAGCCACTAAATAATCATCATTTAACTTAATGTAATTTTCACCTAAAAAACATGTTTTTGAGGTGAAAACATAGTATTTTGAGTTTATTTGTATTTCATATGTAATTTTAAGTCACTATATGTAATAAATGTTCCCAGCTACACCAGAGCATCTCTCCTTGTTGCAAGACAAAGAAACACTGCAAAAATCAGTTGAAGTTGAGCATTATCCACCTGCAAAGACACAAAGAAGAAAAGGCATTAAAACAGAGTTTTGAGAAGGACAAGAAACATTAGAAAGTAGGTTTTTCAAATCAAAATCAAAATCTACTCCCATTTTAGCTCTCACATTTAATTTTCAAATTCATTATTCTCATTAGCAAGCAAGGAGTCAAAAACGTGAGAAGAAGAGGTAAGCTTGAGTGATTCTTGGGCAAAGGAAGACTTGGCACTGCGCTTCTGGAGAAGTGGAGCAGTGGCGCTGTGTCAAAATTGACAACTAGGGAAAACTTCATGTGGGTCACCTTATTTATGGATGTTGATACTTTTCCTAGATTCCTCTCATCGAGAGGTGTAGGATTGATCTAAAGATCATCCGATTCCGACAAGTATTTATGAAGATATGAATTTATTTTGATTATGGACAAATTGTCAAGGTTAGTCAGTAACTTATGTAGGCTCAAAAGCTCAACAGTCATGTCTATTCAACCCCAACGTTTTGCATATAAATACAAGGAGCATTCTCCTCATTTGCAGACTTCACTTCTCATCACACATCTCTCTCTCTCCTCCGCAGAAAAGGAGTCTCTTCTCTCTCCTGAGCAGAAAGGCTCTCTCTTTCTCTCACGTGTGAAAAGAAGGACGAAGATTTCTAGGGCTGAAGCTGTAGGAAGGTATTTTGACCAGTGTTGACCAGCGTTGACTATGAGTTTAGTGTGGCTGATCCTCCTTGGAAGGCCACAATTTTTTGCATAGGAATCAAGGTGATCTGACCTCCGGTTTGACAGATATTGACTGCCCTAGTTTAGGGCTAATCTAGGGTTTGTTGTTACTGATATAAATCAGATTTTTGTACTATTTCTCTCTGCTAAATTATTGAAGATAAAAGAAGATTTGATCAAAGGGTTCCCCATATTGGGGCTTTTCCTTGGCAAGCCGCCAAATCTTGTGTCTCTTACCTTGGCTTGTTTTTTGTTGATCATTTAAATGTTCTATCTGCACTTTACTTAATGTACATGTGATTGCTAATCTCTGGATAATGAAAAGAAGGATAAGTAAACTGCTCTAATCATAGAACATACCATAATTTAACATGGTATCGGAGCTGAGGTGAAGATAAAGCCCAAGAAAGAGCAAGAGAAATCACCGAAGAGAAGGTTGGCAAGGCTATCTAAATAGAACTATGGGGTCCTCAACACACTCCCCTACTGAAGACAAACTCTGTGAGGAGTCTAAATACCATGGATGGAAGATGTCTCTCTATCTAACATTAGAAGAACAAGAAGTGCTGGACCATGTGAGGGGCGCAGTTGTTGAGCCTCCATCAAATGCATTCGCTACTGCCAGGAACAAATAGACCAAGGGAGAAGTCAAAGCAAACAAGATCATCCGGGACCTCATCGACAAGTGCTTGGTGGCCTATGTTTATGAGCTGAACACCTCCAAGGAAATCTACGATAGACTGGTGAGTTTATTTGAAGTTAATGATGCAAATCAAGTCCTGCTTCTTAGAAATAAGCTGAAGGAAATTAAGAAGGGTAAAGAAGAAAATATGCAAGAATATTTCTTAAGGATCACCGAGATCAAGAATGATATCCTATCTATTGGGGAAGTAATTCTTGACAGGGAAATGGCACTCACAACTCTTGGATGACTACCATATGAATGGTATATATTCAGGACTACTCTCCTCAACAATAATGTAATTCCTGGATTTGAGGAATTAATGGAAAGATGCATTCAAGAAGAAGCAAGGATGGAAGAACAGGAAATGCCCACACTTAAAGGTCATCCTGCTGCCTTTTCTTCTCATGCTAAAAGAAGAAACAATTCCAAGGCTAAATTGAAAGGAAAGGTTGGGCCAAAGGGTGGAAGAAAAGGATGATGTTACCATTGCAATAAACTAGATCATTATGCAAGGGATTGTCTTGATAAAAGGAACTCACACCGGGATGATGATCAAAATCCCTGTTAAGGCAATCAAAGAAATGGCAGGTCAAATCATTGAGGTAAAAGGAGTGCTAGAAATCAAGGAAGAGGACAACCATTCAAGAAGGCAAGAAATTCCAAGTATGAATCTAACATTGTTGACAATAAGCAAGATGAGTATTATCTACCAGATACTCTATCTACCACTGCTCCCCCGAACTCGCTGAGAAAATGGCTTATTGATAGTGGTTCCTCAAGGCACTTCACTGAGTACAAAGAAGCTCTCTATAATTTGGTATAGAAAGAAACCAACCTAGAAATTTTTCTTGGAGACAATTCAAAATATCGCGTGAAAGGCATATGAAATGTCACTCTTCAATTGAATCAGGGTAATACCATCCACTTACAAGACGTATTATATGTACCTGATCTCAAAAAGAACCTGGTGTCCATTTCGGCAATGGAAGACACAGGCTACAAGGTGGCTTTCAATGATGGCAAGGTACGTGTATGGAAAAAGAACTTTAAAGATGCTTTTACTCTTGGGTTTCAATTTGATTCATTATATCAAGTCGGAGGAAGTCCATTAGGTGTCATGACTTGTGACACATCTCTTCAGTCCGAACTATGGCATCGAAGGTTTTCTCACCTTCATTATAAAGCTCTACCTGATGTAAGAAAAATGGTGAATGGAATGCCCGAGTTTAGATTAGAGCAAGAAGGTGTATGTCTAGGATGTGTTGAAGGAAAGCTAAAAGGGGACCATTCCCCTCAAGCCAAAGCAATACCTTCGATATATTGCAGTTGGTTCACTCAAACATATCTGGTATGAAGCCTGTGAACTCCTTCGAAGGATATTTATATTACCTCGCCTTTACAGATGATTATTCTCGCAAGACTTGGATATATTTCTTGAAAAAGAAGGATGAAGTGTTCTCCTAGTTTCAACACTTCAAATCCTTGATTGAGAATCAAACCAAAAAGAATATCAAGATCCCAAGGACTGATAATGGGATTGAATATGAATCCAATGAGTTTCATGACTTTGGAAAAGAGGTTGGAATTAAGAGGGAGGCCACCGTATATGTACAAAACCGATGCCCTCATCAAGCATTGGGTTTCCAAAAATCCTGAAGAAATGTTCACCAGTAAGAAACCTGACGTATCTCATTTTAGAATTTTTCGAAGCCCTGTATATTTTCATGTGTCGAAAGAGAAAAGGAATAAATTGGATCTGGAAAGAAAGGAATATTCATGGGCTATATAGAAAATACTAAGGGCTATAGAATCTATGTAGCTGGTCAAAGGGAAGTCAATATTAGTCATGATGTCACCTTTGACGAAGATATGGCTCTTAGCAAAGTAGACAATCTTCCTATTTTAAGGGGATCTAAAGAAGCTGACACTGGAGAACCGAAGGAAAAGGAGGATGAGACGATGCCTGATGTGGAATAACCTATGGATCCTATTGATCCTCCACCACCTGAGCCTTCTTCTTCAAGGAAGGGGCCTTCATGGCTTAAGGGGACACTTGATGATACTGAAGGACACACAGCTCCCCATGGAACCTTCGGTGAAAGTAAGAAGCCGAACAGGTATCAAGGATACCTGACTATAATGAGAAGATCATCCAAAATGAGACTTCATCATTCACAGATGCCATCAAGCATCAAGTATGGAAGGATGCTATGACCGAAGAATATGAGTCTATTATGAAGAACGATGTCTAGGATGTGGTCCCCAGACCCCAAGACAAGATAGTTGTCACTTAAAAATGGCTTTACAAGATAAAGCATGCAACTGATGAAAGTATGGAAAAGTATAAGTCTCGTTTTGTCACTTGTGGCTTCTCCCAGAAGGAAGGTATAGACTATGACAAGATATTTTCACCTGTTTCCCGATATACCACCATCCGCTCAATCATAGCCCTTGTTGCTTCCCAAGGATGGAACCTACATCAGATGGATGTCAAGACTGCATTCTTACATGGTTCAATCAAAGAGGAGGTATATGTGGAGCAACCCGAAGGATTTGAGATTTATGATCAAGAATCTCATGTGTGCAGGTTGAAGAAGGCCCTCTATGGGCTAAGTCAAGTAGCCCGAGCATGGTATGAGAGGATCGATAGCTACTTAATGAAGATGGGATTCACTAAGAGTGAAGTCGACCCTAACCTTTACTTTAAGGTTATAGATGAAAAGCTTCTCATACTGGTGCTTTATGTTGATGACCTCTTTCTAACATGTGCAAACCCTCTCATTCACAAATGTAAGAGGGAGCTAGCTCCTGAATTCGAGATGAAAGATCTAGGACTCATGCACTATTTCCTCAGACTTGAAGTCTGGCAGAAACCAGGGGAAATTTTCTTATCCCAAGGAAAGTATGTGGTGAATATATTGTAAAGATTCAGCATGGTGGACTGCAAACCCATAACTACCACGATGGAGCTTAAATTTAAGAAGTTAAGCGGTAGTGCCGCCGGACCTATTTTACAAAACGCTACTGAGTATCAACAACTCGTCGGAGCATTAATGTTCTTAGTGAACTCTCATCCGAATATATGCTTTGCAGTCAACACTTTGAGTCAACATATGGTTGAGCCTCGTCACTCACATTGGATTGGTGCCAAGAATCTGCTGAGATATCTTCGTGACACAATCACTCATGGATTAAGATACACTGCCGAAAATGTGAGACTACTTGGATATACTGATGTTGATTGGACAGGCAATGTGGAGGACCAAAAGAACACCTCCATGTGTTGTTTCTCTTTGGGATCTGCCTCGATATCCTATATAGCTGGAAGCAGAAGTCAATGTCTTTGAGCACTACTGAGGCAGAATATATTGCTGCTAACATGGCCTCCTATGAGGCAATCTGGTTGCGAAAGAGCTTCAGTGAGTTGTTTGGATTTACATTGGATACCACTGCGATTCTATGTGACAACCAGAGCGGGATCCGTTTATCAGAAAATCCCATATTTCATGATCACTCCAAGCATATCGATATCAGGTACCACTATATTCGAGATATGGTGCAGTGAGGAGCAATAAGGCTTCAACATATCGGTACAGATGAACAGGTCACCGACATTCTGATAAAGCCCCTAGGAAAGTTCAAATTCCCGATTTTTCGAGAATGGCTTGGTGTTGTTCAGAGACCCTCTGATGAGGTTCAAGTATGATTTACTGAGCTCTAGGAGCTCCAGGGGGCGCGGGGTACTTCTTGGAGTGATATATGACCATAGGGTGACTCACTATTCAGTCAATTTAGTGTCCTAAATTGCTACATAAATTATCAATCCGGGTCTCGTAAACTGATGAAGTGTAGTGCACTATATGTGCTAGATGACCCTCTTACCTCACTGTTTTTGATTTTTTATGTTTGTTTTGGGGTTTTGTTCTTTTAATTCCTAATGTTCTGCAATGTAGTCTACAAAATCTTAATCTACTACTGCTAAGAGTCTAGAGAAATGGAATGAGAGATAAAAGCACTTTTAATCCAAATTTGGAAGTAAATTTTGTAAACAAGAAAATGAAAATAGAGCTTCTCTTTCTGCTATTATGATTGTTTCCAAAACATGAACTGGAAGGACTTAAAACTACTATCTACTCAATTCAAAACCAGAGCTTAAATGAGAAAATGAGATTGTAGCTATCTATGATAAACCAAAAATGGAAATAAGATTACCTCTACTCTATAATCTATTGCAGAATGAAAGCTTCATGAACAACTGAAGATGGAATTACAGCTAAACTAAGTGGAAAAAATCCATAACTAAAAATGAAGTTAAAACTATGAAAGCAAAGTTAGATGAAGTATTTTTGTCACTTTGCTACACAATTTAGGGAGAACTACCTCCTTGTGATAGCATTCTTGAGAGATTTCATTCTTCATCATTCTAGGAAAAATAGACATGAGCTAAACTATTCTAGGAAAAGTAGGCATGAGCTAAACTAAGTGAAAAACCATAATTGAGAATGAAGTTGCAACTATTCTATTATGAAAGCAAAGCTAAATAAAGTATTGTTGTCACTCTGCTACACAATTTAGAGAGCACTACCTCCTTGTGGCAGCATTCTTGAGAGATTTCATTCTTCATTATTCTAAGAAGAGTAAACACGAAAATGCAAGGAAAGACTCATCATAAATAAAACATTTCACCACTTAGTTTTAGGATTAACCATCAACTGAAAGGCTTTTGAAAATATTCATTTATAACATGAGTTACTAAACTGATAAGAAAATGGCATTGAACAACTTAACTCAAAAACTAATGAACATCAAGTGTAATGAAAGACTCATTCATGAATGTAACATTTCACCACTTAGCTTCAGGATTAACCATCAGCTGAAAGGCTTTTGGAAACATTCTTTTATATCATGAGTTGCTACAAACTAATGAACAACTTAATTTAAATCTAGAAAACTAATGAAGAGCAGATGAAATAAATCTATTTATGCAACTGATATCAACTTAAAGCTATAGGTAAGAGACTAGAAAGTAATGAAAATCAAAGGACTATTCTACGCTGGAATACAACTACTCTGAGTTAATGAAAAGATAACACAAGCTTCATTTACAAACAGAGTTAGAAAATGATTATAAACATAATGGAAAACGCAGTGAATGTACAACTGAACTACTAAATACAAAACAGAAATAAAATGTACCCTTGACCATGCAGGGGCCCTCTACAAGGTCTCAGATTATCAACGCAGAATCAATGCTTCACAAGCGCTTTAGGTATCCATTGAAAATAGAGTTTTTGTATTAAAATAGAGAAATGAGTTCTTCACACTACAAAGCAGAAATTACACCATTACATAAGCAAAAAATTGAACTTGTTTTGCGTTCTACACACTGGTATCTATAGGAAAAATATACAACTATTTTTAAGAGAGAAATCAACTATAGCAAAACATGTAGACAGGTAGTGTATGCAAAATTCTTGTCTTCGGTTGCCTTGAAACATAAATATTTTAATAGTGGCTATTGGATTCTGTTTGCGTAGGTGGCAGATGAAGTCCTCGGCTTGAGGAGACTGCCTCGGATCCATCACCGAGAATTATGTGAAAAACAGAGTCCTACTTGCCATAGGTCTCCTACAGTTGACTTCCCTTTGATCGGAGTCCTCCTCATCAATCGAGGCCAAATGGATAGGATAAAATCCATGCTCTAACATTTTCCAAGGTACCCATGTGGTCCTTTTCCTCTCTTGACACCTGTAACATACAAAACCGTGGAGATGGCTGCAAAACAGCTGATTAGCTGTGGAATGTGGCTGGATTCCATAGCTGAAAGACAAAAACCTATTCAAATAACAAACATAACAATATAACTTGTAAATCACTGAAATATACTCCTTAAGGCAATGTGCAATGGCTTTTGATGATTAAGGATGCATTTTTCGTGGAAAAGCAAGGGAAGAAGGATGAGAAAGTTGCTTAAGAGAGAGGCAGTTTTGGAACTCAACATACCCCCATTGTGAGACTATTTCATGTCCCCATGCAATCAAAATTGTAAGCACCCTCCTTTTACTGCATCTGCTTTGAGACTTCATCCAAAACATCAAACTTTTTCTTGCTTCTATTTGCTACAACTTCCATCCTAGGCTTCCTCATGAGGAATCTATACTTGAGGTTAATGAGAGCCCTATTTAGCTTCTTATTTTTCGTCTTTAATTTTATATTCTTATTATGCTACAGACCCAAATGAAGCATTGTGTTATCATGGATAACCTTAACCATCTTGTTTTGTTCTTTTAAGGCTTCATTTTCCTTCTGAATATGCCTAATTAAAACCTCTAGCTCATAGATTTCCTGCTTAAGTGAGCTAGTCAAAGTCTCTTGTGATGTAGTTGGCTTCTCAGGGTTGGATGAAGTCCCTTGATCTACTGATGTATTCTTTTGCTCCATTGACTCAATATAATCATAAATCTACTGTTGGATTGGGTCAATCCCTAGAGAGACTCTCTTTGGGCTTCTTTCAAAGTTTTGTTGAGGAGAGTGTTGTGGGCTCTGCTCAAATGAGATATTGTCTTGAGACTGAGTTGGAGTTTCTTCTCCCAAATCTATGAATGGAGCCTCTTTTGATTTTGTTTTCTTTACTTTTTCCTTTAGTCTAGAACTCCTCCTTAAACTTTGAGATCATATGTTTTCTTCCTCCATAACCTGTCTTCTTTTCCCCTTTTCTTTCTCTTTCTTGAACTGATCCCTGATGTTGACTAATCTCTCAGAAAGTAATTTTTCATCCTTTGGTGAAGGTTTAGGACTGTTTCTATGGATTTTCTCAACTTTTCCTTTCATATTTCTTCTTTGTTTTGTCTGCTTTATGATCTCTGTTAATGTTTCATAGAGAGACTCTTCTTCACTGTTTTCTTTTGTTAAAACTGTAGGAGTGTTTTCAATTGTAAGACCGGTTCTCCTTCTCCTACTCTTTTTCACAAAACTTCCTTCACATAATTTTGGTGGATCTTGGAAAAAGTTTCTGATCATAAAGTTCTCCCATGTGTCTCCTACATTCTTTAAGTGATATTCAACTAGAATTTTTATGAGACCATGGTGATAAAGATTAGTCTCTATGTCTTCCATTTTCTTATGAACGGTAGTGGCCATTCTCCTTAAACTATTAAATAGGAAGAATGGGAGATTGAGGTTTCTGTTTTCAAGAAAATTCATCAACAATCTTGTGTGATACACATACATGGAACCAAATCTACCCTCGCATGTAATAAATTTTTGTACAATTAATAGCATGCTACTCCATTTACCCTTAAGTGCAGAGATGGGAATTCCTCTCTTAAAAAATAAAGTTTCCATACCTGGATTTTGGAGAATGAATTTCCAAGTTTCATCATGGAATTATTTATTCTTGAACCACCTCTCTCCAACCTTTGGTAGCTCGGTTGCTACAACAATAAAAGACTCAGTCATTGTAAGCTTTTTTTCACCAATCTCCACGTCCATCCCATCAAACGATCTAGCAAATGACTTGATGATTTTTGTATGGTGACCATCGAATTTCTCAATGAAACTCAGCGAACCAGCTTTCTTCAACATCCTTTTCAACTGAGGATAGCCTTCCATATATATCACTCCTATAGGTTCTGCTCTAACAATGAGTCCCATCACTCCTATTCTCTACTTTTCTTCAAATTTACCTTCATTGTCTTTGTGAAGAGGATTGTGTATACGTCAGTGGTATATGGAAGCAAAAATGGTTATAGATATGGAGATGAAATAATAGAGTATGTGGAAGGAAAACGATGGAGATAAAACATATAGGGCATATGAAACAGGGAAGCTGTATGCGTGAAATAGTGCAGAAGATATATGGAATGGAGTGGCTGTAAACTGTGTGGAAAACAGAGTATTGCTGTACACAGAGAGAATCAAAAAAAGAATGGATGATTGTGTGCTCAACGTATCCGAGTGCTTGTATACACAAGAAAGCTACAAAAATATAAGTGAGGAACTCGATGTAATAAAGGAACAATAGGGTTGTGAAGAGCCATATCCAATTAGGTTATGTCATGTATCTAGCCGTTAAATAGGTGTGCTAGAGAAGTACAGTGAAGTACGAGTTAAAAATGGAGATCAAATCATGAGACTGTTAGGCATTTAAGTTGGAAGGCATGGTGGAATAATCATGACAATCAAATCTCATGATGACAAGTCAAGGAGTAGTGTGATTATACGAGTTATACAACTTATGTTTTGTATTGCTATTTGAAATAAGTTTTGTGCTTACCTCTAGAACCATACCTTTCGGGTTGCTAACCTTTTGTTGTTTTCTTCTTCAGGTGCTTAGATGTTGATATGTCTTCAAAAAAAATTTCTCCTTCATTATCTACATATGAAATTTATTATGAACTTGCCTCTTTATTCTTGAACTAATGATCAAACTGTTACTGCAGAGTCAGATTGGCTGCAGAACAGGAGTAGCTATGGAACTGGAGCATCTGCGGAATGAGAACAGCTGCGGAATGTAAAACAGAGAATAAAATGTGACTTTATGAATGAATGAGATAGAGATGGTTGTGTAGATGAAAATATGATAAAATGGAAATGAAAAATGGATATGGAAGAATGTTGAAGAAGAAAAATTTATTGGTGGAATATGGTGGTGGAGTGGGGTGAAACTTGCAGAAGTAAAATAGAATGAAATGAAGTAAAACAATGAATTTTCATAATGCATAATGAGTCACCATTTTTTTGGAAAATATAGGGCATCGGAGTCTTCTGATTTTCACCTTGTACTTTCTGTATAAGCATGCCAATCAGTGATTGGTTTTCAACCTTATACAATTTTCTTTCTTTTTTTTTATCTTTTTCTTCTTCTTCATTTTTAGATATGATGAAAAGAACAAAGACTAAGTTGGTGGAGAAGAAGGAGTCTTCTTCACCAACTTCATTTCAGAATTATTTTGAGATATTTTGATGAACTCCTCCTTTGAGATTGGTTTTTGATCAATTCTCAACCTATGACTATTCACAAGGAGAGGAGTTTGATTCTCATCTATTGTTCTAATTCTTACTGCTCCACTACTGAAAAATTTTTCAATCTCATATGGCCCAAGCCAATGGGTTTGAAAGTTTCCTTGAAAATCCTTAAACTTTGAATCAAATAACAGTGCCCAATCTCCCTCTTGAAACTTCATGTATTTGATGTACTTGTCATGCCACTTAGCTCTCTGTTGTTGAACTAGACCAGTTCTTTGAGCAACCTCTTGTTTGATTTCATCAAGTTCATTGAACTGCTCTAGTCTATGATTTTGAGCTTTTGATAAATCCATCCCCAACTGGACCGCCATATTGAAAGTTTTGATTTGTAAATCTATGGAGAACAGGACTTGCTTCCCATAAACAAGTTCAAAGGGTGTATGTCCTGTTGTGTTCCTCCATGTAGTTCTATAGGCCCACAAGGCTTCAGGAAGCCTTTCTGCCCAATCTCTTCTATGTAGATGCACAGTCGTGGTGAGGATTCCTTCAATCACTTTATTTGTAGACTCCACTTAACCATTTTCTTGTGGATGATAGGGAGTGGATTTATTATGCTTGATCTTGTACTCTTCCATAAGCCTCTTCATCATGTTGGATGTGAATTCAGTT
This sequence comes from Pinus tabuliformis, assembly GCA_031772625.1. Classification (NCBI taxonomy): domain Eukaryota; kingdom Viridiplantae; phylum Streptophyta; class Pinopsida; order Pinales; family Pinaceae; genus Pinus; species Pinus tabuliformis. The sequence goes on along the minus strand of CM062806.1, from coordinate 894,943,662 downwards.
CCCTGATCTGTCACAATTTCTCTTGGAACACCAAAGCAAGTAAAACTATCCTCAAAAAGAAAACTAACTACAAATTTTTCGTTAGCAAAAGGTAGTGCTTTAGCTTCTACCCATTTGGTGACATAACCAGTGCATACCAATATATACATTTTCTACTTGGATGGAGGATTAATAGGTCCAACAAAGTCTAAAGCCCATTTTTCAAAGGGTTTGATAAGTACTTGTGGTTGTAATGGCATTTCATTTGATGGAGCAAGTCTCCCTAGCCTTTGGCAGCTGTCACACCTGACATATTCTTTAGCATCTCTAAAGATGGATGGCCAATAATATCCTAAAGAAAGGATTTTATAGGCTATCCTCTTGTTAGCAAAGTGTCTACCACACTACTCATCATGACATGCTTCGAGAATATTAGGCATTTCATCTTCCCGGACACACATTTTGATCATAAGATCTGGTCCTGTTTTATACAATTTGTTAGTGATCCATTAATATCTTACACTATCTTGAATAATCTTTATTTTCTCTCTAGGAAATAAATGTGAAGGTAACTTCCCTATAACCAAGTAGTTAGAAAAATATGCAAACCAAGAAGTTTGAGTAGTTACTGCAAATAGATATTCATCAGGAAACTTATCCTCAACCGGAGAGTCTTCTTTGATATTCTAAATCCTTGACAAGAAATCAGTAACTATGCTTTGTTTTCCAAGTCTATCTAGCACGGTAATGTTGAATGCTTGCAAAGGTAAAATCCATCTTGTAACTCTGCCATTAGTAATAGGTTTATTCATCAAATATCTAATTGCAGAGTGATCTGTATGAATAAAAGTTTCATATCCTATTATATAGTGTCTAAACTTGTTAATTGCATGAACAATAGCTAAGAATTCTTTTTCAGTCACAATATAATTCAACTCAGTGGGAGTCAAATTCTTACTTGTGTAGTAAATGGCATAACGAATCAAATCTTCTTGTCCCAATACAACTCCTAGAGTTGTATCTGAGGCATCTATAGAAATATGGAAAGGAAGTTTCCAATTTGGTCCTCTTAAGATAGGTGCTTCAGATATTTTTGCTTTCAAGGTTTCAAATGCTAATTGGCAATCAGGATTCCACTTGAATTCACAATCTTTTGTAAGCAATTTGAAGAGTGGAGATGCTACTTTTGTAAAGTTTTTTATAAACCTTATATAATATCTTGTAAATCCTAGGAAAATTTTAACATCTTTTTGGCAATTTGGAATTGGTAACTTAGAGATGCCTTCAATTTTTGATTTGTCCACTTTAATCCCATCTCCTGAAATGAAATGTCCTAAAACAATACCTTCTATAAACATCATAAAGTATATTTCATGGCTTAGTGAAAGGTTTGTTTCTTTACATTTTTTATGGACTTTTTCCAAATTTTCCAAATCTTCTTCAAATGTGTTACCATAGACTGTAAAATCATCCATATATACCTCTACACAATCATGTATTAGATCAGAAAAAATTCCTAGTATTTCTCTTTGGAATGTTGTTGGTGCATTACATAACCCGAAAGGAAGCACTTGGTAGGCAAAAGTTCCCCATGGACAAGTAAATGTGGTTTTATCCTGATCCTCAAGTGCTACCTAAATTTAATTATAACTACTAAAACCATCCAAGAATGAGAAATATTTTTTACCTACTAATGTATCTAATACTTGATCTATGAAGGGCAAAGGAAAGAGATCTTTCAACGTTGGTTTATTCAATTCTCAGTAATCAATGCACACCCTCCATTTCCCATTCTTTTTAGGCACAATGACCAAAGGAGAAACCCATTGGCTATTTGAAATTGGGTAAATGAAGTTTACATTGAGTAATTTTTGGAGCTATTCCTTCACAATCTCCCTAAGATTTGGATTCATCCTTCTTTGAGGTTGTCTAATTGGTCTACTATTTTCCTCAATATAGATATGATGGACACAAGTCTTAGGATCGATACCTTTCATGTCAGTATACTCCCATGGAAATGCAGCAGAACGTTTTTGTAATATTTTGGTTAGCTCTTCTTGTTGTAGTTTCTCCAAGTTTTTGTTTACATTTAACGTCCTACCTGGAAAAATTTCAAGTGTAGAACTACCAAACTCTTCCATAGAATAGAGAGATATCTGCCTAGATGGGAAGTATTCAACATTATATTTTTCCTGGAATTGTGCATGATCATATTCTGAAGATGTCTCAAAATTTTCCAATGTGTTCAAAATCTGACTATCTTCACTAATTCTTGATATAGTAAAGATAGGCTCAATAACATATTCATCACCAATCCATTCCTTGTCATCTATTTCTATGATTTCTTTTGCTGGAGGATATAAAGTAAATTTCTTTGTTGAATTACCATCATAAATGTACATGTCACCAGATCTACAACTAATAGAGGCATCAGTTGTGGCTAGCCAAGGTCTTCCTAATATGAGTGGGTGTCCTCCTAGATTATTCTTGGGAGTTAAAATCATGAAGTCAACAGGATATTCTGAAGAATATAAGGAGACTGAAATGTATTCTAGCACACCATCTGGTTTGATTACTGATCTATCTTCAAGTTGCAGTAAGGTAGGTGTGTAAAGAAGGTTAGGAAGTTTATGTTGCTCCATAGTTTGTCTACTCATAATGTTTATTGTTGCCCCTAAGTCAATCAATGTGTTTGGAATTTCAATCCCATTTATATGTGTCTTGACAATTGGACTTCCTGGATCCACATATTTTTGCATGGCAATCTTTCCCATCATGATATCTGCTATCTTTCCTACCAGGTGAATTCCTTTTGTTTCTCTTGGTTTTCTTCCTAGTATTTTGATGCTCAACTCCTTTATTGTCTTGGCTAGAATTGGAATTTCTCTAATGGCTTGTAATAAAGGAATTTTGATACAAAAATTCTTCAATTCATCTAGGAAGTCATAATTGGGCAACAGGATCTGTTTTTCTACTCCTCTATCAATTTGTAATCTCTCAGGAAAAGGAGGTGTAGAAGTAGATGTTGGTTGCTCAATTATAGGAGTTGTGTTTATTGACTCTTTTTGTTTTCCTTTTTCACTAGTTTTGTTTTGGATGGATGTCCCATTAAAACGTTTATTGACTTTTAGGGAATCCTTCTCAGAAGCATCTTGTTCTTGAATATCTATAGAAGGTTTTTCCTTTTCTAATATCCACCAGATCTAATTTGAACATCATTAAGATCTAGAGGAGCAATCTTGTAAGTAGGAAATTGTTGTCCTTCTACCATATAAGCATTCTGAGGGTTTTTATTATTGGGGTTAGGCAATGGTTGGGCTAGTAGTTGATTTGGTTTTTGTTGAAATGGAAGTAAGAATTGAGGATTTTGAATTTGTTGTGGAGGTTGTTGTGGAAATGGCAATGAAAGGTGAGGGATTTGATTTGGAAGTTGTGGTTGCTGATTTTGCTACCGATATTGTGGGGGAGGATAGCTCTAATAAGATGGAGGATATTGATAATATTGAGCAAAGATCCCATAAGGATTTTGTATCCCTTGTGCCCATGGTTGAGATTGATACTGAGTTTGAGGTTGAGGCCAAGGTTGCTGCCAAGAATTCCGGTTTGGTGGGGGCCAAAAATACATTGGATTGTTAAATCCTTGATTTTTCCGCCCCTGCCAAGGTCTTCTTGCAACAAAACGAAGAGGTTCTATATAATTTGGGACTGTTTCTTCTTGAAAGACAGCCTTAAGACCTGGGATTGAAGAACAACCTTTAGTCTCATGACTTTATGAACAAATCATACAAGTTTCTACAATTTTTGCATCTAAAGGGAATTCCCTTAGAGCATGTTTCTTTCTGCATTTTATACAAAAGATGGCTAAGGCATCAGCCTCTGTTTTCTGCTTGTTTTGGATTTTGAGGGTATCTAGCTGCTCACTAAGGCTCCCTAAAATATCAGTTTTAAACTCATCAAGCATGCCAATTTCTACACTACTTATAGATCTGGTTGTAGATTTGTTTGCTCTAAGAAGAGAAGGTTCTCTTGGTCCTTTCCCAGTTTTATATTTCCCTCTGGAGAGATGAACACATAGTTCTGCTATGTCACTCAATGGAAGCTTAGATATGTCTCCCTTGCCCATCATGTTAAGGATATCTATCCATTCATCTCTAATGGCCTCTAACAAAAGAGCTTTCAAAGTTTTTTCATCTAAATTGTTCATTTTTGCTCTTTTCAAATTGTAGTTGAATCTCTCAAGCAAATCCTCTAAGTTTTCATCTTCCTTTTGCATCATTTTAAACACTTCATCCTTACGATTGTTAGGCATACAATAATCCAAGTATCTATCCAAAACTGCCTATTTCATGTCATTCCAAGTTCTAATGGATTGAGTGACTAACCCCATAAACCATTTCAAAGCAGCCCTTTTTAGTGTTGAAGGGAACAATTTGAGTTTTTGAGAGTCTTCTAGATAGTCATAGGTTTTGTACAAGACTTTAAACTCAAACAAAAATGTTTCAGGATCCTCACTTCTCAACCCATAAAAGGTTGGGAGGACAGATGGTGAGATGTTTTTCATTGTCGTATGTGTTTCCTCATCTAATATAGGGAATCCAAATGAGTTATCTATTTCCCTATTTCCTCTTCCTCCTCCATTATTACCTCTACCTCCTCCATTGTTTCCTCTACCTCTCCCTCTACCCCCTCCTCCAAATAGTGAGAATTCTCCATCTTTTTCTTCTTCTGCCATTATAGTTTATTCAGAGTCCTCTGGTTCTTCTATTAATGGATGATGAGAGAGAGTTTCTACTTCTCCTTCTTCCCTAGGTATTCCTACTTTCTCAACTACAATAGGCTTCCATGTAGAAGTGAAAAAGGTCTTCTCTCCTAGGTCTGTTTTAGTAGATGAAGTGGGAGAATCTTCTAACGGAGTGCTACCCCTTGAATTCTAGGAATTCTATGGCTGGGAGTATGAGTGTAGGATGGAGGTGTATCTTTCCTAACTCTTGGTGGAGTAGGTGGAGTTGTGAAGATCGAACTTCTCCCCCTAGCTATAAATCTACCCCTAGAGTCTCTTTCTCTATGCATGTCATTTTTTGTTTTTTGATTTTTTTTTTTTTTTTATGAATGTAAGAGATAAGGCTACCTAGTTACACTTCCCCGGAAACGGCGCCAAAATGTTCAGTCAATTTAGTGTCCTAAATTGCTACATAAATTATCAATCCCAGTATTGTAAACTGATGAAGTGTAGTGCACTATATGTGCTAGATGACCCTATTTTTTGAGTTTTTATGTTTTTTTTGGGGTTTTGTTCTTTTGATTCCTAATGTTTGCAATGTAGTCTACAAAATATAAATCTACTGCTGCTAAGAGTTTAGAGAAATGGAATGAGTGTTAAAAGTGATTTTAGTCCAAATTTGGAAGTAAAGTTTGTAAACAAGAAAATGAAAACAGAGCTTCTCTTCTTACTGTTATGATTGTTTCCAAAACATGAACTAAAAGAAATTAAAACCATTATCTACTCAATTAAAAACCAAAGCTTAAATGAGAAAATGAGATTGAACAACTTAACTCAAAAACTAATGAAAAACAACTGTAATGAAAGACTCATTCATAAATGCAACATTTCACCACTTAGTTTCTGGATTAACCATCAACTGAAAGGCTTTTGGAAACATTCATTTATATCATGAGTTGCTACAAACTAATGAACAACATAATTTAAAATCTAGAAAACTAATGAACAACAGATGAAATAAATCAATTTATGCTACTGATATCAACTTAAAGCTACAGATAAGATACTAGAACGTAATGAAAATCAAAGGACTATTCTACGTTGGAATACAACTACTCTGAGTTAGTGAAAAGATAACAAAAGCTGCATTTACAAACAGAGTTAGAAAATGATTATAAACATAATGAAAAGCACAGTGAATGTACAACTAAACTACTAAATACGAAACAGAAATAAAATGTACCCTTGACCACGTAGGGGCAGTCTGCAAGGTCTCGGATTATCAACACAGAATCAACACTTCACAAGCGCTTCAGGTATCCATTGAAAACATAGTTTTTGTATTAAAATAGAGAAATGAGTTCTTCACACTACAAAGCGGAAATTGCACCATTACATAAGAAAAAACTTGAACTTGTTCTGCGTTCTACACGCTGGTATTTATAGGAAAAATATACAACTGTTTTGAAGAGAGAAATAAGCTATAGTAAAACACATAGACAGGTAGTGTATGTGGAATTATTGTCTTTGGTTGCCTTGAAACATAAATCTTCTAATAGTGGTTGTTGGATTTTCTTTGTGCAGGTGGCAGATGAAGTCCTTGGCTTCAGGATACTGCCTCAGATCCATCACTGAGAATCGTGTGAAAAACAAAGTCCTACTTGCCATAGGTCTCCTACAGTTGACTTCCCTTTGACCGGAGTCCTCCTCATTGATCTAGGCCAAATGGATAGAATAAAATCCATGCTTTGACATTTTCCAAGGTACCCATGTGGTCCTTTTCCTCTCTTGACACCTGTAACCTACAAAACTGTGGATATGGCTGCGGAATAGCCGATTAGCTATAGAATGTGGCTACATTCTGTAGCTGAAAGACAAAATCCTATTCAAATAACAAACATAAAAATATAACTTGTAAATCACTGAAATATACTCCTTGAGGCAATGTGCAATGGCTTTTGATTATTAAGGATGAATTTTTCATGGAAAAGAAAAGGAAGAAGGATGAGAAAGTTGCTTAAGAGAGAGGCGGTTTTGGAACTCAACACTCACCATCCCCTGTTGGTGCACTTTGTATAGGGTAAAAGGTTCAACCTTCCCCTGTGACACCCCATGGAGACTATGGTGGTGGTCTCCAGTATTGTAGCAATAATGCTACAACTCCTGGAACTCCCTTCTTTAATTTTATCAACCCGGTAGTTCGTAACAAACTTGGAAGCGATGGTGCTGTATGCACAAGTACTAGCTCTTGCCGCAGCTGTCACTTGGTCAGCTGGCACAAGTCCACTAGGAGCTTAAGCCAACTTCTATGAGCTCTTAGAAGAAGATTTTTAATTGATGGATGAAAGCTAACTCGAAGGAAGCTAATATAATTGCAAAAAGAAACTGAAAGCCAAAAAGAAACGCAAACCCTAGCAAACCCTAATTCTACCAACTAGTCCTACTGACGCAAAGGAGAGCATGCAAACTACTAAAAGAGATGCCATTACTTCTATGAAGGTAAAATACATGTGTCTAGACTACCTCTATATGAAGAAAACATCTTTTTGTATTTTTGTTTAAGTTGTTGGAATTATCATGCATGTGCTTCTAACTATTTTTGACTGTGCAGAGGTGGATCAAGGAGTAGAAATGCTTGGGAAAGGTTGGGAAGGTTCAGAGAGGATCTAAGGGGTCCCTAACACCCTTCCAGAGAGTCTCACAAAGTTTGGCTGCCAAGAAACCTCATTCGTGAGCTTCTACAGGAAGTTTGCAGGGGTTCTACAGGATGTTATGGGATTTCTACAGGATGTTCTGTAATTTTTCTACAGGATGTTTAGTAATGGAATTTTGGAGCATGGGTGAGTGAGGTAAGGTGCATGAATGGATAGGGAGGCAGGGTAGGGGCCTAAAATGACCCAAGGACTGATGGATAGAGTTGAGGAGAAGGTGTAGATGGCTGGACTTGTTCCAAGAAGACTGAAGTAATGTTGCACAAAAGGTAGGGTTATGAGGGCAGTATGGCAACGTGAGGCAAGAAACCAAGTTAGGAGATGGAGAAGATGGGTTTGAGGGAGTCTGGGTAGACAGAGAAGTGGTACAGGTGCTCTGCAAGTGGTTTTTCAAACTGAACAAACAAAGACATGCAAGAAAACAAAGATCTAGTTATAAAACCTATGACCTAGTTACTTCACTCTAATTTGACCTAACAGCAAAAGGAAATGAACAGAAGTTTATTTGCAGTCAAACCATGTGAAACAACTATGAAACTAAGTGATCATAAACATAAGCATGCATCCAAACTGATATCAAGTTCTACGAATGAGATTCAAATACTAATGATTGCATGGTGAAGCAAAGAAAGTGTTTTGTTTGGGACAGCATGGTTACTTCAACTCCAGCCCCTGATCCAATAAGGAAGAGGTGAAACCAAAAGCGTTTGTTGACCCTTTTTTGGAGCTTTTTCCTGTTATTATCCTACCAATATATTCTAAACATAAACAGCTACTTTAACCATCAAAAGAAATCTAAATAACGAAGCAAGATCTAAATCTAGATAGCAGATTTTATTTTAAGAACGCAGCAAAATGCATAAAGATAAACAAAGGAGGTACTGGGCGCTTGAGATGGGCCCAACCCCAAGAGCTACAGCCTCATAAGAGAGATTTAGAGCTGGTGCAAAGCTGGATTCATCTTTATTTATCAAGAAATGAAGAGTTACATCAAAACTGTCCACAAGAAGGACTTGAAAATGAGGTGAAAGCAAAGCTAATCTATTGCATAAAAATCGAACTACAAACTAGCTAACTATTGGCTACAAAATGACTAACCACTAGCTACTATCTACTGGCTAACTAGCTAACATCCACTGGCTAACCAAAATGAGGCCCTAAACCTTCTTATTTATACAAATTGAGGACCCAACAGTCCTCCTAAACTTTAGGGACTCAGCTACCCAAGACTTGTAGTTAACAGCAGTCCTACTTGACTTGCTTGGCTGCCCTTGTGTTGATTGATTTGGTGGCCTTTGAACTACGAGCTGATGGTGGAGAATTTGAGGTAAGGGCCCATAAATGAAGGGGACACCTTCCTACAAATCCTCTCCCTTGTCTTCCCACGAATTTGGCTGCCAAGTGCTCATTAAGACCTTCAATTTTGTCTCCAAATTGACCAAAAAGGCTACACAAAGCACCCATTAGACTTGTTGGCATAATGACTAACCAAATTCACTCTATTAACATAAATATAATCAAAAACATGCAATAAACTAATGAGAATGGTGGATTAAGTCAGATTAGGAGGTTGAATGAGCCCAAATAATTGTCCATTTTTGGGGCTCATCATCACCCCCCTACTGAAAGTGTTGCTCATCCTCTGAGCAACCAATCTCTCTCCTCATCTTTGATGGCCCTGGTGGCCTCCTTGGCTAAAATCTCGGCCAATTTCTCCTTCTGCTGCCCTTTCTCCAAACTTCCTGTAGAAACAGTTCTCTGTCTTCCTGTAGAAACAGTCTGCTAACTTCCTGCTTGGCTGTGGGCGATTTTCCTTTCAGCTTGGTTGTGGCAGCCTTCATCTTCTCCCCCTTTCTGCTCTTCTTCCTCACTATTAGAAGGACTGATATCTTTGGCCAAAACTCTTCATTCATTTTTGTGGCACATTCACTTAATGACTGTAGAAGAAAATAGTAAATGCTTAACTTATTTTATGGAGGTGAATCAATTCCATGTCTAAGTTCACACAGCAACCTAAAATGATAACCATGGATAATGATGAATTATGAATTCCCTTGGCATGGTGAGAGTGCTTCCTTTCCTTATGCTTTGGTTAGAAAAGGAAATGTTGTTGATGGTTTCCCCTTGGACTCAAGGAAGAATTCATGGGCTGTGTGATATTAATGAACAACAATTCCTTGGCTTCAGGAATTTTGCTGCCCAAATACTCGGCTGTCCATGTATAAAAGGAAGACTTAGGTTTCCACAGACAAGGCACAGAGCTCAATTCTCATCCCTAGTGATCATACAACCATATAAATTCGAATTCTTCATGCATAGGTTAGCCCTCATAGTGCTTTAGCTTTTCTACAGGAGGAAAATTTTTTTAACGGGAACTATGGAGGAGAATTTTGACACAAAATCGAATTAGAAATTCCATGCTACACAGAAGAAGCTGCTATTTTTGACTCACAGGCAGGATCATCTCTAACTCTCCTACTCCCGACAGTTCAGTTCACCATTTATTCCGACACATATCATGACAACATGTTCTTGTGTCCTTTCATCACTGATTTTATCTGATACAAATTCAGGCATTCCCTGAGTGTCAACATCCATAGAAGTGTTTGCAACACATTGTTCTGTCTTTTCAACTTTAATTTTAGCTAATATAAATTCTGGCATTCCCTGAAAATCCCTCGGAGGAACCTCTGCCTGTAGAACCTCTGTAGTCTCGGTGCTTTTATCCAATAGTGATTCTGAGATCCCTTGTGCTTCTATTGATTCCTTTGACTTCTGAGAAGGCTGTGAAGAATCATCAAAACTACTAATCTCAATACGTTCATCCACCAATGGTCCTGGACATCCTTGCAAGTTAGCCATCACGACATCCTTCCCAGCAGCATAGTTTCCTGTGTCTTCATTGCAGTTCTCATCCAATGAGGATGTTGATGGTCCTTGCATTTCTGGCAAAAAAAAACTCCTGCTGAGTAGCCTCTGTTACACATCTCCCTGCATGGTCTTGATTTATTTCTCCCAATATTGGAATTGAAACAGGTTGTTTTGACTGTCCAGAATCAACATGTGTTTCTTGAAAAGATGTAATAACAGTTGTGTTTTGTCCAGCATCATTGTCTGACAACACCATGTCCCTTGGATTTTCATTCATCCCACCTTGTCTTGTATCCTCCATCTCTGTCAGACTGCTCCGGAAGGCTATGTTGTACTTCCTGTAAAACGTCTTCCTGTAGAATGCTAGCCGGATTCTATAGGATGTCTCTGCGCCTCTGCACGTTCTTGGTATGCGGGAGAATTTTGAACAGGCCAAAAAAATCAGCGAAGGATGATAGGTTAAGCCGATTGTGGAAGCAGAGGATGTATACTTCAGTTGAACATGTTGCAAGTGCAAGTTGAATAACAGTCTATGAATTTCAGCTGAGCGCTCATTAATTTCTGCGTGATTCTTGGTGGAGTGAGGTGGCAAAGACGTGTGCTGGCCCATGCAAACTGTTGTGCTATCATGAACGGCAGTGGTTAACTATTTGTTCTCTGCCTGTAATCACTTACCATTAGTTGCACTGGAGTTTAGAATATCCACACTATCTGTGTTTTTTTTTAAACTTCACGTGCATGACTGATCCATGCATGCTGCGTGATTTTCTCGTGAGTGCTAGAGAACTGGATGTCAAGTTAACCTTCCTATATTCGTGGCTTAATTTCACCATTTCATTCGTTCATGCATTTCTTGAATTAGATTCATGCAATAGAGGAATAGGTTTTAGTCACGTACCTGAAGTCAAATGGTTGTTGTGAAGCTTTTTGCTGCTGCATACTTGGATCCTTTGGTTGCATGAGGGCTTGGCTGATGATTTTTGATTGTTTTTCCTTGTGCAGGTGTCCTCTGGCTAGATCTAAGCTCCAGGCAATTGTTTCCACGTTCAAATCTGCACGTTCAAGCTGCTGCTGCTACATTGTCACAGAACCATAACTTATTTTTGCCATTGCTCCCAAACGGTAAACCGGATTGATCTGAAACTTGCTGAGCATGTTCCTATCATCATTATGATCTCCCATAGCAAAATTGTGATCAATGGATGCATGGATTTCGAGAAAAATGGAAAATGGCTGAAGATTTCAGAGATCAATTTCTTGGAAACTGTGCATCGGAATCGGCTGAAACTGCTTGGGTAGGTTACTATCACTCACATGCATATCCCCATGAAACAGGTTTTGAAACGGATGCACGAATATGGAGAAAATGCAAAAATGGCTGATGGTGATGGAGGCTGATTTCTTGGAAACCGTGCACCGGAACGACATGAAACTGCTCAGGCAAGTTTTCATCACCCTTGTACAATTCCCCATAAAACGGTTTGTCAAATGGATGCATGGTTTTCAAGTTATGGCAAAAACAAATTCTGTTCTATGTGTTTTTGCTTCAAGGCACTTTGCATTTTTGTTGCATGGTATGAAAAAATGAATTTTGGCTGTGATGCAGGTATGGAGATGATGGAGGAGGAGTTGGAAGATTGCATGAGGACTTCTGAACCCTTGAGGAAGCTACCATGTTCGCCAAAGCACTTTTTGAAATCCATGTCTAGTTTCCCACAATTTCTACAGGAAGTTCCTGTAGAAGCACAATGAGAAGCACAATGAGGTGGAAAAAATGATGGAGAAAGGCAAGGGATGGACACACAAGTGCTTGTAGGCATAATCAACAGATTCCCACCATCAGATTCCATTTTAAACTTGAATTTGGTTCGTCCAAAGGTTCTACAAGATGTTTCCTATAAAATACAGAGCTTCCTGTAGAAGGCACAAGAAAAATTCCTTTGACCTTGATTTGAGTGCTCCTCCTATCATGAAACGTCCTTCTTACAACCTGCAATTAGCCAATGGAAATTAGTTTCATTTTTCTTTTTCTTTTTCTCTTTTTTTTTGAAAAACAACTAGGGCGCCTCATGGAGGTTTTCACCCTAATTCCCTGCCCTGGGCGCCTCCAAGGAAGGTTTTCACCCAGGGATCTTATTCCCTTTTTATTTTCTCTTCTTTCCAACCCATTGACTGCCTCATGGAGGTTTTCAATCAATGAGCCAATCTAAGGCGCCTCCGAGGAGGTTTTCACCTTAGATTTTTATTTTCCTCTTATTTTCATTTTTTTTTCTTCTTTTTTCCTACCCTACCCTACTTGAAAAACAAAATCATTTTCAAGTATAAGAATACTTCCAATGAAGCCATTTGCACATCGAGATTAGAGACAAAATGATGCGAAGGCTCGAAATGCATGCTTGGACAACTATCCAGATTTTAGAGACCAAATGATCTGACTTTGAAGGGATCAAACATAGCTGAGGAAGAGAGTACCGCTGCAACTTAGTCACCTTCTGAAACCATATCTCAATATAGATTTGATATCCTTGGTTCTTTTGCTGATCTGGATCGTTATTCAGGTCACCTTCTATCATGACTTTCTCATCTTCCTCCTTTTGCTGATCTGGATCATTCTTCATGTCACTTTCTATCATGACTTTCTCATCTTCCTCCTTTTGCTGATCTTTCTCTTGAATACATGGAAGATTTGATGGTAACCATGAGGAAACTCTCTCGATCTTTGATTCTGATCTATTCTCTTCATCAAGTGCAGCCCATGGTTCTTTGATCTCCTCTTTTGAATCTTGTTTTTTCGGATGTGGTCCTTCAATGCTTTCAAGATAATCTCTTTTTTGCAAGGCTCTTCCTGAGCTATGGTGAACATCTTGGAGCTCAAGAGGAGTTGTTTGGACATGTTGTGCCTCAGCTTTGCAATTGGGTTGAGCTACTCCATTGTATGGCTTTGGAAATGGTACATGTAGTTGAGTGGAGGTGTGAAATTGAGATGGAGATGGATGGCATTGTGGTTGGGTAGGCATTTGGGGTTGCCTTGGTGGAGGAGGAGGCGATGGTTGTGGATGAGCAGGTGGTGGAGGAAAATGAGCGGGATGAGAGTTGTATTGGGGCGTCCACCCTGATAAGGTGCATTCCACTGAGGCTGTGGCTGAGCATAAGAGTGAAATGAATGAGCAACTGGTTGGGCATAATATGGATCTGGGAAGGAACAAGGAGGAGGTGTGAACCAAGAAGGCATGAAAGTTGCTTGATAGGGGTCATAATAGGTCTCGGATGTCCCTTGAAGTTCCTGCTGGTAAGATCTAGGTCCATGCGGCCTCCTTTGGTTCATATAATGGAGTGGTTCAGTGGCTCCTTTGGCTCTCTGATATGCAACTTTAAGTCCAGGCAAGGAAGGGCACTGATTTGTAGGATGGTATTCTTCACAGATGAAACACACTTCTAGGGAGTGCATTGGACATTCGTTCCTAGGATGCTTTCTAGTGCACCTAGGAAAAAAGATGACCAAAGTGCTCTTGGCTCCCTCTTGCTTCCTTTAGATCTATAAGGTATCCAGTTGCATGGCAAGAAACTGCCTCATATCACTCTTGAATCTTCCATTTGAGTTGCAAACTCATTCTTGGACAAGGTATTGCTCCCAACATTTCTACTTGTAGCCATTTTCTCCAGAGGAATGTTTTCTTCTTCTTCTCCCCTAGAGGTTCTTTAAATATGCCTTGATGTCCAGCCAAGGGTTCTTCTTAGTCACAGCCATCGAAGAAGAGAGAAGGTTGGCCATGTGAAGCAATGGGGGGTGTTGCGAAATCATTTTTCTAACTTATCTCTAATCCTACAAGGCATGAAAGGAAATATTTTTGATTGATTTTTGTATTTTTCTTCTTGTACCTACAAAACTAAAATAGATTGAACTGCAACTAACTATCTTGCTAAAATGAAAATGCGGAATTGAAATGGAATCAGGAAATGACTAATCTATTTTGCTCAAATGAAATTGCAGAAATGAAATGCTAGGCTACGCTTGTAGAATTGAAATGCTAATCTACGCTTGCAGAAATGAAATTGCAGAATTGAAATGCTAATCTATGAAAGCGAGAAATGCTAATCTATGAAAGCGGGAAATGCTAATCTACTTTTGCATAAACGAAATTGCATAATGGAAATGAAATAAACTACTTAGCAGAAGATTGTAGTGGAAAATAGAAGAAAAGCAGCAATCACCAATACTCTGACGCTTCCCCGGCAACGGCGCCAAAAATATGGTGGGCTCCAGTATTGTAGCAATAATGCTACAACTCCTGGAACTCCCTTCTTTAATTTTATCAACCTGATAGTTCGTAACAAACTTGGAAGTGACGGTGCTGTATGCACAAGTACTAGCTCTTGCCGCAGCTGTCACTTGGTCAGCTGGCACAAGTCCACTAGGAGCTTAAGCCAACTTCTATGAGCTCTTAGAAGAAGCTTTTTAATTGATGGATGAAAGCTAACTCGAAGGAAGCTAATATAATTGCAAAAAGAAACTGAAAGCCAAAAAGAAACGCAAACCCTAGCAAACCCTAATTCTACCAGCTAGTCCTACTGACGCAAAGGAGAGCATGCAAACTACTAAAAGAGATGCCATTACTTCTATGAAGGTAAAATACATGTGTCTAGACTACCTCTATCTGAAGAAAACATGTTTTTGTATTTTTGTTTAAGTTGTTGGAATTATCATGCATGTGCTTCTAACTATTTTTGACTGTGCAGAGGTGGATCAAGGAGGAGAAATGCTTGGGAAAGGTTGGGAAGGTTCAGAGAGGGTCTAAGGGTTCCCTAACACCCTTCCAGAGAGTCTCACAAAGTTTGGCTACCAAGAAACCTCATTCGTGAGCTTCTACAGGAACTCTGCAGGGGTTCTACAGGATGTTCTGGGATTTCTACAGGATGTTCTGTAATTTTTCTACAGGATGTTTAGTAATGGAATTTTGGAGCATGGGTGAGTGAGGTAAGGTGCATGAATGGATAGGGAGGCAGGGTAGGTGTTATAGACATTTTTGTGCCTTACAGAATTGAGCATGAAATGTCCATAATCTAAGGGATCCAAAGTCCCTAAACATCTTGTTCCTACCCCTAGAGGAACAAGGCTAACAAACCACAACAATTCACAGAAGTTCTCCACCAGAAACTGCTCAAAAACAAGTCAATTCAGGATCAATTCAGTGGCTCCACTAGCTTTCTGTGCTGAATGTCAAAGCCAACACTGGCTACCTACGCTGAATGTCAAAGCCAACACTGGCTACCTGCGTTGAGCGAGAATTCATTCCAAGAGGTGTCAAGACCTAGGAAGCTTCCAGAATCTTCCTCAATGACACTTGCCTCAGTGAATTCGACTAGTGATGAGTAAGAGGTTCCTAATCTCCAAGTGGAAGCAAGAACTTCCAAGTGGAATCAAGAACTGACAGAGGAATAGGACACTAGTCAGATCTCAAGCTGACTCATCCTCTCTCCAAACATCTATATATGGATCTCTCCTCCATGAGATCTAGAGGCTGGAATTTTTTTATTGCAAAGAATTGTTGTTGGTTTGAGATTGGAATCATTGGGTGCTTAATGCTTTGAAGGGGGTGAAGATAGGAATTCCATTTGCTGGGAAGGAGATGCTGGATTGGAGCCCTCTGGGTTGTATCTCTTCCTGAACCTTGTTATTCATCAATAAATCTATCTTGGTTTCTCCTATATACTGATGTATCTTTGATGTATGATTGCATTAGTATGTTTAGTTTATTTCTAATCCTGAACTAGTTATGAATATGAGTCAATGTCTTGTGTAGTGTTCTCTTCTTGTGATCTTGCAGAAACCTCTTGAAGCTGGGCAAGCGAGAAGGCAAGTAGCTGGGAACCCTCAAAGAGAAGAGAGACCGGATCGAGGGACAAACGGAAGACACCGGTTAGTCCATCTATCTCTCTTCATTCTTAATTCATAAAGGAAGAATACTAGAATAGTTGTCTCTGTTTGTTGCTAAGGCACTGTCACACCTTAGGTGGATAGGATCGTCCTGCATAGGCATTTTTCCCCACAACAAATTGGCGACTCCGCTGGGGAGATCTGTTTAGTCATTTTATTTGTGTTTCTATCATTGTTTGTTTCATAGACTCGACAGCAACAATCGAACTGCATCTGCTATTCCTAGATGCAAAGTAGACAGTTGCTGCTTTGATCCAATCACTGGACTTGTCTATGATCTGAACAATGGACTCACAAATGATTTGATGATCCTTTGTGATAGATCTTAGTACTCCCTCAAAGCATCCCTTTGATTGCACCTTGCTTGTTGCTTTTATTTGGCCTAAAACAGTAGATTAAATAGCAATATGTGACCCAGAACCCAGTGAGAAACGAGAGTTTCTCCTTCAGCGCAGACCCTGTGAAGGGATTCTGCATTTCAACGTAGGTCCCGTGAAGGCTACCTGCACTAAATGTCAAAACCCCTGTGTTGAGGTTGCACTGATCCAATTTGGCCTTGTGCAGCTGGGGTTCTCTGCTCTGTTTTGCCTTGTTTTGATCTCTGATTTTTGCAGCCTATAACCAGCATAGGTACCAATCTGATAACTCCTTTTCTCTACTTAAATTCTGCCTCCTTTTGTACAAAAAGACTGTGAGTGTTTTTATGTGTTTGTGGCGTCATTTACAGTTTTCCTTTGCAAGAGTGAAATAGTCATCCTGTAGCCCTTGATTCAGATCTGTTGATTGTGATCTTAGGAGAGAGTTCATTGGCTGTTTGAAGTTGATTATACATTTGCTTTTGCTTATTGGTTTGAGTTTGTCTCTTTTAAGTGTCGAAACAAGCGTTCATTTCGAAAATCGTTAAGTGTTGTAATCTCTTCTACCCTCTCTGATTTCGGAAAAGTAAACTTTTTTGTATTTTTCATTTAAAAGCAAATTCAAAGTTGTACAAAAAGCTTTCTTTGTAGGCATCAATACTAAGAAAGCGGAAAACAAACACCTGCATTGTGCATTTGCATCTTTGATTTAGGAAAAGTGCATTAGAGTGTGCTGATTGCTCTTTGAGAAAAGATGGTGTCTTTCTTTTCCCTTAGTAGCTAGGATTTTCAAAGTTGAAAAGATATAAAGCTTGCTTATCATCTTTAGACTGCATTTAGGAATTGTATCATACATCTCGTGGTGAACCTCAAAAGGCAAACTTCTAAAAAGATCAACCTAAAATAAATTGAATGAACTTAACAACGCTTTGCAACATAACGCACAACATAGAGGTCTAGGCTAGAGACGTGTTCCGGCGTCGTAAAGCCTGGTGACTATCGATCTCATTGATGGTGGGTGATTCCTCCTGAGGGACGATAGTGCCAGTACGGATTGTGCTCCCATGTACCATCGCGTATATATTGGGAGACCCCTATAGGTATAAAACCTTTATCCTTAGGAAGTCGTGTCGGCTGCCCTACTGATCGCAATGCACTGAACACAACATTCAGGAAGATCGACCGCCCGTACCCTAAAAAGTATTCTGCGATTTTGCGAAAAGTTTGGCACACCCTCTGCCTAGAACTCCAGAGCAGTTCCTTTTGGCCTTTTTCAGACTCTATAACAGAAAAAAGTCCATCCGAGCATTTGTCACTTCGGGCTCGTTAAAACATCGAAGGAGACTAGAGTCATCTTTAGCTTTTTCTCGACTCTTTAAAAGTGAAAAAGCAAGTTGTGTCTAAAGCGTCGTTAAAATTTATTTTAAACGGAACAATCACCCTTTATTCCTGCATTGATCTTTAGGTTGAGAAAATGGAGCACACCAACCAAGGAATTCCCCTTGGTGGAAATCCTAGTCCCTTCTCCTCTTGGGGAGATGTTGGTGCGCCCCATATGGCCACATTGTCACTTCCAGGACTGACAATTGGCCTGCCTGTCTGGCTCTTTTCAACCAATGTCGTTCAGAACACCACCATTCCTGAACAGTCGAGTCAACAATTAGACTAGACCATAGTTGCCCACTAGCCTTCTACTTCATCTAATTCTTCCTCTCCTCCTTCCTCTTCGCTTGACGGAACTGGTAAAATAAAAAACCAAGTTCCTAAGGAGAAGAAGGAAAAGAAGAAGAAAGAGAAGAAGAAGAAGGAGCCAAAAGCGACTGGAGGCAAACAAGTGTCGTCTGACAAAAATCCACACACAGCACTGACTAGGCCTAAATCGCCATGTGTCATATGCAAAGGAGACCACTTCCACAGAGATTGTCCCTGCATCCCTCGGATACTAAGGGACTGGTCTCCCCGTTTGCACAATTCGGTGGCGTCAACCTCTGATAACCATGCTGACTGCTCACCGTCAACTAGTGAAAGTGAAGCCACAGGACGGAGAGGGAAAGCTAGATTTCCCTGCAAACTGTGTGAAGGCAACCATGCCATCCACCGTTGTCCCTTCTTAGACGAGGCTAAAAGAGTTTTGGAAGATCGCCCGGTTTTACCAGTGCAACTTTCTCCTGGATATCAAAAACTCCTGCCAAGTCCTTCACCAGTTGAGAACCCGGCTGGCCCACTTAGGTGGTCAGTCGAAGCACCTATCATTGAGGATGAACCGTCTGAATCCATACCTGATGAAAGTCAAAAGGTTGAGGCGGCAGTTGACCCGGTTTTGCCTTCAGAGGCTCTATCTTCGAATGATACCATCACAGAAGAGAATAAAGACGACATCGTCCAAATTCTCTTCATCAACACAGACTCCGACGAACAAGGGGGCAATTTTCCCATTCCTTTATCACAGGAAGGAACTTCGTCAGAGTCATACCCGGCCGTCTATTCGGTCCCACCACCAAGCAACCTAGTTGTCTCGTTCGACTGGAACCAACTAGGCAGACCCCGGTTGCCAGCAAGCATACCATTCATAATTATCATTCAAATATACAGAATGGTAATGGCTGGCACTATCATTTATGAGGGGGCATCTGTGAGTATCCTTTCCTCTATTGCTTGGAAATCGCTTGGTTCGCCAGCGCTTTTGCCTGAAATGAGAAATCTATCAGGCTTTGATAAAGGAACAAGTCGACCTTTAGGGATCCTCCCCAATGTGCCCATAACATTGAAAGGGAAGACCATTCAAATGAACGTGATGGTCGTTCAAGGACCCTTGGATTATAACCTACTCCTTGGACAAGACTATATATATTGCATGGGATCCATCATCTCCTCACTCTTTAGAGTAATGTGTTTTCCGCATGAAGGAAGAGTGGTCAAGCTCGTGGACCAACTTTCATTTCCCGGATCACACATCGCAAATAGTCATATACCATCCCTAAATGGTCTCTTCACGTAAGAAGTGTCTCAACCCACGGTCCGCCCTCCTGATGAGCACGAGTAATCCGGGAGGATATGACTGGACCCCAGGGGGCATGCATCCTGGTCTGCTTCGGCAGGAAAACTTTGGGTATAGGGTAGGTTTCCGCGGGAGAATATGACTAGTCCGTACCCCGTCCGTGGTTGGAAGAGGGGTTGTTCTAGAATAAGATTCTTTTGTCAAAGTTATGTGAGAGGGCGGGCGTCGTCACTCACCTTTGTTTATCTCGGTAGACACCGCCGAAGAAGTGTTTTGTTGAAAGAATAACAGAACAATCTTTGGGTAGCCTGAAAGAGGTAGGCCTCTCCCGGTAAAACAAATGTTTTATTGGACATAAGAAGGGGTAACCTTGAAATCGTACTTTATACCTGGGGCCATGCAAACCTTTTGGAGTGCAACCAAGGGGTGACTATTTATTTTTTAAATTTGTAGGTCCTCCCTTTAAACCTATAGGTCTAACCCTTTAAACTCGTAGGATTAGTCGTTTCCGAACTTGCATAACAAAAGGATGCGGGGCATAGCTTTGGTAAGGGGCAAGCTCCATAAAAAATGGAATCTTACATGAGACACTCTTATCATATGACTGGGTTATCGAGCAGTTTTAGGACACAGTTCATGCTCGTTAAAAAATAAACGCAATATCCGAGCAGTTTTAGCACATAGTTCATGCTCGTTAAAAAATAAACATAAGATCGAGCAAATGTTTCCACCCGCGTTTAAGCTCGTTAAAAAATGAACTATCCCGGTAAATAACCACTGTGAATGTAATATCATCAGCCATTAAAGCCTTGGTTGTGTTTGCACCGTCACCTCCACTTTTCCATTGGCCGATCGTTCACCTCCATATGTTTGTTTACCCATTTTGAGGAACAGCTGCGAAGAGTGATTTCACTAGCCATCCTTGTGACACTGCTCTGATTGGAAAATTCCAACCTGTACCTGGAATCAGCTGCTAACCTGTTTCATCACTCGTTCCTCAAAAGACGAGTCTTCTTTAAGCTCTTTTCATCTGACTCATAAAATATGAAAAGATTGCCGAGTCCTTGGCCTTCCAGCTCGTTAAAGGGACAGGAAGTGCTATCCTTCCTCTAGATTTTAATCTTTTTGGACCTGAGGGATTATTGCACAAAAATATCGAGTGCTTGTTTTATTTGGCTCGTTAAAACTATCGAAAACTCATCCCTTCTGTATTGTTTTATACTTTTTCAGACCTAAGGGATTAGATGACGAAAAAGGACTTTTGGAGTTAACTTTATGTACCTTTTCAGACTCTCTAAAAATGAAAAAGACCGAGTTATCTTTGTCGTTAGACTCGTTAAAATCATTAAATAGCGACAAACTTGTCTTTAGACGAGAACGAGTTTCACTATCGCTAGGCTCGTTAAAACATAGCGATGGGCTTGCCCGAAGGGCAGGTTATAGAACAAGCATATGTTATCCTCCTCAAGCTTGACAAAAATAAAGAGGTACTAGTCAGCAATGACTGGGGAAAAATTGGGAGAAACTCAAGAAAACTTTGATGGTAGCAAGTCGCTCTTGAACATGACACTTTTCCTCCGTACCACAATCGGGTTGGGTTGTTTCATTCACCGGTCACATCACCATGGTCTCACCATACCATCCATATTTGGGGTAATGCTACCGATCCATCGCATCAGTGTCACCATATGTTCAAGAGAAGTCGTTCAAAAAAGTCAACCGTGTCCCATCCACTGCCGTACATTATCCTTCATCCTTTCATGACCGCCACCCTGAATCATATGTCACAGATCATTTTCACCTCCATCAAAATCATTAGCTCCGTTCCATGTCACTGATGTGGGATTAATTAAGGCCCTCCTTTGACGGATCGCTTCTTGTCGACAGCAGCTCATTATCCAAGAAGTTGATCTAGGAACAACCCCTTCAGTACTTTGAAGCTTGCATGCCTCAATGGCAAGTTTCTCACTTCCGGCGACAGGTATACATCAATGACCTTCGACCGAAAGATTTTGCGTGGTGTTCGACGCCAAGTCCTTTATTCACACCACGTGAATTGTACTGCAGTACCTTGAGGGTCATTATCATTATCGGTGATTCCTCTCGCGCTTGTTAACAGTTTACCTCATTGACCGGTAATCAAGCGATGTCTTTCCATGTTCGACTTCAGAACATTTCTCACATGGATCGACTTGTACTTAGAGTGAAGATCGAACGAGTTTGAAGACCCCGGATCTAGTTTCATCCATCCGAGCTGCAATATATATTTAGGAAAGATAAAGACATTGACATGTACATCATTGCAGCAGATAATCATCCTACCCCAAAGGATGATAATTTCATCAAAATTATCAGTCTACCACCAAACGATTGTCTGTTCTATGTACAGAAAAATGAATTTATAAAGCTGAGCATGGGAATGCCCGCCTCAGCTAGATCATGAAAGCAGTATGAAAAATAATGTATTGTATTGTATCTTATTACAGGTCTCCTCCCAACATTAGATGAACTTCGGATCCCCTTGATAAAGCATTTCACCCGATAAACGGCCTCATACTTTAGGGGGCAACTGTTATAGACATTTTTGTGCCTTACAACATTGAGCATGAAATGTCCATAATCTAAGGGATCCAAAGTCCCTAAACATGTTGTTCCTACCCCTAGAGGAACAAGGCTAACAAACCACAGCAATTCACAGAAGTTCTCCACCAGAAACTGCTCAAAAACAAGTCAATTCAGGATCAATTCAGTGGCTCCACTAGCTTTCTGCGCTGAAGGTCAAATCCAACACTGGCTACCTGCGCTGAATGTCAAAGCCAACACTGGCTACCTGCGTTGAGTGAGAATTTCCAAATGGCAAGTTCATTCCAAGAGGTGTCAAGACCCAGGAAGCTTCCATAATCTTCCTCAATGACACTTGCCTCAGTGAATTCGACTAGTGATGAGTAAGAGGTTCCTAATCTCCAAGTGGAAGCAAGAACCTCCAAGTGGAATCAAGAATTGACAGAGGGAGAGGACACTAGTCAGATCTCAAGCTGACTCATCCTCTCTCCAAACATCTATATATGGATCTCTCCTCCATGAGATCTAGAGGCTGGAATTTTGTTATTGCAAAGAATTGTTGTTGGTTTGAGATTGGAATCATTGGGTGCTTAATGCTTTGAAGGGGGTGAAGATAGGAATTCCATTTGCTGGGAAGGAGATGCTGGATTGGAGCCCTCTGGGTTGTATCTCTTCCTGAACCTTGTTATTCATCAATAAAGCTATCTTGGTTTCTCCTATATACTGATGTATCTTTGATGTATGATTGCATTAGTATGTTTAGTTTATTTTTAATCCTGAACTAGTTATGAATATGAGTCAATGTCTTTTGTAGTGTTCTCTTCTTGTGATCTTGCAGAAACCTCTTGAAGCTGGGCGAGCGAGAAGGAAAGTAGCCGGAAACCCTCAAAGAGAAGAGAGACTGGATCGAGGGAAAAACGGAAGACACCGGTTAGTCCATCTATCTCTCTTGATTCTTAATTCATAAAGGAAGAATAGTAGAATAGCTGTCTCTGTTTGTTGCTAAGGCACTGTCACACCTTAGGTGGATAGGATCGTCCTGCATAGGCATTTTTCCCCACAACAGTAGGGGCCTGAAATGACCCAAGGACTGATGGATAGAGTTGAGGAGAAGGTGTAGATGGCTGGACTTGTTCCAAGAAGACTGAAGTAATGTTGCACAAAAGGTAGGGTTATGAGGGCAGTATGGCAACGTGAGGCAAGAAACCAAGTTAGGAGATGGAGAAGATGGGTTTGAGGGAGTCTGGGTAGACAGAGAAGTGGTACAGGTGCTCTGCAAGTGGTTTTTCAAACTGAACAAACAAAGACATGCAAGAAAACAAAGATCTAGTTATAAAACCTATGACCTAGTTACTTCACTCTAATCTGACCTAACAGCAAAAGGAAATGAACAGAAGTTTATTTGCAGTGAAACCATGTGAAACAACTATGAAACTAAGTGATCATAAACCTAAGCATGCATCCAAATTGATATCAAGTTCTACGAACGAGATTCAAACACTAATGATTGCATGGTGAAGCAAAGAAAGTGTTTTGCTTGGGACAGCATGGTTACTTCAACTCTAGCCCCTGATCCAATAAGGAAGAGGTGAAACCAAAACCGTTTGCTGACCCTTTTTTGGAGATTTTTCCTGTTATTATCCTACCAATATATTCTAAACATAAACAGCTACTTTAACCATCAAAAGAAATCTAAATAACGAAGCAAGATCTAAATCTAGATAGCATATTTTATTTTAAGAATGCAGCAAAACGCATAAAGATAAACAAAGGAGGTATTGGGTGCTTGAGATGGGCCCAACCCCAAGAGCTACAGCCTCCAAAGAGAGATTTAGAGCTGGTGCAAAGCTGGATTCATCTCTATTGATCAAGAAATGAAGAGTTACATCAAAACTGTCCACAAGAAGGACTTGAAAATGAGCTGAAAGCAAAGCTAATCTATTGCATAAAAATCGAACTACAAACTAGGTAACTATTGGCTACAAAATGACTAACCACTATCTACTATCTACTGGCTAACTAGCTAACATCCACTGGCTAACCAAAATGAGGCCCTAAGCCTTCTTATTTATACAAATTGAGGACCCAACAGTCCTCCTAAACTTTAGGGACTCGACTGCCCAAGACTTGTAGTTAACAGCAGTCCTACTTGACTTGCTTGGCTGCCCTTGTGTTGATTGATTTGGTGGCCTTTGAACTCCGAGCTGATGGTGGAGAATTCAAGGTAAGGGCCCACAAATGAAGGGGACACCTTCCTACAAATCCTCTCCCTTGTCTTCCCACGAATTTGGCTGCCAAGTGCTCATTAAGACCTTCAATTTTGTCTCCAAATTGACCAAAAAGGCTACACAAAGCACCCATTAGACTTGTTGGCATAATGACTAACCAAATTCACTCTATTAACATAAATATAATCAAAAAAATGCAATAAAATAATGAGAATGGTGGATTAAGTCAAATTAGGAGGTTGAATGAGCCCAAATAATTGTCCATTTTTGGGGCTCATCATATGGACATGATGATTAGTTCTTATGTGGTCCAGGATGATTCGTTCTCCATGGCGATTATGGAACAGGATGCTTAGTTCTCCTGTGGGCTAGGATGATTCATTCTCCAAGGTGATTGTGGGCCAGGATGTTTAGTTCTCCATGGCATCCACTAGACAGGATAATTTGTTCTCCTATGGATGGGATGATTAGTTCTCCTATCGAGGCATCATACCCATGCAGTCTGGGACTCATGGGAAGTGCCTCTCATCTGATCAATGAGCAGGGAAATTAGGATAGGGACCATAGTAGTACCAATGGACGCATCATTGTATCTACCATACTCCCTATGCTAGGATGATCTTCATCGGTCTGAGATCAATGATACTGGTCTGGGACCAATGAGAGTGGTACACACTCTAAGACTGACTTCGGGTCAGTGGAGGATGGTACGTTACATCCTCGATCATTTCTTTTTCTTCATAATTCGAGAAAAGCAGAGTAGAGCAAAACCAAGTAGAGCAAAGCAGAGTAGATCAGAACAGAGCAGCGCAAAGCAGAGAAGAGCAGAGCTAGTAGGGTCAAGCCATACAGGACAATGCATTTGATGGATGGACAATAGTGACAGTCTGACAAATTGTAGATGAAGTTCTCCCTAGTTGAGAGGGAGTGTTAAAATTGGAAACTATGGCCAAACTTCATGTGGGTCACATTATTTATGGATGCTGATATTTTCCTAGATTCCTCTCGTCGAGAGGTGTAGGATTGATCTAAAGATCATCCGATTCTGACAAGTATTTATGAAGATATGAATTTATTTTGATTATGGACAAATTGTCAACGTCGGCTAGCAACTTATGTAGACTAAAAAGCCCAACAATCATGTCTATTCAACCCCAACGTTTTGCATATAAATACAAGGATAATTCTCCTCATTTGCACACTTCACTTCTCATCACACATCTCTCTCTCTCCTGTGAAGAAAAAGAGTCTCTACTCTCTCCTGCATAGAAAGGCTCTCTCTCTCTCACACGTGTGAAAAGAAGGAAGCATATTTCTAGGGCTGAAGCTGCAGGAAGGTATTTTGACCAGCATTGATGAACGTTGACTAGCGTTGACTACAAGTTTGGTGTAGCTGATCCTCCTTGGAAGGCTGAAATTTTTGGCACAAGAATCAAGGTGATCCATCCTCCGGTTTGACAGATATTGACTGCCCAGGTTTAGGGCTGATCTAGGGTTTTCTGCTGTTGATATAAATAATAATATTTTTGTACTATTTCTCTCTGTTGAATTATTGAAGATAAAAGAAGATTTGATCAAAGGGTTTCCCCATATTGGGGTTTGTCCCTGGCTAGCCGCCACATCTTGTGTCTCTTGTCTTGGCTTGTTTTCTGTTGATCATTTAAATGTTCTATCTACACTTTACTTAATGTACATGTGATTGCTAATCTTTGTATAATGAAAAGAAATATAAGTAAATTTCTCTAAGCATAGAACATACCATAGTTTAACACGTTGCGCATTGGCAGAACGACACTGCGCTTCTGAGGCAGGCAATGTGGCACTCTGCGTTGAAGGCTTGGCACTGTGCATTGAGGTCAATGTTGTGCATCTGGAAAATTTTCCCAGTGCTATTTTACACTAGCACTATGCTTCTAGGGTGGCACTGTGCGTTTGTGCACCAGTGTTGCGCATTGTGCAGGAGGGCAAGAAAAGCCTCAAATTTTCATACCAACCTCAAATTGTTCCCTCTTTCCATCATTGCGAGTATGTTGGCATCCATCACTTCAGTTTTGGTTTGCAAATCAAACATCCTAAGCATCATTTTCCATGTTAAATATGAAACCCTATATTTCCCTAGTGATGCCTAAAACCCTAAACTATAATTGTTCCTCCTATCACTCACTAAAGCTCTAAACCCTATCTCTATTTCCCTATCCCCTACCCCTTTGTCCCTTTATTCCTATTCCATATTTCCCCATCCCTTTTATCCCTCTTCCCTAAGGGAAATTTCTCAAAATAAGCACTCCCTCACATTTTTAGCCCATAAATTCATTTCCCATCCCCTCACTCCTAAAACACTTTCGCTCATTCCCTCCATACAAACTCAACTTTGCAGACATGGACCAATAGGACTAAGACTATGAGGAGGAGGTAAACATAGGTAGTGACACCTCAGCAGATAGAGCTAGACAACAAAGAAAACCACACAAGGGAGGCAAGATTATCAGAGAAGAGCCATCAAACCTTAGGTAATTGCAGGCCTCTCAGTTGGCTGTCACATGTTTCAAATATCTTGGCTGCTATGAGTTCTGTGAGCAGGTAGAGAGAGTTCAATACCACCCAGAGCTCACTAGACTCTTTGTAGCTCATCTTTCGGACAACAGGGTGACTCTTGCTGGGGTGTCATTCATAGTTTCACCATCCATCATTTTAGATGCCACTAGGATTCCAAATGTAGGGGAAAAATGGTACAAGGCCCAGGACCTAGATGAACATTACTATGAGCCTTATATCAAACCCTAGTATAGAAATGAGGTGAAGAGACTTTTTCCTTTCAGATTTCACATAGACAAGTATGTCCCCATGATGAAAATCATCATGAAGTATTTCGCTTATGAGGGCAGATTTTCTAGGTTGTGCACCTATCACTTCAGGCTCCTCATGAATTTTACTAGGGTGAGGATGTTAAATCTCCCTTACTTCTTGTTCAGGAATATTGAGAAGATGCCTCATTTTTCCCAGAAGAAGCCATACCCTCAGTAGATGAGCAGTCTCTATCAATACTCCCTGATCAAGATGATTGTGCTTCATCATCTCAGTCTCCTCAACATCTCTTGGGAGACCTTTATTTCTCATGATATCTTCAGGGGTCCTCAAATTCCTCCACCAGTGTCTCAATAAGCAGGAGGACCTTCTAGTAGTGTTTAGGTCAATGAGGAAGCCAAGAAGACTAGAACTGCTGAGGTGCCCTTTTACATGACATATCAGGGGGTCACAAGGAGATTATTTGCAATAGATAGGAAAGTATTTTCTCCACAGGATGTGGAAGGGACCTTGCCTTCTTCATTAGCCCATAGGCAAATTCTAGCTCCACAGCAGTTGGAAGGGGCTTTTCCTTATTCATCGACACAACACGTACAGGTGCAACAGCTGCCAAAGGGAAGGAAAAGATGCAGGATGAGAGTCTTGATGATGAGGAAGAAAGAGACTTTGACTTGACTCAGCATGATGAGCCGAAGCAGTGTTATACTCATCATGGAGTTGAAGTAATTGACTTAGAGGCTCAGGACAAAGAAATCATCAAAGATATCATCATATAAGAAAGGGAAGCTCAAGTACAAGATTTGGAGGACAATTTGGAGAGGGCCAAATATGTCATCACATATTTGGAGCAAGAAAACAAGCAATTGAGTGACAAGCAAGTCCTCATGGAGATGGAAATTCTCAATATGAAACGAAAAAGTGGCAAAGTGGCACAAGTCACTTTGACTCTTATTGAGAAAGAGATTGAAGACGATAGGGAGACTTGGCTTGAGAGGGTCAACTTGCACCTCGAGAAGCTGCTACAGAAGTCCAATAGAGACAATCAGATGATCAGACACATGCCCTATCATTATAGGACCAAGAGAAAGATTTGCAATATGAGGGTCAATAAGATGAAAGCTAGACTAAGGCGGGCCTTGAAAGGCAAAAAGGAGGAGGATAGGCTTAGGATGCTTGTTGAAGCTCCCTTGGCTCATCGGGACACTTGATGATGGTGCTTCTCACCAATTTTTTGCAACTTTGGAGGAAATTTTGTCACTTGCAAATTTTTGAAATTCTACACGCAGGAAAACTGCTTAGATGCACAGAGCCACTGACACTGCGCTTTTCCTAGGTGCACCCAATGAAGAAATGGTTTGTACTTTTGGATTCAAAGGGATGAGGACATGCACCCTAGAAATTTTCAAAGTTTTTGGGCTAGAACTGGTCCACCAAAAGGTCAAAATGCACCTTAAAAATGACCTTTCTGCCACTTTTTGGACACATAGAAGCAGTCTTGGGAGAATCAAGTTTTGAGGGGACACATGAGCTTCAAATTCCAAAATTTTAGGTGTTTTGGAAATTAGAATTGAAGAAATTTCCAATCAGCTATCATGAGCTCCATTTGGATGTCGGGAAGGCCTCCAAACGGAAACTAAATGTGGCACTGTGCGTTGGGCCAGTGGCGCTGCACGTAGGGCAGTTTTTTCTCAAGATGGCTAGTTTTCTAGTTTTTTACTATGATCATGGATTCTCTCTCATGGATGATGATTCACCATTGTAAATGATGACTTGGAATGTAATTATGATAGATAAATAGTAATAGAGCGTAGATTCATTGTTGTAGAAGTCAGTTTGAGCTCAAATGAATCAATTTTTCACTTTTAGAGGCAAGTTGTTGAAATGCCTATATTCCCGTTTCTTGTTCAGTATTAGTTAGATTAGCTCCTCATATTAGTGATTCGACCCTTGCGGAGGGGATGAGGTTGAATTCATGTCTATATCTTCTTCTTCTTTCTCATTGTAAAGGGATGGGCTCAGCTGGATTCTCATACCTTGATTGTACACCTTTTGTAAGTAGTTTGGCAGGAGATTAATAAGAATTGCAGCTATGTTTATGGGATCCATGTGGTATGAGTTTTAGTGCATTTTCTTCTTCTATAATCATGTGTTAATATGTTTTATGTATTCCATCAATCATTTCAATACTTTCTAGTTGAATGTTTTCAAGTTGATAGGCAGAATTCATTGCATCAGTGCTCTACCTTGGGAAACCATTCACCATTTCATTATTTCTATAGTCTAGGAAGGATCCATGGTTTTCACATGCCCTTATTAGCTTCTCACCAGTCTAAAACATCTCAGCCGATGAAGCCCTTGAGTGATAAATCCTATTCCTACCTCACCCCATTGAACACCCTACAATTCTAACCTAGTTCCCTAGACCTAACTGTCCAGCTCCTCCTGATTTGGAAACCCTAAAAACTCCAATCAAAACTTCATGCTACTATACCTAGCCTAATATCCTTTACCTGATCCAGTCATCTTGGCTGAGATCCTTACAGAGAGAGCCCTCTCCCAGCCTAGTAGGGCTAGCTACTTGGCTAAGCATGGTTTGTGGTTACCCTGGCATTTCCTTCTTTCAGCCTAAGGTTCAATCCAGGTGATAGCATAGTGGCAACCATACTGGGGAACAAAAAGACTAATCACCTCAATAATATCTTTCATTTGAATTCTTAAGCTTATGGATGATGAGTTTTAGAATTTACTAGGTTGAATTGGAAAGTTGTAAAGAAATATATAAAACTTCAAAATTTGAGCACACTGGCTTCGAGAAAGTACACTAGGGCCAATCCAGATCCAAATCCAGCCCCAGTAGTCAATAATCCTAATCTGATTTCAAGAAGACTCAAAAGACAAGAAACTTCAGTCAGTCCACACCTTCAATAAGAGTAGATTCATACCCAGATGAGTGGTTGTTTTTAGAAGATCTCACCTTTGATCTGTTGTTTGACCTTTCCATATTCATAACTAGGTCTGAAAGTGCACTTGATGATATAGTTCTAGATCTAGAGTTTATTGCAGACCTCAAAGTCCAAAAGGAAAACCAGTCAATTGATGAGTATATCCTAAATTCCCCTCAATCATCCCTCACTACTACTAAGATCCTTGAGCTTTCTGAACTACTGTCCACTACCCTCAGTTCATCATTATTCCCTTCAACCTTTGAAGTTCATTGCCCGCCTCCATTCATACCTTCACTTCCCCATCAACCTATCATTCCCCATCAATCACCTATTCCTCCCAGTTCTCCATCAACTCCTAGTAGCCCAATCCTTGTTGTAAATCCACCTCGAGTTATGGATGCCTGGTATGCACCCCTTGTTTTACCTCAGAATCCTGGTGCCATGCCCGTTGATTATCAAACCAAGATAACTTTCTTTGATGCCATTCAAACCATTACAGCTCAACAACATGTTGATAGAATGAATGATTTATTTGACCTCCATGAAGTAGAAATTGAATATATGTCGATGAGATTGTTTGTACAAAGTTTTGGAGGTGAAGTTCAAAAATGGTTCAGAGCTTTACTAGCTGCTTCTATCACCACTTTACCAATCCTCCATAGGAAATTCCTGGATTTGTGGGAGGTGAAGAAGAATCCACTTCAGATTTTGTCCGAGTATGAAAACATCAAGAGAAATGTCGGTGAAAGTGTGCAAGATTATTATGTGAGGTTTAATGCAGTATACAATGCTATTCCGGCCAACATTAGACCACCGGAGGGATTGGATTTGCTCAATTTTCTGGACGGATTTGATGCTGATATGGCATATGAGTTGCAGGAATGTGATCCTACAACAATAGAATACATGCAAAAGAATGTAGTGAGTGTAGAAGCAAACTTGTTGGCCAAAAGAGAAAGAATGAGATCAGAGAAAAGAGTGACCATAAAAGAAGAAGCATCTACTTCAAATGTAAGATGGATACATTGATTCGAACAGTGGAAAGGATGGTTGACTAGTTAACCATCACACATAGAACTAAACCACCAATTCGGAATGCAAATTTTAGAGGACAGCAATAGCCCCAATTCCGAATCAAGCAGAGAGAACAGAAGGAAACAGGACAACCAGCACAACAATAGCAGATCATAACTCCCTTACAGCAGAATTATGTTCAAGGAATGTAAGAAGAAGATGATGAAGATCCAGTAATTGAAACAAATCACTTTTTCACTATTGATGCCATGCCTATATTTTTTACTAAAGATGAACCATATGCAGAAGTTCCAGACATACAAAGGGATGAAAATTACATCTTAGCAAATGATGTGGTTTTGGAGGCTGAATATGATGATTATCAACATCGTTATATGAATTCTTTGTCTTCACAGAAGAGGAAGTACTCTTTAAGGATCAGAGATGTACTGGTCAATCCTATTTAGAAAAGGAAGGATGTGCAATCCAAGAGTGATTCCTCAAAAACTCAAAAGGAAGGGAAAAATCTTGCTGATCCGAGTCCCAGCAAAGTACCATCGACAAGTATCACTGCAAACAAGAAGAACAATCAGCAAAAAGATAGTGCAACGAAAGATAAAGCAGATAAGAAGGACACTGGTGTCAAAGTGGTAGAAAAAGTTTCATCCTTTAATTTAGAAAGTGAAATTGCTAAATTGAAAGTGTCCATTCCTTTGACTGAGCTAGTTAAGAATAACAATTATAAACATCATGTATCTAGAATATTGCAAATTGATCCTTTGTCAAACATGGTGAATGTCGAATATGATCATCTTGAACTCATTTTTGGTCCAGCCATAGAAGGTCAGCCTGAAGAAAGTGAAGTCCCTCCCCTTTATCTGAGTCTTGGATTGCATGAGTACATTCTCCATAATGCTATGTTAGATTCAGAGCTTCCCACAATTTGATGCCTAAATCCACTATGGAAAAGTTGGGCCTAGATATCACCCAAAAATATTATGATTTGTACTCCTTTGACTCCAGTAGAGTTCATTGCATTAGCCTCATCAAAGATTTTGTGGTTCCTTTCGATCAAATCCCAGCCAAAATGTTTTGATGGATGTGGTAGTTGCTGATATACTGCCTTGATTTGGTATGCACTTATCTAGATCGTGGGGTGCTAAGCTCGAAGGAACTTTACAACTTGACTTCCCTTATGCTACCATCCCGGTTTTTGATCAATTGAGGAAGTTGTAACGAGAAAATAAAATGAAGTACATGATCACTAGTAAAGAGGAGCCTGATCAATAAATGTTGTACATACTAATTTAGATTCCTTTGTTTTGTAATCTGATAGTGAATTGAATGATGTAGATATGCAACTTGTAGAAGTAGATGATGTACCAGAAATTTCCGAGAATTTTAGAGCATTCCTTAATCAGGAAAAAGAAAAAATATCAAGTTCTTCTGAGCATCCTACACAACAACAAAAGGACAATGAAGAGCAGAAAATTGAAGTAATCAGCCAAGGTAAGGTAGAGAAGGAAACATAATTTCAGCATCTAGAATATGAAGCCAGCCTTTGGAGCATGGACTTCGATGGCGCTATGGGTAAGGACGGTGCTGGTATTGGAATTTGGATTCGAAGCCCTACTTTCCAACCTTCTAAAGTCCCAAGTAATGTTAGAGTATGTTCCTACAAGTTAGCTTTTGATTGCTCTAATAATGAAGTGGAGTATGAGGCTTTGATTATAGGTCTTAAAATTTTGAAGAAGCTCAATGCGAAAAGGATTTCTGTTTATGGAGACTCAGAGCTGGTGATTAAACATGTAAAAGGAGAATATCAAGCAAAGAATCCATAGATGTGAGCCTATAGAAATGCAGTTCTGGATATTTTGAGGATGTTTCCATAATATACCTTAACAGTAGTACCCTGGACTGAAAACATCATTACACATTCACTCACCACTACGGCCAGCAATTTGAAGATTCCAATGAATTCTAACAACAAATTTGAAATTCATGTCAAAAATAGGCCTGCTATTCCTGATAATTTGTGGTATTGACAAGTGTTTTGGGATGATAATGAAATTAATTCCTTTTTGTAGAATGAAGGAAAGTTTCAGAATGCTTCCATTGATGATGACTGTGATTTCGACAAACAAGGGATTGAGGTAAATCAGATGGAGGTTTTACAGCTGAAGGATAAAATTATTGCTAGAGGTCTCATACATTTAGAGGAGCTTTTTGATCAGGATGTTGTGGCAAGAAAATCGAGCTTGATTCCTATAGACAAAGGAGTTGAAGATGTAAATCTTGGAACAGTTGACAAGCCCAAGCTTGTAAAGTTATCAAAATTATTGTCTCCCGAAGTAAAGGATAAGTATGTTAGATTACTTTTTGAATTTTCTGGTGTCTTTGCTTGGGAGTATTCAAATTTGAAGGTGTATGACAAGGATATCATTCAGCATATTATTCCTATCAAGCCAAATCAAAAACCTTTTAGACAAAAGTTGAGAAGAATCAATCCAAAGTTGATGCCATCCATCAAGAAAGAGGTAAATAGATTGTTTAAAGCTGGCATCATTGTTCCAATTAGATTTTTTGATTGGATTTCAAATTTGGTCTTGGTACGAAAGAAGACCGGAGAAATAAGGTTGTGCATAGATTTCTGGAACCTCAACAAGGTATCCTTAAAGGATAATTACCCACTTCCTAAGATGGACCATATTCTGCAAAGAGTAGTTTGAGCATCACGGATGTCACTACTTGATGGTTACTCAGGCTATAATCAGATCTTGGTGCATCAAAAAGACCAAGACAAAACTTCCTTCACAACACCTTGGGGAACTTTTCAGTATGCCAAAATTCCATTTGGATTGAACAATGTCAAAGCCACTTTTCAGTAGGAAATGAACATAGCCTTTGCTAATGAGAAGGATGTTTTCTTGGTTGTTTATTTAGATGATTTGATAGTATTTGTTGGTTCTGATGATGAGCACTTGCACCACTTAAGGATTGTCTTTCAGAAATGTAGGAAGTTCAGGATTTCTCTCAACACGAAAAAGAGTCTTTTTTCCATGGACGCGGGTAAGCTGCTTGGTCATATCATTTCTAAAGATGGTATTAGCATTGGTCCTTCAAGGGTGGAGGTAATTCAACATATGGACTTTCCACACAACAAAAAGGAGATCTAAGCTTTCAATGGTAAGATGAATTTCTTACAAAGATTTATACCAAATTTGGTTGAACATTACGTGAAATAACTAATATGTTGAAGAAGGACAGCACTGTGAAATGGACTGAGGATGCCATGAAGTCATTCAACTTGGTAAAGTTTGCTTTGACCACAGCCACAGTCTTGATTAGTCCTGATTATACTCATGATTTTATTATATTTTCATTTGCATCCGAGCACACCAAGGTTGTGGTATTGATGCAAAAGAGAGATCAAGTAGAGCAACCCATTGCTTTTTTCAGTAGGAATTTTCGAGATGCTACCTTGTGGTACAATATAATTGAAAAATAAGCATTGGATCTTATAAAAGAATTGAAGGATTTCAGAGTATACATTTTGCATTCACATACTATAGCATATGTTCCTAACGTAGTAGTCAAGGATGTTCTCATGCAAATTGATCTAGAGGGAAGAAGAGGTAAGTGGATAGCAGCAATGTTGGAGTATGATCTTGAGTTTAAGCTTACCAAACTGATCAAAGAACAAGGCTTGGAAAAACTGATGGCTAAATCAAATATGCATGCTCTAGACATAAATCTTATTGCAGAAATGTCAGAGGACGAAGATGGTGGCTCACTCATTTAGGTATTAGAAATGTTTCTCAAATCACCTTGGTATTATGACATAGTTTATGTTCTTTAGCATCTTTTTCCACCTCCTAGAAGGTTAAGAAGTAAAGGTAGATCACTTAAACTCAAGTTTGCAAAATTCTGCATTTTAAATAGTGCTCTCTATTGGAAAGATCCAGGAGGATTTCTTCTTAATTGTTTGGTTGAAGATGAAGCTCAACAAGTAATGAATGATTTTCATAGAGGTGATTGTGGCAGTCATTTATTTTGTAAAACAACAACTAAGAAAGTGTTGAGAGTAGGATATTATTGGCCGACTTTGTTTTTAGATTTGTATAAGACAGTGATGCGCTGCCATGAATTCCAAGTTTTTCAAGGAAAGCGGAAGTTGCTTCCTCTTCCTTTGAAACTAGTGGAAGTAAATGCTCCTTTCTAGTATTAAGGACTTGATTTCATAGGGGAAATTCATCCTACATAATCAGCACAACACAATTGGATTTTGACAGCTACTGATTACTTCACCAAGTGGATTGAGGCCATTCTGACAAGGCAAGCCATGGACAAGGTAATTATCCAATTTTTAGAATCTAATATCTTGTCTCATTTTGGGTGCCCTCACAAGATTATAACAAATAATGTAACAACATTTAAGTCCAAGAAGATGGTTGAGTTTTGCAACAAGTACAATATTACATTGGGTCATTCCACAACATACTACCTACAAGGCAATGGATTGGCTGAATCATCAAATAATTCCTTGCTAAACATTATCAAGAAAACATTGGAGGCAAAAAAGAAGAATTGGCATCAGAATCTTGTTAATGCCTTGTGGGCCGACAGAGTGAGTAGCAGGAAATCCCTAGGTATGTCACCTTTTGAGTTGGTTTATGGTACTGATACAATATTTCCTACATCACTTGTAGTCCCAGTCATGAGATTATTTACAGGAAGCTCGCAGCGAAGAGAATGATATTCAGTGCATAATTAATCAAATGATTCACCTTCAGCAAACAAGGGAAGAGTTTTCCCAAAACACTTTCTGGTTGCAAGAGAAGATAAAGAAGATTTATGATTGCAAAACCAAAGCAGAAAAGTTTCAGTTGGAAGATGTAGTGTTGTGGTGGGATGCACGGTATGAGGAAAAAGGAAAGCATGGTAAGTTTGATCATTTATGGAAAGGACTGTATAAAATCTCAGCATATCAGGGACAAAATGCATTTTTATTGAAGGAAATGGATGGTTTGGATTGTTCAGTAGGGCCAGTGAATGGTAGGCTCCTGAAGCGCTACTACTTTTGAGGTTGTTCCCTGAAGTTACTTCACCTTCATTTTATATACTAGTCTGATTTTCCTTGCAATTTTTCAAGTACATTTTCATATGAGCTTGGGGCCTGAAGTGAAGGCTATAAAGTTTGAATGATTAGTGTCAAGTTTTGTTTATAGTCAATTTTAGAGTTGTTTTGGTTGTGAGTTAGTTTTCAATTTGTATTGATTCATTTTCATTTTTTTTGTTTTGACCGTATTGACCAATGGATGAGGCACTTGGTCTATGGTGTTCTTGACACCTCGAAGGGGCTACCATCCCCAATAAGGCTAATGTTAGTGTCAGTATATGCATACTTCCATCAAGGATCAAAATTTTCTCTTTGCATTTTCATTTTAGGGGTCCCATACTGAAATTGTCACATCATTTCATTAGGTCATGCCAAATTGATCCACTGATGGTTGTCTTCTCTTCTAAAAATCTAAATTTTTCCCTCATAGAGTATACTTGGTGACCCTTCTTCAGGTTGTCTTCAGTTATGGTTTCATGCTCAACTTTCAATCATGCTTTCATTAGGTCATAGGGCATGTTTTCATTAGGTCTTAGGGTTTCATTTCCAAGGTCAAAAGCCTGATTTTAACATGTCAATAAAGGTCAGCAAGGATATGAGGATGATGAATAAGTCAAGCATGATGGCTTGTAGGTCATAGCCACTGAATAATCATATTTTAACTTAATGTAATTTTCACCTCAAAAACATGTTTTTGAGGTGAAAATAGAGTATTTTGAGTTTATTTGTATTTCATATGTAATTTTAAGTCACTATATGTAACAAATGTTCCCAGCTGCACCAAAGCATCTCTCCTTGTTGCAAGACAAAGAAACACTACAAAAATCAGCTCAAGTTGAGCATTATCCACCTGCAAAGACACAAAGAAGAAAAGGCATTAAAACAGAGTTTTGAGAAGGACAAGAAACATTAGAAAGTGGGCTTTTCAAATGAAAAATCAAAATCTACTCTGATTTTATCTCTCACATTTCATTTTCAAATTCATTATTCTCGTTGGCAAGAAACGAGTCAAAAAAGTGAGAATAAGAGGCAAGCTTGAGTGAGTTTTGGGCGAAGGAAGACTTGGTGTTACACTTCAGGAGAAGTGGAGCAATGGAGTTGCACGTTGGCAGAGCGACACTACACTTATGAGGTAGGCAAGGTGGCGTCGCATGTTGAAGGCTTGGTGTTGCATGTTGAGGTTGGTGTTGCGCGTCTGGAAAATTTTCTTAGTGTTTTTTACACTAGTGTTGCGCTTCTAGGGTGGCATTGCGCACTCGTGCACCGGTGCTACGTGTTGTGTAGGAGGGATAGAAAAGCCTCAAATTTTCATACCAACCTCAAATTGTTCCATTTTTCCATCATTGCAAGTAAGTTGACATCCCTCACTCTAGTTTTGGTTTGCTAATAAAACATCCTAAGCATCATTTTCCCTGTTAAATATGAAACCCTAAATTTCCCTAGTGATGCCTAAAACCCTAAACTATCATTGTTCTTCCTATCACTCACTACAACTCGAAACCCTATCCCTTATCCCTTTGTCCCTTTATCCCTATTCCATATTTCCCCATCCCTTTTATCCCTCTTCCCCAACGGAAATTTCTCAAAACAAGCCCTCCCTCTCATTTCCTACTCCCTCATTCATTTTTAGTCGATAAAGTCATTTCCCATCCCCTCACTCCTAAAACACTTTCACTCATTCCCTCCATACAGCCTCAACTTTGCAAACATGGACTAAGAGGATCGAGACTATGAGGAGGAGGCAAACACAGGTAGTGACACCTCAACAGATAGAGCTAGACAGTAGAGAAAACCACACAAGGAATGCAGGATTATCAGAGAATAGCCATCAAACCTTAGGGAATTGCAGGCCTCTCATTTGGTTGTCACATGTTTCAGATACCTTGGCTGCTATGAGTTTTGTGAGTAGGTAGAGAGAGTTCAATACCTCCCAGAGCTCACTAGACTCTTTATATCTCATCTTCAGGACAACATGGTGACTCTTACTGGGGTGTCATTCATAGTTTCACCATTCATCATTTCAGATGCCACTAGGATTCCAAATGTAGGGCAGAAATGGTACAAGGCCCAGGACCTGGATGAACACTACTATCAGCCTTATATCAAACCCCAGTATAAAAATGAGGTGAAGAGACGTTTTCCTTTTATATTTCTCAAAGACAAGTATGTCCCCATGATGAAAATCATGATGAAGTATTTCACATGTGAGGGCATATTTTCTAGGTTGTACACCTATCAAATCAAGCTCCTAATGAATTTTACCAGGGTGAGGATGTTAAACCTCCCCTAGTTCTTGTTTAGGAATATTGAGAAGATGGCTCATTTGTCCAGAGGAAGCCATACCCTCAGCAGATGAGCAGTCTCTATCATTACTCCCCGATCAAGATCTTTGTGCTTCATCATCTCAGTCTCATAAACATCTCTTGGGAGACCTTTATTTGTCATGATATCTTCAGGGGTCCTCAAATCCCTCCACCAGTGTCTCGAGAAGCAGGAGGGCCTTCTAGCAGTGTTCTGGTGAATGAGGAAGCCAAGAAGAATAGAACTGTTGAGGTGCCCATTTACATGACATATCAGAGGGGTACAAGGAGATTATTTGTAGCAGATGGGCAAGTGTTTTCTCCATGGGATGTGGAAGGGACCTTGCTTCCTTCATTAGCCCAGGGGAAAATGCTAGCTCTATAGGTGGTGGAAGGGGTTTTTCCTTCTTCATTGACACAACAGGTACAGGTGCAGCTGCTACACAAAGGGAAGGAAAAGATGCCAAAGGGGATTGTTGATGATGAGGAGGAAAGGGATTTTGACTTGACTGATCATGATGAGCCGGAGCAACATTATACTCATCATGGAGTTGAAATCATTGAGTTAGAGGCTCAGGACGACGAAACCATCAAATACATCATCATACAAGAAAGGGACGCTCAAGTACAAGCTTTGTCGGACAATTTGGAGACGAAAAATATGTCATCACATATTTAGAGCAAGAAAATAAGCAATTGAGTGACAAACAAGTCCTCATGGACATGGAAATGCTCAAGATGAAACAACAAAGTGGCAAAGATGAACAAGTCATTTTGACTCCTATTGAGAAAGAGATTGAATATGATAGGGAGACTTGGCTTGAGAGGGTCAACCTGCACCTTGAGAAGCTACTACAGAAGGCCAATAGAAACAATCATATGATCAAACACATGGCCTACCATTACAAGACCTGAAACAAGATTTGCAATATGAGGGTCAAGAAGATGAAAGCTAGATTAAGGCGGGACTTTAAGGGAAAAAAGGAGGAGGATAGGCTGGATGCTTGATGAATATTCCTTGGCTCATCAGGACACTTGATGATGGTGCTTCTCACAAATATTAGGCAACTTTGGAGGAAATTTTGTCAATTTTTTTGAAATTCTACACACCTGAAAACTGCCTAGCGGTGGCGCTACGCTTTTCCTCGGTGCACCAAATGAAGAAATGGTTTGCATTTCTAGATTCATAGTGATGAGGATATGAACCCTAGAAATTTTCAAAATTTTTGGGGCAAAACTGGTCCAACAAAAGGTCAAAAAACACCCTAAAATGACCTTTCTGCCACTTTTTGGACACACAGAAGAAATCTTGTGAGAATCAAGTTTTGTGGGGTCAAATGAGCTTCAAATTAAGACATTCTAGGTGTTTGGGAAGGTAGAATTTACTACCTTTCCAATGAGCTATCATGAGCTTAATTTGGATGTCGAAAAGGCCTCCAAAAGGTACCTAAAAGTGGCGTTGCACATTGGGCCAATGGTGTTGCGCGTAGGGCAATTTTTGCTCAGGATTGCTAGTTTTCTAGTTTTTACTATGATCATGGATTCTCTCTCATGGGTGATGATTCAAAATTGTAAATTATGACTTTACATGTAATTATGATAGATAAATAGTAATAGAGGGTAGATTCATTGCTTTAGAAGTCAGTTTGAGCTCAAATGAATTAGTTTTTCACTTTTAGAGGCAAGTTGTTGAAATGCCTATATTCCTGTTTCTTGTTCAGTATTAGTTATATTAGCTCCTCATCTTAGGGATTCGACCCCTAAGTATGGGAGGAGGTTGAATTCATGTCTATATCTTCTTCTTCTTTCTCATTGTAAAGGGTTGGACTCAGTTGGATGCTCATACCTTGATTGTACACCTTTTGTAAGCAGTTTGGCAAAATATTAATAAGAATTGCAACTATTTTTATGGGATCCATGTGGTATGATTTTTAGTGCAATTTCTTCTTTTGTAAGCACGTGTTAATATGTTTTATGTATTCCATCAGTCATTTCATTACTTTCTAGTTGAATGTTTTCAAGTTGATAGGCAGAATTCATTGCATGAGTGCTCTTCCTTGGGAAACCATTCACCATTTCATGTTTTTTGTAGTCTAGGAAGGATCCATGGTTTTCACATGCCCTTCTTAGCTTCTCACCAGTCTAAAAAATCTCACCCCATCAAGCCCTTGAGTGTTAAAGCTTATGCCTACCTTGCCCCATTGAACACCCTGCAATTCTGACCTAGTTTCCTAGACCTAACTATCCAGCTCCTCCTGATCTGACAACACCCCTACAAAATCCAGTCAAAACTTTGTGCTACTATACCTAGCCTAATATCCTTTACCTGATCTAGTCATCTTGGCTGAGATCCTTATGGAGAGAACCCTCTCCCGGCCTAGTATTTCTAGCTACCTGGCTAAGCGTGGTTTGTGGTTACCCTGGCATTTCCTTCCTTCAGCCTAAGGTTCAATCCAGGTGATAACAGATTCTATCCTATTCACTCGGTCCATTTCGACAGAAAATCATGCCTAAAGTCATGGTCAAAGATGGAGTCAAATACATTATCTAGAAGCAGTAAGACTCTTGTTTTTCTCTTTCGTAGCTAATCAAGAGCCTAACAGTTATGTTGAAGATGTAACTCGAACTAAGCCGCCTGTAGCTGATCAGATGTTAAACAGTCCTATTAAAATTCGAATTAAGCCACTTGTAGCAAGTTTTTCTCATAAAAAGTGACATTAGATTTAATTCAAATTAGCCACCTATAGCAAGTTTTTCTCCAAAATAGTTATGTTATTTTCCTATAAATATTGGTTGCATGGAACTGAGAGGTAGTTAGAAGCTAGAAGGAATTATAGGCTTTTTGTTGATACTCTATTTTCAGACTTCATTTTTTTCATAATGAAAACTTCGTTTTGTCAATGATGGTTTAAATTGCATCTTTAACTAGCTAGCATTCTAGCCACATCAATTACAAAGGGCCCCTACATTGAAGGAGGTTTTTCACTTGTTGTTTTCAGTTTAATTTCTATTACTCTGTTTTCAACAAGTCCGTTTTCTTTAATTT
Organism: Pinus tabuliformis; assembly: GCA_031772625.1. NCBI lineage: Eukaryota > Viridiplantae > Streptophyta > Pinopsida > Pinales > Pinaceae > Pinus > Pinus tabuliformis. The sequence continues at coordinate 894,902,073 of CM062806.1, read as the reverse complement.
AGAATGATGCTTCATTTCAGTTTTTAACCAATAGTGTAAGGATAAAATCACAACTGTGTAGCCTTGTTCTTTTGAGATATTTTATAAAAAAATGACTTTGTTTTCAAAAATGAACGAAGATTGAAGTAATAAGAATACACAGTTGCTTAGTTTTATTACTGTTTTCTAATTCATTTTCTTAGAACAGAACTGACAATTAACTGTGTTAATATATGTTCTCAAAAACCATTTCAAAATGATGATGATCCTATCTTAAATGGTTAAAATCTAATTCATACAATGATTGAATTTACTTAGTCCATTGTTAGTTTTACATGTCTTTACCTTTTCTTTTTTGCTTCCACGTCCCTACTTAGTTGCATCACTTGACATTCTAAAAAATCATTTCAAGGAGATTGATTTCATCATATTCCAAAATTGAATAGTTGAATGTTTAAATGAATCCAATTAATGAGTTACCTTCTGCATCAATATCACTTTTGGTTTTAAGAATTAGATTAATGGATTAGGACTAATGATAATATAAGATAGATGCTTCGTTTTCTTATTAGGTTCTAACTAGTCAAAAGTTCTTGGTCCATTTTTAGGAGATTAGACTAACTTACGAACCTTCCCTTTCATTTAAAATTAATTAGATCAATTTAAATCTCTCATAGATTGTATATTCTTAGACATCAAAGAATAGAAAGCCCCAAAACAAGCATAAAATAAAAAACAACAAAGTAAGAGAAAAGTTAACTAAGCACATATAGTGCATCACACTTCATCAGTCTACAAACCTCAGTTGATAATTCATGCAAGCAATTTAGGACACTAAATTGACTAATAATTTTGGTGTCATTGTTGGGGAAGTGTAATTAGGTAACTTCATCTCTTACATAAAAAAAAAATGATATGCGTATAGAAAGAGACTCTAGGGGTAGATTCATAGCTACAACACCACCTACTCCACCAAGACTAAGAAGAGATACACCTCCATCTCAAACTCATATTCATAGCCATAGAGCTCATGAAGTTCTAAGGTAAGAAATTCAATCAAGATGATCTCCTACTTCATCTACTGAGGCAGTCCTAGAGGAAGAAAATCTTGGATCTCCAACAGAAGGAGTAGCCTTTTTCACCTCTATACAAGAACATATTTTAGTTTAAGAATTAAGAATACCTAGTGGAGAAGAAGAAGTAGAACCTTTCTTCTACATCCCATTGATAGAGGAACCAGAGGAAGATAAATTAACCTTGCAGGTTGAATCTCATATTAACTCTGAAGAAACTATAATGGTAGAAGAAGGAGAGGATGGAGAATTTTCACTATTTGGAGGAGGAGGAGGTAGAGGAAATAATGGAGAAGGTAAATGAAATAATGGAAGAGGAAGAGGAAATATGGAAGTTGATAATTCTTTTGGATTGCTTATAGTTGATGAAGAAATAGATGCCACAATGAGAAATATCTCACCTGCTGTCCTCCCAACTTTTCGTGGATTAAAAAGTGAAGATCCTGAAACCTTCTTATTTGAATTTGAAGTATTGTGTAGAAATTGTGATTATTTACAAGACTCTCAAAAAACTCAAATTTTTTCCTTCAACATTGAAAGGAGCTACTTTCAAATGGATCGTGGGATTGGTCACTCAGTCTACTAGAACATGGAATGACATGAAGAAAGTGTTTTTCGATAAGTATTTGGATTATTGCATGCCCATCAATCACAAAGATGAAGTGTTCAAAATGATGCAAAGAGAGGGTGAAAATTTGGAGGATTTAATTAAAAGATTCAACTATAACTTAAAAATAAGAAAAAATGGATAACTTAGATCAAGATACTTTAAAAGCTCTTTTATTAAAAGCCATTATAGATGAGTGGATAGATATCCTTAACATGATGGGGAAGGGAGATATCTCTCAACTCCCATTAAGTGACATTGGAGAATTATGTGTTCATCTCTCAAGAGGAATGTCTAAAACTGGGAAAGGTCGAAGATATCCTTCTCTTGTTAGAGTGAATAAATCTACAACTAGATCAGTGAGTAGGGCAGAAATTGGAAACATGCTTGATGCATTTAAAACACATATTCTATGGAGCCTTAGTGAACAAATAGACACCCTTAAGTTACAAAACAAGAAGAAAGTTGAGACTTATTCTTTGGCTATTTTCTGTGCCAAATGCAGAAAGAAGCACACTTTAAGAGAATGCCCTTTGGATGCAATAATCATAGAGACTTGTGTGATTTGTTCAGAAAACCATGAGACCAAAATTTTTCCTTCAATTCCTGGTCTTAAGGTTGTTTTTCAAGAGGCAACAATTTCAAATCCAACAGAATCTCTTTGCTTTGTTTCTAGAAGACCTTGGCAGGTGCAACAAAACCAGGGTTTTAACAATCAAATGTATATTCAGCCCCCTCCAAATTGGAATTCTTGGCAGCAACCTTGGCCTCAATCTCAATCTCAAAGTCAACCTTGGGCTCAAGTAACGTAAAATCCTTATTGAAGATTCTCTCCATATTATCAATATCATCCATCATATCCAAACTATCCTCCCCAACAAATTCCTCAACAAAATCAATAGCCCCAACTTCAAAACCAAAACCCTCAACTTTCACTGCCATTTCCATAGAGACCAAATTAGTTACCTGCCCAACCATTACCAAACCCCAACAATAAAAATCCTCAGAATACCTATATGGTGGAAGGACAATAATTTACAACTTATATGATCACTCCATTAGATCTCAATGATGTCCAATTGAGATCTGGTAGCACATTAGAAAAGAAAAAGCCTTCTGTCTTTATTCAAGAAAAAGACAATTCTAAGGAAGATTCTCTATAGTAAAATAAAAGTTTTGAAGGAACATCTCCTCAAAACTAGAATATTGAAAATAAAAAACAAAAAGAACCAATAAACTCAAATCCTGTCATAAAGCAACCACCAGTATCCACTTCTATACCTCCTTTTCCAGAAAGGTTACAAGTTGAGTGAGGGGTAGAAAAGCATATTATGTTGCCTAATTATGATTTTCTAGATGAATTGAGAATTGTCTATATCAAAATCCCTTTGTTACAATCCATTAAGGAGATCCCAATTCTAGATAAAACAATAAAGGAGTTGAGCATGAAGAAACCCGGAAGAAAAACAAAAGAAGTAAAAAGAATTCAGCTAGCAGGAAAAATAACAGACATAATGATGGGAAAAATCTCCATACAGAAATATGTAGAACCAAGAAGTCCATTTGTAAAAACACATATCAATGGAGTTGAAATTCTGAATACACTAATTGATTTAGGAGCAGCAAGAAACATCATGAGAAAACAAACCATGGAACAACTCAAACATCCCAATCTTCTTTATACACCTACATTACTGCAATTGGAAAATAGATCTGTAATCAAACCAGATGGTGTGTTAGAAGATATTTCAGTGTCCTTAGACTCTTGGGAGTACCCTGTTGATTTTATGATTCTAACCCCAAAGAACAATCTAGGAGGAAATCCACTTATATTAGGAATACCTTGGCTAGCTACAGGTGATGCTTTCATTAGCTGTAGATCTGGTGATATGTATATCTCTTATGGTAATTCAACTAAGAAATTCACTCTATATCCTGTAGCAAGAACAATCACAAATATAGAGGAAAAATAATGGATTGATAATGAAAATGATATTCAGCCTCTCTTTACTATTTCAACCATTAGTGAAGATAGTCAAATCTTAAATACAATGGAAAATTTTGAATCATCTCCAAAATATGAAAAGGATCAATTTTAAGAAAAATCCAATATTGAATATTTTTCATCTAGGAAGATGTCTCTTTATTCTATGGAAGAATTTGGTAGCTCTACAGTCGAAATCTTTCCAGAGAAAACATTAAACATAAACAATAACTCAGAAAAATTACAACAGGAAAAGCTAATAAAAAATTTACAACAACATTCTTCTGCAAATGCATGGGAATACACTGACATGAAATTAATTAGTCCTAAGACTTGTATACATCGCATCTAAATTGAGGAAAATTGTAAACATATCAGACAACCTCAAAGAAGGATGAATCCAAATCTTAGGGAAATAGAGGAGTTGCAAAAATTGCTGAATGTAAACTTCATTTACCCAATTTCAAACAACTAGTGTGTTTCTTCTGTAGTGATTGTGCCTAAAAAGAATGGTAAATGGATGGTATGTATTGATTATTGAGAATTTAATAAAGCTACCCTAAAAGATCATTTTCCTTTTCCCTTTATATATCAAGTGTTAGATACATTAGCAGGTGAGAAGTATTTCTCAGTTTTGGATGGTTTCAGTGGTTATAATCATATTCAAGTAGCACCTGAAGATAAAGATAAAACCACATTCACCTCTCCATGGGGAACTTATTCCTACCAAGTACTCCCTTTTAGATTGTGCAATGCACCTGCAACATTCCAAAGAGCAGTACTAGGAATTTTTCCTGATCTAATAAATGATTGTGTAGAGGTGTATATGGATGACTTTACAGTTTATGGGAATAAATTTGAAGAAGCTTTAGAAAATTTGGAAAAAGGTTCTTAAAAGATGTAAGAAGCAAGCCTTTCACTAAGCCATGAAGAATGTTTTATGATGTTTACTGAAGGGATTGTTTTAGGACATCATATTTCAGGAGATGGAATTAAGGTTGATAAATCTAAAGTTGAAGTCATCTCTAAATTATCAATTCAAAGTTGTGAAAAGGATGTTAGAAGTTTTCTAGGATTCACACGATACTATAAAAGGTTTGTAGAAAATTTCACTAAACTAGCATCCCCACTCTTCAAATTACTCACCAAAGATTGTGAATTCAATTGGAATCATGATTGCTAGTTGGCAATTGAGACTTTAAAAGCACAAAAAATTGAGGCACCCATCTTAAGAGGTCCAAATTGGAAACTAACTTTTCACATTTCAACATATGCTTCAGATACAGCTTTGGGAGATGTATTAGGACAAAAATATTTGATCCCTTATGCCATCTATTACACAAGCAAGAATTCAATTCCCTATGAGTTAAATTACACTGTAACTGAAAAGGAATTCTTAGTTGTTGTTCATGCCATCAACAAGTTTAGACATTACATAATAGGCTATGAAACCTTTGTTCATACAGATCACTCTGCAATTAGATACTTAATGAATAAACCTATTACTAATGGTAGAGTTACAAGATGGTTATTACTCCTGCAAGAATTCAACGTCACTATTCTAGATAGACCTCGAAAACAAAACATAGTTGTGGATTTCTTGTCAAGAATTCAAAATATCAAAGTTGACACTCCAGTTGAAGATAAATTTCCTAATGAATATCTTTTTGAAGTAACTACTCAAACCCCTTGGTTTGTAGATATTTCTAATTACTTAGTCACAAGAAAATTACCTTAACATTTGTTTCCTAAGGAGAAAAGAAAAATCATTCAAACCAGTGCAAGTTACTCATGGATTACTAATGAATTGTATAAAACAAGTCCAGATCTCATGATCAAAAGATGTGTCCGATAAGATGAAATGCTTGAAATTCTTAAGTCATGTCATGATGAACCTTGTGGTGGACACTTTGATGACAAGAAGACAGCTTATAAAATCCTTCATTTAGGATATTATGGGTCCTCCATCTTCAGAGATGCCAAAGAATATGTCAAAAGGTGTGATAGCCGCTAAAGGGTAGGGAAACCTGCTCCTTCGAATGAAATGCCACTACAAACTCAGGTACTCATTGAACCTTTTGAAAAATGGGCCTTGGATTTTGTTACACCAATTAATCCTCCATCTAAAAAAAAGAAGTATATTTTGGTATGAACTGATTATGTCACCTAATGGGTAGAGGCTAAAGCATTACCTTTTGCTAATGAAAAATATGTAGTTAATTTTATTTTTGAGGACATCTTAACTCGTTTTGGTGTTCCAAGAGAAATTTTGACAAATCAAGGATCTCAATTTACATCTAAAATGGTGGAGGGACTTGTGCAAGAATACAAGGTAAAACATAGAAAGTCTACTCCCTACCATCCACAAGCAAACGGTCAAGTAGAATCTACCAATAAGGTGATTGAAGGAATTTTCACTATGATTGTACATCTACACAGAAGAGATTGGGAAGAAAGGCTTCCTGAAGCCTTATGGGCCTACAGAACTACATGGAGGAACACAACATGACATACTCCCTATGAGATTGTTTGCGGGAAGCAATTCATGTTCCCTATAGAGTTTCAAATCAGAACCTTCAAGATGGCAGTCCAATTGGGACTGGATTTATCAGAAGCACAGAGACATAGATTGGAGCAACTCAATGAAATTGATGAAATCAATCAAGATGAAATTCAAAGAACCAATTTATTCCAACAGCAAAGGGCTAAATGGCATAATAATTATATCAAGGAGAAGAAGTTTCAAGCAAGGGATTGGGCGCTTTTGTTTGATTCAAAATTCAAAGATTTTCAGGGAAAGTTTCAGACTCATTAGCTTGGGTCATATGAGATTGAAGAAGTCTTTAATAATGTGGCAGTGAGAATAAGGAAAATAGATGAAAGAAAGGTACCTCTTTTTGTGAATGGTCATCGGTTAAAGATATATCATAAGCCAATTTCAAGAGAGGATTTTGTCAAAATTTTCCAAGATAACACTGAAATAAAGTTGGTCAAGAAGAATTCTTCTTCTCCACTAAATTTGTTTTTCCTATATATATATATATATATAGATATATGACATAAAAAAAAAATATAAAGAAAATGTATAAGTATGAAAACCAATTGTTCATTGGCATACTTATACAGAAAACACAGGGTGAAATTAGAGATTTCTGACATCCTATATTTCATATTTTCTTTCTATAATAAGTAGTGACATAAATCTACATTCATTTGCAGTTCCTAATCTTCAAATTCATTTCATTTCATCTCACTCCACTTTCATTCCCTTTCAATGTTATATTCCATTTCCATTTCATTTCAAATTCATGTTCCATAGCCATACTTCATTTTTATCATGTTCTGCAGTTAATTCCATTCCACAACTAATTTGGTTCTATAGCCATATCTCATTCTGCAACTTTGTTCCAAACAAATTATGATTGCAGATAATTGAAGAATCTTTTTTTTGAATACCGATATGCTAAAAAGGGTATCTACAGATCAACATCAAAGAAAACAACAAATGAAAAGGTTAAGTTGTAAGAGGTAAAGTGCAAAAATTTATGTAAATAGCAAGGTTAGAACATAAAGCATATATAATATGGGTATTCATATGTTTCCTTGATGAATCATCATTTGATTTGATTACAATCTCCATCGTACTGCATATCCTCCACATCCTCCATATTTTGTCACATAACAATCCATAATTTTAAACTCCCTCATTGTTTTTAACGATCATGACTACGACATGACATACTTGTCCACGTTTCTCCAAAACCCCTACCATCTACTTATTTCATACAAAAATGCAGTTCCTTTCACCATATTCACAGTCAGTTTATTTCATAAAATAGGAAGGGTAATTCTGAAGGTTGAAGAACTCTGTGTAGTAGAAGGCATGGGGCTAATTGTTAGATCAAAACCAGTAGGAGAAAAGTACATGAAAGGGTATCCACAGCTCAAGGAAATGTTGTAGAAGGCTAGATGGATCAAATTCATCGAGAAATTTGATGGTTTTCATAAGGAGATTACAAAATCCTTTGCTATATCTTTGATGGCATAGAGGCAGAAATTGGAGATATTAAGTTTGGAGTAATTGAGTCATTCATAACCAAGGCTACATAACTTCCAAGGCATGGTGAAAGATGGTTCAAGAAACAAGGAATTCCATAGTGAATCATGGAAATTAATACTCAAAAACCCAGGTATGGATGTCTCTATTTTTAGAAAATGAATTCCCATTTCAGCTCATAAAAGTAAGTGGAGTAACATACTTTTGATATTATAGAAATTTATCACTTGTGAGGGGAGATTTGGTTGCATGTATGTCTACCATATCCATTTACTGATGAATTTCCTACATAACAGAGAAATCAATCTTCCTTTCATCCTGCTAAATAGTTTAAGAAGGATGGCCTCAAATGTGAAAAATCAAATAGAGTTCATATATACAACCATGTATCATCATGGGTTGATAAAGGTATTGATTGAGTTTCATTTAAAAATCATAAGAGATACCTGGGAGAATTTCCTCATTAGAAACCAATTCCAAGAAGCACCAAAGTCACCTAAAGAAGATAATGTTAGAAGAAGCAGAAGAAGGAATACAGGTATAACTATTAAAGACAGACTTGAGTCTTTATTATAGAAAGATGATGAAAAATTAATCTCTGATGAATTGACAGAAATCAAGGCAAGAGCAAAAATAAGAAAGGAGAAAAAGGTCACAGATGAGGAGAATGTAAGTCATCCACAACCTAGAAGAAGCTCTAGACTCTGAGGTTTGGTAAAGAAAACATCATCAAAAGGGACAGAGTTTATAAACTTAGACGAGGAAACCCCAGAAACATCTCCTGTTAGCATCCCTTCTGCACATAGTTGTCAAAATTCTCTTGATCATCATTTTGAAGGTGGACCAAGAAGAAGATCTCCAGGCATAGACCCAGTGCAGCAACAAATATATGATTATATAGAATCAATAGAGAAGATAAGTGCCTCCATGAACCCAGAACCTTCTGGCAATCCACAAGAACCTCTAATTGACTCTCTCAAACAAGAAATTTATGAATTAGAGATATTGAATAGACATATCAAATAGGAGAATGAAACCTTGAAGGAACAAAATGAATTGGACAAGGAAAATCATGATAATACTATTTTGCACCTAGGAATGTGGTATAAGAAAAACAGGAAGTTGAAAAGAAAGAATAAGATTCTAAAAAAAACAATCATTAACCTCAAGTATAGGCTTCTTATGAGAAAACCCGAAATGACAGTCATTTCAAAGAAGAGCAAAAGAAGAAAATTGGATGTACTAGTAGAGGTGTCTGAGCAAATGCATTAGAGAATAAAAGCTCACATTTTTGGAAAATTGCATGAGGACATGCAATGATTTTGCAGTGGGGGTATGTTGAACCTCAGAATTACCTTCTCCTTGACATTCATTCTCACCTTTTTCTCTCATTTTCTCATAAGACTAGTAACAAAACTAATCAATGATAAATGCTAGGTTTCTTCTTCGGAAAGCATTAAAATGATCACCATAATATATTTTCATGTTCATGCTATTTTAATAGATTTTTGCAAATTAGCTATAGAACGTAGTCTATTTTGCAGCTAACTGTGGATTTTGTAGCTACTCTCATGGTTTGGCAGGTTACAGGTGTCAAATGAAGAACTGGGCACATGGGCATTTCCAGAATCATCTCCACATGGATTCTATCCTATTCATATAGTCTAGATCGACAAAAAAGCATGCCTAAAGTCATGGTCAAAGATGGAGTCAAATACATTATCTAGAAGGAGTAGGACTCTTGATTTTCTCTTTTGCAGCTAAATTATCAAGAGTCTAATAGTTCTATTGAAGATTTAATTTGAGTTAAGCCACATGTAGCAAGTTTTTCTCATAAACAGTCATGTTATATTTAATTTGAATTAACCACATGTAGCAAGTTTTTCTCCAAAAAAGTTATGTTATTTTCCTATAAATATCGATTACATGGAACTGAGAGGTAGTTATAAGCTAGAAGGAATTACATATTTTTTACCTATACTCTATATTCAGGCTTCATTTTGTTCATAATACAAACTTAGTTTTGTCAATGATGGTTTAAAGTGCATCTTTAACTAGCTAGCAGTCCTGCCACATCAGTTGCAGAGGGCCCCTGCACTCAAGGAGTTTTTTCACTTGGTTTTCAATTTAATTTCTATTACTATGTTTTCAACAAGTCTGTTTTCTTTAATTTCGAATGATGTTTCATTTCGGTTTTTAAGCAATAGTGTAAGGATAAAATCACAATTGTGCAACCTTGTTCTTTTGAGATATTTTATAAGAAAAATGACTTTGTTTCCAAAACTGAACGAAGATAGAAGTAATAAGAATACACAATTGCTTAGTTTTCTTACTGTTTTCTGATTCATTTTCTTAGAACAGAATTGACAATTAACTGTGTTAATATATGCTCTCAAAAAATCATTTCAAAATTACGATGATCCTAACTTAAATGGTTAAATATCTAATTCATACAGTGATTGAATTTACTTAGTACATTGTTATTTTTACATGTCTTTACCTTTGTTTTCTACTTCCAAGTCCTTACTTAATTGCATCACTTGAAATTTCGAAAAATTATTTCGAGGAGATTGATTTCATCATATTCCAAAATTGAATGGTTGAATGTTTAAATGAATGCAATTACTTAGTTACCTTCTACATCAATATCAATTTTGGTTTTAAGAATTAGATCCATGGATTAGGACTAATGATAAAATAAGATAGATGCTTCGTTTTCTTATTAGGTTCTAACTAGTCAACAGTTCTTGGTCCATTTTTAGGAGATTAGACTAACTTAGGAACCTTCCCTTTACTTTAAAATTAATTACATCCATTTAAAACTCTCATAGATTGTATATTCTTAGAGATCAAAGGATAGAAACCCCCAAAAACAAACATAAAATACAAAACAATGAAGTAAGAGAAAAGTTAACTAAGCATATATAGTGCATCACACTTCATCAGTCTACAAACCTCAGTTGATAATTCATGCAAGAAATTTAGGAAACTAAATTTACTAAACATTTTGGTGCCATTTTTGGGGAACTGTAATTAAGTAACTTCATCTCTTACATCCAAAAAAATGATATACGTAGAGAAAGAGACTCTAGGGGTAGATTCATAGCTAGAGGCAGGAGTTCAATTACTACAACACCACCTACTCCACCAAGACTAAGAAGAGATACTCCTCCATATAAAACTCATATTCATAGCCATAGACCTCCTAAAGTTCTAAGGTCATAAATTCAATCAAGAGTATCTCCTACTTCATCTACTAAGGCAGTCTTAGAGGAAGAAAATGTTGGATTTCCAACAGAAGGAGTAGCCTTTTTCACCTCTACAGGAGAACATATTTTAGTTGAAGAATTAAGAATACCTAGTGGAGAAGGAGAAGTAGAACCTTTCTTCCACATACCATTGATATAGGAATGAGAGGAAGAGTGATTAACCTTGCAGGTTGAATCTTATGTTGATTCTGAAGAAACTATCATGGCAAAAGAAGGAGAGGATGGAGAATTTTCACTATTTGGAGGAGGAGGAGGTACAAGAAGAGGTACAAGAAATAATGGAGAAGGTAGATGAAATAATGGAAGAGGTAGAGGAAATATGGAAGTTGATAATTCTTTTGGATTCCCTATAGTTGATGAAGAAACATATGCCACAATGAAAAATGTCTCACCTTCTATCCTCCCAAATTTTCATGGATTAAAAAGTGAAGATCCTGAAACCTTCTTATTTGAATTTGAAGTATTGTGGAGAACTTATGATTATTTAGAAGACTCTCGAAAGCTCAAATTTTTTCCTTCAACATTGGAAGGAGCTACTTTAAAATGGTTCATGGGATTGGTCACTCAGTCCATTAGAACATGGAATGATGTAAAGAAATTGTTTTTGGACAGGTATTTAGATTATTGCATGCCTATCAATCACAAAGATGAAGTGTTCAAAATGATGCAAAGAGAGGATGAAAATTTGTAGGATTTAATTGAAATATTCAACTATAACTTAGATCAAGATACTTTAAAAGCTCTTTTACTAAAGCCATTAGAGATGAGTGGATAGATATCCTTAACACGATGGGGAAGAGAGATATATCTCAACTCCCATTAAGTGACATTGGAGAATTATGTGTTCATATCTCAAGAGGAAATTCTAAAACTGGGAAAGGTCCAAGAGATCCTTCTCTTGTTAGAGTGAATAAATCTACAACTGGATCAGTGAGTAGCACAAAAATTAGAAACATGCTTGATGAATTTAAAACAGATATTCTAGGGAGCCTTAGTGAACAGATAGACACCCTTATGTTACAAAACAAGCAGAAAGTCGAGACCGATGCTTTGCCTATTTTATGTCCCAAATGCAAAAAGAAGTACGCTTTAAGAGAATTCCCTTTGCATGAAAAAAACATAGAGACTTGTGTGATTTGTTCAAAAAACCACAAGACCAAAAGTTATCCTTCAATTCCTCGTCTTAAGGTTGTTTTTCAAGAGGAAACAATTTCAAATCCAATAGAATCTCTTTGCTTTGTCTCTGGATGACTTTCGCATGGGCAACAAAACCATGGTTTTAACAACCAAATGTATATGAAGCCCCCTCCAAAGTGGAATTCTTGGCAGCAACCTTGGCCTCAATCTCAATCTTGAACTCAACCTTGGGCGCAAGGAATGAAAAATCCTTATGGAATATTCTCTCCTCATATCAATATCCTCCATCATATCCAAAATATCCTACCCAACAAATTCCTCAACAAAATCAACAGCCCAACTTCAAAACCAAAACCCTCAACTTTCACTGCCATTTCCACAGACACCAAATCAGTTACCTGCCCAACCATTACCAAACCCCAACAACAAAAATCCTCAGAATACCTATATGGTGGAAGGACAACAATTTACAACTTATATGATCACTCCATTAGATCTCAATGATGTCCAACTAAGATCTGGTAGGATATTAGAAAAGAAAAAGCCTTCTGTAGTTATTCAAGAACAAGATAATTCTAAGGAAGATTCTCTCCAGCAAAATATAGGTTTTGAAGGAACATCTCCTCAAAACTAGAATACTGAAAATGAAAAATAGAAAGAACCTGTTAGCACCTAAATCTTCCTTAGGCTAAAGGAAGGCAAAAATTAGGGTAACCACAAACCACGCTCAATCTGGTAGCTAGCCCTACCAGAGCAGGAGAGGGCTCTCTTCGAGTCACGCTCAGCGAATGGATAGGCAAAATGGTCTGAGATGACTTACAATGCAAAATTTACCTTTGGCTAGTAAGTGAAAAGGGATTTTGGAAAAGATTTTATGAAGTGACCAAGCTTCTAGGATATATATGGGACTAGCGCTCAGCAAAGAATAGAGAATCGAATATGAAGGCATAGATTATTCCGTGAGGCAAGGTAGGTAGAAGGCGCAGCAATTTTGGCTTAAGGTGACATGGAATGGAAAGATTGCTGAAGAGAGTGAAAAGGGCATGGTCGCATGAATCCTTTTCAGCAGAAGGGTAACACTGCACATGAAATTTTCCCACAGGCAAAGGAATATAAATTGAATTATACCTAATCTCACTTAGAAACTTTCACTGGAATGAGACATGAAATGAATTATGAAACATAACAAGATACATATGGAACATAAGAACACATTTTCTACACTCAAAACCACAAGAATCTCATGAAACAAAGTCGCTTCCTTTCATTAATTCTCTGTCAAAAATACATAGTGCAGGAACAGAGTTTCTTTCCCACAGTCTCCCAGAAGTTACAAGCCAGCCAACCCTTTTCAAATAACTTGCATACAATATATAGAATGTGTGGAGAAGAGATGGAACGCCCAGGGGTTGGGAAGTTACTCAAATCAATTCGAAATGGAGATGGAGAGCCAACCATCAGCTACAGGTGCAGCGCTCTCAAGCATGACATTTGGCTGGGGTGACCCTTTGCATTCTTTTGCCACTTGGATAGATGCCAATTTGGAGGGAAAAATCTTTAAATGCCACCCTTGGTGCCAAAAAACCGAAGTGTAGATGACCAGGCCCTCTTGGAGAAGTCGCGACCCGAAATTTCGCGAAACGGGAGCAAATTGGCAGTTTTTTCCCCTGTGCACCGCGCCAAATTCTCTGTGAATTGCGACACTTTGGAGCCTATTTTGGGGCACTTGAAGGTGTCCAAAATGTACCCAACTAGGCTTGTTGGAAAGCCTATCCTATCTACTTTCTAACCCCACTATAATTTCTCAATTTGGTGTTCGTTTGCCCCTCCAAATATTAATTCTCCTAATACTGCTTTCTGTGTGTCAAAAAAGTGGCAGAGAGGCCATTTTTGGGTGTTTTTTGACCTTTAGGAGACCCAGATCTTGTCAAAATTTCTTGCCCGGACACCAGTAGTAGTATTTTTTGATGCTGAATCCAAATATGTAAGCCATTCCTCGATTAGAGTCCTAGCTTTTAGCATCGCTCCGCACAGGGAGGAATTTCCTGTTTTGTGTCCAAAAAATTTGCCTGTGACCAAAATTTGCCCAAATTTTTTGAAATTTGGGCTGGAGGTTCCCTATGAAGTGCTATTCTGTGCCAAGGAAGCCTCAGCCAAGATTCAAATTTGATCTTGCTCCTTTGCCTCCTTTGCCTCCTTTGCCTCTTTTGTCGCTTTGCTCAATTTTTCCTTTAGGCTCCTGATTCTTGCTTTAGAACTCATGTTTCGGGCCTGGTAGTGATGAGTCATGTGCCTCAGCATGTCTTTCTCCTTGTTTGCTTTATCCAACCACTGTTCCAAGTGAACGTTCACTTTCTCTAACACATACTCCCGGTCTTTGTCTCTTTGCTCCATAAGTCTGCCTTGTGCTGCCAGGATGTGTCGCCGGTTTTCCTTGATCATTTGCAACTATATTTCAGCTAGCTGATCCTCAAGTTGCTTCTTCCTCTACTCCAGATACTGAACATTCCACTTGGCCCTATCCAAGTCTAGGGATAGGTTCTCAATCACATATTGCTGCTCCTGAATGACCTCTCCCAACTCAGCATTTGTAGGTTCTGCATCTGTCTCATCATCCTGGAGGAGAAAAATCTCGGTGTCTTGCTCACCTGATGGCCCTTCCTCCTACACTGGCTCCTTGCCCTTACCTTGCTCCTGTGGTGCTAATGTCGGAAGCGAGGCCCCTTCCACCTCGGGTGGAGATAACACTCGCTTTGCTGCTACGAACAATGGTCTACTGCCCTTCTGGTATGTGATGTATACTGGCATGGTGGCAGTCTCATGGCGCTCAAACTGATGTGAAGGACTTCCCGTTTCATGCTCAAAATGATGTGAATGACCTCCCACCTCATGTTCTTCCTTTGATATCACCGGTGGAGCGCTAAACAAATCACGGGAGATGAAGTCCTCCCAAGAAATACCCTGCAACCCAACTGATGGTCCACCAAAATCCTGATGAGAGAAAAATGATAGACACTGTTTAGTTGTTGTCATGGGGTCTTGCACTGCATGAAGTTTTTCATCTTCTCAATGTTGTTGCAAATGAAAAATGGGAGGCTCATCATCCGCACCCTGGTGAAGTGCATGAGCAACCTGATATGGTATGTATAAAGGTGAGAAAACCTCCCCTCGCAATTGAAATACTTCATGATCAATCTCATGAGTGGGGCATACTCGTCCCTCAAAAACCTGAATGGAAAAACTCTCGTGAGCTAGCTCAAACAGTTGTTCTTGATGTAGGGCTCATATTGATGCCTCTCCACCTTCTTTTTCTTATGCCACTATTCCCCAATGTTTGGTATTCCTGTTGCCACTGATACGGTTTCTGGTGTCAATGTGAAAGTGACCCCAGCCAGGACAGATTGACCTCCCTGTAGATGAAGTGAAAAAAGGCGGGCCAAATCATGATGGACTTTGACATTTTCCACCCTTTGAAAAAATCCATAACATGCGAAGTGCTGGAAACAAGACATAGCAAGTGGGCATGCCTGCAGCTCAGTGAGGGTGTTTGGCTCATCTCTAAGATGTCTGCCATTCCGTGATGTCTCCTCTGAGCCCTCTCTCTTGAAGATGTGTCATTGTGGGTCCCCTCCTCATATTATGATGAATTTTCTGATGCCATTACTGCTATTTGTACCCTGAGTTTTATGCTGCCCTTTGAATCCAATGAAACTGATAGATGCTCTAAAAATCTGCCACCAAGGGGACAATAAAACAGGGAGTGTTAGGAGGGGGATGATGAAAAATGGAATATGGGTTTAAAAGGAGAAATTTATAAGGGATTTGGGAGTGTTTTGGGTAGGGTGTTGATGGGGTAGGGTTTGGATAATTTGAGCCATAGGAATAAAGGGAACAAATGGATATGATTACAGTGGAGCTAGGGTGATTATTAGAGGGAAACTACTACGGGGGAATTAGTTGATAGAGGTAGGGTAGGAGCATATTTTTGCAGTAATGTCACTGTAACAAAACCCTAGATTTTTGACCTTATTTGTGTCCTCTTTGTTTTACTTTTTTTAAAAAAATTCATTTGATTCATGGTCATCATACTCACATTCCTCTTCAAATTAAATGCCAATGGTGAATGTAGATGGGCCACCTCTCCAATTTTTGGGGTTATTCACAAAATTTTGGGCAATTTAATACATTTTTTGGCTTGTAAGTCTGTGTGCCACGCGCTCTGCCCAGTGCGCCGCGTGCTGGGTATGCGCTGCTCCAGTGGCAATTTTGCACTGTGGCCGGGCTCCTAGTGTGCCGCGTGCCCTGAGTGCGCCGCGCCACCTCGTGTGTGCGCCACGCGCTGTAAACCCGCATAAAATTTCTTGAAAAATAGGGGAGAGGGTTTTAGTGGAATTTTTAGGGTGGTTTCCTTAGGAATCATGATGGAATGGAGGTGGGAATGACAAGGAGTGAGGGGACAAGGGGAGGGGAGTGAGACCTTGGTGTTCATCATCATATTTTGGCATCCCCATCTATCATTTTTCTTGATGATTTTTCATGGTTGACTTTGTGCTTTTGGGGTACTGTTTAAATGTCTTATGCACACCAAATTATTGACAAATTTGAGAGAGGAGAGGTGTCAATAGGGCCTACCTCTTGATTTTCTAGCCTTCACCGAGATTTGGAATGATTTGCACCGTTTTTATGCCCCTGGTTGTGTGCGTCGCACGCCAAGCCCAGTGTGCTGCGCACTGGGTGTGCATCATTCCCTTGAGAAAATTGAATGGCAGGCAGGCTGCGTGTGCGTCGTGCCCTTTGTGTACGCCACGCTCCCTGGTGTATGCGTCGCACCTTCCAACACCACCTCTCACTCACTCAAACTCTTCACTATTTCTCTTCTCTCAACTTTGGAACTTCTCTCCAAGCTTACAAGAGAAAAAATGGTTTTGCTTTGGGCCACAACATGTATATATAGGTTTGGGAGAGATGGGTTTGATTTTTTCTTCTTGGAAAACCCACTTTCTAATGTTTATGTTTTGCACTTTTTTCATTGACTTTAAAACATCCTGATTTTCTTTTTTCTTTGAAATTTTAGCTCTCATGATGAAATTTTCGGCATCTCTTTGCGAGGACTGCGTGACTGGGCATTTGGCCATGAAAACCATGAATACATTTGAAAAAGTCAACTGGCGATTTTTTGGAAAATTTTGTCATAGTTGACCTTGTTTGACTTTTCTTCAAAATAGAGTTTTGAAGAAGAGTCGATGTCTCTTCAGGTGATGATGAAGCTTTTGGAACCATAGCTGTATAAGGTCTCCCTCTGGCCTGCATGGCTTGTTCTGGACATGTTTTTCAAAGACCACATTGATGATTTCCTAGACCCAACAATAAAAATGACTTTGTCCTGTAATATGACCAGACCTTGACTATCATGAATCTCAGTGATTAAGGACCAAGACCTGAACCAGCAGGGGCCAGACATGAGGGAAAATGAGTAGCATGACTTTCTCCATCAGATCATGGCATGTCCCTAGCAAAATGCAGCTGAGTGAATGGAGCGGGACACCTAAAATTGAAATGCACAAAGAGTTTTGATATCTGACGGAGGGCTGACCAGACCGACTCTAACATTGGCTCCAATGGGGGATGGTAGCTCCTTGGAGGTGCCAAGAACAGCAGATCGCTACAGGAGCTATACAGTGCCTTTTGTCCATTGGGCTATGGAGCCATCATTTTAATAAACAGCACAAGACTCTAACTTATTTATACAACTAGAATAACCAAGAAATTAACTCAAACTCGACCTTGAAATAACTCAAAAAACTGACTTTATAGATTGAAACCAAACTGAAATAAAAATGGTATTTACAATGACAGTGGAAGCAACGTTGATAAATCAATAGTGATACCACTTGAGCAGCTAACCATTGATCGGCCCTCCAGGACAGTCTTCCCACGTTCATTTCCTTCAGAAGAAAGGCATTCTGACCCCTATATGTTGCGATCTTGAAAGGACCTTTCCACAGATTTTCGAAATTTCCATGCTTGCCTTTCTCTTCATTCCTTGCATCCCACTTCAACACCACATCATCCAACTGAAATTTATCCGATTTTGCTTTTCTGTCATAGATTTTCTTTATCTTCTCTTGCAACTTGGATGTGTTTTTAAAAACTTCTTCTCTTGTTTGCTGCAAGTGGATCATTTGATTCAGCCTTCTTTGCATGGGATCTTCCTCGCTGTTGGCCTCCTGAAGAAGTCTGACCACCGGGGCAGCAAGAGAAGCGGGAAATACTGTGTCCACTCCATAAACAAGCTCAAACGGTGACATGCCAATAGACTTTTTCTGACTGATCCGATCTGCCCAAAGCGCATGGACCAGCCTCTTGTTCCAGCTCTTCTTATTTATTTCCAACAGCTTCTTGATGATGTTGATCAAAGATTTATTCGAAGATTCCGCCAATCCATTGCCTTGCGGATGATAGGGAGTTGAGTGACCCAAAATTATATGATATTTATGAAAAAATTCTACCATCCTTTTCGATTTGGAAGCTGTTTCATTATCAATGATTAATTTGTTTAGACAACCAAAGCAAGACAAGATGTTATTTTCGAGAAATGAAATGATTACCGTGTCTGTCGCTTGTCTAGTAGGGGTCGCCTCAATCCATTTTGTGAAGTAGTCTGTCGTTGTAAGGATCCACCTATGCTATCCAGAAGAGGCGGGATGAATTTCCCCAATGAAATCCAACCCGCACTGCTGGAATGGAGCGCTCACTTCGATAGGCTTAAGTGTCAAAGGCTGTAATTTTTGTTTCCCTTCAAAAATCTGACATTTATGACAGCGCTTGACCATCTTATGCACATCAGCAAACAAAGTAGTCCAGTAGTACCCCGCTCTCAAAAAAAAAATTGCTGTTGACTTCCAAAAGAGATGACCTCCACTCTCTCCTCCATGGAAATCCTCCATGACTTTCTTTGCCTCCTCTTCCACCAGACAATTTAACAAAATGCCACCGGGATCTTTCCAATACAGTGCAGAATTCAAGATACAAAACTTGGCAGCCTTCAATTTGAGTGTTCTCGCTTTGTTTCTAGCCATGCCGGGCAGTGGTGATAGATTTTTCAGCACATATATTATACCAGAATACCATGGGGACAAAGCAAACATTTCGGATACCTAAATTGAAGTTCCTTCCTCATTCTCCTCGGACATGGCAGCAATTAGATTTATGTCCAATGCATGCAAGTTTTATTCGGCCATTAGCTTCGCCAACCCCTGTCCTTTGACCAGCTTGGTAGGCTTTATCTCCACATCCTACTCTAGCAAGGCTGCAATCCATTTGCCTCTTCTCCCTTCTCGATCGGTCTGCACTAAAACATCTTTCACAGTTGTATTAGGAACATAGGCCAGAATGTGAGAATGTAGAATATACACCCAGAAATCCTTCAATGCCTTCACCAACGCCAAGGCTTGCTTATCAATGATGTTGTACTTCAAAGCTGCATCCCTTATAGCCCTGCTGAAGAATGCAATGGGTCTTTCATGATCATCCCTCTTCTGCAATAGTACTGCTGCTATAGTGTGCTCAGAAGCAAATGAAAACAATATGAAATCTTGCATGTAGTTCGGGCTGACTAGAAATGGAGCTGAAGAAAGGGCCAATTTGACCAAGTTGAAAGATTTTACCGCCTCATCCATCCATTTCACCTAGCTATCCTTCTTAAGCATGTTGGTCATTTCTTTCAAGTGTTCCGCAAGATTAGGCACAAAGCGACATAGAAAATTCATCTTACCATTGAATGACTGTATCTCGTTTTTGTTCCTCGGCAGATCGATTTGCTGAATTGCTTGCACACATGCTAGGTCTATGCAGATGCCATCTTTTGAAATGATGTGCCCAAGTAATTTTCCTTCCTCCATGGCGAACAAGCTCTTCTTTGGATTCAGCGATAAACCATATTTCCTGCATTTTTGGAAGACAATTTTTAGGTGATGCATGTGTTCTTCATTAGATTTTGAGAACACCATCAAATCATCCAAGTACACCACCAAAAGCACATCCTTCTCATTTGCAAACGCCAAGTCCATTTCCCGCTGAAATGTGGGACCTGCATTCTTCAAACCGAAGGGCATTTTGGCATAGTGAAAGGTTCCCCATGGAGTGGTGAACGCTGTCTTGTCCCTGTCATCTTCATGGACAAAAATTTGGTTATATCTGAAATAATCATCAAGCAGCGACATACGAGATGCCCCCACTACTTGCTGAAGTATATGGTCCATCTTGGGTAGCGGATAGTTGTCCTTCAATGAGACCTTGTTTAGATTTCTGAAATCAATGCATAGGCGAATCTCACAGTCTTCTTGCATACAGGTACTAAGTTAGATATCCAATCTGAAAATCTGATGGGCACAATGATATCTGACTTGTACAACCTATTTACCTCCTTTTCGATAGATGGTAGAAATTTTGGATTTATCCTTCTCAGCTTTTGTCTAAATGGTTTTTGATTGGGCTTGATAGTTATTGTGTGCTGAATGATATTTGTATCATAGGTCTTTCAATCAGAATAATCCCAAGCAAATAGATCTGCAAATGAAGCCATCAAACTGATATATTTGTCCTTGATTTTTGGGGTTAATTCTTTGGACAATTATACCAACTTTGGATTTGCAGTTGTACCGATGTTGACCTCTTCTACACCCTTCTCTGTCGGCTACAATGTTGGCTTGCGGGCTACATCATCCTGATCAAAAATTTCCTCTAGGGGTATCAAGCCTTTAGTAATGATGTTATTCTTCAGCGGTAATACGTCCATTTGATTGATCTGCACTTCATCTATACCATTCCCTTTGCCCTCATCATTTTCCACATCGATTGAGGTTTCTTTGAACTTGCCTTTGTTGAGCAGAAAATCCTTAATCTCCTCATCATCTTGGAACACTTGCCAATGTCGCTGATTGTCTGGAATGGTTGGACGATGCTTGACATGGATTTCAAATTTATTGTTGGATTTCATGGGAATCTTCAAGCTGATCGTTGCCTTGGCAAGAGCATCAGCAATACTATTTTGTATTCGTGGTACATATGTCAAGGTGTATTCGGAAAATAGCTTCAAGATGTCCAAAACTGCATTACGATAGGCCCGCATCCTAGGATGTTTCGCTTGATACTCACCTCTGACCTGTTTTATCACCAACTTGGAGTCACCATATGCCGAAATCCTCTTTGCATTTAGCTTTCTAATAATTTTCAGGCCAGCGATCAGAGCTTCATATTCAGCTTCATTATTTGAACATTCAAAGGCCAGCTTGTAAGAGCAAACTCTCATGCTGCTAGGCACTTTGTTTGGGGCAGAGAAAGGACTGCGTACCCAAATACCAATACTAGCGCCATCATTCCCTACTGCTCCATCAAAATCCATGGTCCAAAAGCCTTCTTCCTCCTCTTGTAAGTGCTGGAAATCTGTTTGCCATGCCTTGTCTGCTTGATGTCCATCATTTTCAGCTAATTGCCCAATCTTTTGCTGCTTTTCTTGTCCTTCTTTCTTCAATATTTCTCTAAAATTTTCTGTTATTTCCGGAATTTCGTCTGCTTCTACTACCTGACTATCTATTTCATTTAAACTATCTGAAAACAAAACAAAAGACTCTAAATCTGTATGTACATAGTTAATAGGATGATTTATCGGTTTCTACTTGCTTGTGATCATATATTTCATCTTTTGTTCCTGGTATAACTTCCTCATTTGTCCAAACACTGGGATTGTTGCATAGGAGAAATCCAGTTGTAGTGTCCCCTTCAATTTCGTTACCCAAGACCTGGAAAGAAGAATGCCAAACCCTGGAGGAATGTCTGCTACCACTACATCCATTAGAACATTTTTCATAGGAAGTTGATCTAAACTCACAACTAAGTCTTTGATGAGCCC
Source organism: Pinus tabuliformis (assembly GCA_031772625.1). Taxonomy (NCBI): domain Eukaryota; kingdom Viridiplantae; phylum Streptophyta; class Pinopsida; order Pinales; family Pinaceae; genus Pinus; species Pinus tabuliformis. The sequence goes on along the minus strand of CM062806.1, from coordinate 894,880,057 downwards.
AATACATCTTACTCTGCTGGAATCAAATGAATAGAGATAATGATATTGCCGAGTGATGTCCAGACCAAGCTTATCCATGATAGCCTTGGGCATGAGATTGTGAGAAGCTCCGGAATCGAACATGGCATTGTGTAACACGAAATCATGCAATCGTAAACTGATATAGAAGGGCGGCACATCGCTATCGGGAGACTCGACATTCGTTGCTGGCCCAAAAATCATTTCAGGTTAATCATCTTCTACATTTACCATGTCAGACATTGGGTCCAAATTCAACATTTTAGAAATATGTCCTCTATAACTGTTGTTCTTCATGATTTTAGTCAAAGGGATGGATACCTTTAGCTTAGAAATCTCATTCTCTAGGCTGAAAGTGGGAGTTCTTTCTACCTCTTTGACTGGGATCTCTTTCCTTTCCTTCTCTTTTGATGTGGCTGGTTGCTGTGATTGTTCTACTAATTTTGATTTGCTGCTCTCCGAAACAACCGCCTCCTTTCCCTTTCTTTGTGTAGTTGATGGATCATTCTTTATTGTTTCACCCTCCTTCTTTTTCTGAATTGGTTTGGCCGGTACATCTCTGTTTCGAAGGGAATATTGCTGCTATTGTGTGGACAAAGCATTCATATACCCTCTTTGATATTCTTCTGACTCTTCTTCCAACACGGTTTCGTTAGCTAGAATAAAATGAGTGTCTTGGTGTGTAGCTGAATTTACTGCACACTCTTCTTCTTCGATGATGTAAGTAGGCAGCTCATCTGGAGTAAAGAGATGGTTTTCCTCGCCTATAACATTCTCATCCTCATCTGACTCCGGTCTGTGCACAAAATTCTACTGCAAAGGTGTTTGTACCAGCTGTTGTGTTGTTTGCTCTTGAGTTTGCTGATCTCATTGTCTTATCCTATATTGTGGTTGTTGTTGGCCACGGAAGTTAGGATTCCTAACTTGTGGCTCTGGCTTGTCAATTTTTACCCTTTTAAGCATTTGTTCTACCTTTTTGAGCAGTTGATCCATTGAAGAAGATTCTTCTTTCACCGTGGTTTTCTTCTCTGCTTTAGCTCTTGCTCTTTTGGACAGCAGATTTGCCTCAACGCTGACTGCAATTTTCTTCATGTCTTCCATTGTAGCCTGTTCTCTCTCTCTTAATTGGTACGCCATGTCAGCATCAAAACCATCCAGAAAATTCATCATTGCTAGTCCCACATGTTGCTTTAGATGGTTTGGGATTTCGTTGTAGACTGCATAATATCTAACACAATAATCTTGGACCGACTCACCGCAATTCCGCTTGATTTGTTCATACTCGGCCATAATTTGAAGGGGATTCTTTTTCACTTCCCAACTGTTCAAGAATTGTCTTTGTAGTTCTGCCAAGGTAGTGATACTTGCAGCTGTCAAGCCTCTGAACAATTTCCTCACATCACCTGCAAATGTTTGTACAAAGAGCCTCATTGCCACGTTCTCCACATCGATCTCATGAAGTTCATAGAAGTCTACCATTTTATCCACATGTTGCTGAGCAGTAATGTCGTTAGGAGTGCCATCAAAAAAAGGGATTTTACTTTGATAATCATTTGGCATGTCATCTAGAACTTGGGGCAGAACAAGAGGAGTAAAACGGGCAGCCATCATTCTTGGTGGATTTGGCCTTGGAGGTGTTGGAGGAGTGTGCACATTTTGAAAGGGGCTTGCACTTGGAGTTTGGGGCTGTGTTTCAATGTAATTATCGATTAATCTATTAGCTCTTTCTGTTTCAAGGTATACAATAAATTGCAGATTAGGGATGGTATAATCAATAGCCCTTTCAGATTTGGACTCAAACAAAGATATTTCAAATCATTCGTCAAACTCAAGCTCTTCAAGATACTCAAAAATGTCGGGACATGAATGGGATTTGAACACAGGGGTTATGGTGCTTTCTTGATGAAGGAGTCTTCGGATCAAATTGGGATTTTCGTAAATATGAGGAGGGTCCGGGTCTGGATTTGCTCTGGTATATCGTCTCGAAGCCAACGTGCTATTGGGATAAACTATGGAACACAACCAACTTGCTCAGCTCAGCCTTTCCTATCCTAAGCTCATCATCCGGAAGCCTAGAATTCTTATGAAACAAGGGGATTTGATTTTCAACTTGTTCCCCAATATGGTTGCCACTATGTTAGCACCTAAATCTGCCTTAGGCTGAAGGAAGGCAAAAATTAGGGTAACCACAAACCACACTCAGTCTGGTAGCTAGCCCTACCAGAGTAGGAGAGGGCTCTCTCCGAGTCACGCTCAGCGAATGGATAGGCAAAATGGTCTGAGATGACTTAAAATGCAAAATCTACCTTAGGCTAGTAAGTGAAAAGGGATTTTGGAAAAGATTTTATGAAGTGACCGAGCTTCTAGAATGTATATGGGACTGGCGCTCAGCAAAGAACAGAGAACCGAATATGAAGGCACAGATTATTCCGTGAGGCAAGGTAGGTGGAAAGTGCAAAAATTTTGGCTTAAGGTGACATGGAATGGAAATATTGCTGAAGAGATTGAAAAGGGCATGGTCACATGAATCCTTTTCAATAGAAGAGTAACACTGCACATGAAATTTTCCCACAGGAAGAGAAATATAAATTTAATTCTACCTAATATCACTTAGAAAATTTCACTGAAATGAGACATGAAATGAATTATGAAACATAACAAGATACATATGGAACATAAGAACACATTTTCTACACTCACAACCATAAGAATCTCATGAAACAGAGCTGTTGCCTTTCATTAATTCTCTGTCAAAAATACACAGTGCAGAAACAGAGTTTCTTTCCCACTGTCTCCTAGAAGTTACAAGCCAGCCAACCCTTTGCAAATAACTTGCATACAATATATAGAATGTGTGGATAAGAGATGGAATGCCCAGGGGTTGGGAAGTTACTCAAATCATTTTGAAATGGAGATGGAGAGCCAACCATCAGCAACAGGGGCAACGCTCTCAAGCATGAAATTTGGCTAGGGTGACCCTTTGCATTCTTTTGCCACTTGGATAGATGCTCACTTGGAGAGAAAACTCTTTAAATGCTGCCCTTGGTGCCAAAAAATTGAAGTGTAGATGACCGGGCCCACTTGGAGAAGTTGCGACCCGAAATTTTGCGAAACGGGGGCAAATTGGCAGTTTTTTCCCCTGTGCGCTGCACCAAATTCTCTGTGCATTGCACCACTTTGGAGACTATTTTGGGGCACTTTCAGGTGTCAAAAATGTGCCCAAATGGGCTTGTTGGAAAGCTTGTCCTATCTGATTTCTAACCCCACTAGAATTTCTCAATTTGGTGTTCATTTGCCCCTACAAATCTTCATTATCCCAAGACTGCTTTCTTTGTGTCAAAAAAGTGGCAGAGAGGCCATTTGTGGGTGTTTTTTGACCTTTAGGAGACCCAGATCCTGTCAAAATTTCTTGCCTGGACACCAGTAGTAGTACTTTTGGATGCTGAATCCAAATATGCAAGCCATTCCTCAATTAGAGTCCTATATTTTTAGCGTCACCCCAGTGGCGCGGCGCACAGGGAGGAATTTCCTGTTTTGTGTCCAAAAAATTTGCCTATGACAAAAATTTGCCCAAATTTTTGAAATTTGGGCTGGAGGTTCCCTATGAAGTGCTATGCTATGCCAAGGAAGCCTCAGCCAAGATTCAAAGCCGATATTGCTCCTTTGCCTCCTTTGCCTCCTTTGCCTCTTTTGTCGCTTTGCTCAATTTTGCCTTTAGCCTCCTGATTCTTGCTTTGGAACTCATGTTTCGGGCCTGGTAGTGATGAGTCATGTGCCTCAGCATGTCTTTCTCCCTGTTTTCTTTATCCAACCACTGCTCCAGGTGAACGTTCACTTTCTTTAGCACATACTCCCGGTCTTCGTCTCTTTTCTCCATAAGTCTTCCTTGTGCTGCCAGGATGTGTCACTGGTTTTCCATGATCATTTGCAACTCTATCTCAGCTAGCCGATCCTCAAGTTTCTTGTTCCTCTACTCTAGATACTGCACGTTCCACTTGGCCCTATCCAATTCTAGGGATAGGTTCTTAATCACAGACTGCTACTCCTGAATGATCTCTCCCAGCTCAGCATTTGTAGGTTCTGCATCTGTCTCATCATCTTGGAGGAGAACAAACTCGGTCTCTTGCTCACCTGATGGCCCTTCCTCCTACACTGGCTCTTTGACCTTACCCTGCTCCTATGGTGCTGATGTCAAAGGTGAGGTCCCTTCCACCCCGAGTGGAGATAACACTTGCTTTGCTGCTGCGAACAATGGTCTATTGCCCTTCTGGTATGTGATGTATATTGGCATGGTGGCAGTCTCATGGAACTCAAACTGATGTGAAGGACTTCCTGTTTCATGCTCAAACTGATGTGAGGGACTTCCCACCTCATGTTCTGCCTCTGATATCACCGGTGGAGCACTGAAGAAATCACGGGAGATGAAGTCCTCTCAAGCAATACCCTGCAATCCCAACTGATGGTCCACCAAAATTCGGATGAGAGCAAAATGATAAACACTGTTTAGCTGCTGTCATGGGGTCTTGCACTACATGAAGTTTTTCATCTTCTCAATGTTGTTGTGGATGAAAAATGGGAGGCTCGTCATCTGCACCTTGGTGAAGTGCATGAGCAACCTGATATGGTATGCATAAAGGTGAGAAAACCTCCCCTCGCAACTGAAATACTTCATGATCAATCTCATGAGTGGGGCATACTTGTCCCTCAAAAACCTGAATGGAAAAACTATGGTGAGATGGCTCAAACAGTTGTTCTTGATGTAGGGCTCATAGTGATGCCTCTCCATCTTCTTTTTCTTATGCCATTATTCCCCAATGTTCGGTATTCCTGTTGCCACTGATATGGTTTCCGGTGTCAATGTGAAAGTGACCCCAGCCAGGACAGATTGACCTCCATGTAGATGAAGTGCAAAAAGGCAGGCTAACTCATGATGGACATTGACATTTGCCACCCTTTGACAAAATTCATAACATGCCAAGTGCTGGAAACAAGACATAGCAAGTGGGCATGCCTGCAGCTCAGTGAGGGTGTTTGGCTCATCTCTAAGATGTCTGCCGCTCTAGTGATGTCTCCTATGAGCCCTCTCTCCTGAATATGTGTCGCTGTGGGTCCCCTCCTCATATTCTGATGAATTTTCTGATGCCATTTCTGCTATTTGTACCCTTAGTTTTATGTCACCCTTTCAATCCAATGAAACTGATAGATGCTCTGAAAATCTGCCACCAAGGGGACAATAAACAGGGAGTGTTAGGAGGGGGATGATGAAAAAGGGAATAGGGGTTTAAAAGGAGAAATTTATCAGGGATTTGGGAGTGTTTTGGGTAGGGTGTTGATGGGTAGCGCTTGGATAATTTGAGCCATAGGAATAAAGGGAACAAATGGATATGATTATAGTGGAGCTAGGGTGATTACTAGAGGGAAACTGCTACAGGGGAATTAGCTGATAGAGGTATGGTAGGAGCATATTTTTTGCAGTAATGTCACTGTAGAAAAACCCTAGCTTTTTGACCTTCTTTGTGTCCTCTTTGTTTTACTTTTTAAAAACTTTTGCATTTGATTCATGGTCATCATACTCACATTCCTCTTCAAGTGAATGTAGATGGGCCACCTCTCCAATTTTGGGGGTTATTCACAAAAATTTTGGGCAATTTAATACATTTTTGGGCTTGTAACTTTGTGCGGTGTGCACTCTGCCCAGTACACCGCACCAGTGGAAATTTTGCACTGTGGCCGGGCTCCTAGTGCGTCGCGTGCCCTGAGTGCGCCGCGCCACCTCGTGTGTGTGCCGCGCGCTATAAACCCACACAAAATTGCTTGAAAATTAGGGGAGAGGGTTTTAGTGGCAGTTTTAGGGTGGTTTCCTTAGGAATCATGACGGAATGGAGGTGGGAATGACAAGGAGTGAGGGGACAAGGGGAGGGGAGTGAGACCTTGGTGTTCATCATCATATTTTTGCATCCCCATCTATTGTTTTTCTTGATGATTTTTCATGGTCGACTTTGTGCTTTTTGGGTACCATTTAAATGTCTTATGCACACCAAATTAATGACAAATTTGAGAGAGGATAGGTGTCAGTAGGGCCTACCTCGTGATTTGCTAGCCTTCACCGAGATTTGGAATGATTTGCACCGTTTTTACGCCCCTGAATGTGTGCGTCGCGTGCCAAGCCCAGTGCACTGTGCGCTGGGTGTGTGTCACGCCCTTGAGAAAATTGATTGGTGGGCAGGCTGCTGCGATGCGCGCCCTCTATGTGCACCGCGCTCCCTGGTGTATGCGCCACATATTCCAACACCACCTCTCACTCACTCAAACTCTTCACTATTTCGCTTCTCTCACCTTTGGAACTTCTCTCCAAGCTTGCAAGAGTACAAATGGTTTTGCTTTGGGCCACAACATGTATATATAGGTTTGGGAGAGATGGGTTTGATTTTTTCTTCTTTGAAAGCCCACTTTCTAATGTTTATGTTTTGCACTTTTTTCATTGACTTTAAAACACTGTGATTTTCATTTTTCTTTGAAATTTTGGCTCTCATGATGAAATTTTCGGCATTTCTTTGCGGGGACTGTGTGACTGGGCATTTTGCCATGAAAACCATGACTGCATCTAAAAAATTCAACTGGCGATTTTTCGGAAAATTTTGTCATAGTTGACCTTGTTTGACTTTTCTTCAAAACATAGTTTTGAAGAAGAGTTGATGTCTCTTTAGGTGATGATGAAGCTTTCGGAACCATAGCTATATAAGGTCTCCCTCTGGCTTGCATGGCTTGTTCTGGACATGTTTTTCAAAGACCACATTTATGATTTCCTAGACCCAACAATAAAAATGACTTTGTCCTGTAATATGACCAGACCTTGACTATCATGAATCTCAGTGATTATGGACCAAGACTTGAACCAACAGGGGCCAAACATGAGGGAAAATGAGTAGCATGACTTTCTCCATCAGATCATGGCATGTCCCTAGTGAAATGCAGCTGAGTGAATGGAGCGGGACACCTAAAATTGAAATGCATAAAGAGTTTTGATCTTTGACGGAGGGCTGACTAGACTGACTCTAACAGAACCAATAAACTCAACTCCTATCATAGAGCAACCACCAGTATCCACTTCTACACCTCCTTTTCCGGAAAGTTTTCAAGTTGATAGAGGGGTAGAAAAGAATATTATGTTGCCTAATTATGATTTTCTAGATGAATTGAAAAATGTTTGTATCAAAATCCCTCTTTTACAAGCCATTAAGGAGATGCCAATTCTAGCTAAAACAATAAAGGAGTTGAGCATGAAGAAACTAGGAAGAAAAACAAAAGAAGTAAAAAGAATTCAGCTAGCAAAATAAAGAGCAGACATGATGGGAAAAATTGCCATACAAAAATATGTAGATATTGGAAGTCCTGTTGTAAAAACACATATCAATGGAGTTGAAATTACAAATACACTAATTGATTTAGGAGCAGCATTAAACATCATGAGCAAACAAACCATGGAACAGGTCAAACATCCCAATCTTCTTTATACACCTACATCACTGCAATTGGCAGATAGATCTGTAATCAAACCAGATGGTGTGTTAGAAGATATTTCAGTGTCCTTAGACTCTTGGGAGTACCTTGTTGATTTTATGATCCCTACCCCAAAGAACAATCGAGGAGGACATCCACTTATATTAGGAAGACCTTGGCTGAATACAGTTGATGATTTCATTAGCTGTAGATCTGGTGATATGTATATCTCTTATGGTAATTCAACTAAGAAATTCACTCTATATTCTCCAGCAAGGAAAATCACAGAGATAGATGACAAAGAATGGATTGATGATGAAAATGATATTCAACCTCTCTTTACTCTTTTAACCATTAGTGAAGATAGTCAAATCTTAAATACAACGGAGAATTTTGAATCATCTCGAGAATATGAACAGGATCAATTTCAAGAAAAATCCAATATCGAATATTTGTCATCTAGGTAGATGTTTATTTATTTTATGGAAGAATTTGGTAGCTCTACAGTTGAAATCTTTCGAGGGAAAACATTTAACATAAACAATAACTTGGAAAAATTACAACAGGAAAAGCTAATCAAAAATTTACAACAACATTCTTCTGCATATGCATGGGAATACACTGACATGAAAGGAATTAGTCCTAAGACTTGTATACATCACATCTACATTGAGGAAAATTGTAAACCTACCAAACAAACTCAAAGAAGGATGAATACAAATCTTAGGGAAATTTTGAAAGAGGAGTTGCAAAAATTGTTGAATGTAAACTTCATTTACCAAATTTTAGACAGCTAGCGGGTTTCTCCTCTAGTGTTTGTGCCTAACAAGAATGGTAAATGGAGGGTACGTATTGATTATCGAGAATTGAATAAAGCTACCCTGAAAGATCATTTTCCTTTGCCCTTGCCCTTTATATATCAAGTGTTAGATACATTAGCAGGTAAGAAGTATTTCTCATTTTTGGATGCTTTTAGTGGTTATAATCAGATTCAGGTAGCACCTGAAGATCAAGATAAAACCACATTCACCTGCCCATGGGGAACTTATGCCTACCAAATACTCCCTTTTGGATTATGCAATGCACCCGCAACATTCCAAAGAGTAGTACTAGAAATTTTTTTGATCTAATACATCATTGTGTAGAGGTGTATCTGGATGACTTTACAGTTTATGGGAATACATTTGAAGAAGCTTTATAAAATTTTGAAAAAGTTCTTAAAATATGCAACGAAGCAAACCTTTCACTAGGCCATGAAAAATGTGTTATGATGTTTACAGAAGGGATTGTTTTAGGACATCACATTTCAGGAGATGGAATTAAGGTTGATAAATCTAAAGTTGAAGTCATATCTAAATTATCAATTCCAAGTTGTCAAAAGGATGTTAGAAGTTTTCTAGGATTCACAGGCCACCATAGCACACCTAGTGCAATACAAGAAGAATCCACATGCACATGAAATTATTTCTTCCAGCCGTGAAACATAGAAATTGGTACAGTCACCATATTTTCCTTTAACACATCCAGACTACGTTGACACTCTTCATCCCAACAGAAGGTCGCATCCTTCTTCAGTAATTTCTCCATCAGCGCGGTTATTTGTGCATAATCTTTAATGAAATTTCTATAGTAACTACTGTGCACCAACGTTGCACGCAACTGCTTTACATTCTTTGAAGCTTCTAAATTGAGAATCATTGCTATCTATTCTGGGTCTACCATTAATCCCTACATGCAAACCACATGACCTAGTAATCTCCCGTAAGGCACACAAAAAATACACTTCTTCAAATATAAAGAAATTTGGTATCTGTGACAAGTATCCATCACGAGGAGTAGACTTGCAAAATGACATTTTACCAATCCAAACATAGTCTAGTCATCAAAATACACTTCTAAGAATTTATGGATGAATTATTTGAACATTGTAATTACAACTCTATAAAATATCGTTGGCACATTATTCAGTTTGAGTGGCATCACTGTGTACTGGAAGCATCTCCACTCCATCACAAGGTCATATTGCTACGATCCTCCATCGCGAAGGTCGTCTTGTTGTGATCCTCTAGCACAATATTAATATTATGGTACCCTGAGAACCCATTAGTGAACGAATAAGATTCCTGCACTCCAACATTCATCAAAACTTTGTCCATAAATGGTGTTGGAAATGGGTCATGAACGCAAGCATCATTGAGCTCCCTTAGGTCTACACTTATTCTTATTTCACCCTACTGTTTCTTCTCTTAAACTACCATAGGGCTCACCTAATGAGATTCTTCTACTACCTCAATAATTCCTGCTTCCGTCATTTTGTCTATCTCTTTCCACACCTTTTCCTTATAGTTGGGATTGAGCCAGTAAGGTCTCTATTTCATGGGCTTCGTATTGGGCTTTAAAGTGATCTTGATCACTCCCAAATCCCTTACTATTCCCTTCAGCTCTGAGAACTTGGTAGGAAACAAGTCCTGATATTTTCGCAGCAACTACACAACGTTATCAACCGTATCTTCATACCAATAATATCCTATCTTTTCAAACTTAGCTTTCACATCGGATCCAATGTTTACTTGCCTAGTATTTAAAGGTTATGATATATCAGGTTTCTGTACTTTATGTCCTTCAACCTCACGTTATCCTTCACTCTATGGAATATTGATTTTTTGTGGATCATCTTCCTGTTCTTCTGCAGTCACATTGTGGAACTCTAGCGCATGGCACAACTGTGTACTCCAGTCAGGTTGAACCCATTGTACCAAATCTTCAGGTGTTCTAAAGATAGCGGCCTTAATTTCCTGGAGCACTTCACAAATTCACTCAAACCCATCCTCAAATATAAAATTTAATAATGAGCTTTCAATCGATATATCCCATTCATCTGTCCCATGGTGTAGCTCTGTTTCCAAGTACCAATTCATGGGAATAGTATCTAAGGTGTGACAGAAGATGTGCACCCATTCTTGTTGTGGCTCTTTACCCCATGCTTTAGTCCAATGCACCAAGTGTTCATGCAGATCATCATTTTCTCTATATTTCTCAGTCATCCGAGTATTAGCGTATCCAAACCTTAGATTCATCATTCGCTTATATTCCTTCTAGTCAGCGAATCTTTCCTTATGCGCATCCAACCAATGGGAAGGCATAGTGCACAGTGCCAATTCAAGTGCCTAGAATCGATGTTACTTGGGCACCTCCCTTTCAGATTCATCCAAAAAGAGATTAACATCATTTAAACCATCATAATGTGTTAGTTTTCTTACCTCTATAGATATGCACTGCAACGATTTTGTCATCATATCGTAACCTAGCATAGAGACTTCATGCAACCGATTCTCTCAGTGTTCGAGCTCTTCATCTAAGTCTGAGGTACAAGAGTTGTCTCTATCCCATGTGATCCATCCATATGTAGTGGGATTGATCCAATCTTCATTATGCATAGTTATCTCGTATATCTAATCTAGATCATCGTCCTCCTCATAGTTATAGACCAGTTTAGTGTAGCGTGCTCCTTCAACAGGGTCTAGTGGTATAATAACCCTAAGCACCTTCTTCTTGAATGTCATCCTTTGCTTCTTTAGATTGATCACCGCATTCATGTCAAAGGCCCAATAAATTCCTAGTAATGCAAGGTAGGGATTGTTGTCATCCACTACTTCAATTACCTCAAAGTTAGCCAATGCACTCACTCCTTCAGTGTCAACTGTTACCCCATACAGGCACCCCATAGGAATGATCTTTTGTTGATTGGCAATGCGTAGCTATATAGGAGACCATTCTAGCACAGGTCTCCCCATTCTCTCCCATGTCTTCTTAGGCACTACGTTTGCATCTAAACCAATATCCAAGATAACTTGATCCATTTCATATTCTCCAATTGATCCAAGGGATCTTTCCCTTGTAGCTGTATGAAAAGAATCACACGTGAAAATTGCAGCTTAACACAGAAATTTAATGTGCACATAAGAACAGAAGAAGAAGAAACACATAAAGCATGAAGGAAGACACAAAGACTTGATACCGGAGTTTGTCCAACTTGGACTAGATCTCCAGAACCTGCTCTATCAATGGGAAGGTCTTTATATATTAAATGGCATGAAAAGAGAGAATACAATCACCTGCCACATAAAAAGAGGCTTATATCTCCATTCTAAAAGATGGATGAGAAGAGAATAACTAAAATGGAGAAAGGGACAACGCCACTACATCTGGGGCATCGAGAGGGGCAGAAACCATATAAAATTTGCCCAATTCAGACAAAATGATCAATCAGACCTCCTACAAGATGTTGCATCGAACTGTGTGCCAAAAAATCCTCTCCCTTGCTTTTTCAATCATTGGACTTTATACTACCTCTGTTAGGACAAATCCCTCTTAAATCGGTGTTGTTTGGCATAGAATAGAGGCCATGTGAATGGAAGGTTCGGCGGATGCAACAAAGCCTTCAAAATAGTATTTTTATCATTGAAGTGATAATACACTAAGAAACCCCGTAAAACACTAAAATTCGACCAAAAATTGTTTACCTAGATTTCAAAAAATATTAAATCGGCATATATACTTATTGGATCCAGGCACGATATCGCAATCGAAGGTCGCTAAGGTCCAAGGCCCTGTATATCGGGGAACTTTGTCAACCGTCGATTGCCGATATCGGCGTCGACCGATCGCACCCCCGATCGTCGATGTCGATTGCCCCGATATCACCGACACGGATTCTGTTGATCCGATCACTGATCTGATCTAATCAAAGATCGTTGATTTGGGGGTCCTGCTACGCTCCTTAAGTCCACCCCTTTGGATGTCCCGATCAATTTTTCCTTTTAAAGCTTAAAAGTCCATTTTTTTGGGAAAATCCTCATTTTCCAAAGGAATAATGTAACCTTATTTTTGGGATAACTTCATCATCCTAACCCGGATTGAAGTACCATTCACACTGTTGGAATTAGGACGACGAGATATACGCTCCAGTCTTGGGTCGACTTCATTCTAAGAACTTTGATTTTGAGTTTTTCCATGCCATTGTATCTGAAGATCCACCTAAATCAATCCTCCCCATTGAGGAGCTTTTGGACTACCAAAAGCTTTCATTAGTCAATTGGAAAGTGAGGGAATTGTTCCCTCACCCTTTCCTTCTCCAGCCCTTTGGCCTTTGTTGGCATTATGATACAAGTGTTGTCCTTGATGGCAACTCACTCAGAGGTTGGTACAAGTGATGGCAACTTAATCAGAGGACAGATCTTAGTACAACAAGCCAAGAAAGTTCATACACGCAGGTTCATTAAGCCCAAGTCGCGTATACAAGCAGGTTCACTATATACCAAGTCGCGTATACGCAGGTTCGCTATATACCAAGTCGCGTGTACACGCAGGCTGGCTTCAATAAAAGAGCGTGTATGTGGAAAACTTATCTTTGCTCCGTGGCGGTTATTCCTTGGAAGTTGTGCCTATAGTTTTGGACCATGGTGTCTCAACGGACGTGTTGATCCCTAGTTTTGAAGTTGATGGTATTGTGTTACTATGGTTTTGGACCGTGGTATTGTAAAGGGCCTAAGGCTATATAAGGAGAAGATCATTAGGCAAGTGTAAGCAAGCAAGGTGTGTCTAACGAAGTGAGAAGATCTGGTATTGTTGGTTATATGTTCGGGATGCTTGGCAAGGGTCGGATCTGACAGCGAAGGTATAAGTAATTATTTCTAGATCTGCACGCGGGTTGCCATTGGAGAAAGTGCGTATACACGTGGTTTTGGTACAGTGAAGTAGCGTATGGATAATAAGATTTGATATTTCAGGTTGCTGTTGATTCTGGCGGTTGTTGCAGAGTTCTGGGCTCTGGTTTGTGTTCTGTGTTCTGTGTTCTTGATGACAGGATTTTAGTGACTCAGTATTGGGTGGTTTAGAGAATTATGATGCAAGTATAAGTTGATGATTGTATTGCAGTAATGTTTGTTTTGTACTCATGGATCCAGTATGAAAATTGATGAAACGTGATCCCTGAAGGTTGTAACCGTCTGTAGGGTCAGCACCTACGTACTAGCAAATGGAACGGCTAGTACAAGAGATGAGGGGGTTGTAGCTCCCTTCCAGAAGTAGCTGGAAAATGAGAGAGGGTTGTATCCCTCTGCAAGTTGTAGCCTGCGTACTGGTAAAGGACTGCACCAGTACATCGTAAAAGAAGAAAGAGACAAATTGCAGCAGGTTGTTTTCACCCACATTGGGTTTCCACCTTATATCATGGTGTTCATGTGTGTGGCTTTTGTGTGATGATCTGTTCTGTTATACTGCACTTGTTTACTGTTAATATGGTTAATAATGTTCTGATGCATTTACTGAAGATAAGCTAACTGAATCATAAGATCTCTGGATATACGCTAGTTACTTTAGACACAGTAGCGTGTACACTCTGGTTCACTTAACTGAAGTAGTGTATATGTTTCTGAGTATGAAATTGGAAAGGTTTTACTGATCTGATAATACTGATTCACCCCCCCCCTCTCTCAGTATTATTTCCAACAATTGGTATCAGAGCAGGTCCTTCAAAGGAAGCTTGATCGCTTAAAGGAAAAGATCCATCAGAATGGCTAATCCAGAAAGAGAGGCACACATCAGGCCACCAGTCTTTGACGGGAACAATTTTACTCACTGGAAGATAAGAACCACTGCATATCTACAATCACTTGGAGCAGAAGTTTGGGGAATCGTAGAAAGAGGATACAAATTCCCATCAGCAACTCCTATAGATCCAGCAGAGAAAAAGCAATATGAGCTCAATGCCAAAGCTGCTACTGTCCTATTGAGTAGTTTGACACAATCAGAATTTATGAAGATCATGCATTTCAAATCAGCTAAGGAAATATGGGACAAAATCGTTACAAGCTACGAAGGAGATGATCAGGTAAAAAGAGCAAAGCTTCAAACTCTCAGAATCTGGTATGAAACTCTTAAGATGCATAGTAATGAAAGCATAGCTAATTATTTCCTGCGTATGGATGAGATTGTGAATTGTATGAGGGATCTGGGTGAAGAATTTGAGGAAGTTGTCTTAGTTGAAAAGGTTTTGAGATCTCTGTCTACTAAATTTGATTCTAAAGTATCTGCCATAGAAGAAAAGGAGAATGTGCAGAAAATCACCATGTCACAGCTTCACGGGATCTTAACTGCTTTTGAAATGCGACAAGAGGTACCACCAGAAGCCGCATTCGAAGTGTCAGAGGAAGAAGATGAGGTAAATTTTGTCAAGAATATTGAACGGGGAACTGGAAGGTTCAAAGGTAAGCTACCTTTCAAATGTTTTCTATGTGGTAGAGTTGGTCACTATGCTGGTAGATGCCCTCATAACAAAGGAAAGATATCTGAAGAAGATGGTAGAAGCTATTATACCCATATTAAATGTTCATTCAATGATAGTGAAGATATTAGAAGTCTCATGGCACATGAAAAGAAGAATGCTTCATCCAATAATAGCGAAGATATTAAAAGTCTCATGGCACATGAAAAGAAGAATGCAGAAACTGAAGAAGTCGCCAAATTAAAAGAACAATTGGAGATAGAAACCAGGGTAAGGGAGCAATTGCAGGATATAGTAAAGGATCAGAGCACAACTATTCAGAGACTTGAATCAAAGATCCTCTCTCTAAAAGAAGATCTTAAAAAATCAAGAGAACAGAACAGAGAAGATCTTGAAGATCAAGAACATGAAGTGATCAAACTAAAGCGACAAGTGGAAGAAGGAAGAAAAGCTGAAGAAGACCTAAGGAATCAGTATCTGAAAAAGGAAGAACAACATCAAGTTGAGGTAAATATCTTGAAAGGTAAAATAGAAGAAAAGGATAAGCTTTTACGATTTCAAGATAGTACTAAAGTCTTGGATGATATTCTTAATAGTCAAAGGTCTCCTGCTATCAAGACTGGTCTTGGTTTTCATGAATATGTTGAAGGTGAATCTAGTTCACAAGGTGAGGCAAGAAACTCTAATGAGAAATCTGAAATGCTCAACAAGGAACAACCAAGGAAAGAAATTCCTCAAGGAAGATCCTTTACTCCTAACTATGGACGTGATAGATGATCATTTTCTCCACTGAATAATGTTGAATGTTATGTCTGTCATAATCTTGGACATGTTGCAGCCAGTTGTAGAAGTAGAATGGTTCAAGACCATTACAAAATATCATTGCATCCCAGGTATTTCAGAGGATATTGCTTTGCCTGCAATGCATATGGACACAAAGCAATTGATTGCGATAGAAGGAACATGAAATATGTAAGATGTTATACATGCAAAAAATATGGACATATAGCAAGGGAATGCAGAAGAAGATTTCAAAATTCAAAACAAGAGGACCATACATCATCACAGTTCCAGGAATTGAAGAAGACAGAGACAGAAAAGTGTGGCATAACTCAGTCAGCTGACATAACAGACACAGGGGAATCTGAAAGTGATGAAACTCAGTATTCCATCTTGCATACGCTGATATAATGAAGACAAGTCGCGTATATACGCGAGTTACACGCTGCAAAGTCGCGTATATATAGAAAGGGCAGCAGAACAGACCCAGGAAATGGTTCAGTCATGGTTGACTCAGGCTCAGGGGGAGCATAAAGGGCAGCAGAACAGACTCAGGAAATGGTTCAGTCATGGTTGGCTCACACTCAGGGGGAGCATATTCTTCAAATAATTCATTATTGGCATTATGGTTAGAAGTTGATGGTGAAACTAAATGATACATCTTATTGTTTGATCAAACGAATGGTTTTGCAGGCTTATGATAAATAGTTATTGCTGGACTTAGAACCTGCATCTGCTCAGGGGGAGCATGGATGGATTGATACAATTTTCATATACAAAGGGGGAGCCAAATCAAAAACTTCAGCATGTACTCAGGGGAAGTATGGACAGCAGAAGGTATACCAAAGAAGAGAATATCTTGGTCCGCCCTTTGCCCTTGATGTCAAAGGGGGAGAGTGACTTGGTGTGGTGGTTGCCATCAAGTCCAAAGGGGGAGATTGTTGGCATTATGATACAAGTGTTGTCCTTGATGGCAACTCACTCAGAGGTTGGTACAGGTGATGGCAACTTAATCAGAGGACAGATCTTAGTACAGCAGGCCAAGAAAGTTCATACACGCAGGTTCATTAAGCCCAAGTCGCGTATACAAGCAGGTTCACTATATACCAAGTCGCGTATACGCAGGTTCGCTATATACCAAGTCGCGTGTACACGCAGGCTGGCTTCAGTAAAAGAGCGTGTATGTGGAAAACTTATCTTTGGTCCGTGGCAGTTATTCCTTGGAAGTTGTGCCTATAGTTTTGGACCATGGTGTCTCGACGGACGTGTTGATCCATAGTTTTGAAGCTGATGGTATTGTGTTACTATGGTTTTGGACCGTGGTATTGTAAAGGGCCTAAGGCTATATAAGGAGAAGATCATTAGGCAAGTGTAAGCAAGCAAGGTGTGTCTAATGAAGTGAGAAGATCTAGTATTGCTGGTTATCTGTTCGGGACGCTTGGCAAGGGTCGGATCTGACAGCGAAGGTATAAGTAATTATTTCTAGATCTGCACGCAGGTTGCCTTTGGAGAAAGTGCGTATACACGCGGTTTTGGTACAGTGAAGTAGCGTATGCATAATAAGATTTGATATTTCAGGTTGTTGTTGATTCTGGTGGTTGTTGCAGAGTTCTGGGCTCTGGTTTTTGTTCTGTGTTCTTGATGACAGGATTTCAGTGATTTAGTATTGGGTGGTTTAGAGAATTATGATGCAAGTATAAGTTGATGATTGTATTGCAGTAATGTTTGTTTTGTACTCATGGATCCAGTCTGAAAATTGATGAAACGTGATCCCTGAAGGTTGTAACCATCTGTAGGGTCAGCACCTACATACTAGCAAATGGATCGGCTAGTACAAGAGCTGAGGGGGTTGTAGCTCCCTTCCAGAAGTAGCTGGAAAATGAGAGAGGGTTGTATCCCTCTGCAGGTTGTAGCCTGCGTACTGGTAAAGGACTGCACCAGTACATTGTAAAAGAAGTTTCTCATTAAAGAAGAAAGAGACAAATTGCAGCAGGTGGTTTTCACCCACATTGGGTTTCCACCTTATATCATGGTGTTCATGTGTGTGGCTTTTGTGTGATGATCTGTTCTGTTATACTGCACTTGTTTACTGTTAATATGGTTAATAATGTTCTGATGCATTTACTGAAGATAAGCTAACTGAATCATAAGATCTCTGGATATACGCTAGTTGCTTTAGACACAGTAGCGTGTACACGCGGGTTCACTTAACTGAAGTAGCGTATATGTTTTTGAGTATGAAATTGGAAAGGTTTTACTGATCTGATAATACTGATTCACCCCCCCCTCTCAGTATTATTTCCAACAGCCTTGTTGGGGTGCATTCCCTTGAAACCAACTCAAAGGTATTCCACATCTCCTTGTCGTGAAGTCCTAGTATTTCTGTCAAGGATGATGTCTTCAGGTAACTCATCGAGATATTCTGGTGCAAAATCATCAATTGTAGGAACTGTGCCCACCTCATTATTGTCCATGATCAATGGAGCTTCATACAACTTTAAGTTCTCTACATTCACTACTGAGTACATCTACATATATATCGGCAAATCAAGATGAAAGGCATTGTTCCCAATCTTCTCCAAAATGGTGAATGGTCCATGCCAGATTGGTCACAACTTCTTTCCTTCTCACTTCATCCTGTCTTTACTGATGTGAAACCACACTTTGTCGCCCACTTGGAATTGATGGTCGACTTGGTGTTTGTCATGTCAAGCCTTGTAATGGGCTTGACTTTTCTCCAACTTCTCTTGCACTTATTAGTGAATCAATTGGATTCTCTAAATGAACTGTTGAGTTTTGTCCCTATCATTACGTCCACTGGAGCAATCTTCCCTTCCAAAGACCATATCAAAAGGGTCCTTTGGTAGGTAACCAAAACATGTCTCAAATGGTGAATGTCGCATAGATGAATGCACTGCTCGGTTGTAGGAATGTTGTACATAGCGGAGATGCTCATCCCACAACTTGGGATGTTTCCCACAATAGCCTCGTAACAAGTGTACCATGGTACGATTAACAACCTTTGTTCGTCCGTAGGTTTGTGGATGAAATTCCATGCTTCTTTTCAATTTGGTGTCCATCATCCACCACAAGATAGTCCAAAACTCCCCGAGAAAGCGAGAGTCCCGATCTGACACAATCGATTTGGGTAATCCAAAATGGACCCAAACATGCTAAAAGAAAAGAGAAGCAGTCTACTCTACTGTAATCTGCTTTTTACAAGGCATAAGAATACACATCTTTCTAAAATAGTCAACAACAACATACAAGTAGTCGTGACTCTTTCTGGACAAAGGCAAACCTCCTGCAAAGTCCATTGACACACTTTCCCATGGACGACTCGGAATAGAGAGTGGTGTGTAAAACCCGAGTTTTCTATTAAAGGGCTTTGAAATATAACACATCACACAACCCTTTGCATAGCAGGTCATAATGTTTTTCATATGAGGCCAAAAACAAAATCTTTGTACATGACATAAAGTCTTCTCAACACCAAAGTGTCCAGACACAAGAGAGGTATGGGCCTCTCGAATTACATGTACTCTTTCCCCTGTGGGAAAATGCAATTTACCAAGGTGATACAGTAGTTTCCCCTGCAAGTGATAGTTGTCCACCTGTGAACTATGGGTTAGTTTTGCATAAATCTCCTTAAAGTCATCATCGATAGCATATTGTTCAGCATAACTCTCAAAAGATAACAAAGCATTATGCAAAATAACAGAAGCAGAAATAGGAGGGCGAGATAGCATTTCGGCCACTTTATTGCTAGTTCCCTTCTTATACTTTATTATTGGTGAGCTCCAGTATTGCAGCAATAATGCTGCGACTGCTGGGACTCCCTTATTTACTTTTATCAACCCGGTAGTTCGTAACAAACTTGGAAGCGATGGTGTTGTATGCACAAGTACTAGCTCTTGCCGCAGA
This sequence comes from Pinus tabuliformis, assembly GCA_031772625.1. Classification (NCBI taxonomy): domain Eukaryota; kingdom Viridiplantae; phylum Streptophyta; class Pinopsida; order Pinales; family Pinaceae; genus Pinus; species Pinus tabuliformis. The sequence goes on along the minus strand of CM062806.1, from coordinate 894,860,550 downwards.
TGTCACTTGGTCAGCTGGCACAAGTCTGATAGGGGCTTAAGCCAACTTCTATGAGCTCTGAGAAGAAGATTTTTAACTGATGGACGAAAGCTGACTCAAAGAAGGCTGATCTACTTGCAGAAAGAAACTGGAAAGCTGAAAGGAAACGTAAACCCTAGCAAACCCTAATTTTACCACCTATCCCTACTGATGCAAGAGAGAGGATGCAAGCTACTAAAAGGACTGCAATTGACTTCTAGGAAGGTAAATACATGTATCTAAGCTACTTCTACAGTAACATTTGAAAAAACACATCTTTTTGTATTTTTGAATAAGTTGCCAGAATTATTATGCATGCGATTTGACTGTTTTGACTGTGGAGAGGTGGATTGGCGAGAGAAAATGCTTGGATGAGGTTGAGAAGGTTCAGAGAGGGCCTAAGGGGTCCCTAACACCCTTCCAGAGAGTTTCATAGAGTTTGGATATCAAGAAACCTAATTCATGAGCTTCTACAAGAAGTCTGTAGGGGTTCTATAGGATGTCTCTGATTTTCTACAGGATGTTCTGTAACTTTCTACAGGATATTCAGAAATGGGATTTTGGAGGATGGATGGATGGAGAAATATGAAGGAGTGGGTATGGAGGTAGGATAAGGGTTGGAGGTGGACCAGGACTTGGTGGATGGAGTTGAGGACAGATGTAGATAGCTGGATTTGTTCAAGGAGGACTGAAGCAATGATGCACAAAAAACTAGGGTTATGTGAGCAAATGGAAAATGTAAGGCTAGAAGCTGAATTGAGGGATGGAGCAGATGGGTTTGATGGAGTATGGGCAGGTAGAGAAGTGGTACAGGTGCTTTGCAAGTTGCTTTTCCAACTGGACTGATGAAGACTTGTAAAATAAAAAACCTAGTTACGTTGACCTAATCTGATGTAACTGTCAGTAAAAAGAATGAACATAAGTTGAACTGCAATGAAAACATGTATTCTAACTCATGCAACTAAGCAAGCAAAAGCCTGAACTTGTAACCAACTTCTACACATGAAAATCAAACACTAGTGATTACATGGCAAAGCAAAATCAGTGTTTTTGTGGGTAGCAAGAATATCTTGATCGCAGCTCCTGATCCCACTGAGGGAGAGGTGAAACCAGAGATGTTTGATGGCCCTTTTTTGAAGCTTTTCCTTGTTAACAACCTATCAACTAAATCTTAGGATCAAAAGTCTTTCTAACCGTTAACAGTGACCTAGTTAATCAACAAGATTTAATCTACTTAACAGAAATAATTTTGCAAATTCATGAAGAACAAATAACAATACATAAAGGAGGCCTTAGCACTCAGGTTGGGCCCAACCCCAAGAGCTGTAGGATCCTATAAATAACTCAGATCTGATGCCAATTAAAGATGCTTCTCATTACTCAAAAATAATCATCACAAGAAAGTGTACAACAATAGCTAAGAAAAACGAGCTGAAGAAAGGACAACACTATAGTGCAAATACCAACAGTTCCAAAAGTAAACTACGAAGGCTGAGGCCTTCTTATTTATACAATACGAGAGGGCTAGCAGCCCTCCTAGATTCAAGGGACTCGGTTGTTCCAACTGTAGTAAACAATCACTCTTTCCAAAGCTGCTTGGCTGCCTTTAGAACTCGTTTTGGTGGCCTGTTGAGCTCGGAGTTGAGGGTGGAGATTTCAAGGAAGGGCCATTTAATGCCACAGAAAACCTCCCTACGAATCCTCACCTCAAGCTTGGCTGTCACCTGGGCCATAATTGCTTGGTTTTTCTCCAAAATTTGTCCAAGAAACCTGAAATGACCACGTATTAGCCTCCTTGGTAGAGTGACCACCCTTATTCGTTCAAATAACATAAACATACTAAAAAAACATGCATAATCTATGAAAAATGGAGGATTGAACAAGGATAATTAGGAAAAATGAGCCCAATAAGTTACCCAATTCGGGGCTCATCATCACCCCCCTGATAAATGGGTTGCTCATTCTCTGAGAAACTAGTCCAGCTCATCATCCTTTATGGCTTTGATCACCTCCCTCACGTCCCAAGCCTCTGCTGTGATATCCTCTTCCCAGTCGTGGAATCCTGCCTTCCTTTCCACTTCCTCCCATTGTCTACCTTCCTCCTCTTCCTTCACTCCTTCTAGCAATCCAAAAAGTAAAGGAGTACTGAATTTCAAGCCAATCCAATTGGCCTGCAAATTCTACATCGACTGTTTGTAGAGGGGTACCCTTGCCAAGGCTTCCCTCATACTGATGGGAGAGTGGTATTCTTTTATCTTCAGGCTATGAGGCAGTGTGGTCCACTATCTTGTGCAAGAATGCATGCAGTTTTCTCCCAACAGTCTCTCCATGTCCTCAAAGTGGGCAATGGCTTGAGCCTGTTACTCAATGTATTCCGGTAGATCCTACGGACTGTTGGCCAAGTGCTGGTGGGGGCTTATCACTGCTGATGGGTCATCTGACTCTGCTCTGATCATGAGAGGCTCACTGAGCTCTCTGCCTATGATACTACGGACCTCGGCTTCTCTCTTCTCCTCATGGCTCATCCAAGAGGCCATGGCCATAAGCTGGACATCTCCTATCACTGTGTTGGGATCCCATGCATTCATGTCTAGAAGGGCAAAGTTGTGCAAGTAGAACTTTGATAATTTGGCCCTATCCTCCGATGAACTACTGCCACATAGAGCTGCAAACTGATGATAATTTTCGAATGAGGTGATGCCCCTTTGAGCCAAGGGATTGATCTAAAACTATAACCACTGATCCTTGAGGTATAGGGCATAGGATTTGGCAAGCTACCTACACTACAGAGCTTCCATTGCCCAGTTGGCCATGCAGGCCAGTTGGGCCTCCTTTTCTTGTATCTGTTGTTTCAAAGACTGTGTCTCCAATTCTTTTTCCTGTAGCTGCTGATTCAGTATCTCAACTTTAGCCTGTATCCCTTCCTTTCTCTGCTATTCATCAGGGGTATCTTTGGCTATTGTGGGCTCCTCTTGTTGCCGTTGTTCTCCTAAGATATGAGGCTTGTCTTCCTTCCTCTGTCCCTGTAATTGTAGCTGTTGTCTAAGCAGCTCATTTTCTTCCTCTAGCTTGACCCGCTGGCCGCTCTCCACATGTTGTACTAGATCCAATTCCCTTCTTGCCTCCTTGAGTTGTTCCTCCAGAGGACCTATATCCGCCACACCCTTAGACTTAGCGATTTTCATCCAAGTGTGGGTCCTCACTCTCTCTTCTTCTAGTGCAAAGAAAAGTGGCACTGTGAATTTTTGAGGAATGATCTTTCCGGACTCCAAGAAGTTATAGTAGGAGCCCAAGCTGGGTTGGGGGCTAGGTTCCATAATGTTCTCCACCTTTTCTTCCTCCTATGGTGATTTAGCTGCCTCACCTTCCATTGCTTCGGTCTCCGTCAGCCTTGCCAGTGTTTCCTATTGAATAGTCTCAGCATCTTGTAGAGAGGCCTTTGTGTCCAACATTTTCATTCTCTCCCTCCAGGTGGATGTCTTTGGGCTTCCCCGTTCATAAGTGATGGATGCCTTGGAGGGGGACCTCTCCTTTTGTGTGGTAGGGGTGTCTACGATTGTGATTGGTTCTTTTGATGGAGGCTGGGGTCTGCTAGTCTTAATCGTCACACTCCTTCTTGCTTTAAAATATAGGGGAGGCTCCCTCTTTCGCTTTTCCTTCTGCTTGGGAGATGTGCTTAGGGTGGCCAGCACAACTACTACCTCCCTAGCTAGAATTTTTGATGATTTTTCCCTCTGTTTCTATGTCTTCAGACTTCCTGTAGAAAGTCCTGTGCTGACTGTTTTCTGTCTTCCTATTGAAGCAGTTTTCGGGCTTCCTGTAGAAATAGTTTTCATTGTTTTGGCCTACTTGGCTGGGGGTGTCTTCTCCTTCAATTTTGTTGTGGTTTCCTTGGATGTGCCCTCACTTGCTTGGACCTTTTCAGTCCTTTCTGCCCTGATTTGTAACCGTTTCTCTCTTGGCGTTTGTGCTTTTATTCCACCCACCACTTTGGCCTCAGTAGCTTGGCCTTTTTCTCGTTTCTCTTCTTGCTTTCCTTGTGGTGACCTGTCTTAGGTTTTCTTACCCTTAATTTCCTTACCTTAGTTTTCTTCTCTGCCTCAATATGCTCCTTTTCCTCACTGCTGGATGAAGTGAGTTCCTCGGCCAGAATCCGGATATCATCATCCTTGGTCATATTGCAAAAAATCTCCCAAGAGAGAGGGATAGTGTAAGTATGAAGGGCATCTTCTACTAGAAGCTTGATAAGCCCATGATGGGCCAGCTGGTCTGGTGTCCCTTCCTTCAGTTTTGTGCCACACTCAATCAATGACTGTAGGAGGAAGTAGGGGATGCTTAGCTTTTGTTCTGTGGGTAAATCCATCTTATGTATGAGTTCAGTGAGTAACCGGAAGTGATAACCATATACAATATTGAATTTCCCCTCACAGGTAATGTACTTCATAATCTGAAGGCTAACCTCGCTCCAAAATGGATGTAGGCTAGCTCTCCAGACCCCATTTTTATCCTCTGAAATCTGTTCTTCTGGTAGGAAGAATTCCTTTTTAGCCTTCTGGCCCAATTTCCTTTCCTCTTTATCCCAGGGTATCCCCAATGGCAAGTCAGTGACCTGACTAATGAGTTGTGGGGTGAGTTTTAAGGTCAACTCTCAGAAATTTACAGTGGCCAGTGTCTTTGATTTAGGCTACAGGGACCTTAGGAACTCCTCTGTTATCTCATCATCGTGACCTTGAATTCTGTCACAGAAGGTCATCCAATTTGCACGGGTAAATAGGTCTACCACCTCAGGAGTTTCTCTCAACTTCTTGGAATCCGAGGGTTCCTTTCTGATAAACCCTCCTGGCATGGTGAAAAATACTCTGTTTTGGCTTGTGCTCTGATCAGAAAGGGAATTCTGTTTAAGGTTTCCTCCTTTGATTCTCAGGACAGGGTTTCTCAGATGTTTTTATCTCCCCTTTCACCAATTCCCTAGTTATAATGCTGTTGTTGCCACAAGACTTGACTGTCAAAAGGAAATTAGGCTCTCACAGACAGAGTGCAGAGCTTAATTTTCACACCAACCATATACAAGTCACATTTTTTTATGCACAGATCAGTCCTTATAGAGGTTTATCGTTTCTACAGGAGGAATTTGTTAACAGGCACCGTGGAGGAAAATGTAACACAGAACCAACTGAAAAAAACTCCGTGTATCACCCAGGAAAACCACAATTCTTGACCCATAGGCAGACTTGTTTTTAACTTTCCCTACTCCAGATAGTTTAATACCACCTTTTGAAATTTCATGCGCGGGTATGGTGTTTTTCGAGCATACCTCTCTTCGAAAGTCCAACTCCGATGCAGAAGATTCGGGTTTCTCTACTCCGAGAGGCTATGTTGTGCTTCCTGTAGAGCTCCTTCCTATAGAGAGCTTTGCCGGCTTCTGGAAGATGTCATAGTGCTTCTGAGAAAGCCTGGGACGCGGGAGGAGTTTGAAATGGGTCGAGAAGCTCGGGCTAATGAACTGTAGAGGAGGAGGACGCGTACGCTACTGAAAATTGGTTGCAATAGTAAATGCTAGTGGTTAATGTGAGTGTTATGGCCGAAGGATTTTGAATTACGGTATAATTCATGGTGCGGGGATGAGGTGTCCAGGTCGATCTGTTGGCCAACGTCACGGCCATCATTCTCCGGCGTGTCTCTGACCGCAATTTTCCTATCTCTACCATTACCCGCCGTCATCACTGCCCATTCGCCGATTTCACTACAAATCCATCGATTTTCCTCGACTGGACATTTCCCACGTGTCGGCTCCATGTTCCTTTGGTGGATTTGACCGTAACGAGCTCATTCGGATCCCATGAGGCCATTCGACTGAATGTGGGTGGCCAGTTGACTGGCCACTGAATTTGTTCAACCCGCACCATTCACAGACATGCAAGTTTCATAGTATAGTTCATGCAATTTGACAAAATAAGGTTAGGCACTTACCTATGTGGTTGTGGGCGTGCTCTACAGGTTTCCGGATGTGGAACGATGGCGTTGCTCATTGTTGCTTCGTGCACAGGCACTGGAATTCCTTCGTTCATTTTATGATGCTGCATGCAAGGCTTTGGGACCTGATCCACTGGTGGTGAACGTTGCATGCACAACTCTGTCTTTTCTCAGCTATCGAGGAGGTGATCACGTTCAAGCGGAGCTGGTTGCATGCCTCTTGCGTTGATTTCAACTGCTATTAACTCCATAGTGTGTATTCCAGGCGGATCAACTGCTACAGGATTCCTATAGGACATCCTGTAGCTGCTTCTCCTCCTGGGCTGCATGCTAAAACGAGCAGGGTTGCATTCACGATTGAAGGGTCCTAATGAAGCTTTAATAGGTAGAGTGCGTGGGCCTTCATGTACTTGATTTGTCCCTTTGAAAAAAATTTCAATCTGAAGAAAACATGACTCTTTGCATGAGTGTGTAGGAATACAGGACCAAATTGTGGTAATGGCGGTGGAAAGAGATGAAACAGGTGATGGATGGGAAAAAGGGGTGGCTGCATGCCTCATCAATAGATTTCAAGCTTTAAATACCTCTTCAGAATCGTTTTTGGCCTGCCTAAAGGTTCTACAGGATCTTTCCTGTAGAAATGCATAACTTCCTATAGAAAGCCCTGAAGCTTCCTGTATGAGGTTGAATCTTGACCTGAATGTGTCCAAATCCTAGAAAAAGTGAGTGGCCATGTAGGGAGTGTCTGTGAGGATGTCTGGTAACTTGGTACAGACCCCTATCCTTGTTTTGTGCGACCTCCTTTATCTGCATTGCATTCCCTGCAACCCACAATAATTCTTCAGAGATTAGACAAGTTTCTATTTTCTCTTTCCTCTTTTTTTTTTTTTTTGAAAGACAGCAGGGGCGCCTTCATGAGGTTTTCACCCTCACTATCTACCCTGGGCACCTCAGAGAGGTTTTCACCCAAGGATCTTTTTATTCAAATTCTTTATTTTCTGAGAGACAGCAGGGCGCCTCCCTGAGGTTTTCACCCTCACTGCCTGCCCTGGCCGCCTCAGAGAGGTTTTCATCCAGGGATCTTTTTATTCCTCTTTTTTTTTATATATCAAAGTGTGGCTGGAATAGAGGCAGAACCCTGCTCTATTACCAGCACTGATTTTTCCACAGTTTCAATGAACTCCTGCCTTGAAAGGGGTTTCTTGTAGATTTTCAATCGATGCCCATTAACAAGCATGGGGATGGCTTATTCATCAATGGTCCTGATAAGGACTGAACCATTGTCATTGAATTTCTCCACTGTATATGTTCCTAACCATCTTGTCCTCATCTTTCCTTTGAAATCCTTGTATCTTGAGTCATACAACAGCGCCCAATCCCCTGGCTAGAACTGCTTTTCATTAAGGTGTCGGTCATGCCATATCTTCATCTGGAGTTGAACTACTTCTGAGCGGAGGAGGGCCTGCATTCTTTGTTCATCTAATCCATTTAGCTGCAATAATATTTCACGTTGAGCATGGCTGAGATCTAGGTCTATCTGAGCTGCCACCCTTAATGTATTGTACTCGAACTCTATGGACAACAAAGCCTTCTTCCCGTAGACTAGCTCATAAGGTGTGAAACCGGTTGTGGTCTTCCAAGTGGTGTTGTAGGCCTAGGTGGCCTCAACCAGGCGATCTGCCCAATCCTTTCTACTGTTGCTCACAACCTTAGTCAAAATCCCTTCTAATGCTCTATTTGTGACTTCCACCCTGCCCATTTGCTTGAGGATGATAGGGAGTGGAAGTCTTGTGCTTGATCTTGTGATGAGCGAGCAAATCTTCAATTAGGTTGGAGGTGAACTGGCTTCCTTGATCGGTGACTAACTCTCTTGGGTAGCCATACTTGTAGAAGATATTTTCCCTCAGAAGATCAACCACCTTTTCTTCTGTTGCTGCTTTGATTGCCTTCGTTTATGTCCACTTGGTCACATAGTCAGTGCACACAATGATGTAAGACCGTTGCTTTGAAGGAGGGTTGATAGGACCCACAAAATCCATGCCCCACTTCTCAAATGGCTTGAAGGTCACTTGAGGTTGGAGAGGCATTTCATCCCTTGGAGTCGGTTTTCCCATCCTCTGACATCGGTCACACTGGCTGATGTATCTTCTGACATCTTGATGAAGAGTAGGCCAATAGTAGCATGCCTGTAGAATTTTGAAGGCAGTCCTTTTGGCTGCAACGTGGGCTCCACAAGGTCCGTCATGAAAGGTTAGGAGGATGTCAAAGACTTCCTCCTCCCTAACAAAACATCTCAAGATCTGATCTGGGCCAAGTTTAAACAGGTTTCCCATGATCCAAGTGAACGGGGCACTCTTCCTTACAATTCTGCTCTTCTCCTTTGAGGATAGATGCGGAGGGAACTATGCTGAGACCAAGTAATTTGCGATATGAGAAAATCATGGAGAGAGCACTGAGATAGAAAACAGATGTTCATCTGGCATCTGGTCATCCATTGTTCCTTCTTCACCTGCAGGTAAGTCCAATCTAGACAAGAAGTCAGCAACAACATTTTCCTTACCTGGCTTGTCGACAATAGTCAAATCAAATTGCTGCAACAAAAGTAACCATCTAATGATACGAGCATTGACATCAGGCTTATTCATTAAATATCTAATCGTAGCATGACCAGTGTGTACAAATGTTTGATAACCAGTGATGTAGTGTCTGAACTTGTTTAGGGAATGGACTACAGCCAGGAACTCTTTCTCGGTTACAGTATAGTTCAGTTCTTCCTTGGACAGGTTTTTGCTGACGAAGTATATGGCATATGGGAGTTTATCCTCAACTTTTCCTCAGGCTGCCCCTATGGCTTTGTTCGAGGCATCAATGTGGATGTGGAAAGGTAAGGCCCAGTTTGGACCTCTCAAGATCGGGGCAGACACTAGCTTATCTTTCAACTCATCCAGTGCCCCTTGACAGTTGTCAGTCCATTTAAACTCAACATCTTTCCCTAAGAGGCCAAACAAAGGCGAGGCTAGCATACTGAAGTCTTTAATGAATCTTTGATAATATCCTACTAAGCCTAGGAAAATCCAAACATCTCTTACCTTTTGAGGAGGTGGGACCTTTTGGATGATAGCAATCTTATTAGGGTCCACCTGTAATCCTTGCCGAGAAATGGTATGAACTAGCGTGGTCCCTTTAGTCATCAAGAATTCAAATTTTTCGGGATTGAGGGATAGGTTCATCTCAATGCACTTGGTTAGAACTTTTCCCAAATTAGTCAATGCTTCTTGGAAGTTGGACCCATAAGGAGTAAAGTCATCCATATAGATTTCTACCAAATCATGGACCAGCTCAGAAAAGATGCTCAATACTGCTCTCTGGAAAGTTGCAGGAGCATTGCATAACCCAAAGGGAAGGACTCGGTAGGCAAAGGTACCCCAAGGACAAGTGAAGGTGGTTTTATCTTGGTCTTCCAGGCTGATTTGGATCTGGTTATACCCGCTGAACCCATCTAGGAAAGAGAAGAACTTCTTCCCTGCAAGTCCATCCAACACCTGATCTATGAAAGGCAAAGGGAAATGTTCTTTCTTGGTGGCTTTGTTAATTTCTCAGTAATCTACATAGATTCTCCACTTCACGTTCTTTTTGGGCACCAGCACTAGAGGTGAGACACACTCACTATCGAAGATAGGATAGATGAATCCTGCATCCAATAATTTTTGCAATTCTTCCTTGACAATGTCCTTAAGGGCTGGATTCATTCTCCTATGATGCTGCGTGACCGATTTACAATCTTCTTTAATGTAGATGTGATGGGTACAGGCTGAAGGATGGACTCCTTTCATCTCCTTATAGCTCCAAGCGAAAGCATCTAGATGATTGTTTAGTAAGCTACACAGCTCCTTCTCCTAGGAAGGAGATAGGGAGGAGTTGATCTTTAAAGTTCTTTCGGGACCAAACTCCACATTCTTAACTCTGGGAGAGGTTGGATCAGTCACACAGAGGTCCACTAAGGTGCTGGCTTGGGTATCCTCCACCAATTCCTCTAAGGACAGTGCACTGGGAGGTGGATTTTGAATCAAAGTCTCAATCAAATCATCCTCAGTTTGAGGATCTCCCCTAGTGGTTTCTACTGTGCACAATGCTGCAGAGTAGACCTCATTCTCATCTCCTTCTTCCAACCAAAGTGGTAAGTCATGTTCTAGCAGAGGTTGTGCAGGAGGATATAGGACTAGCTGCTTGGACATACGCCCATTCTTGATGGTCATGCTTCGAGCTCGGCAACTGATGTAAGCATCCACAGTGGCTAACCAAGGCCTTCCAAAAATGAGGGGGTATCCTGTGAGATTTGCCTTTGGTTGAAGGACCAAGAAGTCCGTAGGTTACTCCCAAGAGTCAACAGAGACCAATACATCTTCCACAATCCCTTCAAGAGTCACGATGGAGCGATTTGCTAACTACAGGACTGTCGAGGTCTTCCTTAAGGAATTCTGAAGGTTGAGTTTAAGCATGGTGTCCCTGGTCATCACATTAATGGCATGCCCTAGATCAATCAAGGTATGGGGAATTATGGTGCCATTGATGTGGACATCAACTACAAGACTCTGAGGGTCCAAATACTTTGGACAGATTACTTGCCCCAATATTAGATCGGATAGTTGTCTGATGACATTGATAGTCGAGGCATCTCTCTTTCGCTTGCCTGGGTGCCTGAAACACTTCTACTTAATCAATTTGTTGTATATTGGTATATCTTTGATGGCCTGGAGAAGTGGTATTTTCACACAACTATTTTAGTCCTCCCAGAAGTTCAGTCTCCTCTGGGTTTGGTTGCGTGGTTACTGTTAGTCGCTCAGGAAAGGGTGGAATGGCTTTGGGTTCACTTTCCTGTTTTTCTTCCTCCTCCTCTTGGGGAGGAGGTTGGCGATCTATAAGGGTCTTCCTGGATCGTAGGTTGATCTCCTGGATCTCCACAGCATAGGTAGGACATGTTGTCTCCCCATTGTATACCTGTTGGGCCTGTCGGTTGTTGGGGTTCGGGTTCGGTTGAGTAGGCATCTATGGTTGTCTTGGAGGAGCAGGAGGTAATGGTTGTGGTTGAGCCGGTGGTGGAGGCAGAATGGCGGGAGGAGAGTTGTATTTGGGCCTCCACCCCGATTGAGGTGCATTCCACTGAGGCTGTTGCTGGACATGTGAGTGAAACGAATGAGCGGTGGGTTGAGTATGGTATTGAGGTGGATAAGACCACGAAGGAGGTGCAGACTAGGAAGGATGAGCATGCGGACCCCAAGAAGGCATGTGAGCAGATTGGTTGGGGCTATAATAAGCTTGGGATGTCCCTTGCATCCCATGCTAGTAAGTTCTGGGTCCATGCGGCCTCCTTTGGTTGAGGAAGTAGAGAGGTTCAATGGGTGCCTCAGTCCCTTGGAACATGGCTTTGAATTCGGGCAAGGTTGGGCATTGGTTTGTGGGGTTGTTCTCCTCACAAACGAAACATACCTCTACTGAGTGCAATGGACACTCGTTCTTAGGGTGCTTCCTCTTACATCTGGGACACAAAATGGCAAAAGCCCTCTCAGCTTCCTCCTTCTTTTTTTGGATTCGGAAAGTATCAAGTTGCATGGCAATGGTATGTCTCATCTCACTTTTGAGGTCTTCCATATTATTAGCAAACTCATGCTTGGAGAAGGTAGTACTAGCTGAAAGTGGATTCCCCCTTCCTCTTTTCCGGGCTACCCTAGAGTGGTTTCTAAACACAATCTTTATGTCCTCATAAGGTAGTTGGTAAATGTCTCCTCTAGCTAGCATGTGAAGGGTATCTAGAAGGTCTTCAGGGACTCCTCGGAGCAGAACCAGCTTTAGAGATTCAGGGTCAAGTGTGCACCTGGCCCATTTATAGCTAGGTTGGAACCTTTCCTCGTAGTCCTCTAAAGACTCATCATTCCCCATGGTCATCTGAAATCTTTCTCCCATGGTTTCCTTTGACCTACAATAATCCCGGTATTTGTTGTTAAAGGCTTGCTGCAGCTGAGCCCAAGTAGTGATACTGTTTCCAGGTAACCCCATGAACCAGCATAATGTTGCATCCTTGAGGGTAGAGGGAAAGAGTTTCAACTTTTTCTCATCTTCTGTATAGTCATAAGTTCGACAAAGGACAACAAACTCAAACAGGAAGGTATCAGGGTCTTCAATGGTCAATCCATGGAAATGAGGTAATGCTAAGGGACTTATGTTCTTCATTTTCATGTCCCCGTTGGTCTCTTGGATGGGGAAGGTACCTTCTACTCTCTCGTCATCGTCTCTACCATTTTTGTTGTCAGCCATGGTCTCAAAAGGAACGTTTTCTTGCTCTTCGTCTGTTATAGGATCTTTGTATATCTCAGGAGGTTCACCTATATGTTCTTCTGGATCACTGCCACCAAAGAAGAGAGAAGGGTGATTCAGTGAAGTGGTGGGGGTGTTGGGTATGAATTTTTCGGTATTATCTCTGTTCCTATGAGGCAAGAAAGGAATTTTGGTTGTTTTTTTTTCTCTGCTTGTGCCTGCAAAACTGAAACAGATGGAATTGCAACTAACTAAAATCTATCTTGCAGAAATGAAAATGCGGAATTGAAATGAAAGCAGGAAAGGACTAATCTACTTTGCTAAAATAAAATTGCGAGAATGAAATGTTAGACTACGCTTGCAGAATTGAAAGGCTAATCTATGAAAGCAGGAAATGTCTAATTTACTTTTGCAGAAATGAAATTGCACAATGGAACTAAAATAAACTACTTAGCAGAAGGTTAGAGTAGGAAAATAGAAGAAAAGCAACATTCACAAATACTCTGACGCTTCCCCGGCAACGACGATAAAAAGAGTGGTGAGCTCCAGTATTACAACAACAATGTTGCAACTCCTGGGACTCCCTTCTTTACTTTTATCAACCCGGTAGTTCGTAACAAACTTGGAAGCGACGATGCTATTTTCACAAGTACTAGTTCTTGCCATCGCTGTCACTTGGTTAGCTGGCACAAGTCTGCTAGGGGCTTAAGCCAACTTCTATGAGCTCTAAGAAGAAGCTTTTTAACTGATGGACGAAAGCTAACTCAAAGAAGGCTGATATACTTGCAGAAAGAAAATGGAAAGCTGAAAGGAAACGTAAACCCTAGCAAACCCTAATTTTACCAGCTATCCCTACCGATGCAAGAAAGAGGATGCAAGCTATTGAAAGGACTTCCATTGACTTCTGGGAAGGTAAATACATGTGTCTAAGCTACATCTACAGTAAAATCTATAAAAAACACATCTTTTGTATTTTTGAATAAGTTGCCAGAATTATTATGCATGCGGCTTGACTATTTTGACTGTGCAGAGGTGGATTGATGAGAGGAAATGCTTGGATGTGGTTGGGAAGGTTCAGAGAGGGCCTAAGGGGTCCCTAACACCCTTCCAGAGAGTTTCACAGAGTTTGTCTATCAAGAAACCTCATTCGTGAGCTTCTACAAGAAGTCTGCAAGGGTTCTACAGGATGTCTTTGATTTTCTATAGGATGTTCTGTAACTTTCTACAGGATGTTCAGAAATGGGATTTCGGAGGACGGATGGGTGGAGAATGATGAAGGAGTGGGTATGGAGATAGGATAAGGGTTGGAGGTGGACCAGGACTTGGTGGATGGAGTTGAGGACAGATGTAGATGGTTGGATTTGTTCAAGGAGGATTGAAGCAATGATGCACAAAAAACTAGGGTTATGTGAGCAAATGGAAAACGTAAGGCTAGAAGTTGAACTAAGGGATGGAACAGATGGGTTTGGGCAGGTAGAGAAGTGGTACAGGTGCTCTGCAAGTCGTTTTTCCAACTGGACTAATGAAGACTTGTAAAATCAAAAACCTAGTTACGTTGATCTAATCTGATCTAATTGTCAGTAAAAAGAATGAACGGAAGTTGAACTGCAATGAAACCATGTATTCTAACTCATGCAACTAAGCAAGAAAAAGTCTGAACTTGTAACCAACTTCTGTACATGAAAATCAAACACTAGTGATTGCATGGCAAAGAAAAATCAGTGTTTTTTTGGGCAGCAAGGTTATCTTGATCCCAGCTCCTGATCCCACTGAGGGAGAGGTGAAACCAAAGATGTTTGATGGCCCTTTTTTGAATCTTTTCCCTGTTAACAACCTATCAACTAAATCTGGGCATCAAAAGTCTTTCTAACCGTTAACAGTGACCTAGTTAATCAGCAAGATTTAATCTACTTAACAGAAATAATTTTGCAAATGCATGAAGAACAAATAACAATACATAAAGGAGGCCTTAGCACTCGGGTTGGGCCCAACCCCAAGAGCTGCAGGCTCCTATAAAGAACTCAGATCTGATGCCAAGTAAAGCTGCTTCTCATTACTCAAAAATAATCATCACAAGAAAGTGTACAACAGTAGCTAAGAAAAACGAGCTGAAGAAAGGACAGCACTATAGTGCAAATACCAACAGTTCCAAAAGTAAACTATGAAGGCTGAGGCCTTCTTATTTATACAATACGAGGGGGCTAGCAGCCCTCCTAGATTCAAGGGACTTGGTTGTTCCAATTGTAGTAAACAGTCACTCTTTCCAAAGCTGCTTGGCTAACTTTAGAACTCGTTTTGGTGGCCTGTTGAGCTCGGAGTTGAGGGTGGAGATTTCGAGGAAGGGCCATTTAATGCCACAGAAAACCTCCCTATGAATCCTCACCTCAAGCTTGGTTGTCACCTAGGCCATAATTACTTGGTTTTGCTCCAAAATTTGTCCAAAAAGCCTAAAATGACCACGTATTAGCCTCCTTGGTAGAGTGACCACCCTTATTCGTTCAAATAACATAAACATACTAGAAAAACATGCATAATCTATAAAAAATGGAGGATTGAACAAGGATAATAAGGAAAAATGAGCCCAATAAGTTACCCAATTTGGGGCTCATCAATTACCAGATGAAACTGTTGAAGAAAACCCATCCACATAAAATGATGAGATTGCTGCAACTTGGTTTTTGCCTGAAGGTACTGCAAGGGCTGATGATCCATATGGATGATGGTCTCCTTACCAATCGGGTAGTGTTTCCACTTTTTCACACTCTGCACCAAGGCATAAATCTCCTTGTCATACGTGGGATAGTTTATCACAGCTTGAGAAAACTTCACATAATGGTAAGAAATCATTTTCTTTTGCTGCATCAGTACAACTCCCATGGCATAACCGTTGGCATTATTTTCGATCTCAAATGGCTATTGGAGATCGGGTAAGGCTAAGACTGGCACGGTGCTGATATTTTCCTTCAATGTTTCAAAAGACCTCTGTTGTGTTCCTCCCCATTGGAAGACTTGTTTCACACTTGTTAATGTGTGCAAAGCTGCTGCAGTAACAGAGAAATTAGCAATATATCTCCTCCAATACTGGACTGCACCTAAAAGGTTGCGGACCTCGGTTACACTAGTAGGCTTAGGGAAATTTATAATTTCTTCAACTTTAGATGGATCAATATTTAACTAACCATGACCAACAATATGACCTAGGTAACCCAAATAGGTTTTCCCGAACTCACACTTTGACAACTTTACAAAGAGTTTTTCTTTTTTCAGTACATCAAGCACTTTTTTTACATGACACACATGTTCAACCAAACTTTTAGTAAGACAAGTATATCATCTAAATATACAAGAACAAAATCATCAATAAAAGGCCGAAAGAGATCATTCATGACCCTCATAAAATTGGCTGGAGCATTGCAAAGCCCGAATGGCATCACCATCCATTCAAACAACCCATATTTGGTCGTGAAGGCAGTTTTCCACACGTCCTGCTCTGCAATTCATACGTGGTGATAACCACTGCACAAATCCAATTTTGTGAAATAAATAGATTTATTTAACTGATCTAATAAGTCATCAATGTGTGGAAGAGGATAATGAGTTTTAACCGTAATTTTTCTAGCCCTCTGTAATCCACACACATCCTCTAGGTGTCATATTATTTAGCACTAAGACAATCGTTGAACCACATGGAGAGATGCTCGGCCTGATGATACCATGGTCCAAAAATTCCTGCACTTGTTTCTTGATTTCCTCAATCTCAGTAGTCGACATCTTATACATGCCAATATTTGGCAAGGGAGCTTCATGCTACAAATGGATTTCATGTTGGATTTCCCTCTTCAGAGGTAATCCCTTTAGTTCCTAGAACAGCTCAGCATAGCTAGAAATTAATTCAGATAATTCCTATTTATGTTCCCGATTGCAGCCTTGGAAAGCATCAGCGAATTCTGCATCTTTTTCCCTTATGACCATAAGCATGCAACCCTTACTGGAATTCACAAGTCTTTTCATTTGTCCAGTGCTTACAAGGCTGGCATTGATTTTAGATTGATGAGCCCTTACTATATATCCTACCCCTTCTTTTGTGATATGGTACTTGTTTTCATGACAGAAAAAGACTGCCTTTTTATCATACAGATATGGGCTCCCTTACACCATGCCACAGATATCCAATGGTATTACATCCAATTCTACTTTGTCTACTAGCTTAGAAGTGATTACAAATTTGACTTTACACTGCTTGGTTACATTCAATTTTTCTTTATCATGTATCCATCCAAGCGGGTAAGGTTTTCGGATGTGGATTTGTTTCTAAGCCAAGTTTCTTTAGCAAGGATTCTACAATTAAGTTTGCTTGGGACCCAGTATCATAGAGTTTCAACTTTAGTGTGATTTACAACAAATCTAATATGAAACAGTTCAATTCTCATTCGGTCATTAGGAAGGGACTCATTTACAAAATTGGTGCCTTCATGCGATTCAGAATTAACATGAGGTGTAAGAGTACCTTTTGTTCCTATTGTTGTGATCAACACTTCATCTCCCGAATCTGATCCAAGGTATTGCTGCGCCGTTGCCACTGTCTTCTGCTTCCCTTTTCCTCCATACTTCTTTGGTCACTTTTCTGGGCGCTATTTCCAACAGTGATTGTCATCATGGCCTTCCTTTTTGCAATGATTGCAATACAGTTGTTCTCCCTCTTTGGCTGCTGCCATTTTCTTCTCCTTTCCTTTCCATTTCACTTTTGATTTACCATTGGGAGGTTTGAATAGTGGCTTTCTGGGCTGAGCATCCTTTTCATTTTTGCCCCTGTTTTCAATATGATTTGCCTTCATGCTAGCTAAGTCAATAGTGGTTGGTTCAAACAACAACAACGAATTCCTAATATAGCTATGCAATGAGCCACTATACTTAGTTACAACTTCAGGTGTATCAAGTGCAATACCCAAATTCAGTGCTTGCTTTCTAAATTCCCCTGTAAAACTCTGAACATCATGACCTTTGCCTTGCCTTAAATACTACCAATTCATTAAATCTTTTTGCTTGTATCCTAAGGGATAAAATTGTTCCTTTAATGCAGAAATAAAATCAGGCCATGAGAAAAAGAGTTTACCCACATTCTTACTACTCTGCAATTTTCTCTCCCACCAAACGAGAGTGGTGCTGCTCAGCTGTAGAGAAGCCAGCTGAATCTTTGCCTCATCCTCCATGATCAGCTGAATCCTACAGTAGACCTCAATCTGCCTAATCCAATTACTAAGATTCTATGCATTACTTTCACCATTAAACATAGGAAGATCAAATTTAACATCAAATTTAAAGAAGGTTTTCTTAGATGCATCCTTTGAATTTCTATGATTATGGTGGTGAGAGGAAGGAGAACCTTCACTCCTGGAAGGAGAAGGAGGGGGTTCTTCTCCACCATTCCCATGTGCTAAACCTTGTCCTTCTGGGTTTCTCTCCTCTGCTTTCTCCATCCTTAAAACTAGTTGACTAATATTCTCTACCATTCAATAGAAGGCCTTGTAGAAATTGTGCTCCTCTTCAAGAAGAGCATCATCTTCTGCCATGTTTCTCCTTTGATGTTCACACCCCACTTCGGGATCGAAAGGCTCTAATTCCCCTTCGCCTCTTTGGAGTCTTTCTCTTGTTAGCATACAAACATGAAATTCACATCTAAAATACCTTCTCTGATACCACTTTATCCAAGGGATCTTTTTCTTGTATATGTATGAAAAGAATCACATGTGAAAATTACAGCTTAACACAGAAACTTAATGTGCAAACAAGAACAAAAGAAGAAGAAACACATAAAGCATGAAGGAAGACACAAATACTTGATAACAGATTTTGTCCAACTCAGGCTACATCTCCGGGCCCTACTTTATCAATGGGGATGCCTTTATATATTAAATGGCATGAAAATAGAGAATACAATCATCTGCTACATAAAAAGAGGCTTATACCTCCATTCTGAAAGATGGCTAAGAAAATAAGAACTCAGATGGAGAAATGGACAACACCACTGCATCTGTGGCATTGAGAGGGGCAGAAACCATATAAAATTTGCCCAATTCAAACAAAATGTTCAATCAGCCCTCCTAGAAGTTGCTGCCTCTAATTGTGTGCCATAAAATCCTCTCCCTTGCTTTTTCCAATCATCGGATTTTACAGTGCCTCTGTTATGAAAAATACCTCTTAAATCAGGGTTTTTTGGCATAGAATAGAGGTCGTTTGAATGGAAGGGTTAGTGGGTGCAAGGAAGCCTTCAAAATAGTCTTTTTATTGTTGAAGTGATAATACACTGAAAACCCCGTAAGACACTAAAATCCGACCAAAAACTATTTACCCAGATTTCAAAAAATATTAAATTGAGCATATATACTTATCGGGTCCGAGCCCGATATCGCAATTGCAATTCACTGAGGTCCAAGGCCCTATATATTGGGGAACTTTGCCAACCTTCGATCACCGATATCGGCGTTGGCTGATCGCATCCCCGGCCGCCGATGTCGATTACCCTGATATCGCCGACACCGATTCCACTGATCCGATCGCCCTCTGATCACCGATGTCGATTACCTTGATATCGTAGACACCAATTCCGCTGATCCAATCGCCCTCCGATTTCTGATCCGATCTAATCGGAGATTGTTGATCGGGGGGTTTTGTTGCACTCCTTAAGTCTACCCCTTTGGATGTGTGGATTGCTATTTTTCCTTTTAAAGCTTAAAAGTCCATTTTTTTTGGGAAAATCGTCATTTTCCAAAGGAACAAGGTAACCTTCTTTTCGTGATAACTTCATGATCTAGACTCGGATTGAAGTACCATTCATGCCATTGGAATCAGGACAACGGGATCTACACTCCGATGCTGGCTCGACTTAATTTTGAGCACTTTGATTTTGAGATTTTCCATGTCATTATATCTAAAGATCCACCTAGATCACCAATCTGTACGGTCAGCCTCATCTCCTGCCTTGTTTACTTCTTATTCTTACCCAATTTCCTCAAAGCATGTTGTTCTGAAGTAATCTTATTTTTTCCCATGCAATTGTCGATAAGTTCCTAAAGCCCTTCTATTGCCTTCTAATCTCTCAATAGCTTCATACATGTTTTCAGAAAATCAACTAACAATGAAGGATCCACATCTTGCACTTCACTATTTCCATCTGGCTTTCCCTGACTCACCGATGTAGAAGCCTCAAATTTCTTCTTTGCTTCCATCAAAGTTTCTTTAGCTTGTTTGAGGTCAAACCCAACTTCCTTTTCAACAGCCTTGCATACCTATCCCTCGGTTTCTGGCTACTTTCCCTTAAATTTTCCTATGGCCATACCAATCTGCGTTATGATATTGATGTTATGATCCTCTTCACGAGGCTCTGCCCTCATCATCTAGATATTCTGTGTGGGTTGTTGGGTCTGCATATTATTCTCTAGCATCTTTTCTATAAGTATCACGCAATCTTGTATACATGATCGAAATTTCTAAACTATTGACAATATGGATATGTTGGGTTCTGACTGTCGTGCACAAAATGTCCAACTTCGCCACAGTTATAAAAAATAACTTGTCCACAACCTCTACCAACCTCTCCTCCTCTTCCTTTTCCACGGCCTTGAAATCCTTTGGAAGCTGCACTTGCGCTCTGATCCTGAGGCTGATTTTCCACCTACATCTGATAGGTAGGGGTTCTATCCATCACTAATTCATAACTTCAATAATGGCGCTCATCATGGCCGATAGATTTGCAGAAATTGCAAAACAACTGTTGGTGGGTCAATACAAATTTATGTAGTAGATCGAAATTGTTTGTCACATGTTTTCTTGAAACCTGAAAAGTAGCACACCACAACGCTGCTCCTGTGCTCATCCCAGTGGTGTTTTCTAGCTTCAGGGTGACAGCCTCCCCCCCGAAATAATATAATTATGATAAACCGAACAATGGTCCTTATCATGACCGTGGCCCTTTCGTTTCAAGCACCAAAGTTCTGCGTGAACTTCAGGCTGGGCTTCCTTTCCTTTCTTCAATATCTACAACCCCAGTTGCAGACTTGCCAGCTACGAGTGAATCTGTTACTCCAATGTTCGTATCTTGTACTGGCGAGGCTTCCAACCTCATCGCAATCTCTAAAACTCTTGCTTGTGTTTCTATCTTCTGTTGTGATAATCATAATCTTAGGGGAGGAAATAATGAAGCAATGTACCAATATTTGTGTTATTTATATGTGATGTTCATATTATCCTGTCGGATCAAGTATTTTAGCCTCTAATCAAAATCCCACGAGGATTCTTTACACTTTATTGTATCTCCCTAAAATTTGTGACAAAATATGTCTGAGACTTAGGCTTCTTAAACTCACTATTCAACGCTTATTGAGTCTCTGCCAACGACGCACAACGTTTGTCTTGAAACAAACTGACATACCAAGTCAACGCCCTATCCTGCAGTGATGTGACCAGTTGCACTTTCTTTAGGTTATCATCAGTGATCTGTTGCACCATCCACATAGAATTTGCAACCAACTAAAATTTTTCGGGGTCTTCGCTCCCTACCCGTTTGAAGATCAGCATCTTCATTGCATTTGCCATGTCGAATGGGGGAGGCAGAGGTGGAGGTTGAGGTGAAGGTATAAGTCTATGCGGTGGAGGTGGACTAGATAGATGAGGTATCTATTGGATACCCAAACTTACCTGTTGGAAATAATACTGAGAGGGGGGGTGAATCAGTATTATCAGAACTATAAAACTTTTTCAATGCTTAGAAACATATACGCTACTTTCGTTAAGAGAACCGGCATGTACACGCAACTGTGAATAAAGAAAATAGCGTATAACTAGAAATCTTATAATTCAGTCAGTTTATCTTCAGTTAAGTGCATGAGGACATTATTCACCATATTAAGAGTAAGCAGATGCAGTAGAACAGATCACACAGAAACCATACACATGAACACCAAGATATAAGGTGGAAACCCAATGTGGGTGAAAACCACCTGCTGCAAGTTGTCTCTATCTTTCTTTAATATGAAACTTCAGTTTACAATCTTTTTGTACTGGTGCAGCCTTATACCAGTACGCAGGCTACAACCTGCAGAAGGCTACAACCTTCTCTCGTTCTCCAAACTTCCTTGGAAGGGAGCTCCAACCCCCTTTGCTCTTGTACTAGCTAAGATACTAGTACGTAGGTGCTGACTTACAATCTTCTTTCTTTCAGGTACCACCTTTCATACATTTTCAGACTGGATATTCCTTAAGCACAACATTACAATCTGTAGACCCCAATTCATTCAACTTTCACAACAGATCATTGAAGCATAAAACAACCAATACTAGCATTATCAAACTTTGAATCACTGAACCACTGAACCCTGTCAATCACCAGATACCAGAACACAGAGCAGTCTACAGAACTCTGCAATAACAGTCAGATCCAACTGCAAACCCAAAAATCAAGCTTCAAGAGATATACGCTACTTCAATGAGCGAAACCCGCGTATACACGCGCTTTTACCTAAGCCAACCTGCGTACAGATCTAAAAATAAATTCTCTCAACTTGCAGCTGTACCAGACATCAGTTAGACCCAGAACATAATATTGCGACAGTATGCAGATCTAGAAATACGCATAATCAACCATATCATAATAGTGCATTTCAAACCATTAGATCCCGATTTATCCTTAGATCTAGTCTTCCATCAACCGATGTGATTTCTCCTTAGCTCAGATCAAGCAACCCAGACCCTGCATATCAGATCTCTTTCTCTTTTAGATATTCAAGCCTTGTCGAAAGATGATTTTTCCTAATGATCTTCTTCTCCTTATATAGCCTTAGGCCTTGCTCAATACCAAGAGCCAAAACCATAGTAACACAATACCATCAACTTCAAAACTAGGGATCGACACGCTCATCGAGACACAGTGGTCCGAAACCATAGGCACAACTTCCAAGGACTAACCGCCATGGACCAAAGGTACTTTTCCACATACACGCGCTTTTGATGAAGCCAACCAGCGTGTACACGCGACTTGGGCTTAACGAACCTGCGTATATGCACTTCCTTGGCATGTTGTACTAGGATCTATCTTCTGATTAAGTTGCCATCACCTGTACCAACCTCTGAGCACCTGTACCAACCTCTGAGTGAGTTGCCATCAAGGACAACACTTGAATCATAATGCCAACAATCTCCCCCTTTGGACTTGATGGCAACCACCACACCAAGTCACTCTCCCCCTTTGACATCAAGGGCAAAGGGCTGTGCTCCCCCTGAGGACATGCTGATACCTCTGCTTGACTGTGCTGACTCATGCTCCCCCTGACAGTAGGCCAGATCTGCAAAAGATGTTCTTCAACAAGAACCAAGACTTATACACCATAAGGGACCTTCCTATCACCAAAAGACTCAATACATACATCCATACTCCCTACCAAGAGGGGACATATCAGAAACAACCAATTATATTACAGCATTCATCCCAGGCATAGTGGGGAAACCAACATAGGCCATTACATGACCTTGACACCATACAAGAAATATCACAAAAGAGAGGCATGACATAGAGACAACAGATCTAGAACAAGACTTTATGAAAGTCACCAGCAGCATCTGATAAACATCTTTTAGATCAGCAACCAGGATTTCTTTCTGAGAAACCAATAACCAAAACATCGAAATGCCAACAATGCTTTATGAGACTTTTAAGCTGCTCCCCCTGAACCTGTGCCTGCTGCACCCCTTGAAACTGTGTCTGAAGAATTCTGACATACCCATCTCAGATCTTTTTAAACCAGAGTTTGCACTTGCTGTTCAGAACTCCATATACGCGATTTCTCCTGCATAGACCAGCGTATGTACGCGGATATACTCTCTGCAACATGCGTACAACATACACGCGACTTACCCCCCATAAATCTGCGTATATACGCGGATATCCCTTACGTAACTTGCGTATACCAACTTTTCTGTAGAACAGACAAGATTTAACAGTAGGATGAAGCATCAACTACTCCCAGCTTTTGTCTGAGATATTCAAAAGTTTCCCTGGGCAGTGGTTTTGTGAGAATATCAGCAACTTGTTCCTTAGAAGGAACATACTCCAACTTGACCTTCTGCTCAAGCACTTGCTCCCGAAGAAAATGGTACTTGATTGGTATGTGCTTGGTCTTTGAGTGCATGACTGGATTTTTTGAAATGCTGATTGCACTTGTATTATCACATAAGATAGAGACTGGTGGAGTGCAAGTGATTTGAAAGTCCTGCAAGGTTTGCATCATCCAAAGAAGTTGTGTACAACAAGATGCCGCAGCCACATATTCTGCTTCAGCTGTAGATAAGGCAATCGAACTCTGTTTCTTGCTGAACCAAGATACTAGTCTGGAACCCATGAAGAAAGCACCACCACTTGTGCTTTTCCTATCATCCACACTTCCAGCCCAATCTGCATCTGTGTAAGCATGAAGAGTGAGATCTGTATTTCTAGGATACCATAAGCCATAGTTTTGTGTCCCTTGAAGATACTTGAAGATTCTTTTGACTGCCTGAAGATGAGTTTCCTTTGGGTTGGCTTGAAATCTTCCAACAATTCCTACTGCATGTGTAATATCTGGTCGGGTACCTGTCAAATAAAGCAAGCTCCCAATCATGGATCATGGATGGCCTCAAGTCTTGCCACAGGAGCAAAGGTCTCTTCAAAATACTATTCCTTCTTGCTGTGCATACCCTTTGAAACTTGAGAAGCAAGAACATTCGGATGGCCTCAAGTCTTGCCACAGGAGCAAAGGTCTCTTCAAAATCTATTCCTTCTTGCTGTGCATACCCTTTACAAACAAGTCTGGCCTTGTTTCTAATTACTTCTCCATTTTCATTTAATTTGTTCTTGAAGACCCATTTTGTTCCTATTACATTCTTATCTTTTGGTCTAGGAACTAATTCCCAAGTGTTGTTCTTCTCGATCTGCTCAAGTTCTTCATCCATTGCTTTGACCCAACATTCATCTTTGCAAGCCTCTTTAACATTTTGTGGTTCAGTGGAGGAGAGTAATGCCAAATAGCTTGAAGCTTCTGCAAGTGTCCTTCTTGTTTGTACTCCTGCTTCTTTCTGCCCCACAATCTGAGATTCTGGATGATTCTTTTGAACATATCTGGATGGAGTTTTCTCTTCTATTCTTGTCTGCTCCTCTGGTTCTTCCTGAGGTTCTTCTTCTTCTTGAGGTTCTTCTTCTTCATCATTCCGCCTTTGGGGGTAACCTTCATCTTCTTCAATGTCTTCATGATGAACTTGCCTAGGAATATATCCCTTCTCGTCAACCACTACATCAATGCTATCAACAATTCTGCCAAGTCTTTTATTGTAGCACTTGTATGCTTTGCTATGTGGAGAATAACCAAGAAGAATGCCCTCATCTGCTCTTGGTTCAAGTTTGCCAAGTTGCTCATCAGTATTCTTGATATAACATTTGCTTCCAAAGATTTTGAAGTGCTTCACCGAAGGAGTCTTACCACTCCAGAGCTCATGAGGTGTTTGAGTGCTGTTTACTCGGACATTTGTTTTGTTAAGAATAATAACGGCAGCATGTGCAGCTTCACCCCAGAAGGTTGCGGGAGTACCTGATTCATCGAGCATAGCACGAGCCATTTGTTGGATAGTTCTGTTCATTCTTTCCACAACCCCATTTTGCTGAGGTGTTCTGGCTGTAGAGAATTCTCTTCTTATCCCATGTTCGTCACAGAAATTGAAAAATTCATTTGAGGTGAACTCCCCACCTCTGTCAGATCTGAGGCACTTAATTTTGTGTCCTGATTCATTTTCAACCAAGGCTTTGAAGGATTTGAATTTTTCGAATGCTTCATCTTTGTGCTTCATGAGCCCTAACCAAACAAATCTGGAGAAATCATCAATGAATAATATCAGATATTCTTCTCCTCGAGGTGTCCTCTTCCTAAATGGACCACATACATCTGTATGGACTAGCTCGAGAGGCATGCTAGCTGATCCTTCCTTCTCTGGAAAGTTAGTTCTGGTTTGCTTTCCAAACTGACAAGATTTGCATATGGTATTGTCTGGAATTTTGATATCTGGAAGACCACGAACTGCCTGATATTTGCATGCTTTCCTTATTTGTGAAAAGCTTAGATGTCCTAACCTTCGATGCCATAACCAGTGCTCTTCATCCTTGCTTAGATAGCATTGTTGTTGTCCTTCTTCAAATATGTACAGATTATTTGGAGTTCTTTTGCCTTTGAGTACAGTTTTACCTGTATCAAGATCACGAACAAAACATCCATTCGATCTGAAAATAACCTCGGTTCTTTGATCACACATCTGGCTGACACTTAGAAGATTATGCTTCAATCCATCAACATACAAAACATTTCCAGCTTTGACCTTTCCTTTTAACTGAGCAATGCCTTTTCCTTTTATAGTTGCAGGAGTATCGTTTCCAAAAGAGACTTTCTTTCCTTTTTCTAGAACAGAATAAGATTCAAGTTTTTCTTTATCACCTGTCATATGCTTCGAACATCCACTGTCAATGTACCATAGATTTTCCTGTCTCTCTGCATAAAATGCTATTCCACATCTTTCTGTTTGAGGTTCCTTTATTCTCCATGTTTTGGTGCTTGAGGCTTGCTCCTTTTTCTGCTGAAACCTGCTGCTGCATTCAGATTCTTCATGACCAAAGTTATTGCAAATAGAACATTCGACTTCATTTTCAAGAACTGAAAAGTTGTTATAGGTCCTTTTTGTCATCCCTGTCATACTTCTTTGTTTTTGAGCTTCCCTAGTCATGATTGTTTTATATGCAACACATTGAGCTGCTTTGTGACCAAAATTATGGCAAGAAAAGCATTGTCCATTGAAGAAGCTTCTGCGGTTATTGAATCTACCTGCCAACTGATTGTAATTTCTATTTTCATCTTTTCTTGAACCAAACTGAGAAGATTTTACCTGTGGCTGATTGTAGCTTTTGTTCACCCTTAAGATGGATTGCCCCTGATAGTTTCTGTTTGTATTTTGTCTCTGCTTTACCTGATTATCTTCATTGTTCTTCTGCTCATTTCTTCTTGCCGCATCAAGATAACTTTTTGAGGTGGATGCTTGAGAGGTTTCTCCATTGTAACCCAAACCTATCTTGTTTAGAGGAGACCACTGCACATTGATAATCTCATCCAAAGTTTCAGATCCTTTGACAAACTTAAGATTAATAGCTTTTGTTTTCTCAATTTCTTTTCTGAGACCAACAATTTCACCTTCTAGTTTTTCAAGATGTTTTTCTTTTTCATCAATTTGAAATTGTAGAGTATCAATGATCACATTATTTTCTTCTATACATCTCTTGAGTCTAGTAATTTCATCATAGAGGGTATTCACATCTACAGCATCCTCATAATCATCATCTTCAAATGCCATTAACAACTTATATTTATTACCTTGTTCATCTTCATCACTGTTTGATAAACCATCACTATCTTCATGGGTGTAGTAGCTTTTCTTATTTGCACTTTGTTTCTTGTTCCATTTAGCAGGTTCCTTTCCTTTATCCTTATAAGGACATTTTGCAGCATAATGACCTACTCTTCCACAAGCAAAGCATTTGAAAGGTAGCTTACCTCTGAACCTTCCAGAACCCCTTTGAAGATTTCTGACAAAATTTGATTCTTCTTCCTCTTCTTCTGGAACATGGCTTGCTTCATAGTAATCTTCTTTGCCTGATGCCTTAAAAGCAGCCTCCCTTCTGTCTGATGGACCTCCCTTTCTCATTTCATAAGCAGTTAGAATTCCATGTAGCTGAGACATAGTGAGAACACAGAGATTTTCCTTTTCTTCTATTGCAGATACTTTAGATTCAAACTTGGGGGATAATGATCTTAGAATCTTTTGAACTACTATAGCCTCTTTTACTTCATCACCCAAATTTTTCATACAATTAACAATCTCATCTACCCGAAGAAAATAATTAGCCACACTTTCATCATTATACATCTTGAGAGTCTCATATTGAATCCTGAGAGTTTGAAGTTTAGCTTGTTTTACCTGTTCATCTCCTTCATAGCTCGTGACCATTTTGTCCCATATCTCCTTTGCTGATTTGAAGTGCATTACCTTCATGAATTCTGTTTGGGATATACTTCCTAATAGAGTACTGACTGATTTTGCATTTGTTTCATACTTCTTTTTCTCAGCTGGATCTGTAGGAGTAGCTGAAGGAAAAGCATAGCCTGTTTCTACAATGTCCCAAACTTCTGTACCAAGAGATTGAAGATATGCAGTAACTCTTACCTTCCAATAATTGAAGTTTGTCCCATCAAAAACGGGTGGCCTGATTGATGCTTCTCTCTCGTAGTTGCTCATGATGAACGATCTACCTTCAAGCGATCAAGCTTCTCTGAAGGACCTGCTCTGATACCAATTGTTGGAAATAATACTGAGAGGGGGGGTGAATCAGTATTATCAGAACTATAAAACTTTTTCAATGCTTAGAAACATATACGCTACTTTCGTTAAGAGAACCGGCGTGTACACGCAACTGTGAATAAAGAAAACAGCGTATAACTAGAAATCTTATAATTCAGTCAGTTTATCTTCAGTTAAGTGCATGAGGACATTATTCACCATATTAAGAGTAAGCAGATGCAGTAGAACAGATCACACAGAAACCATACACATGAACACCAAGATATAAGGTGGAAACCCAATGTGGGTGAAAACCACCTGCTGCAAGTTGTCTCTATCTTTCTTTAATATGAAACTTCAGTTTACAATCTTTTTGTACTGGTGCAGCCTTATACCAGTACGCAGGCTACAACCTGCAGAAGGCTACAACCTTCTCTCGTTCTCCAAACTTCCTTGGAAGGGAGCTCCAACCCCCTTTGCTCTTGTACTAGCTAAGATACTAGTACGTAGGTGCTGACTTACAATCTTCTTTCTTTCAGGTACCACCTTTCATACATTTTCAGACTGGATATTCCTTAAGCACAACATTACAATCTGTAGACCCCAATTCATTCAACTTTCACAACAGATCATTGAAGCATAAAACAACCAATACTAGCATTATCAAACTTTGAATCACTGAACCATTGAACCCTGTCAATCACCAGATACCAGAACACAGAGCAGTCTACAGAACTCTGCAATAACAGTAAGATCCAACTGCAAACCCAAAAATCAAGCTTCAAGAGATATACGCTACTTCAATGAGCGAAACCCGCGTATACACGCGCTTTTACCTAAGCCAACCTGCGTACAGATCTAAAAATAAATTCTCTCAACTTGCAGCTGTACCAGACATCAGTTAGACCCAGAACATAATATTGCGATAGTATGCAGATCTAGAAATACGCATAATCAACCATATCATAATAGTGCATTTCAAACCATTAGATCCCGATTTATCCTTAGATCTAGTCTTCCATCAACCGATGTGATTTCTCCTTAGCTCAGATCAAGCAACCCAGACCCTGCATATCAGATCTCTTTCTCTTTTAGATATTCAAGCCTTGTCGAAAGATGATTTTGCCTAATGATCTTCTTCTCCTTATATAGCCTTAGGCCTTGCTCAATACCAAGAGCCAAAACCATAGTAACACAATACCATCAACTTCAAAACTAGGGATCGACACGCCCGTCGAGACACAATGGTCCGAAACCATAGGCACAACTTCCAAGGACTAACCGCCATGGACCAAAGGTACTTTTCCACATACACGCACTTTTGATGAAGCCAACCAGCGTGTACACGCGACTTGGGCTTAACGAACCTGCGTATATGCACTTCCTTGGCATGTTGTACTAGGATCTGTCTTCTGATTAAGTTGCCATCACCTGTACCAACCTCTGAGCACCTGTACCAACCTCTGAGTGAGTTGCCATCAAGGACAACACTTGAATCATAATGCCAACATTACCGACTACAATGCACTTTGCAGTGTATTTAGAATAATCCTCTTGTCATCTCTTAAAGAGGATCCCAATAGCGGACCATATTCAGAGCCAAATTATGCATTCCTTCTGAAGAGTTTTCCACTTCACGTAGTCCTGAACATCAAGGTAATCGAATAACCCATTTTTCACATAACAAAATCTTAATCCAAGTTTTTAGAGACATTAAATACTTACCTCACAGTCCCTTGAAGAGCCTATGATCTGCTTTGCTATAGCTGATGGACATAGCAATCGCGATTTCATTGATGAATCCTCCTATGATATGATCAATACAGTGATAAAAAAAACATGTGGTGTTATTTTCTGAAGCTTCCAAGCACCTTACCAGCTCTGGAGTCCACTCAATAGGACATCAACCCTCCACATACCTTGAATTTCCATTAATCTAAACAACCACTCATGCAATTCGCAAGGGAAGAAATAGAAAAAGGCATTGGTTTCAGATGAGTATAGGTATATACTAACCATTGTTCCTTGGATAACCACAAATTTCTATTCTCTTGAGCTGAAAATGTGTGTTCATTCCGGTCGATCCACTTTTCAATTTCTTTATTACTAGGGAACCACTTATTTGACATCACACATTCCTCAGATAGATCTCGGTCTCAGCAATGGAACCATTTGTTGGCTTGATGGGGCCTGACCCAGGTTCAACTTTAACTGCGCTAACCAATAAAACCCTAACTAATGGCGCTATCAGAAACAATATGCGTAGCACAAGCTGCAGTCTCACCCGAATCAGTATTGGGGGATGTTAGAACTAGGTTTCTGCATCCAGAGGCCTGTGCGATGGTTCGCTAAAGTTCTTACGGTTTAGATCTGCCTTGGTGCATATCTACTGCTTTCAATAGACAACTACTGAAACTCTATCAAAATTACCTTCAGATCTTCCCGGAGGTACTTAATTGTACTTATCATGCATAAAGATTACAGATCTAATAGTTTTGCACAGTAAATAAGAATTAATTCACATTAAACATATTATAGAGTGAAGATACATAAACTTTGCTGAAGTAAATAGAAGAATACAAATGCATCAATTTCGGCCCAAAATAGTCTTCATTAAGTATAAGCATTTAGATACAAACTCTTTAACCTTGCGCACCCAACTATAGGGGCCCGCGCACTCAGATGTCGACTTAACAAGGTCTCTGCGTACTCAGCAGTAGGAGCCTTTCCCTTTCAGCTAAGTACAGGAAACAGACCTTTCCTGCCTTAGCACCTTCCCCTTATAATGATTCTTCAATTCAAGTTATTTTCTAGACATGCTATGACTCAACTACATATAGCATTTTCTTTACAATACCATGGTCCGTGGACCATGGGCAGGTCTCAAAAAAGCTCTATCATCTACCCACCTAAGGGACTAAAGCCCCTTTGACTCTACTTAGTTTCGTGCTCTGCTTTCCACATTTCACGGAGTCTTTACCTTCGTTACAAAAATATATTGCTAAAATGACTCAAAACTCAACAAAATTGACCCAGGGACCCCATCCCAACAATTCCCCAACACAAATATGGTGACTCACCCTCGAGTCACTCGGTTGGCGCCTCTATCTCATTTTGGAGTTCACTGAACTTGACCTGCAATGTTTCTATGTTAGAAAAACACTATACTGTGGCCTACTGCACTTCATTTACTAGTTTTATGTAGTTGGTCCTTCCTTTGCCAGCTGCATCATTTTTTGTGTCTACTAGAGTGTCTTCAACTTCCCCTGGACTGATGGAGTAAGCTAGGATACTTCCTTTATCCATAGTTGTATTATGGCCTTTAAAAAAACCTCTTTTCTCTATAGCTCTCAATTTGTGATTTCAGTTGTTTTCCTTCCTACATTTGAGCAAGTCATTGGAATGATCCCAAAGTGCGCGTAGTCGCCCTGATTTCATCAAAATATCGTTGTGTCTCTCGGATGTTTGTGCCAAGTTTCTATAGGTTTGGATCCTCCTGCAGTGTCATCCATAACTCCATGGCCTATTCTAATATTAGTGTGCAGCCTATGAAAATTGCATCCAAAGTGCCCATGCTTTCCCTGATGGCGGTTCTGCGCTGCTCCCAGACCTTTGGCAGAGTGGTTAGCTACAATTTCAATTGCAGCTCTGAGATATTAATTTGAAAGTCAAAAGTTACTTGGCTGATCACATCCTTCGATACTCTGACTACGGTAGCCAACTTCTGAATATTTGATGCTGCTTCTGCATCCTCTAGAATTTGAAATTCTGGCAACAACTTATATGCCTGTGCAATTTTTGCCTCCAAGTTCTGACTTCACGTTGCTAGTTCGTCCTTTCCTTTCATCACTTGAGCCTTTTCTAAAAAAATCTACTCGTTGTTCATCTTGACTTCGCTGATGACTGAAAAGTCAGTTGCGTGGACCACCAAATATTTTTTCTGATGAGTAGAATAGCCTTCTGGGGTTGTTCACCTAGTTAGAAATTGAATTACATCAACAAAGTGATCATCTACGACCCATATAGTAAAGTGTTGCACATACGACAACCCTTCTTCCAAACTAGTTGGTTCTTCACCTGTCTCAATCCAGGATAAATGATTTGGTCTCGTATTCAACCATTTAGGCTTCACAATCACCTTGAAGTCATACTCCTGAAACAATAATAACCATCTATAGATCTCCCCCCGCAACACAGGCTTGTTGACCATATACTTGAGAGTGAAGTGATATGTATACCTTTTGAAATGCGCACCCAACAAATAATGTTGAAAGTTTTGTAGCATGTATCCCATTGTTAATCCTTCTCACTCTGTAGTTGAATAATTCTTCTCATCATTTGATAGTTTTTGGCTCGTGAAGGCTATAGGGTGATCTATCTTGCCTTCACCTGGATGGGTCAATACTACACCCAGTGTAGTACAAGAGGCATCTACATGCACATGAAATTCTTTCTTCGAGTTGAGAAACACCAAAATAGGTGCAGTCACTGTTGTTTCCTTTAACACATCTAGGCTACACTGACACTCTTCATCCCAATAGAAGGTTGTGTGCTTCTTCAGTAATTTCTCCATTGAAATAGTTATTTGTGCACAAGATTTAATGAACTTTCTATAGCAACCAGTGTGCCCCATCATTGCGTACAACATCTTTACATTCTTTGGAGCTTCCAAATTTAGAATCACTACTATCTTCGTAGGGTCTACCATTAATCACTTCTTGTAGATCACATGACCTAGCAGTATCCCATAAGGCACACAAAAAATACACTTCTTCAACTTTAGAGCAATTTGGTATCTACGACAAGTATCCAACATGAGGCACAGACTTGCAACATGGAATTTTACCAATCCAAACATAGTCCAATCATCAAAATACACTTATAATAATTTATGGATTAATTCTTTGAATGCTACAATTACAACCCTGGAAAAGATCACTGGCGTATTCTCTAGTCTGAATGAAATCACTATGTACTAGAAGCATCCCCACTCTATCACAAAGGTCATCTTGTTGTGATCCTTCAGCATGATCTTAATTTGATGGTACCCTGAGAACCCATCAGTGAACGAATAAGCTTCATGCCCTCCAACATTCTCCAAAACTTCATCCATAAATGGTGTTGCAAATGGTTCATGAAAGAAAACATCATTGAGATTCCTTAGATCTATGCATATTCTGATTTCACCCTGTTGTTTCTTCTATTGCACTACCATAGGGCTCATCCAATCAGATTCTTTTACTGGCTCAATAATTCCTGCTTCCAACATTTTTTCTAGCTCTTTACACACCTTTTCCTTATACTTGGCATTTAGATGGTAAGGTCTCTATTTCACTAGCTTTACATCTGGCTTTAAAGTGATCTTCATCACTCCCAGATCCCCTAATATTCCCCTCAGGTCCGAGAACTTGGTAGGAAACAAGTCTTGATATTCACACAGCAGCTCTGCAACTTTATCGAATGTATCTTCATCCCAATAATCTCCTACCTTTGCAAACATATGTTGCGCGTAAGATCCAATGTTTACTTGCATGGTCCTTAAGGGTACTAATATATTAGGGTTCTTTGCTTTAGGTCCTTCAACCTCACATTACCCTTTAGTCTCTGGAATATTGATTTTTCACAGATCATCTTCCTCTTCTTCTGCAGTCACATTATAGCACTCTAGCACATGGCATAGTTGTGTACTCCAATCAAGTTGAACCCATTCTACCGGCTTATCAGGTGTTCTAAGTATAACGACCTTAATTTCCCTGAGTGTTTCATCAATGGCCTCAAACCCATCGTCAAAGCTGAAAGTTAATAAGAAATTTTCCCTCAAGATATCCCATTCATCTATCCAATGGCGTAGCTCTGTTTCCAAGTACCAATTCATCGGAATAGTAATTAAGGTGTGACAAAATATGTGCACCCATTCCTGGTGTTGATCTTCACCCCATGCTTTAGTCCACCATGCAAAGTGTTAATGCGGATCATCCTTTCTGTTATATTTCTCAGTCATCTGGGTATTAGCATATCCAAACCTTAGCTTCATCATTCACATGTATTCTTTCTAGTCAGCGAGGCTTTCCTTATGTGTAACCCACCAACGGGTAGGCGTATCATGCAGTGCGAAATCAAGTGCATTGAATTGATATTCCTCGGGAACCTCCCTTTAAAATTCATCCAAAAAGAGATTAACATCATTTAAACCATCATAATGCGGGATGTTTCTTACCTCCACAGATATGCACCACAGCAATTTGGTCATCATATTTCAATGTAGCATAGAGACTTCATGCAACTGATTATTCCAGTGTTTGAGATCTTCATCTGAGTCTAAGGTATAGGAGTTGTCTCTATCCCACGTGATTTGTCCATCTGTAGTGGGATTGATCCAATATTCATCGCGCGTAATTATCTTGTATATCTTATCTAGATCATCATCCTCCTCATAGTCGCAGACTGGTTTAGAGTAGCGTGCTTCTTCAGCAGGGTCCAGTGGTACAATAACCCTAAGCGCCTTCTTCTCGAATTTCATCATTCACTTCTTTAGATTGATCGCCACATCCATGTCGAAGGCCCAATCAATTACTAGTAACACAAGGTAAGGATTACTTTCATCCACTATTTCAATTACCTCAAAGTCAGCCAATGCACTTGCTCCTTCAATGTCCATTGTTACCCCATAAAGGCACCCCATAGGAATGATCTTTTGCTGATTGGTCATGTGTAGTTGTATAGGAGACCATTGTAGTGTAGGTCTCCCCCTCCTCTCCCATGTCTGCTTAGGCAGTACATTTGCATATGACCCAAGATCCAAGATAACTTGATCCATTTAATATTCTCCAACCTACGTGGTCAGGCTCATCTCACGACCTGTTCAATTCTATGCTTACCCAGTTTCCTCACAGTGCATTATTCTGAAGGAATCTTAATTTTTCCCATGCAATTTTTTATTAGCTTTTGAAGCCCTTCTACTACCTTCTAATCTCTCAATAGCTGCATACAAGTTTTCAAAAAAGTAGCTAACAAGGAAGGATCCACATCTTGCACTTCACTATTTCAAACTAGTTTTTCCTAACTCCCCGACGTAGAAGCCCTAAAGTTCTTTTTAGCTTCCATGAAATTTTCTTTAGCTTAGTTGAGGTCAAAGCCAACTTCCTTTCAGCAACTGTGTGCACCTATCCCTCAATTTATGGTTGCTTTCCCTTATCTTCATCTGTGGTCATACCACTACGTGTTACAATATTAATGCTATGATCCTCTTCGCGAGGCTCCACCCCCATCATTTGGATACTTTATGTGGGCTACTAGGTCTGCCTCTTCTTTTCTTTCATCTTCGCTATAAGTATCATGAAATATTCTATCACATGATCAAACTGTCTATAATATTGACAAGATGGATGCATTGGGTTCTGATAGTAGTGTGTAAAATGTCCAACTTCACCATAGTTATAACAAATAACTTGTCGATGACCTCTACCAACCCCTCCTCCTCTTCCTCTTCCATGGCCTTGAAATCCTCCACGTGCTACACCCATGGTCTAATCTTCAGGCCGATTTTCCACTTGCATTCTATAGGTAGGGGTTTTATCCATCATTAATTTATAAATTCAACAATGGCGCTCATCATGACCTACAGATTTGCAGAAATTGAAAAACAACTGTTGGGGGATTTGTAAAATTGTTTGTAGTAGATGACAATTGTCTGTTGCATGTTGTCATGTAACATGGCAAATAGCGCACCACGACGCTACTCTTGTGCTCTTCCTAGTGGTGTTTTCTATCTTCAAGGGGGACAAACCGCCCCACCAATAAGATCATTCTGATAAACCGGTCAATGGTCCTTATTGTGACTATGGCCCTTGCATTTCAAGCACCAAACTTATGTGCAAACTTTAGGTTGGGATTCGTTTCCCTTCTTCAGAATCTATAACTCCATGTGTAGACTTGCTAGCTATGAGTGAATTTGTTGTACTCCAATGTTTGTATCTAGTACTTACGAGGCTTCCAACCTCATCATGATCTCCACAAATTATACTTGAGTTGCGATATTCTGTTGTGATAATGGTAATATGAGGTGAGGCAAAAATAAAGAAATGTACCAATCTTTTTGTTGTTCAAGTTTGATGTTCATATTAGCCTGCCGGATCAGGAATTTTAAGCTTTGATCGAAATCCCACGAGGAGTCATTTACCCTTTTTTGTACCTCCTTAAACTCTATGACAAACTGTGCCTAAGAAGTAGCATACTTAAACACACTTTTCAATGCTTGTTGAGTCTCTTCTGATGATGCGCGAGGTTTTTCTTGACGGAACTTGATATACCAAGTCAGTGCCCTATCATGCATCATTGTGACTAGCTATGCTTTCTTTAGGTTATCATCAGTAATCTACAGTTCCGTCCACACAAAATTTGCAACAAACTAGAATTGTTTGGGGTCTTTGTTGCTACCCCTTTGAAGATCAGCATATTCATTATTTTTCCCATGTTGAATGGGGGAGGTGGGAGTGGAGGTGGAGGTGAAGGTGTAAGTGTATGCGGCAGAGGTGGAGGTAGAGGTGGAGTGGATGGATGAGGTATCCACTATATCCAATGAAATACCAACTACAATGCATTTTGTAGTGTATTCAGAATATTTCCCTCGTTGTCACTTGAAGAGGATCCTAATAGCGACTATATTCAGAGCCCGATTATCTATTCCTACTCAAGGGTTTTCCACTTCACGTAGTCTCGAACATCAACGTAATGGCATAACCCATTTTTTACATAACAACATCTTAATCCATGTTTTCAAAGACTTTAAATACTTACCTTGTGGTCCCTTGAAGAGCATGTGCTCTGCTTTGTTATATTTGATGGATGTATCAATTGCAAGCTCAATGATGAATCCTCCTATGATACGATCAATCCAGTGATCAACAACCCGCACAATGTTATTTTCTAAAGCTTTCAAGTGCCTCACCAACTCTGGAGTCTACAAAATAGGACCATAAAGCCTCCATGTACCCTGACTATCCACTAATCTAGACAGCCACTCATGTAGTTTGCAGGGGAAGAAACAGAAAAAGGTTTCGGTTTCATCTGATTGTAGGTATCTATTCAACCACCAATCCTTGGATAACTGCAGATTTTTTTCTCCTGAGCTGCAAACGCATGTTCCTTCCGGTCGAGCCACTTCTCTATTTCTTCCTTAGTACGGAACCACTTATTTGACATCACACAATCCTCAAATAGATCTCAGTCCCAACAATGAAACCATTTGTTGGCTGGATGGGGCCTGACCCAAGTTCAACTTTAACTATGCCAACCAATAAAAACCGTAACTGCTAGCCCTTTCAGCAACAACCTGCATAGCGCAAGTTGTAGCCTCACCTGAAGCAATATTGGGGGATGCTAGAACCAGGTTTTTTCATCCAGAGGCTTGTGTGATGGTTCCCTAAAGTTCTTACGGTTTAGATCTACCTTCACGTAGATCTAATGCTTTCGAAAAACAACTACTGCAACTCTCTCAAAATGACCTTTAGATCTTTTTGAAGGTAGTTAATTATACTTATCATGAATAAAGATTATAGAACTACTAGTTTCACGCAATAAATAAGCATTAATTCACATTAAACATATTACAGAGCGAAGATACATAAACTTTGTAGAAGTAAATAGAAGAATATAGATGCATCAACTTCGGCCCAAAATAGTCTTTATTAAGTATAAGTTTTCATATATAGACTCTTTAACCCTGTGCACCCAGCTACAACGGCCCACACACTCAACTGTGGACTTACCAAGGTATCTGTGCACTCAGCTGCAGGAGCCTTCCCCTTTCACCTAACTATAGGAAACAAACCTTTCATACCTTAGCACCTTGCCCTTACAATGATTCTTCACTTCAAGTTATTTTCTAGACTTTCTATGACTCAACTACTTATAGCATTTTCTTTACAATACCATGGTCCACGGATCATGGGTGGGTCTCAAAATAGATCTATCACCCACCCACCTAATGGATTAAATCCACTTTGATTCTACTTATCTTCACACTTTGCTTTCCACAATTCGCGGAGACTTTACCTTGGTTACAAAAAAATATTACAAAAATGACTCAAAAACTCAACAAAATTGACCCCAGGGACCCCATCCCAAGACCCCCCTGTCCATGTCTAGAAAATAAATCCATAGCACAAAGTTTCTTAGGATAATTAAAGCATCCATAATAATTAACTTAGTGAGGCCATGGTAGGAAATGTGTTGATGCTTCCCTTACCTCACCTTCTAAATCATTTCAATGATTGATTGAAGGAGGAAATGGCGAACAATTAAGTCTCTATGGGATTGGTAGGTTTGATTTGAATCTTAACTCATGGAGTAA
This sequence comes from Pinus tabuliformis, assembly GCA_031772625.1. Classification (NCBI taxonomy): domain Eukaryota; kingdom Viridiplantae; phylum Streptophyta; class Pinopsida; order Pinales; family Pinaceae; genus Pinus; species Pinus tabuliformis. The sequence continues at coordinate 894,822,500 of CM062806.1, read as the reverse complement.
CCAAATATGATAGGCATATAAAATGATCAGCCTCCCCTTATAGGATATATACTTGAGAATGTGATAATCCACTTCATCTCAAGGGTAAGATAGGCTTTCTCTTCTTACTCCATTCTTATCTTCTGTAGGCTTCTCTCTCTGAATGAAAAAATTATTGCTAGATGTAACACTTACTTCTTTCTCCTCATTTATCCATCGAATCCCTAAGGGTAAATTGGTCACTCTAGTTATTATTTCAGGACTTAAGGAGATGGTCAATTCTCTAAAGAAAATAGTGGCACTATCTTCTCCTTGCGAATGTAATTCCATGGAAAATTCTTGAGTGATGTCATCATCATACCCTTTCATTTGTTCAAGGAAACCCATCCATTGATGTCATAGGAAAATTTTTACTATAGGAGGGTGTTAGCGAATTCTCTTTGTGTTTGTGGGATCTCTTCTATTGAATCCTCCCCTCATTTCTTCTATTCCTCCTTCTTGATGTTACTTAGGTGAAAATTTCAATGTTTCCTCATGGAAACCTCGGTTGTAGAAACAATATCAAAACTTAATTTTTAGCAGTGAGGGAGAAGGATTTTAAAATCTATGTCAAAACAAACTCTTCTTTTGTCCCTATCTTTCCTTTACACATAACAAATTCAAAAGGAACTACTTGTCAATTATCTATTACAGGTTGCTAACTTCAGGCATAATTTCTCATGCAATTGTATAGAAATTAAAGAAGGAGAAATCCACTTATTTTTCAAATAGCTCTCTCATGTGCATGAGGGTTTGAGGAGAACTTTTGGTCACTTTGTCTCCCTTCCTCCCTTCAATTCCTTCTTGTAGCTTCTTCTCGGCCCTCCTGTAGTAGTTCAGACCCTCCTATAGCACCTGCAACTACAATTTGAATCATCTCAGTGGCACCCTAGGTAGTCTAATAGCACTAACTCGTCCTTCTTCTAACTATTTTTTCTATAAATGAGCGATGGTGCAAATGGAGTCGAGCCTATTACTTAATATTCCTTTTTTGGTAAAGTCTCACAGCGCTGTGATAGCGTGGCTCATACATGAAATTCCTTTTCTGAACCATTTTACCCACTCCTTGCAATCATTACCCTACTCCTTGTGATTATCACCTCACTAATTGTAATCACCACCTCACTTGATTTGAATTTTCCACATGCATGTGTGACTAAGATGAAATTTAGTTTTCTAATGAAAGGTGTCCAAGTTCACTGGCCACCTCCAACCCATTAATTTTTTTTTATTGACTATTAACATATTTTATCGTTATATTCATAGGAAAGAGGTTAGGGTTGTAATACCTGAGCCTACCTATGGATTGAATTGTTGGATATTCTTTCATGCTAGAGTTGGATCTCATAACCTTGTGATATTAAGGTTGTTGGACTTCTTTCCTTCTTTTCATTTAGGTCTTCATAACTTAATGGTCCTTTGAATGATAACTTTGTTGTGTGTGTAAGTCCCTTCTTTGTGTCCAATCTGTTGTTTGTGGAGTGGATGGACTACTTCCTAAGGATTATGTGCCTCTTCTCTGCTTCATAAATAGCTCCATGATGCTCTATGTGGGTGGAAAGAATAATTTTAAGGAGTTTTGTTATGACTTTATAGGTTGCTGCATGAGGAGTCTCCTTCTTGTAGTAGTCATTTAATTCCTTTTTTCAAGATCTCATTTGGCATGTAAAATTGAGGGTGAGTCATGAAAGTTATGTGGACAATATTAAGATCATTAGGAAGTGGTGTAGTTGGTGGATGAATGGAAAATAGAATTTTTTCTATGTTTTTCTTAGATGTATGACAGAGAGGAAATGTGAGCTAGCTTTGGCTAAATGGAGTGGATGTGTGGTGAAATTGACATTGGTGGACCTCTCTCGACATTACCTAAAGGAAGCATGAACCTTTGGTATATATTTCCCATCGGATCTCCCCCCTGTATCATTTCGGGATCCTCCTGTAGCATTGCAGGCTCCTCCTGTAGCATTATAGTGAGGAGGTAGAATTTGATTCTTTTCTTGGCTAGATGATGGAGAGAGGTTGGTATCTGATTTATGAGTGTGAAACGAGATGTGTGATAAGAGAAATCGAGGATTACACTTGTAGATGCTACATTATAGCCATGATTCTATCAATTTTTTGGAGTCCTGCAAAGAAAATATTTTAGCAAAAGTGGTCTACGAACTCCTTCCCCGTGTTTTTCTCTTTTTCTTCTCCTTTTTTTTTAAGACAAAAAAACTGCCTTTACAGATGTTTTCATCCTACATGTCTGCCCTATGCACCTCAGAGGAGGTTTTCACCTGGGGATCTTTTCATCCTTTATTTTTTCCTCTCTTCTTTTTATTTTTTTGCTCTTAGGTATCCTCAGAGAAGTTTTCAACTCAGGAGTTGGCCTCAGATGTCTCATGGAGTTTTTCATCTAGGCTATCTTATTACTATTATTATTAGGAATTTGGTGGACTGAGGGATATGAGCCTCCCAATCACATTTAGCTCTCCACTGACTGAACTGACAAACTCTTTCTTGGACATACGTTTCTTGTGCAACTTCAACCTATGATCATTGACAAGCAAGGGAATCTATTCCTCATCAATTATTATGATTTGGATAGACCCATTCCCATGACAATTCTCTAATATATAGGGACTGACCCATCTTGTCATTAACTTCCCCTTGAAATCCTTGAATCTAGAATCATACAAAGGGTACCAATGTCCTTCTTTAAAATTCCTTTCTCTAATGTATTTATCATGCCAAATCTTCCTTTCTAGCTAGATTACCTCAGTGTGTAGGAGAGTTTTCATTCTAAATTCATCTAGACCATTGAGTTGGAGCAGCCTTTCCTTTTGTGTTTTAGTGAGGTCCAAGTTTAACTGAGATGTCATCCTCAAGGTTTTTTACTCAAATTCAATATACAACAAGGCCTTCTTCCCATAGACCAGCTCAAATGGAATGAATCTAGTGGTCGTCTTCCAAGTGGTGTTTTGGGCCCAAGTGGCTTCCACAAGTTTTCCTGCCCAATCTTTTCCTGTTGTTGCTAACAACCTTGATAAGAATTCTCTCCAATTCTCTATTTGTGACTTCCACCTACCCATTTTGTTAAGGGTGATAGGCAGTAGATGTCCTATGCTTGATGTGGTGCTACTTCATAAGATATTCAATCAAACTTGTTGTAAATTGTTCTCCTTGATAAGTGACTAATTCCCTTGGAAAAACAAATTTGTAGAAGATGTTCTCCCTCATAATATCATCCACCTTCTAGTTAGTTGATGCCTTTACTGCTTTTGTTTCAGCCTATTTGTTCAAATAATCATTTCATACAATTATATACCTTTTTGCCCTCATGGGGGATCAATAGGTCCAATTAGATCCATGCCCTACTTTTCAAATGGCTCTAGAGTCACTTGAGGTTGTAAGGGAATTTCATCCTAGGGTGTTAGCTTAACCATCCTTTGGCACTAATCACACCTAGTGGTGTACCTCCTTGTGTCTTGATGTAAAGTGGGCCACTAGTAGCCTAGTTGTAAAACTTTGAAGGTTGTCCTCTTAGCAGCAAAGTGCCCCCCACAAGGTCCATCATGGCACATTGAAAGGATGTCAAAGACCTCTTCTTCCCTCACACATCTTCTCAGGATATGATTTGGGCCCAATATTTCCCCCAATCCAAGTGAATGGGGAATCTTCCTGAAAATCTTGTTTTTCTCCTTGGAGGATATGCTAGGAGGGAACCTCCCAGCAACCAAATAGTTGGCTATGTCAACAAACTAAGGAGAAAGCACATACATGGAATAGAAATGTTCATTTGGAAGTTGATCATCTATCAATTCTTCCTTTCCTATAGGGAGAGTTAGTCTTAACAAGAAATTTGCAACCACATTCTCTTTCCGTGGTTTATCAACAATAGTCAAATCAAATTGTTGTAATAATAACAACCATCTAATTATACTAGGATTGACATCAGGTTTATTCATTAAATACTTAATGGTTTCATTATCTGTGAACCAAATTTTGATAACCTGTGATATAATGCCTAAACTTGTTCAAAGAATGCACCATAGCCAAGAGTTCCTTTTCATTGACAATATAGTTTAACTCAGTTTTAGAAAGGTTCTTACTGATGAAATGGATAGCATAAGGCAATTTGTCTTCTACTTACCCTAAGGTAGCCCCTATATCTTTGTGTGAGGCATTTGTGTGTATATGGAAAGGTAATCCCCAGTTGGGACCCCTAAGGATGGGTGCAATAGCCATCTTTTCTTTTAGTATTTCAAAGGCTTCTTGACAATTGTTTTCGCAACAAAGATATGAATCTTTATCCAGCAGTCCAAACAAGGGTGAAGCCAATTTTCTAAAATATTTAATGAATCTTATATAATACCCAACTAATCCTAGGAGACTCCTGACATCTCTTTTGTTTTGAGGGATAGGGACCCTTTTGATGATGGAAATATTGTTTGGGTCAACCTGTATCCCTTCCTTGGATAAGGAATGGCCAAGGAAAGCTCCTGCATTCATCAAAAACTCACATTTCTCAGCGCTAAATGAGAGATTCATTTCAATACATTTATTCAAGACTTTTCACAAATTAGAAAGAGCTTTTTGGAATTCATGTCCATAAGGAGTGAAATAATCCATGGATATCTCAACAAAATCATGAACAAGTTTAGCAAAAATACTTAGAACTTTCCTCTTAAAAGTAGTAGGGACATTGCATAAACAAAATGGAAGAACTCTATAGGAAAAGTTACCCCAAGGACATCTAAATGTGGTCTTGTATTGGTCTTCAGGTATGAAATTAATTTGGTTGTATCCACTAAATCTATCTAGGAAGGAGAATAATTTATTTCTTTCAAGACCATATAGGACTTTGTCAATGAAGGGAAAATGAAAATGGTCCTTCTTTGTGCCCTTGTTAAGTTCCCGGTAATCAACACATATTCCCCACTTCTCATTCTTCTTGGGAACTAAAACAAGAGGTGACACACGCTCAGTATTTGAAATGGGGTATATGAACCCGGTATCCAATAGATTTTGTAATTCTTCTTTCATAATGTCCATAAGGGTTGGGTTCATACTTCTCTAGGGTTAACGCACAGGCTTGCATCCCTATTTAATGTAAATATGATCAACAAGAATTGAAGGATGCACACAGTTCATTTACTTATAATCTCGAGCAAAATCATCCAACTATTGCCTCAGTACATTGTACAATTTATATTCTTGTTTGGTCGAGAGAGAGGGGTTGATATTTAGAGTTATGGATTGGTCAACCTATAAAACCTTAACATGTTCTAGTCTAGATTCAATAGATCACAAGTCAGTCCAAGCACTACCCTCAGATTCTTTCAACAATTCATCGACCGGTATGGCAGTGGGAGGCTTCTTCTATAAGATATGGTCAATAAGGTCATCTTCATCAAGTTGTGACCCTCCTATAATAATATCTAGAGTACATACTAGGTAGGATGTTGTGTGGTATAATTCATCCTCTTCCTTTTCCTCTAACCATATGGGTAAATCGTGTTCAATATAAGGTTGAGAAGGAGGATACAACGTAAGTTTTTTTTTGATAAATTTTCATTCTTGATAGTCATGTTCATAGCCCTACAACTCATGTAGGCATCAACAGTGACAACCCAAGGTCTTCCCAAGATGATAGGATAACCATTAAACTTGGTTTTGGGCTATAAGACTAGGAAATCAGTAGGTTACTCCTACGACTTAATGGAGACCATGACATCCTCGATAATTCCCTCAAGAGCTAGTGTGGATCTATCTAGAAGCTACAACATTGTGGTGGTCATTCTCAAATCCCCTTGGAGATTGAGCTTCAGCATGGTTTCCCTAGTCATCACATTGATTGCATCCCTGAGGTCAATCAAGGTATTAGGGAACATAATTCCATTAATGTGCACATCTACTACTGGGCTACCAGGGTCTAGATATTTTGGGGAGCTCATGCTCCCAAGCATAAAATTAGATAGTTTTCCAAAAAAACTGATGGTGGGTGTATCTAGTTTTCTTCTCCCAGGAATTTTGAAGCATTTTTCACTAATAATCTTGTCGTAGATGAGAACATCTGTAATGTCTTGGAGAAGGGGTATCTTGGCACATGAATTCTTCAATTCTCCCAAAATTTCAACCTATTATGGGGTGTGATCCACCTTTCAGGATAGGGGGTGTATTAACTTGTGGGGTACTCTCTTCCTTCTCTTCTTCAAGCTCTTCGGGTGGAGAAGGTGGGTGATTATTGGGAGCATCCTCCTAGATCGAAGGTTAATATTTTGTATTTCCATAGCATAAGAAGGATAGGATGTCTCTCCATTGTAGACCTATTGTACATGCTTATTGTTCAGGTTCGGACTCTTTTCAGTAGGAATTTCAGGTTACTTAGGTGGGGTATGATGAGTTAGTTTTGATTGAGGTTGCGGTGGAGGAAATAAAGTATGAGGTTGGTTTGTTTGAGCCCTCCAACCTTATGAGGGGTTTTCCCATTGGGAAGATTGGAGCGAATATGGTTTAAAAGCTAAGCAGGATATGGAGGATCATAAGGCCAAGGAGATGAGGTGGAACATGATGAATGAGTGTAAGGGTACCAAGGCTGGAAAGGTGCATTCTAATTTGGATAGTAATGAGGATAATGTGAAGCTTTCATGCCTTAATGATATGGCTGAGGTCTTGGGGGTCTCCTTTGTTTAATGAAGAAAATTTGTTCAGACCCACTCTCTACTCCTCCCTGGTGTACATCCTTTAGGCCTAGAAAATAGGAACATTTGTCTATTGCATGATTTTCTTTACATACTAGGTAGAATTCTATGAAATTCAACGGGCATTCATTCCTAGTTTGTCTTTTCGTACACCTAGGGCATAAAATATCTAGCTCACATTTTGCTTACTTCTGTTTTCTTTTTATTTTCACAGTATCTATTTGTAGGGAAAAGGTATGTAGCATTTCACTCTTGAAATCCTCCAACATATTCTCTATCTCATGCTTGATGGATATTTTAGAGGGAGAGGATCTGACCAAGATTTGGCTAGACCTACCCCTCTTCCTAGAAGCCCTAGACTAATTCTTGAATATAGCTTTGATGTTATCATAAGGAAATTGGAAGATATATCCTACAGATAACATGTTGAGGATTTCCATTATATCTTCCCTAATCTCTCAGAGAAGAACTAGAATGAGTGACTCAGTATCAAGGTTACAGTTGGTCCTCCTATAATTCAGTTGAAACATCTCCTCATATTCCTCCAAAGACTCATCAGGTCCAAGGGTAATCCTAAATATTTTCTCCTTTGTTTCTTTGGACCTACAATAATATTTGTATTTATTATTGAAGGTTTGTTTCATTTGGGCCCAGGTAGTGATGCTTCATCTAGGTAGACTCATAAACCAACACAAAGCCGCATCTTTGAGGGTAGAAGGAAACAACTTCATCTTCTTCTCATCATAGGCATAGTCATAGATCCTACAGACAACAACAAACTCAAACATGAAGGTGTTGTGATCTTTAGAGGTTAGGCCATGGAAATGTGGAAGGGTAGCACACATTATATTTTTCATTCTAGCCTCTCCATTGGTTTCTTTGACGGGGAAAAATTCATTGTTCTATTTTTCAGCCATAGTTTGGGTAGGTGAGATAGGTTCTTCTTCTCCTATAGTTTCTTCAAAAATTTCAGGTCACTCTCCTAAAGGGTTTTACAAATCCCCTGTAGTCATAAAGGGAAGTTCACAGTCATTAAATAAGAATTAAGGTTGACTTCTTAATGGTGTGTGGGTTTTTGGTAGGAATATCCCTTGGTTATCCCTACTCCTATGAGGCATGAAATCACTAGCTTTGTCGATTCTTTTTTATTTTTTTCAAGAATTTTCAAAGCAATAAGACTGGTACAAAATAGAAAATAACAAGAAACTCCTAAGAAGAAACAACGCCTACTTAGACACCTCCTCGAAAACAACAGAAAATAGTTGTGAGCCCTGGTATAGCATGAAGAGTGTTGCAACTCTCAAGGGCTCCTCAACTCAAATTATCAACCTGAGGTTCATAAAAACTTAGAGGTGACAGTGTTATATGCACAATAGGTTAGGTTCTACTCATATCACCCTCAATCATGAAATCATATCAAGGTAAATAGAGACCATTCCTCAAACTAACTATAGTGAAAACTTCTTATGAAAGCATAATTGAACCTGACTCTAACTATTAAAGTGAAAATGCCATTCATTCAATTGTCAATGCTAATTGACATTGCGCAAAAGAGAAAGGGCTAGTCTGCTTGTAGATGTAAAGCTACTCTACATTAAACATTTAATCAAATCATTAACCTACTTACATGTATCATTGATCTACTTTACATTTTATTGAAAATAAGGAATCTAACTTTAACATGCTTAGGAGAAGAAAATACTAATTCTAACTTTGTTTCGTAGTGTGGAAAGGAGGAGGCTAGGGTGGTCTAAGAGCCTTCCTTAATCATCAAATCAAAAGTTGGATCCATTATTCAACTTAACTAGGCTAGGATCGAAGTGGGGAGAAAAATTGGCTGAAAATAACATCGTTATAGGGCTACTACAAGAGCTCTTGTATTGCTACAGGAGGCTCTGTTTTGCTACAGGAGGAGTTCAAAGAGAATTTTCAGGGTAGAAATGGAATAGTGAGGGAAGGAGAAGATGGATGAAGGTAAGAGGAAGTAAATTAATGTTGGGGGATCCCCCTAGCCAAGCCTTGGTCCTCTCGTAGGTCTATCTTTCACAAAGGGTGATGCCCACAGTCTCCTCTATTAAACGTGGAAACTTAGTTTGGGAGTAGTGTGAGGTGCAGAGGAAGAATATGGAAATGTACAGGTGGATATGGAAAGATATTCCCACACCTATAGATCAACACAACCCTACAGCTAGCCAAATACATGCATCAAATGACCAATAACAAAATGAGATAAGCTATCATGGAAAGATGAGTTGAATTTGACTAAAATATATTGTATTCCGCAACACTACTCTAATCACTGAACTAAAAACTAAGTTGTAGAGAATCAACATGTAAAAGGATTACAACTAACATCTATATATTTGCAATAAATCATAAACAAATGTTTTTGGACTAAAATTGTAATCTTTCCAATCACTCTTTCCACAAGAGAGGTGATAGGAAATCTTGCAATCACAAGCTTTTATAGCTTACCATCTACTGAAACAAGAGAAATATGTAAATTCTCTAAAATAAGAACAAGAAATAAACACAGTAGAGGGACTAAAGCCTATAGATAGTTCCCAAACCCAATGGTTTCAGCCCTCTAAAACTATCTCAAATGCATATCAGTGGAAAAATTCTCATTAGTAAAACATAGTAGTCTCATACATCACATTAATGTTAAGAATAACAATGTCAAGAACTAAGCTCAATAGCTAATCTTAGATGAATAAAAAACTTGAATCCTCATGAACCTTTCAGCTAGTTTATTTATATAAAAAGGTAGTTGATGGTAGCTCCATTGAAAATAGGAGTGATTCCCTCCAAGATATCGAGAATTGTGGATTTGGTTCTCCTTGAAATTCACATGGACTTGGATTCCCTTGGCTCCTGGTTAATTTGAGCCATGACTGAGGATCATATGATCCTAAGTCAAGTTAGAGAGTTAAGGAGGTGGACAAGCCCCCCTAGATTCTCTCTTGCTTCTCTCCATCAAGCCCCTACATAGAAAATTCCTCAAAAATGTCTCTTTTTCATGAAATTTAATAACATTAGGCCTCACAATATGACAAACACCTTTTAATCTTCTTACTCAGCATATTATGACTAAAAATGAGAATTAATGTGAAAAAAGGATAGTTTTAAGGGTTAGAGGATAGAAAAATGAACTTCAAGATATACCTATTAATGGGACCCATCAATTAGTGTGGTTATATACACCTGTGTTAGATAGTCATGCATGGTAATAACTTATTATTATATGCATTACAGTAATATGCATGATGATTTTTGTCATTATGATTAAGGTACTTATATTATTGTAAATCATGCTAATATGGATTAGCATGTGCAAATGGTTATGGTTATGATATTCATGTATGAGTTGATATAGTAGTGATATTGTGTTGTACATATCTAGACTGAACTATGCATATGTATAACCTCCCAGGCGATACACTAAGGTATGATGTTGATTACGTCTCTATTTGGTTTATCTAACATGGCATGACTACAAGAGATATAAGACCATGGATGAATAGAAAAATGGTGGACTACAACTCACATGACTCCCCTTACAGGCCTGATGTGAATTCAGTGGAATGAGAAAGGTCAGTTGAGTAGTAAAAAGGGGAGTATTCTCCTGGTTTGACATATACATTGAGAAGATTACAGGCATAAATTGTGAGTTGCAACCTAGACAATGAGAGATTGATTGTGTAAACACACCTCCCATATCTACCCAGTTTCACCGGCCTACCAGGGTAAACATAAGAGGAGAATCTACTATGATATGAACTAACCTCCTAGGTTCCATTAAGGAAGTGGGGCTGACTGCAGAAGATAAGCTGACATCTCATAACATCCTACATGGGCTACAGGTCACTCAGAGGCTGAGTAACCACCCTAGCTAGCCTAAACTTAAGTTTTACACCCTTTTCTCTGACGTGGGTCCCCAACCACTCCCACAAAAAGCTATCCATGTAGTTGGAAGCATCCAACCAAATGCACAAGCCTGTATCCATGGGGTTGCAACCTAAAATGTATAGCTCAGAGCATGAAATCCCATATTCTAAGCATAAATTCTAGGTTAGCCTCCACACCACTGCCTAGAACTCACTGATACTTTCCAAAATCAATAATGACACGAGTATAAATTTATTCATACAAAATTTGATCAAAGGCTTGACCTAACCAGGCCTAACCATGACAGTGATTTCATCAAGCATATGGCAAACATGTAATCTATATGTCATGAATGCTTATTTAAACATAGGGTTCTGATAGTTATATGAAAATCATCAAGAAGGTCTAATACCCTCTCATAATAGTTGCAATAATATATATTAGCTCATGCATTCATTAACCATTTATCAATAAATAAAAACATATCAAGGTCCATAGCCAATATACATCATATAACCATCATATAACCAACAAATGAACAACATATAAACCATGATAGAATAGCCATCAAATCCATATAATAAAAAATACAAGTACTCATGAAAATACCAAAGGAAAGATATATTATTAACATATTCAAAATCCACCCAAGTCAGGTACTTCCACGTACCACATGACCATATATTGGGTTGAACCAAATATCTCTTTCATCTAGTCACCCTTGCAACATATTTCAAGCGTGAAAGTGGGATCTCATGGAATAAACCAAACAAAACCAAACCAGAGCTTCCAACAGCCATACCACGTCAACCCTCAACCACTGATTCCACCTCACGACCAGACATTACTAACACCAACCATATTGGTCTCTACCCAAGTTGTCTAGGGCTCTAGAGCATTTGCCCCAACCACGGATCCGAGAACTAATAACTCAACCCACAACCTTCAAGGCCTCTAGAGCATTTTTCCAACCAAGGCTCCAAGACTAGTAGCTCAACCCACCAAGGGCTCTAGAGCATTTTTCCAACCAAGCCTCTAAGACTAGTAATGCAACCCAAGTTGTTCGAGGGTCTAGAATGTTTGTTCCAACAAACAGGTCCAGCAACTGGTAACTCAACCCAGAACCATAAGGAACCTGAGCATCAATCAAAAACAACAAGTGGAACATACCATAACACCATGGATGTCCAGGAAATGGCAAGGCTAGGAAAAACCACTGTTAATCCAAGAAGTCCTCCATGCTAATGATAGATCATAACCAAATAACCACATGCATATACCATGGATGGCAAAACTAGCAAGGAAATCATACATTCAACTTGATAATTGTAAGGAAATCTCGTTGTAGTTGTTGATCTCATTGTCCTCTTGTGCTTCCTACTTTCCTTTTCCTTCTTTCTCCAAGTCCAATGAAAACTAGAGCACTCTTAGCATGCTCCAACAATGTTCCAAGATTTCTCTAAGTGTTCAAAAGTTTGAGAGAATGAAAGAATAGAATGAGGGTGCCAAAGAATGAATTTACAAAAGCTGTGAATTGATCCTCATAACCCTTTTTATCATTGAGGCCTATATTTTCTTAATTTTTCCTTTATTTTCCTTCAATTTTCCTCACATGAAATTATGTGACCTTTCACCTTCCTCTTCTCCTATTTTCCATTATTTTCATAAATAAAATACAATTATTGCAACTTTTCGTCTTAAAATTCCTTTGTCAATTCCCATAGCCATTTATTAATCACCAATGATCCCCACCACTATGATATTTCCTAACATTTAGCTTGGAATATGTGTGCCATGACCTTGGTATTATTTTTTATTTATTTACATAGGAAATGAACTTGGGGCTATTACAGATTGAGGCACAGGAAAGGCTTGCAAGAGCTGGAGAAAAAGAAAGAAGAAGTTAATGCTTTGATCCTTCAGAGTCTATCAGAATTGTAAAGATAGGGGCAATTGAGGATTAGCCATGGGTAGGAGGAAAGGACTAATGGGGCATATGGTAGCAAGTATCAATCAAGATACAGGTTGGACATGGACGACATAGTCAAAGGTGGAAAATAGTTGGATACACCTGAAAGGAGAGGTAGTGCATATGGGTTCCATTCTAATTCTAGTTTAGAGAGATATCACCATCATTACAATCACCATCCTTATAGGAGGAGAGAGAACTAGTATTTTCCAGAAGATTTCAGGAAAGCTAATTCTCCTACCTTAATGATGAGTTGACTAAGTCAAAAGATGTAGAAGCATGGCTTCTTAGGATGAAAAAGTTCTTCGTATTGCATGATTAGTCAAGGAACATGAAATCCATACAGCTACCTTCAGTCTCAATGGAAAGTAGATATCTGGTGGGAAGATGTGAAGTGTTGTTATGAGGAGTCGAAGCGTAAGTGTGCGTTAGAGTGTGACTAGAAAGGGAATGAGAAGACTAAATGAAAGTGGGTTAAGAAGTGAGGAAGACCTCATGATTTAGGTTATAAGTAGAATAGGTACCTTATAAGAAGTTCAAAGAAGTTGAGAGAGGACATGGGTCTCACCCTATGGAGCATTGGATTAAAGGAAATGTTAGAGAACCATTGCAGTGTTGGATCCATAGTGGAGATAATTGTATGAAGGATTTCCCTTTGTATCATGATGGCACAATTAGATTGTGATAGGCCTCATATCTATAATATGTAGGAGGCACAAATAGTTGGGGTTGTAGGTTAGAGTATTCCCTGGATCTATGCAATAGTGGATAACAGGAAAGAAGATAATCAGGCATTTATCATTTAGGTGGAAGTGGAACCAGGGATAGAGCTCTAGGCAGAGCCTCAATGCATCTTGCAGTGGAAGGAGCTCATGCTTTAGAAAAAAGAAATAGATAAAATTAAGTGTGTGGAAGAACTTTGGGGTCAAGGAAGCTACATGGAATATGATGGATCAGATGCAGACATGATAGTTTGTCTCCAGTTGTAGATGAATTCGTCAAGGGAATTAGAATCCCTTGAGGGATGGTATGTGCAGTTGTTCAATTACAAGGAAATGTGCTTAAGATAGCAAGGTAAGGTAACTGGTATATTGCTATATACATTTATTCACTAACAATTATTTTCTTATGGCAATATGATGTATGGGATTCCGGGGCAAAGAAACTGCCATGAAATCTTGAAGAAGGCTTGGGTTGAGATTTGCTTTGGAAGCACTGGGAGCCATGGGGGTTGAGTCATAGTGTCCATTGAAGTCTTGTGCTTTCGGTATTTTTTTATTTGATTGAGATTGATTTGGGTTTTGATTGTGTGGTGCATGGCCATGCCACTTTGTTTTTGGTGTTGTATTTTTATATTTTTTCATGGTTTTTTCTTGTTTTCTTCTTGTTCTTTCCTTTTATGTTTTGAGGGTCTTGAGGATTGGTCAAGGAAGAGGAAATTTAATGAATCTCAACAAGAACTGAATGAAAACCAATAGGTAATGTAAGACTTGTATGAATCCCATTACATGAATAAAGGGCAACAGAAGGCAAGAATATGAAAACCAGTTGGGTTGGTTGGGCCCATTGGGGTAAATGGACAGTGGTAGGAAAACCATGAGAAAGGCAATAGGAAAGGTAAATAAAATGGATTTGAGGCATCATTCGAGGCTAAATTGGGAACTATCATTCTCAATATTGTGCATGTGTTGCACGGATAAAGGAAGTTCTCTTAACCTTGATCTTATGAGTGATAGTAATTATGTTATGATCATGATTATGTTGATGTTATATATATATATATATATATATATATATGAATTCCATTGTCTAACATGGTTGTCATGGACCATTATTATGGAAGAATGATTTGTTATGCAAGTGAATGACATGAAAAGGTTTATGGCTATGAAGAATCAAGTCGGCGGAGTAGCCCTCGAAGATCTGTGATGTTAGTATAACTATGCATATTCTTATGTTATGAACATGAAATTTTGAAGGATAAATCAATAGAATGAAATCAATGTGATCTGTGACATGCTAGGAAAAACATGGATAGAGGAAAATAACCATAGACACGGGACTTGGGTTGTGGATGCACATAGTAAGGCATGGGAAAGACACTAGAGGCAAGGTTTCCTCATAGAGATGATGTGATGACTCGATGTGCAATACTATTGTTGTGTACATGTTGTGTTGTGTATATGTCCTACATATTGTGCCATGTACATGTGTTATTATGTAGTTGTGGTATCATGACATGTGTATTCGCTATTTTGTACTATGTGTATGTGTATGTGTTGTGTTTTACACCGGGTGTAGGTGTATTTATTTTTTTGTGCATTGTTTAAAGGTGTATGTGTTGTGTTATACACTGTGTGTGGGTTTCCATGTTGTAATGTACACTGTGTGTATATATACGTGTTGGGGATTGGTTCTCTGGATCCCCAAAAGTTGTGGATTAAAGCCATGTAACAGCTTAGATTCCTTGGAGGATGTGGTTGAGTTACTAGTCCCTAGAGCATGCAGGTTGGGACAAATGCTATGGAGCCCTAGATAGCTTGGGATGAGAGCAACCTTGAGTTGCTGATATTGAGGGCAAAGGTGGTAGAGTCTCTAGATTTCCTTGTTTCTAATACTGAAGATAAGTAACTATGTCCTTTCCAGGTTTGGAAAATGATCCAGATCATGTACATGGTCAAAGAGAAGACAAGGCACTAGGTGCTTGTCAGGTTTGGAAACTAATTTAGTGTGTGTATGAAAAAGACAAAGAACGAAGACAGAAGAAAAAGACCATTTGAAAGATAAGTGTCAGTATTTTATTTTAGTTTTAATTATGCACACATTGTGTGAATTTGATTTATGATGGTTATGTGTTGAGCTAACCGTATTTGATATGTTTATACATGATGATTTGATCAAATAGCTAGTTTGACTTGTTGTGAGAGAAAGTAAACATAATTACAGGTGTACCTTATCGACAAGCTATCAATTAGGTATGAATTGAGTTTTTTATTTTCCTTTTGATTCAAATGGAAATTATTTGGTGGTACAAGAAACATAGAGATGCCAAGTTTGGGTGGTTGGAACTAGCTGCCAGAGTGTTAGCAGCAGCAACAAAAGCAATTTGAATATGAAACAATCTGTTGGTAAAGCAAGTCAAGAGAAGGGTTATTATGGGACACTGGTACCCAAGTGTTCATTTATTTCCATGACAATTCTATGAGTGGTATGATGGTTTTGAGGTAGTGATATTCCTTGGTATTTGGACCTTCTAATGTGAGGAAACCTTGTCAAGGGATGGATCAGGGGCTGTGTAGAAGAGAAGGGGATGCTAGCAGAACTTGGAAGGTGTGTGACTACATAGAAGGGGGTGACCTGATTGCCTGAGGGATTGTGTAGTAGAGAAGGGAAGGCTCAGGAATTTTTTTTTTCTCATTAGCATTTCTAGATGGAATCAGAAGCACATTGGGAGTGTGTCGTGGAACAATGAGTCGGTAATTATTCATTGAGAAAACAACTAGCGCAAGAATTGTAGTTTTGTACATTGGACATGGAATTTGATTTTTGTAGTGGATGCTAGACTTCTTGGCAAGAAGGTGAATCCTGGTAGTACATTGAGGGTGGAGGTGTGAGCCTCAAGATTCCCTTTCTATAGATGCAGGCATTGTATCCTTTTATTTGCTAGTTGAGAAAATGTGCATATGTATATATGTGTATATCATTGTAAATATTGTATTGAATTATGTTATAAAACTCCATAGATAGTATGATTATTTATTGGTTGAATATAATGTGCATGAATATATATGTGTTGTTATTGTAAATATTGCATTGAGTTTGGTTACAAATCTCAAGCAAGTGGTATGTTTATCATGTTTTCAGCAGTCGTCATTGTAAATATTGTAATGAGATATCTTATAAAGCTTCATAGGTAGTATGTTTTGCTAGTTATAAGCATAATTGAACACCGAGGATGGTGTTACCCCAAGGGGGAGTTGTTTGTAACAAACCCTGGTTGATTTTCCATGTAAATAAAATAAGACCAAGGTCATGGGACATGTATTCCAAATTTAATGGCGGGAAGACATCATAGTGGGCATCACTTGTGGTTAATTAATGGCTATGGAAATTGGCAAAGGAAAAGACGCAATAATTGGCATTTAATTGTGAGAAATATGGAAAATAAGAGAAAAGGAAGGTGAAGAGACACAAATTTGCATGCAAAGGAAATTAGAGAAGAAATGAAGAAAAAAGGAGACATCAATGATAAAATCCAGTTAACATATTTTTCTCATTCTTTGATTATGATTACCAAAGTATAAGGAGAAAGCACTTGGAAAAGCAAGCAAGGAAAGCAAGGGTGAACAAGAGAAAGCTTGGACAACTGCAATTAAGGACATACACTAGTTGTGGATTATAGGTAATAGTGTGCATGTGAGATTTAGCCTGTCGATTTTGGATGCATGGTATATGCATGTGGTTCCTTGGTTATGTGTTTTCATTGGCATGGTTATTTGCATGTTTTGATAGTGGTTTTAGCCTTGCCATGCAATTCCTGGGTAACAATGGTGTTGTGGGTTTTACACTTTCTTTTTTTATTGGTTCTTAGGTCCCATATGGATGTGGGTTGGGAAAAAAATTATGGAAGCCCTGTAACATTTTGGGTTGAGTTACTAGTTCCTAGAGTTGTAGATAGGGATAAATGCTTTGGAGCCATTGATGTGTTGAGTTACTAATCCATGGAGCTGCGGTTGGAACAAACACTCTGTAGCCCTGGAAGGTTGTGGGTTGATTTACTAATTCCTAGAGCCCTAGATAACTTGGGTAGAGACTAATCTAGTTTATGTTAGTGATTTCTAGACCATAGAGGTGGAATCACTATGGTTGATAGTTTAGGTGGTTTGGCCTATGGAAGCCCTAGTTGGTTTTTTTTTGGTTTATTCCATGATATCTAACATTCGTTATTGGAATATGGCATGAGGGTTATTGGATGAAAGAGATATTTGATTCAATCCAATCTGTGGTCAGATGATACAGCGAAGTCCCTGACTTGGTTGGAATTTTCATATGTTAATAAGAGTTATTTTCCTATTGTGATTTATGAGAACTTGTATAGGTTATCATGTGGACATTATGGCTGATTTTCCATGGTTTCTATGCTAGTTATTTGATGGTTATATGTTGGTTATATGATATATGTTATCTGTGAATCTTGACATTTTTTGATAAGTATTTGAATGGTTGATGAATGCATATACTAACAAGAGCTATTGAAGCTACCTAGAGAGGGATTGGAGCCTTCTTGGTGATCCTCAGATGAGGACTATAAGTTTATGATCAGGTATGCATTCATGACCTATAGCTTACAAGTTTACCATATGTTTTACTAAATGTCTATCATGGACTAGGAATGTCCAGGTCAGGTTTTTTCTTGAGTTTTGATCAATCAACATTGTCATTTCCTTTGATTGCATTCTACAAAGTTACATGGAATTTTGTGTAGTGGTCTAGAGGCTAGCCTAAAAAGGTGGCACATATCCCAGAATCGCCTACTCAGAACTAATTTTTTTGGGTCATAACTACATGGAATATGGATTATGAATGTGGTTGGAGGCTCATAACTGCATGCATTTTTTGTTGTGCATGCAGTTGGGGGTTGAGCTTGTGAAAAAGTAGTTCCATCTTAGGATATGGTCATTAGAGGTTGTGGACTAACTTATGGGTGATCTATTGTTCCTTAGGGATGTTTTTAATGTCTTTGTGTCAGCTCCACTTCCATATCTAGAACATGGAGGTGGGCTCATGTCATAGTGACACTCATCTCATGTTTACCTAGCAAGCTTATGAATCTGGGTAAATGTCAGAGGTGTGGTTACATTACTATATATAAGTTTCACCATTTTCATACCTAGTTGAATACTTTAGATTAATAAATTTATATATTTGGTAGAACCTGTGTGAATTATTTATTGAATATACAATAGTTCCCTTTCATTACATTCAAGAGAAATAAGATTCTTGATGATCGATTTAAATTACCTCCCTTATTTAATTTCAAAGGATCGACTAGTTATGTATAAAGAACTATTTCTTATTTTAATAATCTCTAGGGAATATTTTACCAATCGACCCTATATAGTCATACCGACTAATCTAACAAGAGAATATAAGTTCTTTTGAAGAATCAAGATATAATTAAAGGTTTAACGCATAGTTTCTCTCTCTGCCATTTCCTTTTTTAGCAAGACTCACAAACATAAGGTTTTCCAGATTTAAATAAAAAGGAACATAAGAATATTGTAGTTTCTTCTTTTTTTTGAGCAATGCATGTGCTCTAGTAACCATACATGATCATAATAAGGCTTCAGTATTATCAGTATAATTTCAATAGAATAAAAATAGCTAACTTCTACTTTTATATTGTTATCCTTCAATATTTTTACGATAAAACTTCTATAATTGAATGCTTCCTCATGCATGCATATAGGTTTAATAAAAAGAATAATATTATAAAATAATACACAACCCTTGATGCAGACCTAGTTCTATCAATAACATCATATCTTCATGAAATAAATTGTTTATTTTCACAATCCCCTAGCATCGATATGGACAATAGTTTTGCATGCATGTATGCATGCTTAATAAACAAATAACAATAGTGATAACAAAATATATAGTTCTGTTGAAAATGGCAACAAGAAATACTAAAAATAGAAATGCTAAAAATAGCATTGCTATAAATAGCAGTTTGGGTACTAGTGTTGGACATAGCAACAAGGAATGAAAAATGGAAGTGTTAAAAATAACATTGCTACAAATAGAATTTCAGTATGGATTCCAATTTTAGTTAGTCCTTGAACTAAAATTGAGAAGTAAAATTTGAATTTGCTCTTAGCAACTATTTGATTAATAATTAATTAATTCATCTTGAGTTAATTAGTTGGAGAAAATCAAACATGACGTCTATGTGAATACATGCAATAGTTTCTCCACTGATTGAGGAATTTATACCTTAGTTAAGGAGATGAGGATGAGTTGTACTTTGAGTTGTAATTAGTTAGCTCAGTTAATTGAGCTAAGTCTAGTTAGATTAGTTCCAACAGTTTGTGGAATTAATTTTGAGTTCAGTTAGTTAATGCTTGCATGCATGTAACTGTTTCTCTCTATATAACTAAATATTCTCTCATAAATAAATCATGCATGTCAGTTCAGTTAGAGACCTAGTTGATATTAGAGGAAGGGACAATGTACTATCAGTTGGAGGGGTTTTCCTATATAGGAAACTCATCCATGCCGAAGAATTATCTCCTTCAAGATTGCACAATTACTACTGAGCCAAGTGAGCAGTGTGAGGTGGGAATTCACACAAGTGAAAGCACCGGATCCCAGGAAAAATTGCACAAGGAAATAGGAGGCCTGGAGGGTAGAGGAGAAAGTTTTCCAGAATCCTTTTACTGTCTATGAGCAGTAGAGGGATTCTATTGAGAGCTGGGTAGCTTTTGAGCTAAAGCTTTGTGTAATCCAGACATATTTCCACTTGTATGATATTACAGAGGTCAGGGTTTTAGGCTGAGGCTTTCCCCAGAGTATTCTTCTGTGTTTATGTGTGATTGATTTCTAATTCTCAGTTATATGTGTTCTATTTTATCTTGCTCAAATTCAATTAAGCTTCTGCAAGTTTGTTTGTAGAAGTAGATTAAGTATTTTGCTTTAGTATATTGCATTATCTGTTGATCTACAGTGGGAAGTTCTACATGGTATTGGAGCAAAGGTGATCAAAGTGAAGAACTGTATACAAGTAGGGAAAAGTTTGAAGTTTGAGGTTCCAAAATATAAAATTCGAATTCTTATCGCATCTCAAATTGCACCAATGGCATTCAACTGTTTAAGGCCCAAGTATGCCCTTGATGGAAGATCGAATTATATAGCTTGGAAGGATCACATGGAAGCAGTATTAGAGGACAACGGTTTGAAGGAATTCATTGGAAAAGAAGTCCCAAAGCCAGCAAGAGCTAATGGTACAGAATTGGCAGAATGGAAGAAATGTGTGGCTAGAGTGAGGAGAATCCTCCTAGAGGGAGTTCGAGACCACATTGTCTCAAGCCTCCATGGGAAGGAGACACCATTTTCAATGTGGAAAACATTGAAGGATCTATATCAGAGCAACAACAATCAGAGGAAGCTGGTTCTGAAAAACAAGCTTTAGAAAATCAAGTGTGAAAAGGGCGACACAATCTCTACATATCTAAACAAGCTCACCACTTGTAGGGATGAGCTTGGAAGTGTAGGGATCACGACAGTCGATGATGACATGGTGATTCTTGCTCTCCTTGGTCTTCCTAAGAGCTGGCATAGCTACCAAGACATGATAAATGGAAGAGAGAAACTGCCAGATTGGGAATGATTTTGGTGGGATCTGATGCAAGAGGAGATAAGGAGAAGCAACAAAGATGGTTCTTCATCCAAGGAGTATGAACAAAATTGTGCCTTAACGAGTAAGGCAAAGAAAGGGAAGGAGAAGGATTCTCATCCAAAATTGAGTTCTTCCTATGGTGGGAAGAAGTTTGAAAAATCGAAAGTGCGATGCTTTCATTGTCATGAGGTTGGCCATTTTGCTACAAATTGTCCACTGAAAAAATCCAAGATGGGATCCAAGGAAGGATTTGAAGGTGGGGCATTGGCCTCATAGTTCGAGTTGGATTTCACCCTCTTCACATGCATGCTT
Organism: Pinus tabuliformis; assembly: GCA_031772625.1. Taxonomy (NCBI): domain Eukaryota; kingdom Viridiplantae; phylum Streptophyta; class Pinopsida; order Pinales; family Pinaceae; genus Pinus; species Pinus tabuliformis. The sequence continues at coordinate 894,801,229 of CM062806.1, read as the reverse complement.
TCATCCATGATGGTATGTTGTTGGTTTTTGGACAATGGAGCTTCTTTCCACATGACCGACGACAAGAGTTTGTTCAGTACGTTGGAGGAGAAAGATATCCAGATACTCATAGTGATGGGTAATGATGAAAAGTATAGTGTCTCAAGTGTAGGCATGGTTTTTTTTCAGAGGGAGTGTGGAGCTCGCATTACCTTGACCGATGTCAATTATGTACCAGGACTGAGGAAAAATTTGGTGTCGATCGCAATGCTAGAAGACAAAGGCTATGATGTAGTATTTAGTAAGGGAAAGGTTTTCCTTCAACACATCACCATGAGACAGGTGAAGCAGATCAGTTCACGAGTCAAGAACCTATATTCTCTTGAGGTTTAAGATGCATGCAAAGCCTTAAGGAGCAAGGAAACTGATAGAGACTTGGTCGTTGAGAGGGAGAGTAATTACCTCTCAACATGGAATGCCAGAAGAAGTCTCAGACAATTGTGAAGGAGCCACATTTGCTGAAGCAACTTCAGGATGTTGTGGAGCAGCCATAACTAGAGAAGATGAGAGGAGTCCGAGTGGAGGCATCCACTCACAGAAAGACCTCTAGTAGGGGGAAACTTTGAGCCAAGTCGATAGAGGGATCACATGCATCCATACCTCCAAGTCAAAAGTTGGGGCGATGTGGAGTGACAGTCCCAAGAAGGCTAGAATAGGGGCAGGATCATTGAGGTACACAACCTCTTTTATTAGACCTTGCTACGGGAGTCCCGATGAGGAGTAGCAGTACTAGCTAAGTGGGTATAGGCAGATGTCGATGGAGCGACAGAGAGAGCTACAGTGCAGGAATCCCAAGACAGTGTAGAGCTACCAGGCTACAACAATGCGAGAGGCGCATGAGTGTGGCAGCAGTGCAGGATGGCACAGAGAGGTGTGCAATGGTGCAAGATGCATGGAGTGTTACAGTAGCTCAGAGGTCAGAGGGGGAGCATTTGTCAGTGGTAGATGGAGCTTCAGCATCAGAGGATGTTTCTAGCCCAACAGAGAGGTCAGTTGGGAGTTTTTTTGTTTCTAGAATTATTGGCACAATCACACTTGGGAGAAGTGTTGCATGCAGAACATTCCAAAGGTTTAGGATCGAATTCTAGTTGAATGCCTTTCTTGTTGAGAGGGAGTGTTGAAAATGGCAACAAGAAATGCTATAAATAGCAGTTCGGGTACCAGTGTCAGACATAGCAACAAGGAATGAAAAATGGAAGTGCTAAAAATAGCATTGCTATAAATAGCATTTCGGGATGGATTCCAATTTTACTTAGTCCCTGAACTAAAATTGAGAAGTAAAATTCGAATTTGTTCTTAGCATTTGTTTGATTAATAATTAATCAATTCATCATGAGTTAATTAGTTGGAGAAAATCAAACATGAAGTCTATGTGAAGACATGCAATAGTTTCTCCATTTATTGAGGAATTTATCTCTTAGTTAAGGAGATGAGGATGAGTTGCACTTTGAGTTGTAATTAGTTAGCTCAATTTTCTGGGTTAAGTCCAGTTAGATTAGTTCCAACAATTTGTGGAATTAATTGTGAGTTTAGTTAGTTAATGCTTGCATGCATGTAACTACCGCTCTCCAGATAACTGAATATTCTTTCATAAATAACTCATGCATGTTAGTTCAGTCAGAGAACCAGTTGAGATTAGAGGAAGGGACAACATAGTATCAGTTGGAGGTCTTTTCCTATATAGGAAACTCATCCATGCCGAAGGAATTATCTCCTTCAGGATTGTGCAATTACTACTGAGCCAAGTGAGCAGTGTGAGGTGGGAATTCACACAAGTAGAAGCACTGGACCCCAGGAAAAACTGTGCAAGGAAATAAGATGCTTGGAGAGTAGAGGAGAAGGTTTGTGAGAAGCCTTTGACTGTCTATGAGCTGCAGAGGGATTGTACTCAGTGTTGGGTAGCTTTTGCGCTGAAGCTTTGTGTAATCCAGACATATTTTCACTTGTATGATATTACAGAGATCGGGGTTTTAGGCAGCGAATTTCCCTAGAGTATTCTTTTGTGTTCATGTGTAATTGATTTCCCATTCTTAGTTATATGTGTTCTATTTGATCTTGCGCAAATTCGATTAAGCTTCCACAAGTTTGTTTGTAGAAGTAGATCAAGTATTTTGCTTTAGTATATTGCATTATCTGTTGATCTACGTTGGGAATTTTTACAAGTTCTTCATGCAGACTATTAACATATTGAATACAAGTAAAATCATGCATGATTTACTTTTATCATCACATAAATAAACCAATTTAATAACAGATAAAAGTTTCCCCAGAAGTATTAGCTAAGAAGACTACTTGGGGAATATTTAGTAACGTTGCACGTTCCACCCAGCTGTGAAATTCCTTTACCAGTTCCCCTTGAGTTAAGATCTTCTTTCCGTCAGGAATCAACAACTCTTTGAATCCTATGTAGTTTTTATTTATATATTTCTTCCCAACATCTTTTTAGCACAATCCTGCTTTAAGGTCTGCCAACCTTTTGCCTACGTCTTTTTGTTTTAGCTTTTTTTCAAAAAAGATTCCTTTATTTTCCTATAAATCATGTGTTTCTCTCTTGTGATGCTTTATTCCACCCCACTTAGTATTTCTATCCAACAAAGTGATTAACATAATATTTCTCTCCCATTATGTTGATATTTTTAATTATTTTCTCCGAGGGATTTTTAAAAGACTTTTAGGGAAGGTCCACCATGTGTACTTAACCACCAACAACTTTTCGTAAGCTGGCAAGAAGTATTCTAAAACTCTAGCTATTTCATAAACATTCCAAACCGTTTATTTATTTAATAATAAAATATTTACATCATTTCATAAGTTCAATCATGACTACCATAACCATTCAATCCAATAATAGTTCAATGAATAAAAATAATTAATGTTTAAAAAGAAGAACATAGGGGTGCTACAACTCCCCCCCCCCCAAAAAAAAAAAAAAATATTGTCTTTGGTGTGTTTCTTTCAATTCCCTTCCTCTTGGAACAGTGATACAAATTATTTAAGCATTTAATCCTCGATATCCCATGTGGCCTCCTCTAGGGTAAAGTTCTTCCATTCCACTTTAACTTGGGCAATGGCTCAGTTCCAGAGCATGGTTCCTCTCTGATCTAAGATTTGTAGTGGTTCTACCTAGAAATATCCTTTTGGTTCCACCTGTACTACATTCCAATCAGTTATGGGAGAACTATCATGAATATATTTCTTTAATAAGGAGACATGAAAAACATTATGCACTTTGATATGACTGGATAATGCTAGATGATAATTTATTGGCCCAACTCTAGCTAGAAATATCAAAAGGACTGCAAAACCTCAGTATTAGTTTAGCACAAATTCCTAATCTCAAGGATCTTTCTTGCTTTCACTTTTACAAACACATGTTCTCCTACTTTAAATTTTTGGTTTATTCTCTTATATTTTGCATAACTTTTATGTCAGTCTTGTGTAGTCTTTAAATTTTTCCTAATCTTTTTTAGCACTTTCTCATTTCCTGTAGAACAACAGGTCTCAATACTAGCCTATCTTCTGGTTGAATCCAACTTAAGGAAGTGTGGAACTTCCTTCCATACAATTCCTTAAAGGGACTCATTTTTATAGATGCTTGATAACTCTTGTTATAAGAAAATTATACTAAGTGTCAGAAATCTCCCCCCTTAGTAGATATATCCATAACATACATTCTTAGCATATCTTCTCAAATATGGTTTTTCCTTTATGTTTTTCCATCTATTTGGGGGTGGTAAGAAGTAATAAAGTTGATTTGCGTACCCATTCCTCCAAACAATGTTTTCTAGAAATTGGAAGTGAATTTAACATCTCTATCAAATATCACCATTTTTGGTATGCCATGCAACCGAAATATTTCCCTCATGAATATGTTTACAATATATCTTTTTCCAAATGTAGACTGAATGGGTATAAAATGTGTTGCTTTGCTTAATTAATATACCACAACTATGATAGAGTCATGTTGTCTTCTAGTTCTTAGAATTCCAGTGATAAAATCAAAGGAAATAACTTCCCTATAAAACCCTACCCCACATTTACCCACTTTAACTTGCTCCTAGGGTAAACATGAGATGAGAGTTACTATGCATGACCTGATTTCAAGATGTACTTATGGAAAATGGGGTCCACATGTTCGGAACTAACTACAAGCACCCAATGACACATGATCACACTGTTATCAGCCTATCTTGACCCAACACTATTTCCTTTTAGCTTCGTTTCCTTAAATTTAACATAAATTTCTATTTTTTGTAGTTTTTTTGGTCCTAAACTTTTGAGGCCATTTTGAGGGCCTAAACAACATTTTCAGGGAAAATGGTGAGACCAAAATAATGTTGGAGTCATTTTTTTCCCGATTCTTCATTTTTCCACCTCGTGGAGATCTTTGAAATGAGGTATTATGATATCCAAACAGAGATCGCATACCAAAGTTACAACCCTGAGAAGTTGGAGGTCCAAATTATTCATTTATATAAACACTTTGTGACTATGGTACCTATAGGTTATGAATGCATAGTTAGTTCATTGTTTTCATTACTTCATTATATATTCATTAAGAAGGCTCAATGCCCTCTCAAGCTACTTGCATCAAACACTAGTTATCCCATGAATTTATATAACCATTCAATAACTTATAAATCCATAACCAATATCCATAACAACAGCACATTATACAACAAAATATACCATGCCTATAACCAACACTTAACTAGAAAGAAACCATGAAAAACTAGTCATAAAATCAACACAATAACCAATACATGTGCTCATTGGTCTCAATAATAGATAACACATAATAACATATGCATAAATCCAACTAAGTCAGTGACTTCCATGTACCACCTAACCATAGATTGGGCTAAACCAAATCTTTATTTCAACCAATTCTGCCCCGAGCCATATTCCAAGCATGAATGTGGGATCAAATAGGATAAACCAAAACAAAACCAACTAGGGAATCTAGAGGCTAAACCACCTCTACCCTCAACCACAGTGATTTCACCTCAACCGGTCCAAAAATCATTAACACCAAAAAAAACTTGGATGCCTCCACCCTTGGCCCTTGGAAATTTTCCTGAGACCACCTCAACTAGGATCCAAAACCTATCGTCCATATGAAGCTTAACTAAAACAGGGAACCCACTACATCATGGTTATCCAAGAAATGGAAAAGGAAAGGTTGAAACCACTGTCAATCCAGGAAAATCCCATGTCATTGACAACCAGTAACCCAATAACCAAATTCATGTACCATGAATTCAACCACAATGGTTTCACCTCAACTGGTCTAGAAATCACTAACACCAAAAAAATATGGATGCATCCACCCTTGGTCCTTGGAAATTTTCCTGAGACCACCTCAACTAGGATCCAAAATCTATCATCCATATGAAGATCAACCGAAACAGGGAACCCACTACATCATGGCTATCCAGGAAATGGAAAAGGAAAGGTTGAAACCATTTTCAATCTAGGAAAATCCCATGCCATTGAGAGCCAGTAACCTAATAACCAAAATCATGTACCATGCATTCAAATCATAGTAAGGAAATCACACATGCAACCTATTACCTACAATGTTCTCCTATTGTGGATTCTTTTCCAACCTTCTTCTTCGCTTCCCATGAATTCCTTTGCTTTCTTCCTAGATTCTATCTAAATTCTCCCTCTCTCCAAGTCCGAGTGAAAATGCCTCAATGTCCAAGTGAATGCTAGAATCCTCCAAGAGTAACCAATTAGTGATAAAGAGTGACTAAGAGTAGCTATGAGAAGCTTAGAATGTTCGCTCTCTCCTTCTGTTTCCTTTTTATTTTCCTTCAATTTCCTTCATTTACCCTTGCATGCATATTATTGTCTCTTCATCTTCCATTTCTCCTATTTTCCTTTCTTTCTTTAATTAATTCCTTTTATATCCCTTTGCCTTTTGGTAATTCCAATACCAATTTCCATAGCCAATAATGAACCACAAGTGATGCCCACTATAATGTTTTCCCCATCATTCAGCTTGGAATATGTGTCCCATGAACTTGGTTTAGTTTATTTACATGGTAAATCAACCCAGGATTGTTATATTCCCACTTCCATTCTGGAATGGTAATTGATTTAGCAACCCAATTGTGTGTTTGTGTTCTACCTTCACCTGTTGGCACTCTAGACATTTACCCAAATATTCTGCCACTTCTTTCTTTATTTCAAGCCAATAAAATTATTTCCTCGAGGAAAAAATCATTTTATGATATCGTGGATGTCCTGCAAAGGCTTTTCAGTGATGTTCATCCAATATAAGTTGTTTTATGGCAGTTTCATTATGAACATAAATCCTGTTACTATATGTTAATGTTTTTTATGATTTTCATGCATAGCCAATTATTGTTGTTTGCTATAATTTATGTTGTATTTTCAAATAAACTTCATCTTTCTGTCCTAAAATTCTGATTTGTTCTGCAAATTATATTTTAATGCTACTAATAGATATTTCCATTAGTGGATTTAATTTTATACTTAAAGTATATACTACATTGTTTTCTTTGCCTTTAATATGCTTTATGTTAAACTCAAAGTCACTTAAAATTTCCATCCAGCTAGCTTTTCTAGAATTTAAATAAGATTGAATGAAAAAGTATTTTAGGCTAATGTGGTCAATGACAAGTATAAATTTTTTACCTAATAAATAGTGTCTCCACATTTTTAAGGCATGTATAACAACATCTAACTATAATTCATATACAACATAATTTATTTCATGTGATTTTAACTTTCTTGACTCAATGTTACCACATAATTTTCTTGCATCAGAACACCACCAAACCCTTCAAGGCATGCATTCATACATACCAAAAACTCCTTTTCTGGATCTCCAATCTCTAAGATAGGTTCTATTGTTAGCAAAAGTTTTAATTTTTCAAAACTGTCTTGACACTTGGATATTGATTCAAACTTTACTCTCTTCTTTTGTAAGGAAGTAATGGGATATGCCAATTTAGAAAAACCATCAATGAACCTTTTGTAATACCTAGTAACTCCCATGAAGGATCTAGTATCTAACACATCCTTAGGTATTGACCAATTTAAAATGTCCTTAGCCTTTTTAAGATCAACAGATAATCCTTCTTTGGAAATGGCATGACCCAAATATTGTATTTTTTCCTTATAGAACTCACATTTGCTGAATTTTGCATATAGTTTGTGTTCTCCTAAGGTTTGCAGCACCATTCTTAGATGTTATTCATGCTCTTATTTATGCTTTGAATACACCAAAATATCATCTATGAAGACCCATACAAATTTATCTAGGTACTTACTAAGAACATTGTTCATTAAAAACATCAGAGTTGTAGGTGGATTGGTAAGACCAAAAGGTAATACTACAAATTTGTAGTGTCCATTCCTTTTTCAAAATGATGTTTTGTGTATGTATTATTCTTGTATCCTTAACTGGTGATATCATGTTATCAAATCACTTTTCGAGAATATTGTTGCTCCTATCACTTGGTCAAATAGATCATCAATATGGGGAAACATATACTTGTTTCTAATAGTCATTTTTTTAGGTGCTTGTAATCTATGCACATCCTAAATGTGTCATATTTCGTTTTCACAAATAGTACTAGGGCTACCCAAGGTGAAACACATGGTTTGATGTAACCATCTAGTAATTCTTGTAATTGAATTTTCAGTTCCAATAGCTCAGTAATACTCATTCTATAAGGTGCCTTGGAAACCAAGTAGCTCTTGGATCGAATAGTACAAATACATGTTGGTTCAATATGTTAACCTCAATTTCAATCATAGTTGACTGGTGTTATTCTTTTTTGTCCTCGAGAGTAGCATTAATCCTAGGGATGTTTCTTTCAATATTGTTCATTATGGTTGCTTCATGAAAAACTTGCACATTCTACACAAATCTGATGTTGTGTGGACAATTTCTTAGTAGATTGGGTTCTCCAAATCCCCAATACCTTAACGGTTCTCTATATTTTCCACTAATTTCCCCCTTGTTGTTCAACTCCATTTTCTTTCAACCACCTTTTGATTGTATAGGCGGGGGCTAATTATTTCGCCTAAACTTCTTCCACAAGTGATCTCTCTTGAAAAATTTCATGAAAGAGGAATTTTTCTTCTTTATCCCTCCTACATATTTATTTTTATCCTTATTTTGGAAGATTTTGAACCTTCACTTCTTTTAAATTTTTTTATAACACGGTCTTTCCTTTCTTATTGCTTCATCCATCATCTTAGGATTGTCAAATTCAATCCTTTCTTTATAAGAAAGTGGAAAACAGTTTAAATTCATTGTACTTTTGCTTTCTCTTCCTTTATGTAGGGAACATATTATAACAGATTAGTAAATTTAGAAAAAAAATTCATCCATGATTAACTATCCCACTCTTAAATCATGGAAATATTTAGCAAGGTCATCATAGTACCTCTCAATTAAGTACTTTGATTTGAACTTTTTTCTGGAACTCCTCTCGCAAAATTGTTTTCTCTTCTGGATTATGCATTGCTTTTTCCTCTTCCCACCATATGGAAGTTTTTCTTTGCTGTTGGTAAACTACTAATCTAACTTTCAAATTACTATCATATTCATAAACTTGAAAATACACAGTAATATTTAGCATCCATGCTTCTGCGTCTTCCTCTTTCTCACCATCAAAGTTAGGGGGCCTTATATTTTTAATGTCTCCCTGTAGTTCAACTTTATTTTTCTTTTTGGATCTATGTGATTTTGAAGAGGTTTTATTAGATTCATTTCCACTTTCATATTTTTCTTTCTTAGGATCAACACCTTCAAGGGATATTTCTTATCCCCATCTTCTCCTATATCCATAGGCTTATGAATTGACTTATCATTCAAATCGTTTATCAATTTCTCTTGTTCTTCACTTGCCTTTAGAAAATGTTCATGAGCAGCTCTAATGTTGTCCAATTCTTGTCATAATTATCTTACTATATCCAAGAACTAAGTTGATGGAGGTTTATCTTCTCCTAACAACTCCACATACACTTCTCCTCCAACAGCAAGAGGTTGATATCATGCTCCTTACATTTTGTATTTTTTTTTTGATGACACATGTACCTTATTGCCAAGAAACAAATCACATTATCTTTCATACATACACTAATATATCATGACTTCTGCATTTTGTTCTCTTATTGTGGCTTTCCCTTAGGCCTATCTTTGAACCTACAACTATGACACCATATGTAACATACCTCAATTCATACCCCCAAAAAAAATTATTTACCATAGTACCACTATAATTGTACTTGTATTCATTTTCAATCATACTTTCAATCTAGGGCTTCAATCTTTATATGGAACTTATTTAAGTTTTTGTGTTAATTGTCATCATCAGAGTTCTGAAAGTTTTTTTCTTTTAGAACTAGATTAATATGTGGAAGGTTTCGCAAAGTTAATGGGTTCCCCGTTAACCCTTAGGATCACATGAATAACCCCTTAAAATCTCATCAAAGGAGTATACATTGTCCTTGGGTTTGATAACATTATTATTTTTCCTCCCATAATTTCACTCACATTCCTTAGCCACTTTTACTACTAAATTCTTAAGGATTTTATGGTAGTTTAATTCGTTTGTACAAAACATCTTCATTTTAATCTATTGTACTAAATCTCTTGATTGGAACTTTACATTAACAACCTTTACATTTAATTTTGGCATTATGATGTATGTCTTGTACTTGATGGAAAACCACTTGTAGCAGAACAACTCACTTGTATATGGTAACTAGATGAATCTACAGAGGAGATATCAGATGTGATAGAATGCAATGTAGGGCAGCTTCAAGGAATCAGAGTATAGCAGGTAAACAGTAAAGAATTACAGATCAGTCTTCACAGAATGAAGAAAGAGAAGTATATGCAGGTTCAACATTGACCAAGCTACGTATACAAGTAGGTTCATTGTATACAAGTCACGTATACGTACACACACACTTTCATTGAAGGAAAAGCGCGTATACCTTGGAAAACTAAATTTTTGGTCCGAAGTATTTGGTCCATGGTATTTTGATCCATGGTATTGGTCCAAGGTATCTGGTCCGAGGTATTGACCCGAGGTATTGGGTTCAAGGTATTGGTCCTAAGTGGTTTTGGTCCATGGTATTGAGAAAGGCCTAAAACTATAAAAGGAGGAGAAGATCATTAGGCCAAAGTGTGCAAGTATTGAATATCTGATGAAGTGTGAGATCTAATATGGAGGTCATTGGCTTATGGTGTTGTGCTTGATCTGAACCAAGGTTGAACCTTAGTGTTTGATGAAGGACAAGATGTAATGATGTATCAGGATCTTAAGGCTTGAAATGATTTATCTTTATGTGGTTTTATCATGTATATGAATAACTGGCACATGTTGTAGTCTGTAAATATGATAATCTGGGTATGACCTAAGTTTGGAATAGTTGTAATGTTTAAATCATCATTTGTAGATCTATACGCAGGTTCACTTTAGGAAAGGAGTGTATAAATTCTTGTTCTGCATATTAAAGCATCGTATACATCATAAATTTTATTTGTATATCCGTATGCTCTTTCACTATGGTAAAAGCGCGTACACACGCAGGTTCAACACATGGAAGTAGCGTATACCTTATAAAGTATGTTTCAGTTGTTTCTGGTTGCTATTGCGCAGTTCTGGGTTCTAGTTTGGGTTTCTGGTTATTGTAGTCTAGTGACAGTACTCTGCATAATCAGATTGATGGGTTGTCAAAGTGATTGATTGATTCAGTTGTGATTGGTTCAAAAGGTGATTGGCTGATGCAGATATATTTGATAACTGAATGTCAGTTATAATGTTGTTGATGGATCTGGTCTGAAAATTTATGAAACGTGGTCCCTAGAGGAAGAAAGAAGGTCGTAGCCTTCTGTAGGTCGGCACCTACATACTAGTAAACATATCGGCTAGTACAAGAGCTAGGGGGTTGTAGCTCCCTTCCAGTACAAGTTGGAGAATGAGAGAAGGTTGTATCCTTCTACAGGTACAAGCCTACGTACTGGTATAAGACTGCACTTGTATAAAAATTGTAAACAGAATTTTCTTGTTATTAAAAGAAGACAGAGATGACATCAGCAAGTGGTTTTCACCCACATTGGGTTTCCACCTTATATCTTGGTGTTCATGTGTGTTGCTTATGTGTGATGCTTTATTCTGATTTTACTGCACAGCCTAATGAATTCCCGATATACTGGTTAAACTTCAATGCATGATAATTTGGGTAAATCAAAAGATCTCTGGATATACGCTAGTTGCATTAAGTATGGTTGCATATACATGCTAGTTCATTGAGCTAAAGTAGCGTATACAATTCATATTTGAAAATTAAATTATTGATCTGATAATACTGATTCAACCCCCCCCCCTCCCTCTCAGTATTATTTCCAACAATTGGTGTTAGAGTAGGTCCTTTAGAAGAAGCTTGATCGCTTAAAGGAAGATCCATCATCATGAGTAATAAAGAAACCGGAGGATCCATCAGACCGCCAATATTTGATGGTAGCAACTTTGTTTATTGGAAGGTAAGAACCACAACCTATCTTCAATCACTTGGAACATATGTCTGGGAAATCATGGAAGGAGGATATGCATTTCTATCAGCAATTCCTACAAGTACGACAGGTAAAAATCAATATGAAACCAATGCCAAGGTTGTCAATACATTATTGGGAAGTCTGTCACAATCAGAGTTTGTCAAAATTATGCAGCTCAAATTAGCCAAAGAAATATGGGACAAAATCATTCTAAGCTACGAAGGAGACTCTTAGGTAAAATGTGCTAAACTGCAAACTCTTAGAATTCAATATGAAACTCTCAAGATGCACAATGATGAAAGTATAGCTAGTTACTTCTTACGTATGGATGAGGTTTTTAATTGCATGAAGAATCTAGGTGAAGAGATAAAGGAAGTTACCTTAGTTGAAAAAGCTTTAAGATCCTTGTCTGCTAAATTTGAATCAAAAGTATATGCCATAGAAGAAAAGAAGGATCTACAGACTATTACTATGACACAGCTTCACAGAATCTTAACTGCCTTTGAAATGACAAAAGGAGTTCCATTAGATATGAGAGAAGTTGTATTTAAAGCTTCAGCAAAAGGAAAACAAGAACTCAATGAATTAGGACATATTTCAAAAGAAGAAGAGGAATTAAACATTGTCAAGAAGCTTCAACAGGTTTCTAGAAGATTCAGAGGTAAACTACCTTTCAAATGTTTTGCCTATGGTAGAGTCGGTCATTATGCTGCGAAATGTCCTCATAAAGATAAATATGATAAAGGGAATGAATCTACAAAATGGAATAAAAACAAAGTGTAAGTAAACAGAGCTACTATAATCATGAAGATAGCAATGGTTTATCAAATAGTGATGAAGATGAAAATAGTAATGACTATAGACTTCTGATGGCTTATGAAGATGATGATTTTTTGGATGCTTTAGAGGAAGATGACCTTTATGAAGAAATCTCTAAACTCAAAATCCATTTAGAAGAAAAGAATATGGTTATAGATACCTTGACATACCAATTTTATGAAAGAGAAAAACACAATGAAAAACTAGAATGTGAAAATGTGGGTCTAAGAAAGGATCTTGAGAAAACAAAAGATCTCAATCTTAGATTTGCCAAAGGATTAGAAACCTTAAATGAAATTATCAAAGTGCATTGTTCTCCTCTGATAAAGACAGGTCTTGGATATACTAAAGAAGCATCTCAATCATAGAAGCCATCAACCTCCACGAAAATCTATCTTGATGCAGTAAAGGGCAATGAACAGTTTGACAATCATCAGCAAAGGCATAAAGCACATCACCAAGAAAATCAGGCTCAATTTACTTCAAGGATGAACAGAAGCCACAACCAACCTCAAGTAAATCGTACTCAATTTTCTTTAAAGATGAATATCAATAGAAACTACAATCACCAGGTTAGTAGATTCGATAATCGCAAGAACTTCTTTGATGGTCAATGTTTCTCATGTTATAATTTTGGACACAAAGTTGCTCAATGTGTTTCTTACAAAACCATCATGACTAAAGAAGCACGAAATCAAAGGAATGTGACAAGGATCAAGAAAATTTCTTATAATAACTTTTCTCTTCTTGAAAATGAAATAGAATGCTCAATTTGTAACAACTTTGGCCATGAAGAATCTGAATGCACGAGTAAATTTCGGCAAATATCTCAAAAGGAGCAAACTACATTCAATCCCAAAATATGGAGAACGAAAGAACCACAAAAATAAAGATGTGGGAAAGTCTTGTATGCAGAAGGACAAGAAAACTAGTGGTACATTGACAGTCGATGCTCAAAACACATGACAGGTGACAAAGAAAAACTACACTCATATAATGCCTTAGAAAAGGAAAAGAGTGTCTCAGTTGCAAACGACACTCCTACTGTCATAAAAGGTAAAGGCTCTATTTTCTTGAAAGAAAAAGTTAAAGCTAGGAATTTTATGTATGTTGATGGTTTAAAGCATAACCTGTTGATTGTGAGTCAAATGTGTGATCAAGGAAATGAAGTAGTGTTTCAATCAAATGGATGTGTTGTCCATGAGCTTGATACAGGAGAAACAGTAATCAAAGGTACAAGAAATCCAAACAACCTAAACATACTCAAGGGAGGACAAAAAAATGTTATCTAAGAAAAAATGATGAAAAATGGCTATGGCACAGAACATTGGGAAATCTAAGCTTTTCTCAAAGAAGAAAAGCATGCAGATTCTAGGTTGTTCGTGATCTTCCAGATTTCAACATTCTTGAAAATACTATATGCAAATCATGTCAATTCAGTAAGAAAAGTAGATCTCACTTCATCAAAAAGGAAGAGTCAACTAGTAAGCCTCTTTAACTTGTTCATACTGATTTATGTGAACCATCAAGGAAAAAATCACCTCATGGAGAAGAATACTTTATATTGTACATTGATGACTTTTCTAGATTGTGTTGGATAGGTCTTCTAAAGCATAAAGATGAAGCATTTGAAAAGTTCAAAACCTTAAGAGCTTTGGTTGAAAATGAATCAGATCGTAAAATCAAATGCCTCAGATCTGATCAAGGAGGGGAACTTACCTCGGATGAATTCTTTGACTTTTGTGAACAATATGGAATAAAAAGGCAGTTCTCCACCACAAGGACTCTTCAGCAATATGGAGTGGTAGAAAGGATGAACATAACTGTTCAAAAAATGGCTCGTGCTATGCTAGATGAATCTGGAACTCCTGCAACCTTCTGGGGTGAAGCCGCATTCGCCGTTGTCACTATTCTCAACCAAGAAAATGTTCTGGTAAACAAAACTCAAACTCCACATGAACTTTGGTATGGTAAGATTCCTATTGTAAAATACTTCAAAGTTTTTGGAAGCAAATGTTACATCAAAAGGTCTAATGAAAAGCTTGGTAATTATGAACCCAGAGCAGATGAAGGTATTCTTCTTGGGTACTCTTCCTAACGTAAAGGATATAAATTTTATAATAAAAGACTTGGGAAAATGAATGAAAGTATTGATGTTGTGGTTGATGAAGCATGAAAAAATCCAAAACAAATAAAAGCCAAAGATTATGACAATGAAGAAGATGGCGATCATTTTCCCACATAAAATCACATTGATTCTAAAGAATAAACCAATGAAACACGAAAAGAAGAGATAACGATAGAAGAAAATACTCCGTCTAGGTATGTTCAAAAAAGCAATACAAAAACTCAAATTTTAGGGGAAAAAGGGGCAGGTGTGTAGATAATAAGAACTATTGCCGAAGCCTCAAGCTATCTAGCGTTACTATCTTCCACTGAACCTAAAAATGTAAATGAAACATGCAGAGATGGATGTTGGGTCAAGGCCATGAATGAAGAACTTGAGAAAATTGAAAAGAATAGTACTTGGGAATTAGTTCCTAGACCTCATGATAATAATATCATAGGAACCAAATGGATATCAAAAAACAAGTTGAACGAAAATGGAGAAGTTATCAGAAACAAGGCCAGACTCGTTTACAAAGGATATGCTCAACAAGAAGGTATAGATTTTGAAGAAAATTTTGCCCCTGTTGCTAGACTTGAAGCAATAAGAATGTTTCTTGCTCTTTCTAGTTTTCAGAAATTTAAAGTATACCAAATGGATGTAAAATATGCCTTTCTTAATGGAGACTTAGAAGAAGAAGTCCATATTGAACAACCAGAAGGATTCATCCTTGGAAATGATGCAAAGCTTGTATGCAAACTCAGAAAGGTTCTTTATGGTCTGAAACAGGCTCCAAGGGCCTGTTATTACTGTCTTGACAAATATCTCCACCAACAGGGTTTCTCAAAGGGGTCAGTAGATAACAATCTATATACAAAGATGGACACTGATAAATTGCTAATATTTGTTGTGTATGTTGATGACATCATTTTTGGTATCAATGAAGAATCCATGAGTCAGAATTTTGCTTCAGTAATGCAGCAAGAATTTGAAATGTCCTTGCTTGGTGAGCTTACCTATTTTCTTGTTCTACAAGTTCAACAAAATAAAGATGGTATTTTTCTCTCACAAACCAAATATCTCAAATAGATTCTGAAAAAGTATGGCATGGAAGATTGTAAACCAGTATGTACCCCAATAATAACAAGATGCAATATTAGCTAAAATGATGAATCAACAATAGTACATCAACCAACTTACAGATCCATGATTGGCAGTCTGCTTTATCTAATAGGTACCTGACTGGACATCATGCATGTAGTGGGAATAGTTGGAAGATTCCAAGCAAATCCAAAGGAATCACACCTTCAGGCAGTCAAAAGGATTTTCAAATATCTTCAAGGAACACATAACCTTGGTTTATGGTATCCTAGAGATACAGATCTTGTCACAGGGAATAAGTCGATCTTGTGGACAATATAGACCTTCCTAGAATCTAAAGAAGACCTAATGACAAGCAAACCAACCAAACACTATCTTTCTCTAAATATGCTTTAATGAACAATAGCAAACAAGTGTTTTTAGGGCCTACCTTAGGTCCAACGCTAGCTTGTGGATGCCCCCGCTCCTTCGATCCAAATGAGCTCCTTTTCGCGAATCTGCAAACACAAACAAGGCAAACAAATTAAATAGCACCTGAAAAGCCAATTGCACCAAAACATATTTAACATGAAAGTCAAGGAGTCCATGAAACAAATAACATAAGATACTTGTTGAGAAAAATGAGTTTGATTGTATTAATTCAAAAGAAGAAGAACCTTACAACCTTTGCCTTGACGTTGTACAAGCTCCTCCCAGGGTCCAGCAAGAAGTCTCCTCTACTTTGACAAGTTTCACTCACTCCCCAATGAAACCAAAAAGCTATGTGATCTCTCCTCTTTAGGCTTAACTAGGAAGTTTTGATTTCACCAGCATTTACCCTCAAAAATGTTCAGCTTCTAACCTCCCTAGCAACCAGCCCAATGCCTGTATTTATAGTGCAATGGAGGGAGGTTACTAGGTCCTCCTTCAAAGGGATAAAGCCCTCCTTCAAAGGGATAGCTCCTCTCCTCAAGGGATTAGCTCCTTCTCTTTTTGGATGCATGAACCACCTCAGAGCGAACAATCCACGTCAAAATTCCTTCTAGAAACCTCTAGAATTAACCCAAAGTGAGTTTTTTAAGATAAAACTTACGCCTTTTGACTTTCACAGGGGTCCACACCTACATCGTTAGGGACAGAGCAGGAAGGTCCGCAGTTTTTGTACATAGAAGGTGCAGGACCACAGGTGACCATGAGAGAAAGTGCAGAACTAGAGTTACATTGATTTTTAATGTCTTTCTCTCATTTCCAAAGCTTGATTTGAAGAAATGAGGTCTGAGACTTGCTTAGGAGGACAGTACAAGTGATGATAGATCCATACTGCCTGCAAATAATCATGATGACGATATTTTTGTGTAACAGATTGCCCCCTAAAGAGCGAAGTCTGTAGTAGATGAGGATTTCTTAGCATTTAGGAAGAGTGAAGTAATTTATCATTTCAAGGATCATCTTGTGGAGAACCCGGTTGGAACCTGTAAAAACATTCAATGCAAAATATATATATATATGAGATCGTATCATCACTGAGGTAGGCATTCCCATACTCAGATCAAAACTGACTAGAAAAACTAACTACTGCTCTGATACAGGAATGATCTTGTAAAGCATCACAAGTAAAGACTCATGTGGACACAGTATGGATGCAACCATTTGTTTATGAATAGTTCATTATATAATGAATACAAAATTCCTCGCAGCCTGGATTGTGGAAACTAGATCCAGGGTCTTCATTTCTACTTCCTGAAATAGTACGATTCTATCCATGCGAATGAATGTGTTGATGTCGAACATGGTAGAAACCACTTGATTACCAGTCAATGATGTAAACCGTTAACAAGCGTGAGAGAAACCACCAGTGATGTCAATGGCTCTCAAAGTACCCAGTACAATCCATGAGATGCGAATAAATGTGTTGACGTCGAGCATGTCACGGAATCCTTTGATCGAAAGTCAATGATGTAAATTGTCGTCAAAGGCGAGAAATCTGCCATTGATGCATGCAGATCTCAAGGTACTGACGATTCCTAGATCATCTTTCTAGATAATGAGCTGATGTCGATAGAAAGCGATCCGTCGTAGGCAAGCCTACAACACGAAATCATAGATCAAATTGAAGAAATTTTAGTTGCAAGGACTGACTCAGGGATGGTCAAGATGGATGATAGATATTTTGCAGATGAATGGCTTATTGGCAGTGACCTCTTGAACACATAACGACACGACAGATGGTTTGGTGACAATTGAACCAAAGTTAATACCCAGAAACTGGCTGAAGACTTTCAATGTGGTTTGATCAACTGTTAGGCAAAGGATTTCCCAACCCAGGTGAATAAAGGTGCCGTGTTCAAGAGTGGTTACAAAGTATGACAATAGGCTCATTTTTCTCTCTTTTCCCCCACCATTTCTGGCAAGTACCTCTTTATTTTTGACAAGCTTGAGGTGGATAACATTTGCTGATTATAAGCTCATCCTTCGTATGAGTCCAACTTAGTTTAAATTCGAACCCTAAGAAGGAGTGGTTCGTTCCTGTTTGTAATTGAACAGGTCATTTACTGTGAAACTTTAACAAGTCCAGTATAGGAGAAACTCGGCATTTTTCAATTTTAGAGAGTCTGAAAAACTTAAGAAGACAAGAGGGTTGGCCTTTTTCGTAAATTTGTGTCTCCCAAGCTCGAAAAGGTATAAAATAATACTTGAGAGAACCGCTTGATCTTTTACGACCAAGGAGTACTTTTCGTCATTAGTGCCTTTGACCCAAAAAGTAAAAAATCGATCGATGACATGTCATTTTATAACCAATATCGAATTTGAAACGACAAAAATCCGGCTATCTTTTCATGTTTTTACGGTCGGAAAAGAGCTGTAAGGGGACCGTCTTTTTAATTCCATTTTAACGAGATTAAAAGAAACACTCGGCAATCTTTTCATGTTTTAGGAGTCAGAAAAGAGCTTAAAGATGACTCTACATGTTTTTCTGTTGAAAATGGTAGATTTCGCCTGAATAATCCTTTATTCTGCACAAAAACACAAACATTACTCATACCTGTTTGCAATGGATAAAAATGTCGCAAAATACCTTTTCAAAGTGAAACATAAACAAATTTGCGACTTATTTACTCAAAAAACTTATAAAAAGGGCCTTTGTCAATTCATTTTTACCGTTTGAGTTTGGGGTGAGAAAATAGTGCTTTTGCTCAGAAAACTTCCCGTGAAGATTGCGAAAAATCCAATCGTCGAAATCGAGCGCCGTCTTCTCCAGGTAATCCACATCATCCTATTCTTCATTTTCAACTGTTTAGTTTTTTGTTTTAGTCCTTCATTTCATTTTTGGGAGAGTTTTTAGGTGCAAAACCTACGCGTGGGGGCCCGCAGGTTTACCATTGCGGGCCTGTGGACCCCGACTTTTTCTCCATTGGGAAAAAGCTCGGGGTCCGCACCTTCCGTGTAGACAAAGTGCGGACCCACGCACTGTGTCTAACCCGGAGGGTGTGTACCCCGCCGCAAGTTGAACCCAAAAATTCTAAAAAATGGACCAATCAAAACATTTTCTAGCAATTTAATTAATCTTTATACTTGATGCAGAGAGTACATCATGCTAGATTGGCATGAACGAGAGCATGAGGATGTGGATGCTGCCGCATGGAATCATCAGCCTTCACTTGATGCTTTGAGGGCGTGCGGATTATACAAATTCTGGGCCATTCCTGGCATGAGGGCTCAAGTGGATTTCTTACAGTGGCTGGTTGACAGATGGAGCATACAGGACCAGTGCTTCTTCATTGGCGGCCACCAGCTCAAAATCGAGCCGGACGACATTTATTTCTTGACCGATTTGCCTAAGAGAGGCGAAGACTTGACTCTGCACGGGACTAGGCCAGGTGGCCAATCTGTCAATAGCCTCCCGCTAGAGTACTGCAACAGCCAGGCTAGAGACAAAGGGATAGACATAAAGACCATATCCCGTCCTGAACTCATGGTGATTGCATTTACTGTCACCAGACTTTGCGGAGCTACCGCATTACATATTGCCACCGGATCCCAGATGCGTATGGCAGTTGATTGCTTTCGAGGCACCATCTTCAACTGGTGCGATGCCGTGTTGGCCAATGTAAAAGGCCAACTGACCAGGGCCAAGAACGGACGACTAAAGACGTTTGGTTATGGGGCTTTGGTCGTGAGTTTTGGCCTGGAGAGGGTTCCTATGCTGATCCCACAACACCTTACTGTTGGAGCTGGGCATCCTCGAGAACCCAAACTGATGCGATGGGTCGCAGTCATGGCGCATCACCCGGACGAGAGGACGGAGGTTGCTCGGTTCAAACCTGAGTATTTCCAATGGCTGGAAAACCAAGTCTTTTCCATTCAGGACTTTCCTTATGCTGGGATAGATTTTTGTGGTGACCCAGACATGGTTCTTCCACCAGGAGAGCAGTGGGACGAGTCAGGTAAAATCCTTTCAACATTTTCCTATTTTATTTTATTTTTGTTTTTCCATCGTCTCAAAACTGATAATAAAAATTTCAAATGCAGATGTGGGTCCACAGCAACTAGCCGCTCTCCGGCCTTTCGAGAGGAGGCAACCAGTTGCACCCACGCCAGCCCCACAAGACGAATCAGATGAGGTTTTGGCCGAGTTGGAGGGTCATCTCGAGCGCTTGACAGGAGATATTCCTGAGACCACTGTAGACGACATTCCTCGTCGTCTTCAGCACTATGTGAATGGAGTCCTGGGACCTTTTAGGAGATTCCTTTGCAAGGTGGCCCGTGCAGTAGTTTCTTATAGAGATCATCACCAGTGATAGGATGATCACCTATTGTGGGCACATGTGACATTTTTGTTTTTTGTACTTATCATTTTTTATGATCATAAGGTGTTTTTCAACCTATCATCGAGGACGATGTATTTTTTGACACACTCCTATATATATATCACTATTACCGGCTTATCTTGTAAATCGTGTTATGGAATGATTTTAAATTCACATGTATGGTTATTGCAAATGTCTATTTAACATTCGAGAAGCAATTGCATCTGCTAATGTATTTAAAGACCTTGGAATATGCTGATATTCAATGTAATCAAACTCACGTTCCAAGAGACGCACTCTCAAAAATAATCTTAATAACACTGGATTTCTAATGGCATACACTCTATTAAGCTGTAATACAACGAGATCAGAATCTAACCTCACTATCAAACTCCGAATCCCGAATGAAATAGATTCAGACAATAACTCAATCGCCGCACTGTACTCGGCAATGTTGTTCGTTGTTTGACCGAGGCTTACCCCATGCATAGATACTAACTCGTCAGAGGGCGAATAGATAACCCAAGCTGCGGAAGAGATGTTCCGTGTTTTACGATAAGCACCATCAGTGAAACCAATGTATGTTTGGAGAGGCATCGACATCTGCAATATGAAGAGTAAAACAAAGATAAGTAGGAATAATGGCGAAAAAACACTCTCTAAGCTAAGCACATTGTTTAAACTAAAACACACCAGCTAGAAGTAAAAAATATCCTAACTAAAAATCTCCATACCCATTCTTTTAAGCGTAATACCTCTTCAAGTAAAGGTCATTTCTAGGTTTACCCAAACAGTCCCCATCAAAGTCTACCAATTCATAAGCCCCTTTGGCTAGCTTTCGCTTGACAACATAGGGACCATGCCACATAGGAACGAATTTTCCAGCGCCTAATTTATCATTAGCTTGATCATACACTAAGACTAGATCTCCTTCCGAAAAATTTCGAGGGGTCACATTTCGATCATACTGAGCTTTCATTCGTTTTGCGTGAGTCTCGATCGCCAATGCAGCATCACGTCGATTCTCATCTAATTGAGCCACGTATAACAAACGCTTTTCCTCTTCGGAAGTGGCTGGAAGTAACTCGATGGCCATTTGCAGTGACGGGATTTCGCATTTAATGGGTAACACGGCTTCCAAACCATAGACTAGTTGGAAAGGAGTGAACCCTGTTGATGTTTTTACTGAAGTTTGGTGTGCCCAAAGCGCTGAAAATAGCATGTTGTGCCAATTCGACCGATGAATCCCAATGATTCGGCGGATCATGATAACTAAAAATTTGTTGATAGACTCAACTAGACCATTCGCTTGTGGAAAATAAGGGGTTGAACTATCATGACGTAAACCAAGATGGCCTGTCAGTTCGGTCATCATATCGTTTCGAAAATGACGCCCATGATTAGTGATTATTGCTTGCGGGACACCAAACCTAGCAATTATATGATTGAACATGAAAATTGCAGCTTTCTTGCCATCTACCTCGAATGTAGGCATCGCCTCGGCCCACTTAGTAAAATAATCTACCGCAAGGATGATAAACACATGCCCCCCAGCCGAGTGAGGGTTACATGTAATAAAATCGATACCCCATTTGGAAAAAGGACCAACGACAATTATAGGGTGGAGAGGAGCAGGTGGAGTGCGCATCTTATGATCAAAAATCTGGCAGTTGTGGCATTTTCGGACCACCGTAATACAATCTTTAAATAAAGATGGCCAGAAGTAGCCAGCGCACAATATCTTTTGGGCTGTGGCATACCCAGACATATGACAACCACACGCTCTAGAGTGGCAGTCATTTAGAACCCTTTCAGCTTCTTCGTGAGTTAAGCAACGTCGAAAAACAGAGTCTGTCCCAAGACGATAAAGAGTATCTCCAATAATTCTAAATTGTTGGGACTGGAATCAAATTTTCCTATGTTCTGACCTTGAAATTTCTGGCCGAAAGGATTGGGTCTGGAGATAAACGATGATATCCCCATACCACGGATCTAAAGTGCTGATTAGAAACAAGGATTCGTCCGCAATGGGCTCCTCCGCCATAGTTTCTGTGTCAGCACGCAGGAAGTCACAGATTAACTCCGCAAAAACTAAATATTTCTTAGACCATTAATTCAATTAACGCCTGATACTGGGGTTGACCTTGAGGTATAAATTGATACTGGGGTTGACATTGGGTACATATTGAGTCTGGGGTTGACCTTGAGGAATGTACTGTCTCGTAGGTATGTACTATCCGTGAGGTTGCCCCCCAGATGCAAATTGTGTACCTTGAGGTTGCCCCCCAAGCGTTAATTGAGGCTATCCCCCAGTCTGTAACTGGCCACCTTGAGGTTGAGGATTGGGAATAGAACCTGACATCATAATAATGTCTTCTACGCTCAACGGTTTATTACCATTTCTTCCAGTTAATAACCCTTGCTCAATGGGTTGAGGAGATGCTCCCAAAAAAATACCAGAAAGAGACTGATACCCAGAGGGAACAGATGGACCGCCATACAAAAAAGATTCGGGCGATTGAGTAAACATGGACGACTGTCCAGACATATTTATGGGAGTATAAAAACCTCTAGGTGTTGAGTGATAAGGAGCATGAGGTGGTGAAAAACTTAACCCTGAGTTTTCTAAATAATTAGTCAAAGAAAGATACCAAGAACTACTCCTAGGTGGACTATAAAAAATTGATTCATGTTCCCTCAGTTCAATGACAGGTTGATTTTCAGGGATAGGGATGCCTACTCCTTCTTCTTCCGAAGAAAGTTCTTCAATAGAAATAAGTCCAGAAGGAAGATCTTGAGTGATTACTCTTTCTACCCTAGGTGAATCAGGACACTAAAAGTTGGAGAAACAAACCCCGATGTCCGAGTAGCAGCAAATTCACTTTCCAGCTCAGATATTTTGGGTTCTTCACCTATATCACTAGTAGATGAAAAGCTACCAACGATTTCGGAGACATACACGAACTGTGGATTATATTCTGCTACTAGCGTTTGAAAATCAGGATGTACTATCAAAGAAGATTCTCCTTCTTCCGGTGACCCAACTCTACTGTCTCTAGGAGTTACAAGGACTTTTAAGCCTTCAAGTTGGCTCGGTACTTCCTCAGGAGGTTGGCCCCGAAGTCTATGGGACTTCCTCAGTAACTCAGCCACGTTTATAATCTCAGGAGACTGGCCCCGAAGTCTACGGGACTGTCTTGGTAATTCAGCCACAGTTAAAGACTTTTAACTACTTCACACGCAAACAAAGTAAAAAATCAATGAAAAGCACCTAAGGTCTCTAAAGAAACAAACAAATTTTAATCACACACCTAAAGAATCTAGGAGATCAAACACACACAAACAGTAACTTTCTGGACCGAAAACACTAGTTGGTGATGAAATCCAACGTCGCAGAGTTCAGTATAGAAATGGCGGTTGGAACAGTTGCCCCTGCAACCTGCTTAATGAATAGACTGGCACAAGTTCCTCCACTTAACCGTCTTGAGTGAAGTGAACCCCCCAGAAAATCCAAGTGAGTCTAGCTGACGTCTGCTCCAGGTACGGTGGGATCTTCCCACCACTGTCACCTCAGGAAGAGTCCTAAAGAATATGGCCACTAAGGTTACCAACTGAGACAAATACACCTGGGGGAATAGTCTACGATCCGATACGCACGCAAGGGCAGAGTAGCAAGCTCAATCCCCTTGAAGGCTCCTTGACATAATCCAAGGTTTACTAACAAGTGACCCCAGGCTCCTCGACAATGGTTAATCCGAGGTTTATCATTTTTAATATGTGAATATCTTGCGTCGTTCACAATGAGGAAGGATTGATTCCCACACTGGTTCAGACACAATCTCGTGCTTCGCCTTTAAGAGGAGCTTTCCCAGAGCATAAATGCAACAATTGGATTTCTTCCCTACCACAAGATGCAACTACTTGTTTGTTTTTAATGTCTTGGAGAGTTAATTACTCTCCTACTCCAAGACACTAGCCTAAGCTAAGTTGGTGTATCAAAGCCCTAGAAATAAAAATGTTACTAGATGAATTTTACTTTAAGCGTTAATTTTAGTGGTTTTTGTTTAAGTCCAAAGGTGCGGAGATGAAACTCGTGGTATGAAGACTCGACTCAAAATCACTAAAAATTGCACCTACGATGATCTAAACAATCTTTTTCTCTTCAATGAACTTCTAAACTAAGAAAGAGTTTGAGAATCCAAATACTTTGTAAACACAAATCTTTCTCAATTAAACAAATTAAAAGAAGAGTTTTTCCTTTCCAAAGCACTCAAAACGAGACAACTAGTTATTTCACAAAAAATTCCCTTTTCGTTTCAAAGCATTCAATCACTACGAAAAACAAACTTTTCAAAAGAGAGATTTTTTTTATATTTTGTAAATAAAACACTCAAAACTAATGAAAATGACTAACTTTGAGAGCTACAACTATAAAAACCTATTTGAAGTCAAAGCCTACTAACAGTCTTTTTTAAGGATGTTTTACTCAGCTAGATGCAAGCTAAGGACTGATTTATGCAGAATCACAAATCAGCCAAGAACAACCAATTTCGTTTTCTTTTTGAAAATGAAAATCCAAACTCTCAAACACAATTTTTTCGAAGTTTTGTAAAGAGAAAACTCAAAGCGGATTCCTCAAACAAGGGGATATTTCATTAATGGTCAGACTCATAAGAAGGCTGGTAAACACTAACGTGATCTGAAGTCCCTACAGCTTCTAAGCTTAGAGCCACTACACAACCAAAACGAAAAACAAGCCCAACAAGCAAAACTCCTAGGAATTTCACCTAAAACCCTAACACTAGTAAAATTAAACCAAGGAAAGTTTTTGACAGGGCACATGCAGGTCTGGGCAATGGCTAAAACCTATAAACAAATTCTAAATTGATAAAAAAGAGAAAAATTTAAAATTTCTCAAAATTTTGACAGGGTACGCAAGCAACCTATTTAAACAGGCGCGTCCACACTCTGTGCACAAAGCAAAAGCGCGTACAGGTACGCACTGTGCTTAACTCATAGGGTGCGTACTTCTCCCAAAACTATGAAAAATAAAAACTAACTCAAAATTAACTAAATTCACCCAATCCCACAATCATCAAGCCAAAAACATAAACAAAAATAGAGTTTCTCAGGTCAAAATATAAACAAGGAAAACAATCAATTCCCCAGCGGAGTCGCCATTTTGTCACACGGAATAAGTCGATCTTGCAAACAAGATAGACCTTCCTAGAATCTAAAGAAGACCTAATGACAAGAAAACCAACCAGACACTATCTTTCTCTAAATATGCTTTAATGAACAATAGCAAACAAGTGTTTTTAGGGCCTACCTTAGGTCCAACGCTAGCTTGTGGATGCCCTCGCTCCTTCGATCCAAATGAGCTCCTTTTCGCAAATCTGCAAACACAAACAAGGCAAACAAATTAAATAGCACCTGAAAAGCCAATTGCATCAAAACATATTTAACATGAAAGTCAAGGAGTCCATGAAACAAATAACATAAGATACTTGTTGAGAAAAATGAGTTTCATTGTATTAACTCGAAAGAAGGAGAACCTTAAAACCTTTTCCTTGACGTTGTACAAGCTCCTCCTAGGGTCCAGCAAGAAGTCTCCTCTACTTTGACAAGTTTCACTTACTCCCCAATGAAACCAAAAAGGTATGTGATCTCTCCTCTTTAGGCTTAACTAGGAAGTCTTGATTTCACGAGCATTTACCCTCAAAAATGTTCAGCTTCTAACCTCCCTAGCAACCAGCCCAATGCCTGTATTTATAGGGCAATGGAGGGAGGTTACTAGGTCCTCCTTCAAAGGGATAAAGCCCTCCTTCAAAGGGATAGCTCCTCTCCTCAAGGGATTATCTCCTTCTCTTTTGGGATGCATGAACCACCTCAGAGCGAACAATCCATGTCAAAATTCCTTCTAGAAACCTCTAGACTTAACCCAATGTGTGTTTTTTAATATAAAACTTGCGCCTTTTGACTTTCACAGGGGTCCGCACCTACACCGTTAGGGACAGAGCGAGCAGGTCTGCATTTTTTGTACATAGAAGGTGCGGGACCATAGGTGACCATGAGAGAAAGTGTGGAACCAGAGTTACATTGATTTTTAATGTCTTTCTCTCATTTCCAAAGCTTGATTTGAAGAACTGAGGTCTGAGACTTGCTTAGGAGGACAGTACAAGTGATGATAGACCCATACTGCCTGCAAATAATCATGATGACGATATTTTTGTGTAACAGATCTTACACTTCATGCATATACAGATGCAGATTGGGCAGGAAGTGTTGTTGGTAGAAAAAGCATTAGTGGTGGTGCATTCTATATGGGTTCCAGGTTAGTGTCTTGGTTTAGCAAGAAACAAAGTTCAATTGCATTATCTACAGTTGAAGCAGAATATGTAGTTGCTGCATCTTGCTGCATTCAACTACTTTGGATGATGCAAACCTTGCAAGAGCTTCAAATCACATGTACTCCACCTATGTCCATTCTAGGTGATAATACAAGTGCCATCATTATTTCAAAGAATCCAGTCATGCACTCCAAGACCAAGCACATACCCGTCAAATATCATTTTCTATGTGAAAAAGTGCTTGAACAAAAGGTCAAATTGGAGTATGTTCCCTCCAAAGAACAGGTTGTTGATATATTCACTAAACCAATGCCCCGAGAAACATTTGAATATCTCAGGCAAAAGCTGGGAGTAGTTGCTGCATCATCCTACTACTAAATCCTATTTTATTCAGAGAAAGGTGGTTATACGCGAGTTTCATAAAGCGTAGTCACGTACATACGCGGGTTTCCGTGGGCACAATCGCGTATATGTTCGTTTGAAGAAAAGTAGTG
The DNA here is from genome assembly GCA_031772625.1 of Pinus tabuliformis. NCBI lineage: Eukaryota > Viridiplantae > Streptophyta > Pinopsida > Pinales > Pinaceae > Pinus > Pinus tabuliformis. Next base: position 894,773,981 of record CM062806.1, on the reverse strand, counting down.
GTCCAGACTCAAGAAAAAGGGATCTACTATGGTTCTGTCAATTATCTGCTCTTTTTGATGATGGATTCAATATATTGATAACATGTGGAAATATATTGGTCCTCACAAAGTTTTTGATAAATTGATATATATCTGATTGATGATCATGCTTTGATATCTCTTTCTGACATATGAAATGATCAGATCTGACAGTGAACAGGTGGAACAGGTCCAAGGGGAGAACATGGTTGATGATATTTTGAGAACTAATGATGGACATATACAGGTTTCTATTCTGGATGATGTTGCTGATGGTGCAGATCATATGATATTTGTTGATGACTAACATGGTCTTGTTTAAAAAAAAAAAAAAAAAATTGGTCTCTATTTGTAAAGGTCATTTGTGATGTATGTATAGAGTCATGTTCTTCTTTTAGAACATATTTTTGTAGACCTTTCTTATGCTCAGGGGGAGCATGGACTTGATCATGGGAGCTCAATCAGCACACTTCAACATATCATAGAATTCAGCATGCACTTAGGGGGAGCATGACCCTTTCCCCTTGATGTCAAAGGGGGAGAGTGACTTGGTGTGGTTATTGTTGCCATCAAGTCCAAAGGGGGAGATTGTTGGCATTATGATGTATGTGTTGTACTTGATGGAAAACCACTTGTAGCAGAACAACTCACTTGTATATGGTAACTAGATGAATCTACAGAAGAGATATCAGATGTGACAGAATGCAATGCAGGGAAACTTCAAGGAATCAGAGCAGTATAGCACGTAAACATCAAAGAATTACAGATCAGTCTCCATAGAATGAAGAAAGAGAGGCATACGCAGGTTAACCATTGACCAAGCTACGTATACACGCAAGTTCACTGTATACAAGTCGCGTATACATACACATGCACTTTCACTGAAGGAAAAGCACATATACCTTGGAAAACTAATTTTTTGGTCCGAAGTATTTGGTCCATGGTATTTTGATCCATGGTATTGGTCCAAGGTATCTAGTCCGAGGTGTTGACCCCAGGTATTGGGTCCAAGGTATTGGTCCTAAGTGGTTTTGGTCCATGGGATTGAGAAAGGCCTAAAACTATAAAAGGAGGAGAAGATCATTAGGCCAAGGTGTGCAAGTACTGAATATTTGATGAAGTGTGAGATCTAATATGCAGGTCATTTTCTTATGGTGTTATGCTTGATCTAAACCAAGAATGAACCTTAGCATTTGATGAAGGATAAGATCTACTGATGTATCGGGATCTTAAGGCTTGAAATGATTTATCTTGTGGTTTGATCATGTATCTAAATAACTGGCACATGTTGTAGTCTGTAAATATGATAATATGGGTATGAATGAAGTCTGGAATAGTTGTAATCTTTAAATCATCATTTACAGATCTGTACATAGGTTCACTTTAGGAAAGGAGCGTATACACGCTGGTTCTATATATCAAATCAGCGTATACATCATAAATTTGATTTGCAAATCCATACACTGTTTCACTGTGGTAAAAGCACGTACACACACAAGTTCAACACATGGAAGCAACGTATACCTTATAAAGTATGTTTCAGTTGTTTCTGGTTTTTGTTGCAAAGTTCTGGGTTCTGGTTTGGGTTTCTAGTTATTGTAGCCTGGTGACAGTACTCTGAATGATCAGATTGATGGGTTGTCAAAGTGATTGATTGATTCAGTTGTGACTGGTTCAAAAGGTGATTGGGTGATGTAGATATATTTGATAATTGAATGTCAGTTATAATCTTGTTGATGGATCCAGTCTGAAAATTTATGAAACATGGTCCCTAGAGGAAGAAAGAAGGTCGTAGCCTTCTATAGGTGGGCACCTATGTACTAGTAAACATATCAGCTAGTACAAGAGCTAGGGGGTTGTAGCTCCCTTCCAGTAGAAGTTGGAGAATGAGATAAGGTTGTAACCTTTTGCAGGTAGAAGCCTGCCTACTGTTATAAGACTTAACCAGTACAAAAATTGTAAACAGAATTTTCTTGTTATTAAAAGAAGAGAGAGATGATAGCAGCACGTGGTTTTCACCCACATTGGGTTTCCACCTTATATCTTGGTGTTCATGTGTGTTGCTTATGTGTGATGCTTTATTCTGCTTTTACTTCACTGTTTAATGAATTCCTGATATACTAGTTAAAGTTCAATGCATGATAATTTGGGTAAATCAGAATATCTCTACATATACGCTGGTTGCATTAAGTACAGTCGCGTATACATGCTAGTTCACTGAGCTGAAGTAGCGTATACAATTCAGATTTGAAAATTAAATTATTGATCTGATAATACTAATTCACCCCCCCCCCTCTCAGTATTATTTCCAACATTTAAATAATTCCACTTTATTCCTAACATAAAATTTGGTACCTTACCACATGCTAGGGATAGTCAAAACCTTAATCATTCACACCTTAAATCAATCCCTTGATTCAATTATGAACTCATTACAACCATTCTACATATAGTTATAAGTCTCAAGTTCTTGCACATATATAATTTATTTGTTGATTTAAATAGGTCAATGGTATATATATACCTTACACTTTCTCAGTTCACATATCAATGTGGGATACATATTAATTTGTTTTAGTCTTGGTGTACACTTGGAACTCTATATATACATAACATCACACCATTCATATGGGTTTTACATGGTGTAGGAAGGTGTAAGAATTCGAACGATCATGATGGAAAGTCTTGATCCAACAATGGATCTTTGTTTAGGTTCTTCCCAAAACCTTTCCTCCCCAATTCGAACACATTTCATTATTTCCACTGGCTAGGCACCACTTTGCATGTGTAACAATGCATCCCCTCATATCTACCCACGTTCACCAGCTTACTCGGGGTAAACATGAGATGAGGGGCTACTATGACAAGACTCCTAGGTGACCTTAAGGAAGTGGAATCGATAGAAACCCACAACATAGACATTCTATACCTAGTACAGAATTTCCAGTAATCCTCATGACTAATCCCTAGGTCCCACTGAGTTTTTAAACCATTAAATCCCTCGACACTCCCTTGATATGGACAAGGGTGCATCTAGGAGGATCAATTCATTCCCACAACAAGGCATGGGTGTGTATGGGGACTTTTCCCCTCAGTCTTGTGCCTGCGAAAAACTTGCAAGCGAAAAACTTTCTCAAGGACCAGGCCTGCCCATTCCCAACTGGGACTAACATTCTATCAAACACTTGGCATCAATGCAATCTACAAGACATGAATACGAGATAGAGCATAAATGACGGATAACTAATATGTGACTTAACAAGAAGGACCACCACACTATTCCTTTAACTATCTTGACATCAATTAGGTCTTGGATCAATTAAATACATGAAATAACCATGACTATAACCATTCTTATAACCAGAATTAAACCATGTAAATAATAATGAGATAATACCCATTAATTCCACATAATAACAAGTACAAAAACAAGAGAACGTATCTTTTATTAAACATAGGCAAGAGCCAACCAAGTTCGAGACTTCCATGCACCACCTAACCATAGACATGGTTGAACCAAATCTTTCTTTTGGTCAGTCACCCCCATGCCATATTCCATGCATGAATGTGGGATATCATGGATAAACCAATCCAAAAAAAATAAGGGAATCTGTAGGTTAAACTACATCCACCCTCACCAAAAACGACACTAAGATCACAAAATCAATATGAGCTTAGAATGCCTCTGGAATCCATCACTATCATTGAGGAATTTTTTGTCTCCTTGTCTCTCAGGATTTACCAAAATCCACACTAGATAACTAGGCCCTAATCCAAGACTCCACCCTCAGGATTTACCACGCATCCCGCCAGAACCAGTCAAGGGATTCCTAGGCCTTTGGGGATTTTCACAAGACCACCTTCGCTCCAGATTCTAAAACCATTCAACAATTCTAAAGCTAAAAAATGAGAAACAATCCCATCACACCATTTCTATCCAGAAAAAGGAAAGGCAAGGCTAAAAACCACTGTCATAACCCGACAAGACCATGCCACCGACAACTAGAGAACCAAATACCAACATGCAAAGCCATGCATGTTAAAACTAGCTAGGAAATCACACATGTAATATATTAACTACAATTATTGCTACTGAATTTGCTTGATCCTTCTCTTCCTTGCTTTCTCTTTTCTTTCCTTTCTTTTCCTTCTCCTTCCTTTACTTGTTTTTCCCTTCCTTGCTCCAAAGCTAGAATTCTCCAAGAAAAATCTAAGTGTCCAAGAGTGAGAGAGAGAGAATAATGAGAGAGCTCCAAAACTGAACTGAAAAATTGTTACAAACTGATCTTCAAAAGCCATTTTATCAATGAGGCCTCTATTTTCTTCATTTTCCATTATTTTCCTTCAATTTCCTCCTCACATGCAACTTGTGACATTTGACCTTCCTTTTCTCCTATTTTCCTTTATTTTCATATATAAATGTGCCAAAATACCTTTTTTCCTTTTATGTCTTAGCAATTTCCTTTTCCAATTTCCCTTAGCCATAAAAGCATCCAATGATTCCCAATAGGATATCTTTGTGCAACATTCAACTTGGAATAATTGTCCCTTAATCATGGTCTTATTTTTCCTTTACTAACTTTTATTACATGAAATTTTAACCAAGGGATGTTACATCATGTTGGTAAGGTATGTCGGCATGTTTGGATCTTCCAGGTGTTTATTACATTTTTATTCTGCAATTCATCTTTTTACCAAATGAGTTTAATTGGAAAGGAAGGTTTTCCCCCACATTACAAAGGTAATTGCTCACCTTGAATTTCTTTACAGTGATAATGCTATGTTCTAAGTTCATATGTGTCTCTATTTGAGATTTTTTGTCTCTTGGGACTAATTATCCTAATTATGGCCAAAGGAAAGACTTACTGTACTCATGCATTTAACATTCTCTTCGAACTCAACGCCATGAGTCATTGGCATGGTTGGAAATTTCATTTACAAGTAAGTGTTTGTACATTCTAGACCCTCTATGGTTTTTTCATGGTGATTATGTTCTCCCCTTTAAAACCATAACTCCTTTTGTTTGTAATTATGGAAACAGATATTTGAGGCTTTTACTTTACATATTGCGCTAGGTCTAGTGAAAAGGTAATTCTATTAAAAAAAATTCAGCTCCCTTCCATTTCACTATAGAATAGAGTCATTCAGCACACTTATAATTTGGGGTTCTTGTTCCAAATATTTCATATGAGCTATTATCATGTTTCCTACATCTTCCATGGTCTATCATTGTGCTCGACCTTACAATATGATGTAAAATTTTAGTTATGGCTATATATTGTTGAAATTTTGGGTTTAAAACCCTTAGTTACAAATTGGGATTTTAACCTCCAACCTTGTTTGTCTAATTCCTTACCTCTATCTACAAGAAATTTGTTTAATATAAATGTAACTATTTTGATGCAAACCATAATGATTTATATAGATCACTTTGGAGAAATTTTATCATCTCTCCATCATGTAATTGCAACCAAGGCTCATGTTGGCCAATCCCAGAATTGGGTATATAGTACTTTTCATATTTTTAATTTGTTATGGAGTCTAAACCCTTAAACTCCTTTGCAATTCGATGCCATGGACAAGAATAGTCTTGCAACCTATATCTATAGGTAGCAAAGCTTTTAATACGAATATCTCTAAAAAAATTTGTATCTATTCATTTCTTTTAAAGCAATAATAAAATAATATATCTCGTCTTCCATCCAGGTAACAATCACAGAATTTGTGGTACCATTGTTGAAGTTGTAATGATTTATAAAATGGGTTTTCAACACTTTGATTCCAGCATTTTACCCTACAGTTTGTCCCTCTCTTTGGTACCTCCTCTTATATTGGGTGGCCATGCTAGGCACATACATATGGACTCAATCACGAGTCATCAACATTTTCATTTAAAAGTTATTTGTTTAGTTTTTTGGTTTAGTGTGAGCTTGTTAGAGTTTGGCTCACTACTAAGGTTTATAATAGACCTTTTTAGTCTACACCTTTGATGACTATTACCTCTCTAACAACAATAAATTTGGGTTTAATAGAAGCATTATATATCATTGATATATTGTTATACTCGAAAATGAAGGACTTCCATGGGTCTTGTTTGCGACCTATATTTTTGTTATTTTATTTTCTTTTACTTTTAATAAAACGGCTATGTAGCCACATATATGATTTTATGAATTTTTCATGCTTATATGTATTTTTCATATAATAATGTTATATGAATTTTTCATGCTTATATGTATTTTTCATATAATAATGTTAGGTCGAACTGAACCTAACCAATAATCTGTTCGATTTCATACTTATGATTTACCTATAGTCTCCTTTGATTGTTGCAATCTCTTTCGGTTATACACAAACTCATAATTATAATTTTCACAATGTTGTCAGCACTCTATATCGATTTATAGAGTTAAAGAAAAGGACTTAGCCCTTTGTTTCTTTGAAGCCTAAGTTAATTATTCTTACAAAGATAGCTCAGATATAGGATATATGATTATTGGTTTTTAAATGGATTTAAGTTATATATTTGTAATCTTGTCATATGTGGAATCCATCTATATTTATTTGACATAAATATAACTAAATTATTCTTCCAATTAATCACAAGTGTGATACTCTTGTTTTTGTTATGTCTCTTCCATATAACTCTTGCCCAGTCGAAATCGACTTAGACTATGATATTGTTTAACTAAGTGATTACTACATATAAGTTTCACCATTTTCATACCAGGTTGAATGGTTTAGATTAATATATGTATATATTTGGTCAAACGTGTATGAGTTCTTTATTAGATATATCATAGTTCCCTTTTGTTACAATCAAGAGCGATAAACTTCTTAATGGTATATTCAAATTACCTCCCTTATTTAATTTCAAAGGGTCGACTAGTTATGTATAAAGAACTAGTTATTATTTTAATAATATCTAAGGAATTATTATACCAGTTGACCCTATAAAGTCATACTTACTAGTCTACATAACTAGTTATTATTTTAATAATATCTAAGGAATTATTATACCTATTGACCCTATAAAGTCATACTTACTAGTCTAACTAGATGATATAAGTTCTTTTAAAGAATCATGTTATAATTAAAGTATTAATACAAATTTTCTTTATCTACCATTTCCCTTTTTATCTAGACTTACAAACAAAAGATGTTCGAGATTTAAATAAAAAGGAACATAAGAACCTTGTAATTTCTTTTTCGTTTTGAGCTATGTATGTGCTCTAGTAACCACACATGATCATAATAAGGCTTTAGTATTCTTAGTATATAACTTCAACAAAATAACAATAGAAGACTTTTTCTTTTATATTACTATCCTTCAATCATTTTCTGATCAAACTTTTCCTATAATTGGATGCTTACTCATACATTCATATAGGTTTAACAACAAAGAACAATATTATAATAGAATACGCATCCCTTCATGCATATCTAGTTCTATCAATAACATCATATCTTCATGAAATCAGTTGTTTATTTTCACTAGCATCAACATGCACAATAATTATGCACACATGTATAGATACTTAATAACCATAGAGCAATAGGACTAACAAAATTTATAGTTCTTCATGTAGATAAAAGTTTCACCATAAATCTCAGCTAACTCGTCTGCTTGGGGATCATTCAAGAACAAAGAACATTCCACCCAACCATGAACTAACTCTACCAATTCCACCTGAGCTAAGATTTTATTTCCATGTAGAATCAACAACTCTTTGATTCCTATGTGGTTTTTCTTTATATATTTATTACTAGCATAATTTTAGTAGTGTCATGCTTTAAGGTCTGCTAGTATTTTCCTTGTGTCTTTTTGTTTTAGTTTTTTCGAAAAAGCTTCTTTTATTTTTCTTTAAAGCACCCATTTCCCTACCACAGTACTTTATTCTACCCCACTTAGTATTCATCTCTCACTAACTGATTAACATAATATCTCTCTCCCATTATGTTGATATTTTTAATTATTTTCTCCTAGGCATTTTTAGGGATGTTCCCATGTGAACTTAACCACCAACAACTTTTAATAAGCTATGAAGAAGTCTTCTAAAAATATAGTGGCATTTCCTGAATATTCCAAACAATTTATTTATTTAATAATAAAATATTTCCACCATTTCATAAGTCCAATCATGACTTTCATAGCGACTGAATCCAATAATATCTCAATGTCTGAAAATAGTCAATGTGTAAAAAGGAGAACGTAGGGATGTTACATAATATATCCTTTATGAGAGATGAATGTATCAATCTCAATCACCCTAAATAAACTTATGTAATAATAGTACACCATATATATTATTTTATTTTATTTAAAATAAAATCAATTTATATTTTTAAAATTCTTAATTTTTTTTTCAATATTTTAAATAGATAATTTAAATATTTTTTATTAGGTTTGTCGCTTGAAAATTAACTTATAGTTATGGTTAGAGTTGTAATTGTGAGAATAACTCCATAATTTGAGAGGGTATAATGGTTAACATATCACCTTGTAAGAGGTCACAAGTTCAACACTAGAGAGATAAACATATACACTTTATCTCTTTGGTGTCTTGATAGATTAAGTGTCCCAAAAAGTTAAGAAGTTGAATTCATTTATACATTAAAAATATAATTTAAATAATTAAATAATGGTTTTCACTAATAATTATATTATTGAATAAAAAATTCAAAATATAAAATATTTAAATTATACTTAACTTTATAATTCTTTTATAAATCTGTTTTCTAATCCATCGCATCAAAATTTTAATTTCCAATGTTTTTCAAACCAACTAATGTGGTTGATTCCGACAATGATTATTAAATATTACTTAATAATAAAACAACTACACTTAATATATTAAATTGAATATTAATATCTATTAATTATTCTCGCGTAGGCTTAGGTTTAGTTTTTAAAAATTAGTTGTATTTCTGTTTTAATGCATTAGGTATTTATTTGTATTATAGTTGGTAAGATCCTTGAATATTATGACGTTATGTCCTGAAGATGTATCCCTGTTGGGATTTGAAGCATCGACAAGAGGCACACAATATTGTGAATGATCCAAATCACAAATCTCTAACTAAAATATTGATTTGATGGATCATGAAGAGAGATTTCAAAATGAGTCTACTCACAACAACCTTTCTTCAAAAATAATAATTCTTAAATATAAAAATACAAAATTTAAAAGTAAATTAAATTAATAAATAGAAATAACATTTATTGTAAACTTTACCCCAATCGAGATGCGAGTCAGCGTTTGGGACAACAGATGGGGATTAATGAAGCGTACCCCTGAGTTTTGTAGCACCGCACCCCACACACTCGAGGCAATGGGTGGGGTGGCCCTTGGCATGATTTCAAGTAAGGGTGATCCGCAAGCTGGTAGAGCAGGTGAAGGCGCAGGTTTTATAGGAGTTAAGGGTGAACAACTGGGTAATGCTGGTGTGTTTGATCGCAGACAAAGGAGTTGGTGCATGGGAAAGAGAGGGTGATTCCATCCTCTGCCTCATGTGCACAGACCATCTGTGAATTCCCACGGGTATGTTATATGAGGCTTCTGCTGGTGGGAGAGAGGGAAAATTAGAAATGTTAATTGCGAGAGGAATTGGGGGTGGCACTAGGTTTCACTAATTTGGTCCTGAGTCTATGTCCTGTTTCAGTCGGGTCTTGGCTCTCCCTCCTTTTATTCTGACTTAGCGTTGTTTTTCTTTGGATCCCTATGCTCTGAGGGCTGAAGGTTGAGAGGGGATAACGTGGGAAGTTATTTCGGGAGAGGTTATGTGCTGGATGCTGAGGGATGTAGGGGAAGCCATTTCAATTTTTGGGGTATAGCTAGAACTTTTCATGGAGAGGGAACAGTTAGGCCTCTCGAGTGGGTAACCAGGCACGGAACTGTCAAAGTATTTACTCTGGTATCTTGGGCAGAGGGGAATGGGTCTGCAATTCATGTTTTGGCCTCCCATTGGGAAGTGGTAGAGCCCGCTAGCTTGGCCTGGGCAAGGAGAAGACAACCTATCTGTGGTTGTGAGGAGATGGGTGTGGAGATGTGGGCTCATTGTTGGTGGACAGAGGCTAACCCCTTTTGGGGAATGGATCTATAACCATCATGGCTAGGATCCTGATAGCAAGGGGCAAGGGGAGGAGCATGGTGAGGCAAAATTCACTAGGAAATCAAATCGAGGATGGGATCAATGCCATACTATGTTAAATATTTTTTGGTTCAGAAACTGCTGCAGTGAACATGTTTTAGGCACCTTCGCCATGGATCAACCTGTGAAAGGTTGTGGACGTGGAATACAAGAAAAGGTGCCTAGAAATGGAAAGGAACCGAACACGTCTAAGGCCCGCAGGGGGAGAAAATCAATAAACCATATCATTCGTGAAGCTACTAAGGCATATCGTGAGGGTACTGATGAAGGCATTCGAAAAATATTAGAGGAATGGGAAGAGGAAGTTAACAAAGGCAGCGAGACTGGCAAGGACATGCAATATTGGAGGACGCTTGTCCCAAACCCATGTAACAATAGAGGCAAGTTGACACAATTCAATAAAACCCTATATCTCTACTAGATGATGAAAAGCATGATAGGCAAAGCAATGGAATAGATCTCGGTGGGTATGGTTGTTTCGCTTCAAGGTATGTCCAGCTACAAACAGGACTTGTAGAAAATTCAATTTCAGCTCCACAAGTGAGACATTCGGTTGGACAGAATTGAGAGACATATTACATGTATCCTGGATGTGTCTGAGATGCCTGGATCAAATTTTAGGGACCTTGCGCTAGTAGAATCATCCTCGGAGGAGTAGAAGGACTAGATAATCACCCATGTTTACTTTTGTTTTCTATGCGGATAACATTTACTTTTCATCTTGCAAGTATATGTATAGATATATATCTAGAGTATGGTAAGGAAACAGAGACACATATATCTTGGATAGAAAGACTGAAACTTTATTGTTTTTGGATGGCATGCAATGTGGATAGGTGGCCAACAAACTTGGTTTCCCAATGGGAAAGTTGAGGCCACCTAACCATTCTATGTGGTGTAAATTTGCTTATAAATGAATAGAAAAAAGAGAGGACCTGCCAAGCTTAACAACAAAATTTTTTTTTTGTAAACTTTATCTTAGTTAATTTTTTAAAATTAAATTATATTCAAACTATAAATTAAATAAATAATAGTTTATAAAAAAATATTGTTTTAATTAATAGATATTAAAATTAAATTCCGATAATTTTAATTAATACAAAAAGATGAAAGAGTTGATAATGAATTCAATGATCTATAGGAGTGCCCTACATATAGGGCATATGCTATGAAGAGTGTTCTCAGTCATATATAAACTCAGAGATATGCCAAATTCCTATAACCATAGAAGTTCCTTCTTTAGACAAGGCAACAATGGTTGTATTCCAATCCATAAAAGTGATAAATAGTAACTGAGTCAAATGATTATTTTAAAAGAAATAATTATTCTAAAATCAAACATAGTGTGCATGTGACATCTAGCATTTATGTTGAACCAATTTATGACAAGCATCAAGTCACCAAAAGTATATAGCATGTGAATGTCTTGTTCCAAAGCAAACAACAATACAAGATTTAAGCTCATAAGTACAAAGAAATTATGTGTTCCCTACCCCATCCTAGATTTTAGCTTGCAGTAATGATAATTTTAGAGGTATAAGACAACACCCCCACCACATGTACCATTGGTAAGATCAGCGCCATCAAAATAATCCCAAGGGATGGATTGATCCATGAGTTTTTCAGAAATATTGCATTGACGGAGAAGTGAATTTGCAACATCTAGCAAAGATAGAGCATAAATAGATTGGACCACAACTTTCTCATGGGTGGAGTATTTGTGATTGAAAATTTTAGCATTTCGCATAAGCTATATTCCCCAAGATAGGAGGATAGAGAGGCACTTTAGTTTTTTAGGAGTAATGTGATTCCACCAACTAGACCAAGCTTATGAGAACGATACCCCCTACCATCAAATATGAACATTTAATTCTATGCATGTTGAAGCCCATAGATGTGATGTAGGAAAGTGTTCCCTTTGTGGACAGAGGCAACCCATCTAGCCCTAGAGTGGGTCTAGTCACAACAAAGACAAAACAACAATTGATTCCCTTAAATACTCATCGTTGGAGGCCTACCTCAGACTGGCAGTTGATGAAGTTCTGTTGTGCTACTCCAGCTTCCATTTCCTTCTCCTTAATGAGCAATCAATCTGAAACACCATAAGAAAACAACAGGGCACGTAACCGAGAACAACAATGATCTACCTACTCATAAAGTCAAGAAACCATGAGCTATCAAGTAAATTACATAGAAGACATAGGAAATCATCATTGATTATATTAATAATAAATCAAGAGAAAATCTTATAACCAAGTCTTGACGTCACAAGCCTTCTCGGAGGGTCCAGCCAGCATGTTTCTTCAAGCATTCACTCTCAAAGATGGGTCTCCCAAACAAAAAATCTCTCTCTCTCTCACTCAAAAGTTTTAATACAAAGTTAAGTGCACTCCACAACCTCTTACAAACTATTATAAATCCCACACTTGTCACACTCACACCAAAGCTATCTACCAAACTCAAAAGCACTAGCAGCACTATCCAACCAAAGGAACTAAGGAACTAGCAGATCATAGCAATGGTGAGTGATTTTATAGGAGAAGGAGTCTCCATGAAATGACGAAGAGGGAGCTTATCCTTAAGGGAGGTTGCACAAGAGGCGGAACCACCATCCCAGAGGAGGAAAAGTGACCCAAACTGACCCAACAACCAGCTCTAGAAACACCCAGAAGGCCGACTGTTTGAACAAATTCACCAAATCTAGATCGTCGCGGGTCATGAACTGGGTACTAGCGACGACGTCGCAACGATACAATCCATGCCAGAGAACCGTTGTGCATTTTAAGGGTTTACTAGCGACGATGTAGGAACTTAGTCAAAAAGGGTCAATCTTCAGCATTAGAGAGCATTTGCTTAATCTTCTTACATTGGTGGGAAGATATGAACATGTTTATTTGACACATGACACAACAGAGGGACTGAGATGAGGACAGTGACAAATTACTGTGTAACAGATTCCCCCTAAAGCATGAAGCCCGAGAGAGTGGGATGAGTGAAATGCTTTACGAAACTGTCTAAACTAGAACACCAGTTTTGAAGAACCTGCAAGCACAAGGACAACTGATATCTCTGATAGTGAAATACATGTAGTCTAGGCATGGGCGCAACCATCTAAAATACATATGATAATTGGCCTATGGTATGGACGCAGCCACCCAGTTGACAAGACCATGATAATGGTAAAGGTATGGTCACAACCATCCATGAAGACTCAGGCATGGTCACATCCATCCATCAAAGATTCATATGTGTAATCACGAACCAATCCACGCAGCCTGAACATATGCAATCTTAGTTCGGGGTCTTGAAACCCAACCGATTATAGTACAAAGTCTATCATGCGAACAGATGTGCTGAGGTCGAGCATGATAGAAAGTCACTTGATTACCAGTCAATGATGAAAACCGTTAACACGCATGAGAGAAGCCGCCAATAATGCCAATGGTTCTCAAGGTACTATCTAGTACAATCCACCAGGTGTGAAAAATGAGTTGAAGTCAAACACCCACGTAATCACCCAATCGAAGACCAATGATGAAAGTCTATCGTCAAGTGCGAAGAGCTTGCCATTGAGGCATGCAAGCTCCAAGGTATCGAAGGGGATCTCAAGACCAATCTCCTGGATAATGAGCTGGTGTCAATAGGAGATGATCCGTCGCAGGAGGGCCATAATGTTTCCCCCATCAACGACATGAGATAAGGAACAAGTGGTAGATGGTGGATCAGAGTATCATAGGAGGAGGTAAGGGTGTGAACTGCAGAAGGATTATACTCTTGAACCTATCGGTGACACAACTCTAGAATGTGGCAGCATTTTGGTACCAAAGGATCAGAGGCTTGATGGAGACAACATGGATTATATGGAATGAGGCAAAATGGCAACCTAGAACCCCGAAAGGCCAAATGACAATGTGTGGATAACCCAACCTGACAAGAAGCAAAAGTGTCGATGTTCAAGAGTGACTAGCTGCCGCAGGTAACCAACGATGACTTTCAAATTTTCCCCCACCATTGCTGGCGAGTACCCCAATTATTTTTAAAAACAAGATTGAAGGGGATAGCATATGCTTGTAATATAAGTTCGACCTTCGGACGAATCAAACCTAGTGATAGTTTAACGAACCCTAGGGAGGAGAAGCTCGAGTCTCGTCATAGGGACGGGTCCAATATTGTCAGGGTTTAACGAGTCCGAAATAGGTAAAACTTGGAGTATTTTTCATGTTTAGAGAGTTTGAAAAAGACATGGAAAAGAAAACTCTAGGGGGTCCTTTTTCATAAATTTGTGTCCGTCGAGCCCAAAAAAGTATAAAATAATACTCGAGAGAACCGCTTGACCATTACAACCAAGGAATACTTTTCGTAATTAGTGACCTCAATCCGAAAAAGTAGAAAAACGATCGAAGACATGTCGTTTCGTGACCAGTGTCGAATCTGAAACAACAAAAGTTCGACGATATTTTCATGTTTTATACGGTCAGAAAAGAGTTGAAAGTGGACCGCCTTTTTATTCTGTTTAATGAGTCAAAAAGGGAAAATCTCGGCAATCTTTTCATATTTTACGAGTCAGAAAAGAGCTTAAAGGTGACTCGTCCTAGAGGAACAAGTGCTATAAAGGGTAGTAACTTGTTTCGATAATGGTGGATCTAATCAAAACATGTAATGGTCAAGAGGCTGGCTAATAAAACCACTCACCGCTGCGGTTCCTTAAGAAAGGAAAAACAAGCAAGTGAAAGCATATGATCGGCCAAAGAGATGGCGATGATGGAACGAAACAACCAAGGCTCATCTAGTAGAATTTAGTGGATAAAAATGGCAACCACGAGGTGTAAATCGGGTATGGGTTCATGTTTACACAAGCTTGAACCATGGAGAACTCTGCTTGGATTCGGTTTCATGTTTACGCATGCTTAAAACGAGAAACTATGCTTGTTATAAGTACGCATGCTTAAAACGAGAAACTATGCTTGTTATAAGGTGGATGGAAAGAAGGTTCACTTTCAAGGTCTTGAAAAAGCTCGACTTGGATTTTACGAGATCTTAATCAAAGACTCGATTTGGAAAAGGGAGTGGTTTCATTTTTTAATGAGGTTGACATGGTAAAAGAACTATCCTCATAACCCTTGGTTCAATTTTTAACGAGGTTGACACAAGAGCAAGAACTTTCCTCATAACCCTTGTTTCTTTTTTTAACAAGGTTGACACAAGATCAAGAACTTTCCTCAAGACTCCATATAACTCCTTGTTTATATGCCATATGAGAACATGGCTCCCAAGAGGTCTTCACGGGATGGAAGAAACATGCTCTGGGAGAAACACATGTCATTAGACACCAATGATAGATTGGGTTCCAACACCCCTAGTACATGATGTACGAGACCATATGCATGATCATCAACAGAGGAGATAGAACAGGTAGCCACATAATTGACCTGTGGCAAAGAAGGTACTACTTGCGGATAAGAACCGATGGGGGATGATGTTACAGGAGGCACCAGGTGACTAAAGAATGACAATTGATCAATAATCACCATTCTTCTATCGTGCGGAAAACAAACCACACAGAAGAGTGAAGAGATGAGGGCCCCCATGGCATAAATATAGTCACGGCCAAGAAGAAGGCTGAACTCTAGAGCACCTTAGACAACCATTACATCTATAGAGATGGCTTTGCCTCCCAAAGTAATAGGGAACTTCAGAAGGATCCCTAAAGGTTGACTAGTGCCTCCGTCAAATGCCAACAGACTCTGGTGACCAGCACAAGCTGTGGGAAGCCCAAAGCTTTCCATGTAGTGAAAGGCATGAGGCTAACTGACGCACCCTCATCCAACATAGTGCCAAGTACTACCTTATCATAGCCATGTACTATAATCTGAAAAGTCACATAGGATGGAAGGCGGAAAGCAGTCAAGTGACTCCAGTCGAATGAAATGACTAAACTACTTGGTGGGGGTATCATATGATTGCCCCCATGCTCAACAGGAACTGAAGAAGGACCCTCTAAATCAGCTAGGATAGGAGGGTAATTCTTGGACTCAAGACAATCTGACAAGACGAGAAAAACATGAGTAGAATGCTCATGATGCTCTTTTGGAACAGAGTGAACAATAGGTGGAGAATCCAAGTCGACACTCTCTTTGACCAATGGTTGGTCTGAAGTAGGCTTATCACAGCCAGGTTCAGAAAGAGGAGGATGGAAAAGAGAAGAATCTAAATCAATCTCTTTGTCAACAGGGAGAAGGTCTAAAGAGAGCCTCTAATAACTAATGGGAAGTTGAGGTGAAGAAGTTGTAAGACTTTCCAAAATGGTGGAATCTTAATCCATGAACGAACCAAGGTGAAGGGGATGGTGGCCTTCACACAATCTAAATGGGAATCTTCCCTTTCTTCTTACCACTGCCAGTTGATAGGGTAGCATCGTTATGAGCTTCAGAGGACGATGAGGGACGAGTCAGATCATGAGACCATACTTCTAAGATCCTAGGGATGCCAGGACAATCATGAAGAATATGGTCACCCTTGCACAATCTACAAGGAAACTTAACCTTCTGCGGAGGAGCAGAGGGTGGTACAACCTGAGATGTAATCAGAGCAATAGCTACACAGGTGGCCTCATGTTTATCAAACTTCTTCTTCTTCATCATCATCTTCTTCTTCTTCTTAGTCTCCTAGTTATTGGATGTGAAACTTTCACCAAGCGAAGGAGGAGATGAAGGTGAAGAAATAGGGGAAGGAGGCATAGGCTCAACCTTGGAATCAACGTGTCGTGGTTCAGGTGAAGGAGATGATGGGATAGGAATCATGACGCTCGAGACCACCGAGGATGAGAAAACCAAATGGGCAGACCGATGGTTATCCTAGGCAAAGACAATGTTGCCATATACAGAGCACCAACATTTCCAAAAGGTGGAAATGAACCAGAATTTCCATCTGGGGGAAGACCTTGGCCGGTAGACTTAGGGAATGTTGCCATTGGGAATGAGCTTGAAAAACACTCTTATCACAACCATGAACTCAAACTGTTACCAGGAATATTTCGTGGGCAATAAATTTTATGACGCAAGAACAAAACTTGACCCTTTCATGTTTCAAGAGTCGAGAAAAGGACGAAAAGATGACTCTATCTCTTTCGAGGTTTAATGAGCCTGAAAGACAGGTGCTCAGATGGACCTTTTCTTTTAAGGAGTCTGAAAAGGAATGAAAGTGACTACTCTGGAGAACTAGGCAAAAGGTTAACCAAACAACCTGTAAAACTACATATACACCTTGGCGATCATATGAAAACCAAGGATTTTCCATATGGCAGTCAATCTTCCCAAATGCTATGCTCAGTGTGTTACAGTTTGAAAGGCGGCAGACACGACTTCCTAAGGATATAGGATAACCTAGTGGGGTCTCCCAACATATACTCGATGGTACTAGGAGCACAAGTCTGTACTAGTAGTTATTGAGTCACAGAAGGAGGAATCACCCAAACTTAAGTGAAAGCAATAGTGACTAGGTTTAACGACACCGGGGCACATCTCTACCCTAGACCTCTAAATAATGTGTGTTATGTTCCAATGCATTGTTAAGTTCATTCAGTTCATTTTAGAGTTGATCTTGAATTATGTTTCAATATCCAGGCCTTACCGTATGTATATCAAAACCTAGGGTTCAACTAAAATGAATAAAGCATCTTTCATTTCGATGAACTCCTACTTACATAAGGGTAGAGAGATCATTCCCAAACCAAGACAAAACCAAGATCAAAAAATGCAGTCACTCAAGAGACACAATGTATAAACACATCAATCCCTACAGTGCATCGATACTACTAAGGAGAGATTAAAATTAGCCTTCTAATTTTTCAAACATGAAAAACTTGGAATGCAAAATGTACTTTAACTTTTGTATACTAATGAATGGAATCCTTTGATTTTGACAGCTTTGAATTCTAAAGAAACAAACAAGCAGGCGTGAAACCGATTGATACAAATTATTGTAATCTATGTCTAGTAGTGAAAAAATCGAATCAATATGAAAATTCGTTCAATAAATAACACTAAACACCAATCAGCAAGAAACAAGCAATGGAAAAATATCAAGCAAACCAATAGGACGGTTGGGGATGGATCTTGGATAGACAAGCAACCAAGCCAAATAATTCAAAACTTGAAAAACTAGAACCATGTCACAAAGCCAAAAAATACAAGATTCACTTCAATGGAACCATAGAGTAAGCACCTTAACTAAAAGAAATTAAAACAGACTAATAGATAAGAGGAAGACAACAAGGGATTAACCAAACTGATGAATTCAGGAGGCAGAATTAAAAAAAAAAATTCTACAAGAATCGTCGTGGGCGTAACACCATCAACTAGTGTCGTTCAGTCACTAGCTGTAGCAACAGAGTGACGTTGTCACGAAAGTACACTTCTTTCACACGACGGGCCGATTTCAGGAATCGTCGTGACTGTACGATAAGATTCAGTGACGCACGAACTTCTAAAACAGAGACAAGGTGACGTCGGCATGATTGTTTAGCTTTTTCCAGCGACGAACTTAAAAACAATGAAAGATAAATGAAAACTCCCAAACAAAGACCAGTCTATCCTTACAGACAATAAAGGGATTTCCCAGAATGACCCAGGTAACCCAAAATACTGATGGTTCAATCCCAAAATTCAAAAGACACTAACTCAAAATCAAGCAAAAGCAAACAAGAGAAAAACATAGGACGGACTCCCTAGTGGAGTTGCCAACTTGCGATGCAGGAAAGTGTTCCCTCTTCGGACAGAGGTAATCCCTATAGCCCTAGAGTGGGTCTAGTCACAGTAAAGACAAAACAACAATTGATTCCCTTAAATACTCATCGTTGGAGGCTTACCTCAAACCGATGGTTGATGAAGTTTCGTCACGCTGCTCCAGCTTCCGTTTCCTTCTCCTTAATGAGCAATCAACCTGAAACACCATAAGAAAACAATAGAGCACGTAACCGAGAACAACAATGATCTATCTACTCATAAGGTCAAGAACTCATGAGCTATCAATTAAATTACATACAAGATATAGGAAATCATCATTGATTGTATTAATAAGAAATCAAGAGCAAATCTTACAACCAAGTCTTGATGTCGTAAGCCTTCTCGGAGGGTCCAGCCAGCATGTTTCTTCAAGGATTCACTCTCAAATATGGGTCTCCCAAACAAGCAATCTCTCTCTTTCTCACTCACAAGCTTTAATACAAAGTTAAGGGCACTCCACAACCTCTTACAAACTATTAACAATCCCACACTTGTCACACTGACACCAAAGATATCTACCAAACTCAAAAGCACTAGCAGCACTGTCCAACCAAAGGAACTAAGGAACTAGAAGATCATAGCAATGGTGAGTGATTTTATAGGAGAAGGAGTCTCCATGAAATGAGGGAGAGGGAGCTTATCCTTAAGTGAGGTTGCACAAGAGGCGAAACCACCATCCCAGAGGAGGAAAAGCGACCCAAACTGACCCAACAACCAGCTATAGAAACACCCAAAAGGCCAACTGTTTGAACAAATTCACCAAATCTAGATCATCACAGGTCATGAACTGGGTACTAGCGATGATGTCACAATGATACAGTGCATGACAAAGAACCATCGCACATTTTAAGGGTTTAGTAGTGACGATGTAGGAACTTAGTCAAAAAGGGTCAATCGTCAGCATTAGAGAGCATTTGCTTAATCTTCTTACATAGGTGGGAAGATATGAACATGTTTATTTGAAACATGACACAGCAGAGGGACTGAGATGAGGACAGTGACAAATTACTATGTAACGATAAAACCTTTGAAAAAAGAGAAAAATAAGAAAAGGTGAGATACATATTCATTTGTATTTTTGCACAATGTTCACCAACTTGGGCCATAAATACCCCTTTTCGACAGAATGTTGCTTTTCGACACTTTATTTTCTAATATGCACCATTGGAATAGGTGATCCTTTGTCGAGAACACCATCTTACATAACTTCTTTGACCACCATGGTGGTTTCTCAGGTTTATTATGCTCATTCAAGAATATATACCCTGCTTTCAATGCATAAGTTCCATCCGTTGCAAATGCCCAAACCAAGGAATCTTCTCTATCACGAATACAAATGTGTGAATTGTTGAGAGAAAATATAAATCAATGCTATTTCTACCAGAAATTTAGAGGGATATGAAGCTACTGATGAGACATCCAACCTTGAGCCTAGCCTTTAGATCTATCATTATCAACAACTGGACCACGGAGAAAACTCCCCTGGTATGAAGGAAATCCACTAGAGCAGGGGGAATCTATAAATAATTGTTGCATCCAACTCAAGGATCCTCACTAATGCACACTTGTTCACCATTACCGACATTCCATGTGAAGTCACTCTCAACAACCCCAAAACAATGGGTTATAGCTTTCTAGATGACCAATACGTTAGACTTATGCTTGTCTTGTAAGCGTATCCAATGAAAGATAGAGAGAGGGTTGATATATTTCCTAGGTACCAACCTTGTCCAAATTTTGTGAGTGGATAATAAACACCATCCCACTTTTGCAATTAAAGCTTTGGAAAATAGGTGAAATTTTTTTAGACCCCAACCTCCCAATCTTTGGGCAGTGAGATTCACTCCTACTTAACACAAGAAAAATATCTCCCCTCTTTATGACCAACCCAAACATATCTCTAACAAATTTTCCAAATTTTTGAGAGGGTTCCCTTAGTAATCCATGAAAGAGATGACCAAAAGACATGAATTTCTTCCAGGAAAAACTTTATAAGCATCAACCTGCTTGCTCGAGATAACCATCAGAACCTACATACTTTAAGGAACTTTTCAATCTTAGCTAATAACTAGTTCCAATCATCTTTCTTGTAGTATTTTGGTTTGAGCTAGAATCCCAAGTATTTAAGATGATCGTCCAAAATTGAAAGCGAGAGAGGGAAAAATGTTGCACCAGAAGAATATCATCTTGGGAGAGGCCAAAAAGGAAAGAGTGGACTTTTTATCATTTACCTTCATACTATGGCTTTTTCAAATAAAACCAGGTTTTCCGTAATGGACAATAAGTCTCTTCTAAAACCACAACAAGACAATAGGATGTCATTGATGAACAAGAGATGGGTGATGAAGCAATCGAAAACCACTTATATTATTTTTATTCCCCCCTTCACTTGGCATCAACAAGCATCTTCTTGATGCCCTCCACCACTAGTAAAACTAAGAGGGGTGAGAGGCAAGGAAAATTTTAAGAACCCCCCCTAAATTTATAAATATAATAAATGGGCGAATCTCCATGGTATATAGGAAAAATGGAAGGCGATTTTATCAATAATATAGTATGTATATATAATTTTTTGGCGAATCTCTCACCAGGCATGGCGAATATTTTACTCAATTATAAAATCTTGTAAGATCTTGGCGAGTCTTTCACTAAATAATAAAACTTTGTAAAGTCCTAGTGAATCTTAGCATAGGCTACATGCTGGTTTAATTCCCCCATTTAAATAGGCTACATTCCAGGTGAATACCATGGGTCAATACCATGTGCCATTTTGGTGAATACCATGGGTCAATACCATGTGCCATTTTTATTTTTATTAATTATAATATTAGGGATAATAATGGTTTTTGGCATGGTATTAATAACAATCTAGTCCATGGTATTTGTCCCATATTATTTTGGCCATAGGTTTCACCTAAATATAACCCATTTTTTGAGTGTTCGTAAATATAAGGTGACTTATGGAGTAAATATAAAAAAATGTTTTATTTGTTTACCATACCTCTCGTTTATTTATATTTTTATTAATTTACCATACCTCTTTTACAAATATGGTATTTGTCCCATAGGATTCACTTAAATAAAACCTCTTTCTTGAGCCTTCATAAATAGAATGAGGGTTATGGACTAAATATAAAAAGAGGTTTTATTTATTTATGATACGTATAGTTTATTTATATTTTTATTTATTTACCATACCTTTTGAGTAAGTATAAAAAGACGTTTTATCTATTTACCATACCTCCACTTATATTTTTATTTGTTTACACCCTTACATGTATATAAGGTGACTTATGGAGTAAATATAAAAAATGTTTTATTTATTTACCATACCTTTCATTTATTTATATTTTTATTAATTTACCGTACCTCTTTTATAAATATGGTATTTGGCCCATAGTATTCACTTAAATAAAACCTATTCTTGAAAAAGGGCGAATGGATTCACTTAAATAAAACCTATTCTTGAAAATGGGCGAATGGAAGGTTGTAAGTCCTAATTTCAAGGGCTAAATTTACCTTTTTTACCCTCTCCCTTAAAATAAGGTGGGCTATTTGAGGTTATTTGTAAAAACGTACTATGATATAAAATATTCGCCCACTAAAAATTTAAAACCCCTTAATTTCGCCAAAGGGCGAACATTCGCCCCTAAAATTATCCTTGGTGAGAGGTTCCACCCCTGATGCAAACCTCTCTTACCATGAAAAAATGGTGATGATGCTCCATTAATAAGGACCACAAAGGATACATTTGTAATAAATTGCATCACCCAGTTTATAAAGGGGATCTCGGATCCCATATGAGTAAGGATCATTTGAAGGTATGACCAGCTCACTGTATCATAGGCTTTTCGGACATCTATCTTTAGATCGAGACCCTTTAATATTTTCACCTTCATACTAGGAGCCCCTCTTAGGAAACTCCAACAGCTTGATGATTTTTTCTACCCTCTAGGAAAGAAAATTGCTCTTTTGACAAATGCACTAATAGAATTGGCTTGATCTTATTTGCAATGATTTCAGCAATGATTTTGTATGTGTAGTTGCATAAGGATATCAGGCAGAATTCATCAAAATACTGAGAGGATTAAGAATTAGGAATAAATGCAATGAAAGTGCCACTGAAAGGATCATGGATAAATCCCCTCGACCTGGAATCTCCCACATCCTTTAGAATATCGAGCCCAAAAATATCATACATCTCAGTAAAATACTCAATCGTCCATCCATCTAGCCCTAGACTTTCGTCCTTTTGAAAACCATGAAGAGTCTTCTGTAGTTTGTCATATGTAATAGGAACCATCAACTCCAAGTTTTGATCAAGCTTAACAAAACAAAGAATGAACCGGGCCAAAGTGACGATCTCTGGGAGTGTAGCTTTCGGGGGGGTTAAAAATGCTTCAGAAATGGGATACCCCCAATGTAACCATCTCCTCAAATGTAGAGGCATGACCATCGCAATATTATTAAGCAACCATATAGTGTTTTGAATTTTCCTACCTTTTGAATACTTCTAAAATTATTTTCTATTTTCATCTCCACTTTTGATCCATATCACTCGACTCTTCATATGCCACTGTTCTTCCTTTTCTATCAAGATTTTTTTTTTCATTTTGAATCATTCTATGCTTTCCTTCATCATCAAGGAATCTCATTCCTTAAGGAGATTGCATAGATTCTTGTTCAAATTCAATGGCTTTTATTTCTTCTTCTTCCCTTAATCTATTTTTTTTACCCATTCGATCGTGACTAATTTTATAACTTTGATATTGGACATGAATCTACTAGCTTACATGAGATATCATGTCCCAATTTTTAGTCAGCAGCTTTTTGAACGCTAGATATTTTAGGAATGGAAAGTTAAACTTGAAGGGGCTTCCAAGATTTTTTTAGGTCTCTCCTAAGCTCCAGGAAGATAGGGGAGTAGCTTGACTCCCCTCCTGAACTAATCCATCATATGTTCATGAATAAAAAATATATCAATCCTCTTGGTTACAAAATCTTCTCTAGTTCTTTTGTTCCTCCATGTGGGAAGAAACTTCCTTAACTCAAGATCATATAATAGAGAATCTTCAAGTTTGTGTACAAAGAAATTATAAATGGGGCCTGGGTGAGCTTGAATTTCCCATATTTCTGAGACCCCAATCAAAAAATTTAAATCACCTCCAAGCACTAGATTGCCCTCTTTCAATAGAGATGTTTTGAATAGAGAGACCCAGAACATAGCTCATTTTGAATGTGGATCATAGATGTTGATGAGACAAATATTCATGCCTGGAACGGCCAAGAAAACATCGA
This sequence comes from Pinus tabuliformis, assembly GCA_031772625.1. Classification (NCBI taxonomy): domain Eukaryota; kingdom Viridiplantae; phylum Streptophyta; class Pinopsida; order Pinales; family Pinaceae; genus Pinus; species Pinus tabuliformis. Next base: position 894,749,730 of record CM062806.1, on the reverse strand, counting down.
CTCCCAAAATCAATTAAAAACCCCATGATGCGTAGAGCTTTATTGTTTCAGAATTTAAACCGACATTAAGACCTGTAGAATTTCCAGAGACACCGAAGGCCACAAACTGTCATCATGGAAGGAGGGATTCCAAGGATTGAATAATAATCTCACTGTCACCTAAATTTTCTTGTAGGAAGATAACATCAATGGGCTAAGAATTTACCAAGCACTTTAGAGCTAGTTTCTTCGGGGCACTAGCTAAACCTCAATAATTAAAAGACATGCAGATCATTTGGGATGGCCAATAGGGTCTAGAAAAGCTCTAAGCACCCCATGGATGGTTTGTTGAAAACCTATAACCACATCCTTACTAGCCTTTTCTTTTTCCTTTGAGATGTTTGAATTACGACCTATACCATGACTAGGTTTAGCAAGGGATCTAAAACTAAGCCCACCAATTATAGGTTGTTCTAGACGATTTGAAGAGGAATGGAGGAAGTACCTAGCATGACAGGAAATGGATGAATCATCCCTCACCCACAATGATGAGGTATTGGATGGGGAACGGGAGGGTGGGATGAGGGGAGGGCACATGCAATATGATTGACATTATGGATTGATAAAATGATAGGGGAAATAATCAAATTATCAAATAACATAGAAATAGACCCGACAAAATTAAACAAATAAGAGGCATGGGGCGAGATGAAAGAATACCTTGGAGTCCATCATTGGAAGAGATAGGGACAATCCCAGGAATATGCACTACTTTGTTGATGGAGTCACGAGCATCCTCATTGAGCATCATCTTCTCCTCCCGAGGTGTTAAAACCATTCTACAGAGAGCCATCAAATTGGCATCAATTTCCTAAACGATTTGACATTCAACCCTACTTCTTTCTATCTAGGCCCCCATGAGGGAGGGGAGGAGAACATTTTCCACTATAAATGTAAATAGAAATCTTCAATCACGTGAAACAATTCATGACAATGGCTTCATCTGAAAGGGATTCCCTCATAATCCAAAACTTGAGTATGGGTTACCCTTCAAAATGTGAGCTTCATTTCCAATAGCAATCCTTCATTTATATAAATATTGACTAAGATCTGAGCTATATAAAGTTGATTTGAGACTTTGAAAGAAAGGTTTGCATCCATATCTGACCCCAAACTATTCCCAATTCTTTTGAAGACATCTGATGACCAGTACTAAGGGGGTAAATGCAACAACCTTACCCGGATAGATGCACTACCTAATTTCTCCCTTTTTGCATCAAATAATGGCGTCCATTTCTTTAGAGGACTGGGGTATAGCTTATAGAGCGAGGACTTTCAAGTGCCTTATTTACAACTGAATCTGAGGGAAAGGTCATCATAAAGAAACCTTTTATAGTCATTTTATAATAGGCACCTCATCGCTTGCCATTTCCATTTCTTTGAAATGTAATCTGTGATGAACTCCGCAAAGAGCCACCCCCAAGCTCATCCAACAATCACCTTCTGAATAGCCTCTAATACTTCATCCGTCTGAACATCCTCCTCAAAAATCAAATCTTTCTCACTAGACTTCAACCTAACATTTTTCTTTTCCTTCCCTTCTTCCTAGTTGATGTATGCTCGTGTTCCTCCTTATCCCAAACTAGCATATCCTCGACCAAAGCCTCACTTGTTGTATATAAATTTTAAATTTATTCTATTAATATATTTAATATATTTTTTTGTGAAATATTAATACATATTTAATATATTATTTGACACTATGAAATATCGTTGGGGGACTGGGATTGTTAAGAGTCCATAACTTTAACTTGTAATTCCAACAAATCCTTGTAGAATTCTCAATAATTTTAACCAAAAAAGATGCCACAAAACTCTCCAAAAAATTGAAGAGAGCGTACAACAATCTCAAGTACCTTCAATAAACTTAACTAACACTATTATCAAATACATAATTATTTATTTTTTACTTAATTTAATTGTTTATTAGTTAAAGTAAAATTAACTTATACTTTTAAATTATGTTTTGTTTTTCAATATTTTAACTAAATAATATAATATAATATTCACTCCAATACTCTCTTCCCTTTTTCTTCAATAATATTTATCTATAATAAATATGTAATCTTCTTTTCTAAAATTTATATACAAATTATTTAAAAAAATACTATAATTAACTATGATGTGTACAAAAGTAAATAATATATATTAGTAACATCAATCCATCATAAACATCAAAAACACTTATTAGTCCCTGCCCGAGACGATCGATCGATCGTTGACCCTATATTAACCAGTTCTTTGACCAAAAAAATTTGTGCACTATCAAAGTTTAACCAAAGTTTATCTCTGCAAATATAGGTGTAAGAAATTTATAACCAAAGTTGTGAATTGGAGGTCTTATTGCACGCTTCAGGTGCCCGATGTTAAAATGAAATTTCGGTGTAATATTTTTACCCAAACTTTTCATTTGATTATCCGGTGTAATAGCTTTATCCAAAGTTTCCAAGGATGAGGTTTTTCAAACTTTGGTTAAAAGTTTTTTTACAATCCAAAATGTTTGCAACCATTCAATAAATTCCCATGAGGGTTTTCAAACTTTGGATACAAGATTTTTTCAATGCAGTAAGTTATGCAACCTGGCAATAAGACCTTCAAATTCAAACTTTGCATAAAAGTAGTTTTGGGATATAAAACATTGGTTAAATAGAGCATATGGAAATGGTCAACCCAAATTAATATTTTGCATGGCAGTAGCCACTTGTCTTCAGTTGGCCACTTGTCTTCCGTTTTTGCTATATGGCAGCGTGCTCGTCCTTTTGCAGATTTCTCATATACTTCTCAAATACTATATGGCAGTCTGCATACCTGTCTTTCCCTTCCTCTTTTTCATTTCGCTGCAGGAAGCATTACCATTTTTTCCATTTTGCTACAGGAGGCATCAGCTTGGCTCCTTCAGAAGTCTGGAGAACGCTGCTTCTTTTGAAGTCTGAACAAAGCTGCAAAGCAGTCTCAAATATATCATTCACAGGTGCGCATACTTAAATTATTCAGAGTAGTCACAATCTTAAATCTATGCCCATTCTATTCATTGTCATTATTTATCTGAAAACTTTAAAATATTAGTGTTCCGACGAGTGTCTCTGTTTGCAAAAGATTATGAATCTAAATATTTTTGGATTGAGAAGTACCAATGGTGAAAACAAAATGTATATATATCTGTATCTGTTTCTGCATAATTTCCGCATTACCATAGCCTGTATCTGCATTCACCGTTCATAGGCATTACCCGCAGGCATTCACTGTGCATAACCTTGCCTTACCTTTCGCCAGCGCAGACGAAACTGAGGTACGAGGGTGAGGAGCGTTAAGCAGACTAAAATGAAATATAATTTTTCTTGCTATAATTTCTAAGTTTAAAAAATATATAAAGATAAAATAAAAGCAAAAATAAAAAGAACTTAAAAATTACATTAAAAAAATATGAAAGTAAAGATAAAGATAACTTTGGATTAAGATTTAACGACCTTTTACATTTCATAGGATGATTTGGTGATTTTGACGGAAATGTTGATTTTGCTTGCAATAATTGCAAAGCTTATGAATATTAGCTATTCACCAGTGGAATCTATGGAGGAACGTGACTGTCATCTATGAAAACCGCTGGTTGCGCGGATACCTTTTCCGGTTTTTAGTTTTTTCCAAGTTATCATGCGGTGAATAGAGTTTTGCGACATTTTGAAGGAAGGTTTGGTACGCGAATTTTTTCCCTTTTATATTGTTTAATTATTTTATATTTTGGGATTCTTTTACTGTGAAATATACTTATTTTATATTTTGGGATTCTTTTACCGTGAAATATATTGAGATAATAGTATTTTATTATTTAAAATGGGTGTTGTTTGTTAAGGTGTCTGTAAAATTATTTTTACTCAAATTTTTTTATTTTTATTTTTTGGGAAAAGCAAATTTAAATTATTTTTTTATAGTGAAATGAATTCAGCATCATTAAAAATTATAGAGACATTACAATCCAAATTTTTCAAAATTTCTATTAAATTTTACTCAAAATCTTACTTAAATTTCCAATATTTTCTAAATAAAATTTACCTCTTTAAACTAATTTTTTTTAAATATATTTCTAATACAAATAAATTTATCCGTTGAAAAAATTCTCAGAATACTTGAATTATGTCTAACACATCCTGACTACATTTCAGACCAATTTAATTATATATAAAAACACAACCGAGACCAACCCTCCAAACCATTGAAACAATATTCTCTGACCATTTCTCTTTACTATTTTTGAATTTTTAGTAGGTTGAATTGAGGTCTGCAACATTTCGAGGGCAATGGCAAGTACGAAGAACAAAGTATTCCGTTTATCAATATCATTTGAGAATCTATTTATTCCAGTATAAGATAATAAAGTCAAAAATATATTCAGAGTACATCATTAACTTGATAGCGGGGACTTGGATAAAAAGTGATTGATGATTTGTTACGGTATTTTTTATATAGAGTCTCACTAATATAAGCATCAATCTAAGTAAAATCCATGATTTCTTCCCTATTTGCAATATTCCCATCCAAACATTTGGGGAGGTTTTTGTTAGCATGTGGTATTACTTACTCTTATTGACCCGCTAATGTTTTGGTTATCTGGTTTATATGGTTCATAGTAGTTTTATTAAATCTTTTGAAAGGTGGTCGTTCACGGTTTAAGTAGGTTTTCCATGCAACAGGGAAAGTGGCTTGCATCCAAGCCCATATGTCATCCAATTGTTTCTTGCTTGGGCATATATTTATTGTTTAAAAAGTGGTTTTTCATGCAGGAACGTGGCAACGAGGCTCTCTAAAAAGTTAATTCTCATTCTAAAATATACGAATTTGATATTCATAATGTAAAAAGTTAATTCTTATTCTAAAATATACGAATTTGATATTCATAATGTAGAATTGATTTTTTAATTTTGTAACTTATTCTAAAAGTCTATTGAAAGCTCTTGAAAAAGAAAGGGAAACATTGATTTCTTTCGCGTCTTCATTTAAGCCTATAGCATACACATAATATCTAATTCTTTTAACTTCTCTGCATCACACTCTCGAGCATTTCTGAATAAAGACCTCGCCGAAAGCGCTGTAGTTTCTCTGCTCTCTCTTCCAAGGACAGAATCAATAGTTCCCAAATTCTCCACAGAACAAATTACACACTGAAGTTGTACACTGAAGTTGTTTTATCCTAGAAAGCGTGATTGTTATGTGAATGAGCAAAGTTGGTTTAGATGTGAAACATGAGTGCTTAAAAGATTAAGTTTATGAAACGATCAATACCCCAAACATTCAACTTATATAACATATTAAATTGATACAACAATATATAATCTACATTTATTAAGATTTGTAATATAAAGATTGAAAATATTCAGGAACATAAATAAAAACTACTTATTAAAAAATAACAAAAAAATTATATATCACAAATATTATATAAAATTTCCAAAATAAAAAAATATATATCTAATTCGCCATAATTACATTTATATAAAAATAAAAGTTCAGCACTCTTTCTATTTCGTTTGAAGAGTACACCCATGTTCATTTTGAAATATTAAAATATATAATTTGTATTAGACTTGTCCAACAAACTGGGCGTTGTTTTATTACACATTCAAGTGAATTATGCGATTGTGGAATAAGATGCCTTTGTGATAGCCTTCTATGAACGCATTAAATTAATATGAAAATTGTATTTCAAAGGAAATTCGACTAAGTGAATTATGCGATTGTGTGATGCAGACAGCAAGATCTTTCAACGTCATGCAGACAACAAGATCTTTCAGGTAAGGTAGCAAGTTTGTTCAGGGAAGGCAGGTTTTTAGCGAAACAGAAAGTTTAGATATGTTGCACATATCGTTTGTATTGTGTTGTTGTTTTGTTCTTTTACTCTGTATCACTCTTTGTTAATGTGTTCTAGATTCTGAAGGCTGATTGCCATTTTTATGGCAGTGATTTCTCGCAAGATAGTCTGTGGAGCAGCCTTTCGCGTATTTAGCCAGTTTGTTTCTAAAAGTGTTGAATTCTTTCTATCCTACTACAGACTAGTTATGTATTTTCTTCAATTTTATTTCTTCGTACGAATAGGGTTTACATGTAGTGAAACCCTAACACTAAATTAATGTTGGTTTCCATTTTAACCTTTATAAATTAGGATCATTCAATTTTTATGTTTTTCTTATGTAGAAAGAGGGATCTTAAGTTATAATTTAGTTTACTAATCTTATTTTGTTTAGTTTACTAATCTTATTTTGTTTATGCGTACTGAATGGGCCAATTTACCCGAAGATATGGTTGTCTTCAACATGTATCTAAACAATTTTATTTCTCAATATTTCCACATATTTCGCTTCCATGGTTTTACATTCAAATATTACTCTTCTTATTTTATATTACCAATGTTTTTATCTTGATATCCCCAGGTTGAGGAGGAAGGAAATTTATGTCCTCTTTATTAGATATTATTCTCTGTTGCAAGTCTTTTTTTTTTGGTTTCCATAAATAGCCTCTTTTGACTCTTTACCTCGTACCTAAACATACCAATCCCCTATATTATTTTCATTCAACTTAATTCCTAAATTGACTTTCTCTTCCTTAGTTTACACGTCATACATTTCTCAATTCACTCCAAACTTTGTGTGAAGTTATCCTAACGTGAAGATAAAAGTGATTTGTTCATGATATCCTGCAATAGGGTTTTTGCTAGACTTCTAACCCTCCCATGGATACCATGTGTATAAAACAGTTATGAGCCTTAACAAATGGCATATTATATGGTTAGGCAGGGACTACACATCACATTACTAGAAATTAATAAAATCATAAAAATTAATTAAATTATAATTTTATTTTAACAACATATTATTATTGGCATAATTAATTAAAAAATAATATATAAATTGAACATATACACTTTTAAACAAATAATGTAAAAAATTCATTAGCATAGAGATTCACCCCATTTATCATTGAGCGCCTTCATGTGTAAATAGACTTTGATACAATACCATGGGCCAATACTATGGCTTATCAATTCCACATGTCCAAACAACCATTACTCATTTCATGTGACACTTGTTTATATGACATTTTTTTTAATTAATCAATTTAATTAAAAGGAAAAAAATGACAACTACTTTCAAGATAAATCTCAATCATTGATGATTGTACACTACTAACAATATCCTATAATATTCCATAGTGGTTAAATCCCTACCATCCACTCTTAATTATTGATAATTAAATTAAAATTCTAGAAACCCTATTATCAAATAGCCACACTTATAGACATAATTACCACATAATAATTATTAATAATTAAATTAAAATTAGAAACTATATTCTTATATCAGCACACCTACCAACACAATTACTAAAAATATATATAAAACAACTAAAATGAACACGCCTATCAACATAATTACATAAAAAATACATAAAGTAGGTAACATAATTACTTTTAAAAATATATACCTACCAACACAATTACAAAATATATATATATATATATATATATATATATATATATATATATATATATATATATATATATATATAACAAGTAAAATGAAGATGCCTATCAACATGATTACATAAAAAAATACATAAAGTAGGTAACATGATTACTTTTAAAAAATATATATATATACCCACCAACACAATTACTAAAAATATATATAAAAAAAGTAAAATGAACATGCCTATTAACATAATTACATTAAGGACAGCTAAAAGGTTAATACCTTGTCAAGATCGAGTTCAAGAGCTATTGAAGATGAACCCTACAGCCGCCGCTGCCTCAGCGCCCTCGGCCTCTGTTTGGCATCGGCTCTCTGCCGTTGAAGGGGAAGATCCTATCCAGATCAGAAGGACGCAGCATTCCTCATCACTTGAGAAGCAAGCATTGAGCAGAAAGCTGGAGCTAGAGCCGAACCCTAACTGCGAAGCTGCCGCCGTCGTCGCCTCCTTGTCCTCGGCCGCCGCTTGGCCTCTGAGCGGACTTGCTGCTGAAAGGGAGGCTAGATTCAGGATCTATTGGAGGCAAGAACCCGAGTTGAAGCTCCAAGCGGAGGTTGAGCCGAAGGAAGAGGCGAACTTCCATGCGCTGAGCACAGGCGCGCATAGCCATGGCAGCTCTGGCTCCTCCACTGATCAGGGGCCTCTCTACAGATCGGTCGCCTTTCCCTTTGCAGCGGATCCGAGTTGGAGCAAAAGATACCTTAGGCAGAAGATTTCTTCTCTCCTGCTGCCTCCTATGCGTCAAGAGATGGGAGACTCAAAAGATTCTGGCCCCGTGCTGCTCCAGAAATCTTTTGATAATTCCTCTGCCCCCTTTCAGGTTCAAATCGCACAGATCTTTGGCAAGACCATTCTACAATGGGTAAACCCTACAGATCTGGTGCAGAACCTCAAAGCAAAGCTGGAGCACAGACTTGGGATCCCCTCAGCCCTTCAGAGACTTATTTTCCAAGGTAAACAGCTCGATGATCCTCTTCCTCTCTCTTTTTACAGCATAAAAAACAACAGCTCTTTAGTGTTTTCCTTTCGCTTGAGAGGTGGAGCTGCTGGTCAATCCTCTTCTGCTCCTCCATACTCCTACAAAGCTGCAGTCCGCTCTAAGATACCCACATCCCCTGAACCTCCCAAACCCAAGCCTTTTTTGGTTGACAAATTGGAGGAGGTTCCCTCTGTTGAGATCTCCTACTCTGACCTTGCAGACGACACCCAAAAATTCGCTGAAAGGGCCATCATCTGCAGATTCAATGGGCTCTTGCCACGCTCAAAGGATCTTTATGACTGGATCAATGACAACTAGACTCACCCCTGCAAGGTTTATTTCTGTGCAAAGGGATACTTCATAGTGTTGTTCGATAATCCCGAGCACTACGAAAAGGCCTTAGAAGAAGGCCCTTGGTTCATGGGTTTAGCAGGCCTCTTCTTAACTCCATGGTTCCCAGACTTTGACCCAGCTTCTGCAGTCATCACTAAAACCCCTGTCTGGATCAGACTTCCAAATCTCCCAATACACCTGTGGCGCACAGAAGTATACAGGCAAATTGGCAACACCTTGGGCTGCTTTTTAATGGGAAATTACGAGAGGGAACAGCAAGGTCTCTATACATATGCTAGAATATGTGTGGAGCTTGATTTAAGCAAGGGACTGCCAGAGAAAATCAATCTCAAGATCAATGACACTGTTTGGACCCAGATTTTAGATTACGAAAACACTGCCTTCCGATGCCGCCATTGTCACCTAACAGGGCACCTGTAGAACTCTTGCCCATTGCTGACAGCAAGAATGAAAAAGGGCATCTTCGCAAAAACCAAACCCAAGCGTTAGGCTCCCTGTCCTCCGCCGCCAGCAGGGAGCTCTAGGCCCCCATGTTCGGAGGATGAGGAAAGCGATTCAGAACCGGACCAGGCGCCTCAGCCGATGGATCCGCCCACGGATACTAAGGGACACACCCATGTCACAGCAATCTCCCAGAAACGCGCCCATGAGACTTCCTCCTCTGAATCAGAAAAGGAGTTCCCGAAGATAGAGAATTCCAGTCTTCAAGTTGTTTTAGCTCATTCTCCCCATGATGGCTGGAAAAAAGTCAATAAAAAGAAAGGGAAAAAACACTGTGTTGTAGTTTCTGCCCCTGTGGGGTAAAAGTCAGTTTGTCAGTCTTTGCTCTCAAGTTATTTAATGTAGCTTTGAGATTGAATCTTTCCTCCGGGACCGAGGTTGATGGATCCATCATTTCCGGTCTGCTAGTCTCTTGCTTCTCTTGTTTGTACTATATTTTACTTAATAGAATTAGTCTTTATCGAGAAAAAAACATAATTACATTAAAAAAATACATAAAGTAGGTAAAGTAGACATGCCTATTGTAATGTCCCCGGTAACTTGTAATTCTAGATAATTACTGTGGTAAAAACAATATGAGTGATAACTTGTTATTATTAAAAGACATTGTTATTTTTTTTGAAAGTGAATATAATGGACTATTTTGCACATGTGTATTGATGAAATGCTGGCAGCCTCCAAAAGGAGGATTTTCTATTAAAAGAAAATAAATCAGTTATGAAACTAAAAAAAACAACTGCCTCTCACTCAAGGAAAAGTCTTGGGAGGAAAACCTCTGGGCTGTTGAGGAACAGGCAGAGGAAAGATTCCAGAGAGAGAGAGCAGAGTGGAAAAGTGGGTTAAGTCTGGTTGTGATCAGATAACCCAGCACAGTGGTGCATGAGTCTTGTGGAGGGCTGCAGGCCTGCAAGACGGCTCGGGGGGCGATCCAGTGCAGTGGATCTCAAGGTTGGGAGGTTAAGAGCAAGATTGTTGCAGGTGAACTTTGGAATAAGAGCGACAGTAGCAGACTACCAGGTATGCATCCTTAAATAGTTTTAATTGAGAAACAGGTAATGGTAGCATACAGACTGATGCAGTGGTCTGTGCTTCTTTTATTAAAGTAAGGAAATACAGTTTTTACAAATACAGATGTCTGTGCTTCTTATATTAAATTAAGGAAATACAGATATACATATATGCAGTGGTTTGTGTCTCTCTGAGTTACGGAAATACAGTATATAAATAGTTGTCTGTGTTATTCTTTAATGAGAGAATGATAGCCACAGTTATATATTTGACTGTGATTCTTTTACTGAGATAACGAAAGATACAGTTAAATAAGCAAACATTCCTTAGGCAGAAAATGAATAAATAACCTTAGCTGTTCTCAAGATTAAACTCACAACCCCGTCTGCAGGGCAGATCTCGGGGAATAAATTACTAAGTGCAGACTCAGATATAGAAGGACAAGTCAAAAACAGAGTTAAATCTGAAGTGAATAATAACCGTATGATACAACAAGAATTAAAAATGCAGTAGTGCGTTTACAGAACCATAAGATACGAATTATATCCAAAGAAAATTAACCAGTATCAATAAGTACAACTCTTATTAACATGCAGTCGTGATATCGTGCTCAGCACCGAGACTTAACAAGTAATACGAAAAGATTTGTAAAGAACACAGTATTGAAGAGCCAGGTCGCTAATAAAACAATGAAGCCGTGTAGCTGGAGTAATAGAGATCACCTTAGGAGTAGCAGTGAGGGATTTACTCACAGATAAACCCTATTCTATCGTTAAACTGTAAAGGACATCATATGCCGAGCGAATGAAGCGATAACGCTATTCGCAGGCCAATAACCATAAAATAACATTGTTAGAACTTGAGAAACTGAATAAGATGCATTTACTATTTATCAGACTTGGATAAAAACCATCATGCAAATCCATATTCATGTATGCGAGAAGGGCTGGACTTGCTTCCATTATTCCAGAAGCGAGCCGTAACCCTGAGACCGCAACAAGCAACATATTTTGTATAATATCCATGAGTATTGAAACAAATTGATTATAGTTTCATAAGACTGGAGAAAGCACGCAATACATATATTAACTTCACTCAAGGGAGTCGACAAAATGTCAAGAACAGAACAAGATGTATTCATGAGTCGACAAAAATGTCAAGAACCGAACAAAATACAATCATTACTGTAATAAGCCGTAAGGTAAAAGCCATAAGTTTAATAATGATAAACTGTAACACAGTCTGAGCGGGGCGTTACTGTTTGGTAAACCCCGAATCATATTAACTGCATGTAAAAAGAGAATATGGTATTGTACAGTAGAATACTTAACAGAACTTATTACATAATCGACTGTGTATTATCATAACCAAACAATCAAAACCCTCGATTGGCCTATGGCCATAAACAGAAATCATCTAACCCTCAGGGTTCCATGGAATTACAGAATCGGTTTGAGAATGCCGCCTGTAAACCACACCAGGAATTGAACAAGGGGGCAACAGACCTGAGGCACATGAATACCATACATGAGTCTCGTTCTGGCCATTGAAGACCGCCAACCCTCCATAACAGTTAACCCTATACGGTAATGCATACAGCATCGATGACTTACCCGGATGGTATGCGGATCGACCAGAATCTCCTTCGGATAGCAGAGAACGTAGAGTCCAAACCCTCCTGCACAGAACCACCATTGTTATCAACTGTACAAATGGTAAAATGAGCACAATAAGAACTGATAATAAGCCGTCAAGAGCCGACTGTAAACCTTGAAAACTTGCCATGGTCGAAGGGGTTTATACCTGTGCGAGTGACAGAACTGTGTGGTGGAGGAAGCTGTCGGAGGAGCTGCAGATGCATTGGGTGCAAATGAACCAAGACCGAAGAACCCGGCAGACCATATAATGTCAACCAAACCCTTAAAGCAATCAGCGCCATCCGATCTGAAGGAGTGATCGCCATCGTCCGTTTGAGCGGGAGTGTGGGCACACAAACCAAATGTACAACCCTCCGCGTGTTCACATGGCTTCACATGGCTCGTAGCCACCTGGCCACGGAACGGTGAGTTGGATTAACCTCCGCTCACCATGTGGCACCGTGAGTTAATGAACCATCAATCAAACATTAAGACTGTCACAAAGTATTGTGCGGGTAGGTAAAATGTAATTCCAATGCATAGCAAGTAACGTGTAAGGGGTTAAAACCATACACCATATATCACCATGTTTTAACAAGTTGTCTGCGCGTATAAAACAGAATATAGCATATACCATGGTGACTCCTAGGTGTTAGGTAACATAAAATTTTTTTTTATGGTATAAGTTAAGATGGGATCGTGACAATGTGGTATCAGAGCAGAGGTTTCAAAACTGTGGCCTCTGGAAGAGCAAAGATTATCTTAAATGTATATATAGTAACAATGCAACTAATTGCCTTTCTTGTGTACCATCAGGAGAACCATACAGAGACAGCTACCTGCTAACAGTTAATAGAAGATGGAGGAAATGCCGGGAGCTGGCGGCATCCCTCAAGAAAATGCAGGGCTGTGGGTACAGCTTGGTGCTGAGACACGCAGTACCAATCAGGCAATACTGCAAACTGTTCAGGAGCTGAAAGGTGAGATGGCGCGTCTACGAGAGGACAATGCGCGATTAACAATGGAACAAGAAAGAATACTGAAAAGCTTGTCAGATAAACAAAACCCACCCTTAGCCAGCCCTAGTGCAGAACAGCAAAGGGGCACTGAGGAACGGGATTACGCACCTGAGCTTTCTGAAGAACAGGAAGACCATTCTGATAATGTACAAGAGCAACAAACCTTCAAGCGGCAGAAAGTGGAATTACAGGGGGAATTTCGAAAAATCAAACCTCCACTTTTCGATGGAGAGCAGGAAGAAGCAGCAGAAGCCTGGTTGATTAATATTAATAAATATTTTCAACTTTATGAATATGACCAAAATCTGAAGGCGCGGCTGGCTATTTTTCAGTTGCAAGGCAAAGCCACCTTGTGGTGGGAAGAGATTAAAATTGTGAAGGGAGTAAGTGAGCAAAGCATAACCTGGGAGAAATTTCAGAAATATTTTAAGGAGAGGTATTTAACTGAGCGCTTTTATGATGAGAAGGCGCGAGAATTCCATGACTTACGGCTAGGACAACAGTCCATGGACGAATTCATAAATCGCTTCACTTCTCTGCTTCGTTATGTGCCATACATAAAAGAGGAGAAGGCCAAGGTGCAGAGGTTCGTGAGTAGCCTACCGGCTTATATAAGGGAACGGATTGAGTTTGACAATCCCCGAACTATGGATGAGGCAATTCGGAAGGCTAGAATTTGCTACCAGCAGAACAAACAAAAGGGAGAAATTCCAAACAGGAAATGGAATGAAAGAAAAGGTAGCAGAATTGCTGGAAACAACAAAGGCAGCCGCGGAAATGGTGGTAAAGGAGCTGGAAAGGGGCAGTTTAACAGAAGCACAAACAAGGGTACCTTCCGGCCTAAGCCAAGCGAGAGCAGGATCAGTGAACCACCTGCTAGATCGGAGGGTGAGGGGACCAGACCTCCAGTTCAGTGCTGGGTGTGTGAAGGACCGCACTACGCTAGAAATTGTCCACAGCGTAAAAGAACTGATCAAATATCTCAAGTTCATGAAGCTTCAACTGTTGGGGATGTGGCGCGCAGCGTACCAAGGATCAATGCAGCATTAGAGGACCGGCAGGCGGAATACCAACCTTCCATGGTGGAATTCGAAGGTAAGATTTCAAACCTTTCTGTAGCTGTACTTATTGATCCAGGAGCTACTTTAAGTTATGTTAGTCCAAAAGTAGTGGAACACTGTAAGCTACCACCAGAAAAGTTCAAAAACCCATGGTTGGTCCAGTTAGCTACGGGAGCCAAAAGGCGGGTTTTAGCTAAAGTTAATAACTGTTCTTTCAGTATAGCTGGACAGCCCGTAACGGCAGACCTGAATGTACTTCCGTTAGGCTCCTATGACATTCTTATTGGTATGGATTGGCTGGAAAAGCACTGGTCGTTGGTGAATTGCAAAACCAAGACCATATACTACAAAGATGATTTGGGGCAGCAGCAGGAATTGCAGGGAATTAAACATCCTGTTCAGATTCGACCTATCACTGCAACTCAGTTAGCTAAATGTATTAGAAAGAAATGTCAGATCTATGCCATACAAGTTGGCTATGCGAATCAGAAGGATAAGATGTCTGCATTAGACGATATTCCAGTGGTACAGGAATTTACAGATGTCTTTCCTGAAGAGGTACCGGGTTTGCCTCCAAGAAGGGACATAGACTTCACTATAGAGTTAATACCGGGGGCAGCACCAGTATCGCGGGCACCGTACCGGATGAGCATACCAGAGTTAACGGAGTTGAAAATGCAGCTCCAAGAGCTGTTGGAGAAACAGTACATTCGACCCAGTGTGTCACCCTGGGGAGCTCCAGTATTGTTCGTGAAGAAGAAGGATGGGACCCTTCGCATGTGCATAGATTACCGGCAGCTGAATAAGCTCACGGTCAAAAACAAGTACCCTCTACCCAGAATAGATGAACTCTTTGATCAAGTGAAAGGGGCAAAAGTGTTTTCCAAAATTGATCTGCGATCTGGTTATCATCAGATCAGGATTAAGGATGAGGACATTGCCAAAACTGCTTTCCGGACACGCTATGGGCACTACGAATTTGTAGTGCTACCTTTTGGTTTGACCAATGCACCTGCTACTTTTATGTGCATGATGAATAGCGTGTTTCACAGATTTTTGGACAAGTTTGTACTGATATTCATTGACGACATATTGATATATTCTCGTTCCCAACAGGAACATGAGGAGCACCTTAGATTGGTGTTACAAACTCTTCGGGAGCATCAGCTATATGCTAAGTTTAGCAAATGCGATTTCTTCAAAGAGGAAATTCAGTATTTGGGCCACGTGATTACGAAAGAGGGAATTGCAGTTGACCCCGAGAAGATAAAATCTATTATGGAATGGCCTATACCCAAAGACGTTGCTGATATCAGATCCTTTATGGGGTTAGCTGGCTATTACCAGAGGTTTGTGGAAGGCTTTTCTAGGATAGCCTATCCTATCACCTCATTGCAAAAGAAAGGAAAGATATTCAGATGGACAGCAGAGTGTCAACAGAGTTTTGACCGCTTGAAGCACCTCCTCACCACTGCACCCATCCTGAGGATCGCTGATCCTAATAAGGATTATGTGGTGTGCACCGATGCAAGCAAGGAGGGCGTGGGAGGAGTACTAATGCAGGAAGGAAAAGTAATAGCATATGAATCAAGGAAACTAAAAGAGCATGAGCAAAGATACTCTGCTTACGATTTAGAGTTAACCGCTGTGATTCACGCACTAAAGATGTGGCGACATTACCTTCTTGGAAAGAAATTTCTGTTGTTAACGGATCATCACAGTTTGACGCATTATTTCAGCCAACCTACCTTGAATGCGAGGCAAGGCCGTTGGGCAGATTTTCTAAGTGGGTTTGACTTTGAAATAAAGCATTTAAAGGGCAAAGAAAATCGGGTGGCAGATGCCTTAAGTCGAAAGGTTCATTGCTTATGTGAACTTTCAGCCAGCAGGTGGCGGAGTTCGCTGGTTGAACAAATAAAAACAGCAGCCAGTGACGACTCTGAATATCAGCATTTAAAACAGCAGGTACAGCAATCTGATAATGGAAAGTTACAGCAAGGGTACACATTGGATAATGCTGGATTGCTGTATTTTAATAAAAAAATGTATGTGCCTGATTCAAATGACCTTAAGAAGCTGATTTTAGATGAGTTCCACATCAGCCACTACACTGGCCACCCAGGGTACCAAAAGATGGTCACGGCACTCAAGAAAGAGTATTACTGGCCAGGAATGAAGAAGCAGATAGTGGAATACTTGGCAAGGTGTTTGGAATGCCAGCAAATTAAGGCTGAACATCAACACCCAGCGGGACTGTTGCAGCCTTTGCCTATTCCGGAATGGAAATGGGAAACCATTTCCATGGATTTTGTAACCGGGTTACCACGAACAAAGAAGGGCAATGATTCTATTATGGTCGTGGTTGATAAATTGAGTAAAGCAGCGCACTTCATACCGGTGCAGTCTACTTACAAGGCGGTACAAATCGCGCATCTCTTTATGCAAAATGTGTTCCGTTTGCATGGAATGCCAAAGGTAATCATATCAGACCGTGATGTGAAATTCACTTCCACCTTTTGGAGAACATTGTTTGCCGAGTTGGGCACTCGGTTGAATTTTAGCACAGCTTATCACCCACAGACCGATGGCCAAACTGAGCGAGTCAATCAGGTATTGGAAGACATGTTGAGGGCGAATGTAATGCTAAAGCCTAGTCAATGGGAAGAGTATTTGCATCTGGTCGAATTTGCCTACAATAATGGGTATCATACTTCAACCCAGCTAAGTCCCTTTGAGGTCCTGTATGGGCGAAAGTGCCGCACACCCTCAAGTTGGAGTGGACTGGAGGATAAGCTGAGTTTGGGTCCGGAAATGTTAAAAGACATGGAAGATATGGTGAAGAGAGTGCGAGCAAATTTAAAGGCTGCACAAGACAGACAGAAAAGTTTCGCAGACAGGAAAAGAAGATTCACAAAGTACAATGTTGGTGACCATGTGTTTGTAAGGATTCAAACCCGAAGGAGCACACTGCAGTGGAGTGGGTGCGCCAAGCTGGCTCCTCGATACTTTGGACCGTTTCAGATTTTAGCTAGAGTGGGGCCTGTGGCCTACCAACTTGCTTTGCCCAGTCATATTAAGATTCACAATGTGTTCCATGTTTCTGTCCTAAAGAAATATGTGTATGACCCTAAACATGTTATTCAATGGCAAGATGTGCGGGTAAGAATTGATCCGGTTGTTTCGATTATGCAGCTATATTCAATAGGAAATTGATTATGTGCTGGTTGTCTGCAGGTCGAACCGGAAGGCGAGGTCCTGGTCGAACCACAGAGCATTCTCGACCGGAGAGAAGTGCGGCTGCGGAAACGGGTTATTACCCAAATTAAGGTGCTGTGGCAGCACTATGGTCCTGAGGAGGCTACGTGGGAAGACGAGGAACCTTTCAGAAAGGCCTACCCGAATTTATTTAACGAGAATGGACATCGGGACGATGTCCAATCCCAGGGGGGGAAGATGTAATGTCCCCGGTAACTTGTAATTCTAGATAATTACTGTGGTAAAAACAATATGAGTGATAACTTGTTATTATTAAAAGACATTGTTATTTTTTTTTAAAGTGAATATAATGGACTATTTTGCACATGTGTATTGATGAAATGCTGGCAGCCTCCAAAAGGAGGATTTTCTATTAAAAGAAAATAAATCAGTTATGAAACTAAAAAAAACAACTGCCTCTCACTCAAGGAAAAGTCTTGGGAGGAAAACCTCTGGGCTGTTGAGGAACAGGCAGAGGAAAGATTCCAGAGAGAGAGAGCAGAGTGGAAAAGTGGGTTAAGTCTGGTTGTGATCAGATAACCCAGCACAGTGGTGCATGAGTCTTGTGGAGGGCTGTAGGCCTGCAAGACGGCTCGGGGGGAGATCCAGTGCAGTGGATCTCAAGGTTGGGAGGTTAAGAGCAAGATTGTTGCAGGTGAACTTTGGAATAAGAGCGACAGTAGCAGACTACCAGGTATGCATCCTTAAATAGTTTTAATTGAGAAACAGGTAATGGTAGCATACAGACTGATGCAGTGGTCTGTGCTTCTTTTATTAAAGTAAGGAAATACAGTTTATACAAATACAGATGTCTGTGCTTCTTGTATTAAATTAAGGAAATACAGATATACATATATGCAGTGGTCTGTGTCTCTCTGAGTTAAGGAAATACAGTATATAAACAGTTGTCTGTGTTATTCTTTAATGAGAGAATGATAGCCACAGTTATATATTTGACTGTGATTCTTTTACTGAGATAACAAAAGATACAGTTAAATAAGAAAACATTCCTTAGGCAGAAAACGAAAAAATAACCGTAGCTGTTATCAAGATTAAACTCACAACCCCGTCTGCAGGGCAGATCTCGGGGAATAAATTACTAAGTACAGACTCAGATATAGAAGGACAAGTCAAAAACAGGGTTAAATCTGAAGTGACTAATAACCGTATGATACAACAAGAATTAAAAGTATAGTAGTGCGTTACAGAACCATAAAGATACGAGTTATATCCAAAGAAAAATTAACCAGTATCAATAACTACAACTCTTATCAACCTGCAGACGTGATATCGTGCTCAGCACCGAGACTCAACAAGTAATACGAAAAGATTGTAAAGAATACAGTATTGAAGAGCTAGGTCGCTAATAAAACAATGAAGCTGTCTAGCTGGAGCGATAAAGATCACCTTAGGAGTAGCAGTGAGGGTTTTACTCACAGATAAACCCTATTCTATCGTTAAACTGTAAGGACATCATATGCCCGAGCGAATGAAGCGATAACGCTATTCGCAGGCCAATAAACATAAATAACATTGTTAGACTTGAGAAACTGAATAAGATGCATTTACTATTATCAAACTTGGATAAAAACCGTCCTGCAAATCCACAATCATGTATGCGAGAAGGGCTGGACTTGCTTCCATTATTCCAGAAGCGAGCCATAACCCTGAGACCGCAGCAAGCAACATATTTTGTATAATATCCATGAGTATTGAAACAAATTGAATATAGTATCATAAGACTGGAGAAAGCACGCATACATATATTAGCTTCGCTCAAGGGAGTCGACAAAATGTCAAGAACAGAACAAGATATATTCATGAGTTGACAAAAATGTCAAGAACCGAACAAAATACAATCATTACTGTAATAAGCCGTAAGGTAAAAGCCATAAGTTTAATAATGATAAACTGTAACACAGTCTGAGCGGGGCGTTACTGTTTGGTAAACCCCGAATCATATTAACTGCATGCAAAAAGAGAATATGGTATTGCACAGTAGAATACTTAACAGAACTTATTACATAATCGACTGTGTATTATCATAACCAAACAATCAAAACCCTCGATTGGCCTGTGGCCGTAAACAGAAATCATCTAACCCTCAGGGTTCCATGGAATTACAGAATCGGTTTGAGAATGCCGCCTGTAAACCACACCAGGAATTGAACAAGGGGGCAACAGACCTGAGGCACATGAATACCATACATGAGTCTCGTTCTGGCCATTGAAGACCGCCAACCCTCCATAACAGTTAACCCTATACGGTAATGCATACAGCATCGATGACTTACCCGGATGGTATGCGGATCGACCAGAATCTCCTTCGGATAGCAGAGAACGTAGAGTCCAAACCCTCCTGCACAGAACCACCATTGTTATCAACTGTACAAATGGTAAAACAAGCACAATAAGAACTGATAATAAGCCGTCAAGAGCCGACTGTAAACCTTGAAAACTTGCCATGGTCGAAGGGGTTTATACCTGTACGAGTGACAGAACTGTGTGGTGGAGGAAGCTATCGGAGGAGCTGCAGATGCATTGGGCGCAAATGAACCGAGACCGAAGAACCCGGCAGACCATATAATGTCAACCAAACCCTTAAAGCAATCAGCGCCATCCGATCTGAAGGAGTGATCGCCATCATCCGTTTGAGCAGGAGTGTGGGCACACAAACCAAATGTACAACCCTCCGCGTGTTCACATGGCTTCACATGGCTCGTAGCCACCTGGCCACGGAACGGTATGTTGGATTAACCTCCGCTCACCATGTGGCACCGTGAGTTAATGAACCATCAATCAAACATTAAGACTGTCACAAAGTATTGTGCGGGTAGGTAAAATGTAATTCCAACGCATAGCAAGTAATGTGTAAGGGGTTAAAACCATACACCATATATCACCATGTTTTAACAAGTTGTCTGCGCGTATAAAACAGAATATAGCATATACCATGGTGACTCCTAGGTGTTAGGTAACATAAAATTTTTTTTATGGTATAAGTTAAGATGGGATCGTGACAATGTGGTATCAGAGCAGAGGTTTCAAAACTGTGGCCTCTGGAACAACAAAGATTATCTTAAATGTATATATAGTAACAATGCAACTAATCGCCTTTCTTGTGTACCATCAGGAGAACCATACAGAGACAGCTACCTGCTAACAGTTAATAGAAGATGGAGGAAATGCCGGGAGCTGGCGGCATCCCTCAAGAAAATGCAGGGCTGTGGGTACAGCTTGGTGCTGAGACACGCAGTACCAATCAGGCAATACTGCAAACTGTTCAGGAGCTGAAAGGTGAGATGGCGCGTCTACGAGAGGACAATGCGCGATTAACAATGGAACAAGAAAGAATACTGAAAAGCTTGTCAGATAAACAAAACCCACCCTTAGCCAGCCCTAGTGCAGAACAGCAAAGGGGCACTGAGGAACGGGATTACGCACCTGAGCTTTCTGAAGAACAGGAAGACCATTCTGATAATGTACAAGAGCAACAAACCTTCAAGCGGCAGAAAGTGGAATTACAGGGGGAATTTCGAAAAATCAAACCTCCACTTTTCGATGGAGAGCAGGAAGAAGCAGCAGAAGCCTGGTTGATTAATATTAATAAATATTTTCAACTTTATGAATATGACCAAAATCTGAAGGCGCGGCTGGCTATTTTTCAGTTGCAAGGCAAAGCCACCTTGTGGTGGGAAGAGATTAAAATTGTGAAGGGAGTAAGTGAGCAAAGCATAACCTGGGAGAAATTTCAGAAATATTTTAAGGAGAGGTATTTAACTGAGCACTTTTATGATGAGAAGGCGCGAGAATTCCATGACTTACGGCTAGGACAGCAGTCCATGGACGAATTCATAAATCGCTTCACTTCTCTGCTTCGTTATGTGCCATACATAAAAGAGGAGAAGGCCAAGGTGCAGAGGTTCGTGAGTAGCCTACCGGCTTATATAAGGGAACGGATTGAGTTTGACAATCCCCGAACTATGGATGAGGCAATTCGGAAGGCTAGAATTTGCTACCAGCAGAACAAACAAAAGGGAGAAATTCCAAACAGGAAATGGAATGAAAGAAAAGGTAGCAGAATTGCTGGAAACAACAAAGGCAGCCGCGGAAATGGTGTTAAAGGAGCTGGAAAGGGGCAGTTTAACAGAAGCACAAACAAGGGTACCTTCCGGCCTAAGCCAAGCAAGAGCAGGATCAGTGAACCCCCTGCTAGATCGGAGGGTGAGGGGACCAGACCTCCAGTTCAGTGCTGGGTGTGTGAAGGACCGCACTACGCTAGAAATTGTCCACAGCGTAAAAGAACTGATCAAATATCTCAAGTTCATGAAGCTTCAACTGTTGGGGATGTGGCGCGCAGCGTACCAAGGATCAATGCAGCATTAGAGGACCGGCAGGCGGAATACCAACCTTCCATGGTGGAATTCGAAGGTAAGATTTCAAACCTTTCTGTAGCTGTACTTATTGATCCAGGAGCTACTTTAAGTTATGTTAGTCCAAAAGTAGTGGAACACTGTAAGCTACCACCAGAAAAGTTCAAAAACCCATGGTTGGTCCAGTTAGCTACGGGAGCCAAAAGGCGGGTTTTAGCTAAAGTTAATAACTGTTCTTTCAGTATAGCTGGACAGCCCGTAACAGCAGACCTGAATGTACTTCCGTTAGGCTCCTATGACATTCTTATTGGTATGGATTGGCTGGAAAAGCACTGGTCATTGGTGAATTGCAAAACCAAGACCATATACTACAAAGATGATTTGGGGCAGCAGCAGGAATTGCAGGGAATTAAACATCCTGTTCATATTCGACCTATCACTGCAACTCAGTTAGCTAAATGTATTAGAAAGAAATGTCATATCTATGCCATACAAGTTGGCTATGCGAATCAGAAGGATAAGATGTCTGCATTAGACGATATTCTAGTGGTACAGGAATTTACAGATGTCTTTCCTGAAGAGGTACCGGGTTTGCCTCCAAGAAGGGACATAGACTTCACCATAGAGTTAATACCGGGGGCAGCACCAGTATCGCGGGCACCGTACCGGATGAGCATACCAGAGTTAACGGAGTTGAAAATGCAGCTCCAAGAGCTGTTGGAGAAACAGTACATTCGACCCAGTGTGTCACCCTGGGGAGCTCCAGTGTTGTTCGTGAAGAAGAAGGATGGGACCCTTCGCATGTGCATAGATTACCGGCAGCTGAATAAGCTCACGGTCAAAAACAAGTACCCTCTACCCAGAATAGATGAACTCTTTGATCAAGTGAAAGGGGCAAAAGTGTTTTCCAAAATTGATCTGCGATCTGGTTATCATCAGATCAGGATTAAGGATGAGGACATTGCCAAAACTGCTTTCCGGACACGCTATGGGCACTACGAATTTGTAGTGGTACCTTTTGGGTTCACCAATGCACCTGCTACTTTTATGTGCATGATGAATAGCGTGTTTCACAGATTTTTGGACAAGTTTGTACTGATATTCATTGACGACATATTGATATATTCTCGTTCCCAACAGGAACATGAGGAGCACCTTAGATTGGTGTTACAAACTCTTCGGGAGCATCAGCTATATGCTAAGTTTAGCAAATGCGATTTCTTCAAAGAGGAAATTCAGTATTTGGGCCACGTGATTACGAAAGAGGGAATTGCAGTTGACCCCGAGAAGATAAAATCTATTATGGAATGGCCTATACCCAAAGACGTTGCTGATATCAGATCCTTTATGGGGTTAGCTGGCTATTACCGGAGGTTTGTGGAAGGCTTTTCTAGGATAGCCTATCCTATCACCTCATTGCAAAAGAAAGGAAAGATATTCAGATGGACAGCAGAGTGTCAACAAAGTTTTGACCGCTTGAAGCACCTCCTCACCACTGCACCCATCCTGAGGATCGCTGATCCTAATAAGGATTATGTGGTGTGCACCGATGCAAGCAAGGAGGGCGTGGGAGGAGTACTAATGCAGGAAGGAAAAGTAATAGCATATGAATCAAGGAAACTAAAAGAGCATGAGCAAAGATACTCTGCTTACGATTTAGAGTTAACCGTTGTGATTCACGCACTAAAGATGTGGCGACATTACCTTCTTGGAAAGAAATTTCTGTTGTTAACGGATCATCACAGTTTGACGCATTATTTCAGCCAACCTACCTTGAATGCGAGGCAAGGCCGTTGGGCAGATTTTCTAAGTGGGTTGGACTTTGAAATAAATCATTTAAAGGGCAAAGAAAATCGGGTGGCAGATGCCTTAAGTCGAAAGGTTCATTGCTTATGTGAACTTTCAGCCAGCAGGTGGCGGAGTTCGCTGGTTGAACAAATAAAAACAGTAGCCAGTGATGACTCTGAATATCAGCATTTAAAACAGCAGGTACAGCAATCTGATAATGGAAAGTTACAGCAAGGGTACACATTGGATAATGCTGGATTGCTGTATTTTAATAAAAAAATGTATGTGCCTGATTCAAATGACCTTAAGAAGCTGATTTTAGATGAGTTCCACATCAGCCACTACACTGGCCACCCAGGGTACCAAAAGATGGTCACGGCACTCAAGAAAGAGTATTACTGGCCAGGAATGAAGAAGCAGATAGTGGAATACTTGGCAAGGTGTTTGGAATGCCAGCAAATTAAGGCTGAACATCAACACCCAGCGGGACTGTTGCAGCCTTTGCCTATTCCGGAATGGAAATGGGAAACCATTTCCATGGATTTTGTAACCGGGTTACCACGAACAAAGAAGGGCAATGATTCTATTATGGTCGTGGTTGATAAATTGAGTAAAGTAGCGCACTTCATACCGGTGCAGTCTACTTACAAGGCGGTACAAATCGCGCATCTCTTTATGCAACATGTGTTCCGTTTGCATGGAATGCCGAAGGTAATCATATCAGACCGGGATGTGAAATTCACTTCCACCTTTTGGAGAACATTGTTTGCCGAGTTGGGCACTCGATTGAATTTTAGCACGGCTTATCACCCACAGACCGATGGCCAAACTGAGCGAGTCAATCAGGTATTGGAAGACATGTTGAGAGCGAATGTAATGCTAAAGCCTGGTCAATGGGAAGAGTATTTGCATCTGGTTGAATTTGCCTACAATAATGGGTATCATACTTCAACCCAGCTAAGTCCCTTTGAGGTCCTGTATGGGCGAAAGTGCCGCACACCCTCAAGTTGGAGTGGACTGGAGGATAAGCTGAGTTTGGGTCCGGAAATGTTAAAAGACATGGAAGATATGGTGAAGAGAGTGCGAGCAAATTTAAAGGCTGCACAAGACAGACAGAAAAGTTTCGCAGACAGGAAAAGAAGATTCGCAGAGTACAATGTTGGTGACCATGTGTTTGTAAGGATTCAAACCCGAAGGAGCACACTGCAGTGGAGTGGGTGCGCCAAGCTGGCTCCTCGATACTTTGGACCGTTTCAGATTTTAGCTAGAGTGGGGCCTGTGGCCTACCAACTTGCTTTGCCCAGTCATATTAAGATTCACAATGTGTTCCATGTTTCTATCCTAAAGAAATATGTGTATGACCCTAAACATGTTATTCAATGGCAAGATGTGCAGGTAAGAATTGATCCGGTTGTTTTGATTATGCAGCTATATTCAATAGGAAATTGATTATGTGCTGGTTGTCTGCAGGTCGAACCGGAAGGCGAGGTCCTGGTCGAACCACAGACCATTCTCGACCGGAGAGAAGTGCGGCTGCGTAAACGGGTTATTACCCAAATTAAGGTGTTGTGGCAGCACTATGGTCCTGAGGAGGCTACGTGGGAAGACAAGGAACCTTTCAGAAAGGCCTACCCGAATTTATTTAACGAGAATGGACATCGGGACGATGTCCAATCCCAGGGGGGGAAGATGTAATGTCCCCGATAACTTGTAATTCTAGATAATTACTGTGGTAAAAACAATATGAGTGATAACTTGTTATTATTAAAAGACATTGTTATTTTTTTTGAAAGTGAATATAATGGACTATTTTGCACATGTGTATTGATGAAATGCTGGCAGCCTCCAAAAGGAGGATTTTCTATTAAAAGAAAATAAATCAGTTATGAAACTAAAAAAAACAACTGCCTCTCACTCAAGGAAAAGTCTTGGGAGGAAAACCTCTGGGCTGTTGAGGAACAGGCAGAGGAAAGATTCCAGAGAGAGAGAGCAGAGTGGAAAAGTGGGTTAAGTCTAGTTGTGATCAGATAACCCAGCACAGTGGTGCATGAGTCTTGTGGAGGGCTGCAGGCCTGCAAGACGGCTCGGGGGGAGATCCAGTGCAGTGGATCTCAAGGTTGGGAGGTTAAGAGCAAGATTGTTGCAGGTGAACTTTGGAATAAGAGCGACAGTAGCAGACTACCAGGTATGCATCCTTAAATAGTTTTAATTGAGAAACAGGTAATGGTAGCATACAGACTGATGCAGTGGTCTGTGCTTCTTTTATTAAAGTAAGGAAATACAGTTTTTACAAATACAGATATCTGTGCTTCTTGTATTAAATTAAGGAAATACAGATATACATATATGCAGTGGTTTGTGTCTCTCTGAGTTACGAAAATACAGTATATAAACAGTTGTCTGTGTTATTCTTTAATGAGAGAATGATAGCCACAGTTATATATTTGACTGTGATTCTTTTACTGAGATAACGAAAGATACAGTTAAATAAGCAAACATTCCTTAGGCAGAAAACGAATAAATAACCTTAGCTATTCTCAAGATTAAACTCACAACCCCATCTGCAGGGCAGATCTCGGGGAATAAATTACTAAGTGCAGACTCAGATATAGAAGGACAAGTCAAAAACAGAGTTAAATATGAAGTGATTAATAACCGTATGATACAACAAGAATTAAAAATATAGTAGTGCGTTTACAGAACCATAAAGATACGAATTATATCCAAAGAAAATTAACCAGTATCAATAAGTACAACTCTTATTAACATGCAGTCGTGATATCGTGCTCAGCACCGAGACTTAACAAGTAATACGAAAAGATTGTAAAGAACACAGTATTGAAGAGCCAGGTCGCTAATAAAACAATGAAGCCGTGTAGCTGGAGTGATAGAGATCACCTTAGGAGTAGCAGTGAGGGATTTACTCACAGATAAACCCTATTCTATCGTTAAACTGTAAGGACATCATATGCCCGAGCGAATGAAGCGATAACGCTATTCGCAGGCCAATAAACATAAATAACATTGTTAGACTTGAGAAACTGAATAAGATGCATTTACTATTATCAAACTTGGATAAAAACCGTCCTGCAAATCCACAATCATGTATGCGAGAAGGGCTGGACTTGCTTCCATTATTCTAGGAGCGAGCCGTAACCCTGAGACCGCAGCAAGCAACATATTTTGTATAATATCCATGAGTATTGAAACAAATTGAATATAGTATCATAAGACTGGAGAAAGCACGCATACATATATTAGCTTCGCTCAAGGGAGTCGACAAAATGTCAAGAACAGAACAAGATATATTCATGAGTTGATAAAAATGTCAAGAACCGAACAAAATACAATCATTACTGTAATAAGCCGTAAGGTAAAAGCCATAAGTTTAATAATGATAAACTGTAACACAGTCTCAGCGGGGCGTTACTGTTTGGTAAACCCCGAATCATATTAACTGCATGTAAAAAGAGAATATGGTATGGTACAGTAGAATACTTAACAGAACTTATTACATAATCGACTGTGTATTATCATAACCAAACAATCAAAACCCTCGATTAGCCTGTGGCCGTAAACAGAAATCATCTAACCCTCAGGGTTCCATGGAATTACAGAATCGGTTTGAGAATGCCGCCTGTAAACCACACCAGGAATTGAACAAGGGGGCAACAGACCTGAGGCACATGAATACCATACATGAGTCTCGTTCTGGCCATTGAAGACCGCCAACCCTCCATAACAGTTAACCCTATACGGTAATGCATACAGCATCGATGACTTACCTGGATGGTATGCGGATCGACCAGAATCTCCTTCGGATAGCAGAGAACGTAGAGTCCAAACCCTTCTGCACAGAACCACCATTGTTATCAACTGTACAAATGGTAAAACGAGCACAATAAGAACTGATAATAAGTCGTCAAGAGCCGACTGTAAACTTTGAAAACTTGCCATGGTCGAAGGGGTTTATACCTGTGCGAGTGATAGAACTGTGTGGTGGAGGAAGCTGTCGGAGGAGCTGCGGATGCATTGGGCGCAAATGAACCGAGACCGAAGAACCCGGCAGACCATATAATGTCAACCAAACCCTTAAAGCAATCAGCGCCATCCGATCTGAAGGAGTGATCGCCATCGTCCGTTTGAGCGGGAGTGTGGGCACACAAACCAAATGTACAACCCTCCGCGTGTTCACATGGCTTCACATGGCTCGTAGCCACCTGGCCACGGAACGGTGAGTTGGATTAACCTCCGCTCACCATGTGGCACCGTGAGTTAATGAGCCATCAATCAAACATTAAGACTGTCACAAAGTATTGTGCGGGTTGGTAAAATGTAATTCCATCGCATAATAAGTAACGTGTAAGGGGTTAAAACCATAAACCATATATCACCATGTTTTAACAAGTTATCTGCGCGTATAAACAGAGTATAGCATATACCATGGTGACTCCTAGGTGTTAGGTAACATAAAAAAAATTTTTATGGTATAAGTTAAGATGGGATCGTGACACCTATCAACATAATTACTTTTTAAAATATATGAAACAATTAAAATATACAAAACAAGTAAAATGAACACGCCTCTCAACATAATTACATAAAAAAAAATACATAAAGTACTTAGAGTGGACACGCCTATCAACATAATTACTTTTAAAAATATATGAAACAATTAAAATATATTAAACAAGTAAAATGAACACGCTTATCAACATAATTACATAAAAAAAATACATAATGTAGGTAGAGTGGACAAACCTATCAACATCATTACTTTTAAAAATATATGAAACAATTAAAATACATAATATAGGTAGAGTAGACACGCCTATCAACATAATTACTTTTAAAAATATATGAAACAATTAAAATAAACACAACTATCAACATAATAATAAAAAATACATAAAATAGGTAAAGTAGATACGCTATCAAAATAATTTCTTTTAAAAATATATAAACAATTAAAATATACATGCTTATCAAAATAATTACTTAATATCCCATAAACAAAGATATATATCTTCATAATTAACATCTAATAATTACTAAAATTATGGAATAACACCTATCAACATAATTACTTTTATATATATATATATATATATATATATATATATATATATATATATATATATATATATATATATATGTATGTATGGATGGTAAACAATTAAAATATATTAAACAAGTAAAATGAACATGCTTATCAACATAATTACATAAAAAAAATACATAATGTAGGTAGAGTGGACAATATATGAAACAATTAAAATACATAATATAGGTAGAGTAGACACGCCTATCAACATAATTACTTTTAAAAATATATGAAACAATTAAAATATATTAAACAAGTAAAATGAACACTCGTATCAACATAATTACATAAAAAAATACATAATGTAGGTAGAGTGGACATGCCTATCAACATAATTACTTTAAAAAGATATGAAACAATTAAAATATACACACTTATCAAAATAATTACTTAATATACCATAAACAAAGATATATATCTTCATAATTACCATTTAATAATTACCAAAATTATGGAATAACACCTATCAACATAATTACTTTAATATATATATATATGGTAAACAATTAAAATATATTAAACAAGTAAAATGAACACGCTTAT
This sequence comes from Pinus tabuliformis, assembly GCA_031772625.1. NCBI lineage: Eukaryota > Viridiplantae > Streptophyta > Pinopsida > Pinales > Pinaceae > Pinus > Pinus tabuliformis. The sequence goes on along the minus strand of CM062806.1, from coordinate 894,720,551 downwards.
CAACATAATTACATAAAAAAATACATAATGTAGGTAGAGTGGACACGCCTATCAACATAATAATAAAAAATACATAAAATAGGTAAATTAGACACCCCTATCAACATAATTGCTTTTAAAAATATATAAACAATTAAAATATACACGCTTATCAAAATAATTACTTAATATACCATAAACAAATATATATATCTTCATAATTACCATCTAATAATTACCAAAATTATGGAATAACACCTATCAACATAATTACTTTAATATATATATATATATTATATATATATATATATATATATATATATATATATATATATATATGGTAAACAATTAAAATATATTAAACAAGTAAAATGAACACGCTTATCAACATAATTACATAAAAAAATACATAATGTAGGTAGAGTGGACACGCCTATCAACATAATTACTTAATATACCATAAACAAAGATATATATATTCATAATTACCATCTAATAATTACCAAAATTATGGAATAACACCTATCAACATAATTACTTTAATAATATATATATATATATATATATATATATATTATATATATATATATATATATATATATGGTAAACAATTAAAATATATTAAGCAAGTAAAATGAACACGCTTATCAACATAATTACATAAAAAAATACATAATGTAGGCAGAGTGGACACGCCTATCAACATAATTACTTCTAAAAATATATGAAACAATTAAAATACATAATATAGGTAGAGTAGACACGCCTATCAACATAATTAATTTTAAAAATATATGAAACAATTAAAATAAACACGACTATCAACATAATAATAAAAAAATACATAAAATAGGTAAACTAGACATGCCTATCAACATAATTGCTTTTAAAAATATATAAACAATTAAAATATACACGCTTATCAAAATAATTACTTAATATACCATAAACAAAGATATATATCTTCATAATTACCATCTAATAATTCCCAAAATTATGGAAGAACACCTATCAACATAATTACTTTAATATATATATATATATATATATATATATATATATATATATATATATATATATGGGGTAAACAATTAAAATATATTAAAAAAGTGAAATGAACATGCTTATCAACATAATTACATAAAAAAATACATATAGAGTGGACACGCCTATCAACATAATTAATTTTAAAAATATATGAAACAATTAAAATAATTAACATCTAATAATTACCAAAATTATGGAATAACACCTATCAACATAATTACTTTAATATATATATATATATATGGTAAACAATTAAAATATATTAAACAAGTAAAATGAACATGCTTATCAACATAATTACATAAAAAAAATACATAATGTAGGTAGAGTGGACACGCATATCAACATAATTACTTTTAAAAATATATGAAACAATTAAAATACATAATATAGGTAGAGTAGACACGCCTATCAACATAATTACTTTTAAAAATATATGAAACAATTAAAATAAACAGGACTATCAACATAATAATAAAAAAATACATAAAGTAGGTAGAGTAGACACGCCTATCAACATAATTACTTTTAAAAATATATGAAACAATTAAAATATATTAAACAAGTAAAATGAACACTCTTATCAACATAATTACATAAAAAAATACATAATGTAGATAGAGTGGACATGCCTATCAACATAATTACTTTAAAAAGATATGAAACAATTAAAATACATAATATAGGTAGAGTAGACACGCCTATCAACATAATTACTTTTAAAAATATATGAAACAATTAAAATAAACACGACTATCAACATAATAATAAAAAATACATAAAATAGGTAAACTAGACAGGCCTATCAACATAATTTCTTTTAAAAATATATAAACAATTAAAATATACACACTTATCAAAATAATTACTTAATATACCATAAACAAAGATATATATCTTCATAATTACCATTTAATAATTACCAAAATTATGGAATAACACCTATCAACATAATTACTTTAATATATATATATATATATATATATATATATATATATATATATATGGTAAACAATTAGAATATCTTAAACAAGTAAAATGAACACGTTTATCAACATAATTACATAAAAAAATACATAATGTAGGTAGAGTGGACACACCTATAAACATAATAATAAAAAATACATAAAATAGGTAAATTAGACACCCCTATCAACATAATTGCTTTTAAAAATATATAAACAATTAAAATATACACGCTTATCAAAATAATTACTTAATATACCATAAACAAAGATATATATCTTCATAATTACCATCTAATAATTACCAAAATTATGGAATAACACCTATGTATATATATATATATATATATATATATATATATATATATATATATGGTAAACAATTAAAATATATTAAACAAGTAAAATGAACACGCTTATCAACATAATTACATAAAAAAATACATAAAATAGGTAAACTAGACATGCCTATCAACATAATTGCTTTTAAAAATATATAAACAATTAAAATATACACGCTTATCAAAATAATTACTTAATATACCATAAACAAAGATATATATCTTCATAATTACCATCTAATAATTACCAAAATTATGGAAGAACACCTATCAACATAATTACTTTAATATATATATATATATATATATATATATATATATATATATATATATATATATATATATATATAGATAGATAGATATATGGGGTAAACAATTAAAATATATTAAACAAGTGAAAAGAACATGCTTATCAACATAATTACATAAAAAAATACATAATGTAGGTAGAGTGGACACACCTATCAACATAATTACTTTTAAAAATATATGAAACAATTAAAATACATAATATAGGTAGAGTAGACATGCCTATCAACATAATTACTTTTAAAAATATATGAAACAATTAAAATAAACACGACTATCAACATAATAATAAAAAATACATAAAATAGGTAAACTAGACACACCTATCAACATAATTGCTTTTAAAAATATATAAACAATTAAAATATACACGCTTATCAAAATAATTACTCAATATACCATAAACAAAGATATATATCTTCATAATTACCATCTAATAATTACCAAAATTATGGAATAACACCTATCAACATAATTACTTTAATATGTATATATGGTAAACAATTAAAATATATTAAACAAGTAAAATGAACACGCTTATCAACATAATTACATAAAAAAATACATAATGTAGGTAGAGTGGACACGCCTATCAACATAATTACTTCTAAAAATATATGAAACAATTAAAATACATAATATAGGTAGAGTAGACACGCCTATCAACATAATTACTTTTAAAAATATATGAAACAATTAAAATAAACACGACTATCAACATAATAATAAAAAATACATAATTGCTTTTAAAAATATTTAAACAAATAAAATATACAGGCTTATCAAAATAATTACTTAATATACCATAAACAAAGATATATATCTTCATAATTACCATCTAATAATTTTGGTAACACCTATCAAAATAATTACTTTAATATGATAAAATAAACCCCATTAATATAATTACTCTTTTTATATATATATATATATATATATATATATATATATATATAAGTCTATCAACATAATTACTTTTAAGTATACATCAAAACAAATAAATTTTATTAAATAAATAAGTCAAACAGAACATTGTTCTAACTATTAAAAAACAAATAACCGTTAATCAAATAAAAAAACCTTTTTTCAAAATATTACAAAATATATTTTTGATATATTACGATGAATTAATCTCGTTTGACCAAGATTTGTCCTCGTACGGGGTGAAATTCAAAAACCTAATCGGCCAAAACCTAAAAACATAGGTGAATGGTCTGAAAAGGGATGAGGAAAATGATCCACAGATAAATGTGTGGATTATGGCTTAACACAATGTATCCCCTTCCATCTTCTTCCCCATCTCTCTTTCACTGTGTGGAGGAGCTTAGCACTGTCTGCCAACAAGAACAATGACGAGCAGAAAGGAAGAAGAGAATGACAATACGAGCAGAGATCAGAAAAGTGAATATCTGCCACAAGCAGGCAGAGAGCATGATGAATCTCTTCCGCCGCCTCCAGGAAACGAAAACATACAGCTAGGGGGGCCAATGCATGCAGAACCACCGAGGACGGGGGCAATCGGCTTAAATCAAGGAGATGAACGGCGGAGATCTATACTGGAGGCATTACAGCAGCGCCAATATTATAAAGATGAAGCGCTAATGTTTTCAAGCCTCAAAGGGCAGCTTACCGAAGAATCTGTAACTTCAATCGTCCAGCATCTCCATGGTATTGACAGCGACAGCGAACGCTTTCTATTTGTCAAGAAAGAGCCGGGAAGGATGCTTCATGGTGACAAATGGACAAGGACAGATGTAGAGTGGGCACTGCATGATTGGATAATTTCGCATCAGGTCGACCGACCCGCAATGATCAGGCACAGAAGCACTTCATCGCATCCCAGTCAGAAAGGTAAGCAGGTTATAAGAAGCTACAACGTTGAAAATCGCGACCAAGGCACTTCATCGCGTCTCCGTGATAAAGGTAAGAAGCTTATAAGCCAACCTTCCAGGGAAAAATATGGTTATCTGCCACAGCTCTACGAGGAACTTGACAGTTCTATGCCCGGATTTCTTGGAAACAGCGAGGAAGTCGAAGGTTTTTTAGTTGGGGGAAAGGAAAAGCTTCAAGAGATCCGTCGGGAGTTGAGTTGCCGTTCCCGTTCTCGTAGTTCAGAGAAAACCCATGCAGAAAATATGGATGACATAGAGCTAATCCAGTGTGACAGCCCTTCTGGCGAGAGGAAAAAGGTTTGCACGTTGTGGGGTGTTGACCTTTATGAAGAAGACTTTGGGGATACTCCAGGGAAATCTGTGCCCGACGTAAACGGGTCAAATTAAATGTGTACTGAGAATAAGCGAATAAAATCAGAGCTGTTCGCCTTTTTAACATTCCAGTTTTTCGTATTTCTGTTTTGAAGTTACTATCACATCGATACTATCAATTCCTTCGATGGGTCTATGTCATGGTTTCCCTTTCGTTATGTCACTCTTGGTGTATTTCACTTTTAAATATCAAGCACATTGTTTCTCCAGGGAAAGCTCATTTTGTTTTTCTCATATGATTATTTCCATTATGCTTGTTTCTAATGCGTTTTTGATGTTGATTACTGTTGATCAATATTTTCATGTTAACTTCCCTCAACACATTGAAACTTAGCTTGAGGATTTTTCAATCAAGATGGTACTGAAATGGAAGGCTATATTCAATTAAATAATGTTTGTTCAATGATTTTCAAGTAAGCATAGTTCATCTTATTTAAACATTTTTCTCTTATAGTGAGATATGAACATGTTTAAAGAATTTTATGACTATGCTCCACAATCAAAATGTAGAATATTTTTTTTTTCACAAAATAATAGAATGGAAAATTTTAGATAGAAATTGTATAATCAATAGTTGTGTTTGAAAAATCAAATGACATTATCAAATTTAATGGTTGTAGTGAAATATTTAAATGATGGGAATTTATTAAAAAAAACTATTCAAATAAAAAAATTCGGTGGTTATTGTTAATAAAAATAAAAATAAAAAATTTCATGTCTAATCTTAATTCAATTTTTGTATTAGGATACTACTCTTTAATGTGTAAAATAACTTTTGTTAATAAAAAAATTTAAAAATTTTCCATGTCTAATCTTAATTCAACTTTTGTATTAGGATACTACTCTTTAGTGTCTAAAATAACTTGATCATACTTTGATCTTGGTTTGATTCATCTCTTCCATTTAATTTAGATACCTTTGCAGTTACTAGTTCTCCATGCAATCATTCATATGTTAATTTTTATTCATTTTTTTTTACTAGTGGTAGAGAGTTCGCTTGATCACCTACGTTTGTATTATAGATGTTAGTCAAAGATGATCCAAATATCTCTCCAAATCACTAAAATCATGTACTCAATGCACAAAACACAAATCTAGATGATTCTTAGCTTGTTGTTCTATCTTTTAGTAGTCTCTCGTGTTGACCATGTATTGATTAGGAACTCTAGAATAGTTGTGATTCAGTTGAATAGGTGTTTCACCATCTCAAGATGCCTTGGAGAAAAAGACATGTTTCAATTTTAACCCAGATTGTCTGGACACATAATAGCAAATGATGAATTGTGAAGTTTCTTAAAGTTGCACTTTACATTTTAGAATCCATTTATTTTCAAGAAATTCCAAAACTTAAAATTTAAGAAAAATACCTCAAGTGTTATTATTTATTTTCAAGAAATTCCAAAAATTAAAATTTAAGAAAAATATGTCAAGTGTTATTATGGCCAAAATGTGAGAGAATATTGTCATAAATGACAATAATAAGCATTTTTCAAAACTAAAGGCAAAAAACATAGAAATTTTGTTAGCCAAAATGAGGATTGACATGTGTCTCTCCATTCTTTATGCCCATTAGCTTGTTTGAATTTCAAAGGTTCTGTGACATTCATTACTTTAGTGATTAAGGAATAATATTTAAATCCTTTTGGTGGGTGTGGTGCTTCACTATTTTCATCTCCTCTCATAGTTTGTGGTGAATCATCTCTTCCTCTTGGTACCTTATCACTGCTAGAGGTGTCCATGTCACCAACATAGATCCATCTTAAGCATAGATCTAACATGAGTTGAGAGGGATCAAATTTCTTCCCATGAAAACTTATTTTAGAGTGTGAAAGAAAAAGTGCAGTTTTTCATTGTTTAAATTGTTTTCTTGAATGCTATAGAGATAACATAACTTATTTTTTTTCAATAGCTTTATAGGATATATACATAATTTTTTAAAACAATATATAAAATATTTTACATAACATATGTATTGAGTCATTTTATTAGCACAAATTAAAATGATTTTTTTGTTCTTAATATATTTTTAAGTATAGGTCAATATTAATTCATATTAAAATATTTTATTCATAACCCACATTCAATATTTTATTATATACAGAATTCAAATAATTTATTTTAACATTTTTCTCTATATAGATATATATGAAGTTGATATCAACACAAGTTAACATAAATTTTCAAGTAGTTTATTTAAATCACGTGTTGAAATATTTTTTAAAATTATAAAGTTTAAACATCTTACTCGCATTTTCTTTTACTTCTAATTACTTTACATGAAATTATATAATGTCATATGGACAAGTAATTAAACATCCATAGCATATTATTTTTTCTCTTTTATTATAGCCAACGTCAATTTTATATTTAGAGAATATTTTTTTTTTAAGAGACACATGTCAACTCCAATTTTAGCACAGATATACTTACACATTGTCTTCACACTAGGTTGTAGAATGATCCTCTCAGCTCAACTAGATTTTTCCTTTTTTTTCCTGCTTATCATTTTCTTCCTCTTTGACATCGTTATCATCATACGGAATGTGTCATGCATCATAATTGTCCTTCTTATGACCTTCATTCGCTTGCTCATGAAATATCACATCTTTTATCGCAAAAACTTTGTATGTGAAAGAATCAAACAACTTATATGCTTTATGATCTTAACATCAACCAATAAAAATACACTTGATAGCTTTTGAATTAAGTTTTCTCCTATCTTGTTGTTGGATAGTTGGCATTGTGTGCATGGCTAGTGTCCTTGAGAAGGCATCTGCAAGTTTGTTAGCATTGATGTCAAGAGTCTTGTTGAGGAGTTGTGTTGGGCAGCTGGCTTGCCTAAAAACTAGCAAGAGTGTTGGCAGTGATGTCAACCAGACAAGCTTGGTTGTTTGTTACAACTGATGCTGGCAGTGATGGCCCAGGAAGAATCTCATGGTAGCTGCAAGCTTCATGTAGAAAATCATCATAGTAGCATTCTTATTGGAAACACCATAAAATGATGATTACAGTGATGACCTAGGATGGGAGTCCATGGGAGCTGTAGACCTCGTGCTAAGGACACATTGTGGATGTGATTCCTAGTTGTCTTGAGAGTTCAGGACCAGAAGATTGGCAGTGAGGTTGGAGCCATGTTTTGAGGTATCATATGGGCTCAATGGCTAATTGGGCCCCTTCAATTGGAAAGTGACCTCGAAGAGAATTCCAACTATATGCGAAAGTCCAGAAATGGACTTGTGGGTCAAAGTTATGACCTGCTGAAGTTCAGTGCGTTAAAGCCTTAAGCAAGGAAGTGTAGAAATTTTGAATAATATGACACATATTCACAGAGATTATCCCGATTATACACTATTGAGGAATACATGCATGATCATCAATTTACAGAAGCAGAAACAATAACATGTGCACATAGAAGCATCAATCACACATATCAACACAGTATTTTCCCCGGGAAAGCATCTCGCTAAAAACCCCAACTACATGTATACTATATTGATTGAGAACATGTAACAATACATAGTACAATAATCCTCACAAGTAATTAGTACTATCTCCACCTGTTACACACAGTACAGCTCAGATCTGATCTCCAAATCTCCTCCGCTGCTTGCTTGCCTCCACTGCAGAATACCTGCTGAGAATGAATGAGAATGGCTGATCCAAACTCCTATTTACCTTGTGAAAATCACCCACACTGTAAATCACGTGAGCAAAAGCTATATTTCACTTGGTATTGGCCCACACTAGCAGGGATCATTGGCATAACTCAATCCCATGCATGTGCACAATCTCATGCACAACTGATAGCAATCTCATCTTCTAACACCTGTCTCCACTGAACTGTGCATACACTGAGTTAAATGATGTATTCTTCAGTTGCATTATGAGTTAATAATTAGTGAATTATTTAATAACTAATTCACACAACTCATCAATTAGTCTATTGATTAGTTAAACTAAATACAACTAGTTCAACTAAGTCAAACTGAACACAACTCCATTAACTCCACAATCAACTCCACCAAACTCAACTGCTTGAGTTCTAACTAAAGTCATGCATGCAACAACTAAATTGACTCATAAGAAAACATATTTCCTTCTGACAGCTGCATGTGCCACATTTGTAGCTCAAACTGAAGTGCTCCAAGAGGATAAGATAAAGTTTATAGTCTAAATATTATTGTGAGACAATAATATTTGGCTTTTCTATTTTTGACTAGCAGTCTAAAATAAGACTGTGATCACTCCTACTGTGATCACTCCTGCTGTGATCACTCCTGCTGTAATCACTCCTGATGTGATCACTCCTGCTGTGATCACTCCTGCTGTGATCCAAAAATAGACTTTGCGCCATAATTTTCCTGCGGGCCCACTTAGTGAAGGCGACTCCTTTCCACTAAGCTCCATCATCTTGTTGCATTCTCAATAAGCTTTTCTTGTTGCACACTTTTCAACACTCCCTCTCAACAAGAAAGGCTTCCTCTTAAATCTGATCCTGTAACTCTGGAATGTTCTACATGCAACACATCTACCCACTCCACTTTGCTCCAACAACACTTGCAACAAAAACACTCCCAACTGACCACTCTGTTGGGCTAGGAACATACTCTGATGTTGAAGCTCTACTTGCTGCTGACAAGTGCTCCCTCTCTGACATCTGCGCTACTACAACATCTCCATGCATCTCGCACCATTACACACCTCTCTGTGCCACCTAGCACTGTGCAAAATAGTTGTGCCTCTCGCATTCCTGCAGCCTACATGTTATGCGCTGTCCTGGGATTCCCTGCACTGTCGCTCTCTCTGACGCTCCATCCGCATCTATCTCTACCCAATCAATCAGTTCCTGCTACTCCACATCGGGGCTCCCGTAGCAAGGTCTCATCCAAGAGGTTGGGTACCTCAAGGATCCTGCCCCCAAGGATAATTTTAGGGGTGAATGTTCGCCCTTTGGCGAAATTAAGGGGTTTTAAATTTTTAGTGGGCGAATATTTTGTATCATAGTACATTTTTACAAATCACCTCAAATAGCCCACCTTATTTTAAGGGAGGGTAAAAAAGGTAAATTTAGCCCTTGAAATTAGGACTTACAACCTTCCATTCGCCCATTTTCAAGAATAGGTTTTATTTAAGTGAATCATATGGGCCAAATACCATATTTATAAAAGAGGTATGGTAAATTAATAAAAATATAAATAAATGAGAGGTATGGTAAATAAATAAAACATTTTTTTATATTTACTCCATAAGTCACCTTTCAAATAAAAATATAAGTAAAGTGAAGGTATGGTAAATAAATAAAACGTCTTTGTATACTTACTCAAAAGGTATGGTAAATAAATAAAAATATAAATAAACTAGACGTATGGTAAATAAATAAAACCTCTTTTTATATTTAGTCAATAACCCTCGTTCTATTTATGAAGGCTCAAGAAAGAGGTTTTATTTAAGTGAATCCTATGGGCCAAATACCATATTTGTAAAAGAGGTATGGTAAATTAATAAAAATATAAATAAACGAGAGGTATGGTAAACAAATCCATAAGTCACCTTATATTTACGAACACTATGGCCAAAATACTATGGGACAAATACCATGGACTAGATTGTTATTAATACCATGCAAAAAACCATTATTAACCCTAATATTAGAATTAATAAAAGTAAAAATGGCACATGGTATTGACCCATGGTATTCACCAAAATGGCACGTATTGACCCATGGTATTCACCTGGAATGTAGCCTATTTAAATGGGGGAATTAAACGAGCATGTAGCCTATGCTAAGATTCACTAGGACTTTACAAAGTTTTATTATTTAGTAAAAGACTCGCCAAGATCTTACAAGATTTTATAATTGAGTAAAATATTCTAATAAAAATAAAAATGGCACATGGTATGGTATTCACCAAAATGGCACATGGTATTGACCTATGGTATTCACCTGGAATGTAGCCTATTTAAATGCGGGAATTAAACCAGCATGTAGCCTATGCTAAGATTCACTAGGACTTTACAAAGTTTTATTATTCAGTGAAAGACTCGCCAAGATCTTACAAGATTTTATAATTGAGTAAAATATTCGCCATGCCTAGTGAGAGATTCGCCAAAAAATTATATATACATATTATATTATTGATAAAATCCCCTTCCATTTTTCCAAATACCATGGAGATTCGCCCATTTATTATATTTATAAATTTAGGGGGGGTTCTTAAAATTTTCCCTGCCTTCCCCTCCTCCTTGGGACGATCAATCCACATCACCCCACCTCCTACCTGGAGGTATGGCTGCATGCGATCCCTCAGCCCACCTGGCTCGAAGTTTCCCCCTACTGGAGGTCTCTGCATAAGTAGATGTCTCTAGTCGATCTCCACTCAGCTCCCCCTATTCTGGCTGCTCCACAACCTCCTGCAGCTGCTGCACCAATCATGGCTCCTCCACAATTGTCTGAGACTTCTTCTGGCTCTACATGTTGAGAGGTAATATACGCTCCCTCTCAACCACCAAGTCTCCATCAGTTGCCTCGCTGCTCAAGGCTTTGCATGCATCTTGAACCTCAAGAGCATATAGTTTCTTGACCCGTAAACCAATCTGCTTCACCTGTTTAGTGATGATGTGTCTAAGGAAAACCTTTCCCTTACTGAAGACTACATCATAGCCTCCATATTCCAGCATCGCGATCGACACCAAGTTTCCCTTCAGTCCTGGTACATACTTGAAATCGGGCAAGGTAAGGCGAGCTCCATGATCCCTCTAAAAAATAACCATGCCTACACTTGAGACACTATATTTCTCATCGTTACCCGTCCCTATGAGTATCTGGAGATCTTTCTCCTCCAAAGTACTGAACAAACTTTTGTCACCGGTCATCTGGAAAGAATCTCCACTGTCAAGAAACCAACCACTTCCCACCATGGATGAAACCATGCATGCGAAGAGTGTGAAGTCCAACTCAAACTGTGAAGCAAGTGATGTTGCCTCACCTTCAGATCCTTCCCTGGATCCCTTCTTGGACTTCTTCTTTGGGCAATTAGTAGCATAATGGCCCAACTCATGACAATGAAAGCACCTCACCTTCGACTTGTCAACCTTCTTCCCATCATTGGAAGAACTGGATTCGGAAAGAGAAACCTTCCCCTTCCCCTTCTTCGCCTTACTCGCTAAGGCACAATTCTCCTCATCATGCATAGATGAAGAACTGTCTCTGGTGCACCGTCTAATCTCCTCTTGCACAAGATCCGACCAAAGTCTCTCCCATCCTGGCAATTTCTCCCTTCCATTCACCGAGTCCTGGTAGCTATGCCAACTCTTAGGAAGGCCAAGGAGTGCTAGACTCACCATATCCTCATCCTCAACAGTTACCCCCACACTTCCCAACTCATCCCGGCATTGGGTGAACTTCATGAGACACTGGGGCACACTGTCTCCATTCTCACACCTAATGTTTCTGAGTTTATCCTTGAGCACCATTCCACCAGCTCAAAACTCAACTGCTTCTGATCTAAAATTCGTGAGAACAAAGTAGTCCTTGTAAAGAGATCGACTGTATGGGCATTCACCGGATATCTCACCTTCCAAAAGAAGGATGAATCCAAAGGCTACCTGGCCCGGTTACAGACTCTGCCTGAAGAAATAAAATGTAAACACTTTCTAAATAATAGATCTAATGATCAATCCTCACTTTAGTTCATCTTTGATGGCCTGGAGAAGTGGTATTTTCACACAGAACTATTTTAGTTCTCCCAGAAGTTTAGTCTCCTCTGGGTTTGGTTGTGTGGTTATTGTTAGTCGCTCAGGAAAGGGTGGAATGGCTTTGGGTTCACTTTCTTGTTTCTCTTCCTCGTCCTCTGGGGGAGGAGGTTGGCGATCTATAAGGGTCTTCCCGGACCGCAGGATGATCTCCTGGATCTCCACAGCATAGGTAGGACATGTTGTCTCCCCATTGTATACCTGTTGGGCCTGTCGGTTGTTGGGGTTCGGGTTCGGTTGAGCAGGAATCTGGGGTTGTCTTGGAGGATCAGGAGGTAATGGTTGTCGTTGAGCCGGTGGTGGAGGAAGAATGGTGGGAAGAGAGTTGTATTTCGGCCTCCACCCCGGTTGAGGTGCATTCCACTAAGGCTGTGGCTAGACATGTTAGTGAAACGAATGAGCGGTGGGTTGAGTATGGTATTGAGGTGGATAAGACCACGGAGGAGGTGCAGACTAGGAAGGATGAGCACGGGGACCCCAAGAAGGCATGTGAGCAGATTGGTTGGGGCTATAATAATCTTGGGATGTCCCTTGCATCCCGTGCTAGTAAGGTTTGGGTCCATGCAACCTCCTTTGGTTGAGGAAGTAGAGAGGTTCAATGGGTGCCTCAGTCCCTTGGCACATGGCTTTGAATTCGGGCAAGGTTGGGCATTGGTTTGTGGGGTTGTTCTCCTCACAAATGAAACATACCTCTACTAAGTACAATGGACACTCATTCTTAGGGTGCTTCCTCGTACATCTGGGACAGAAAATGGCCAAAGCCCTCTCAGCTTCCTCCTTTTTTTGGATTCGGAAAGCATCAAGTTGCATGGCAATGGTCTGTCTCATCTCATTTTTGAGGTCTTCCATATGATTAGCAACTCATGCTTGGAGAAGGTAGTACTAGCTGAAAGTGGATTCCCCCTTCCTCTTTCTGGGCTGCCCTAGAGTGGTTTCTAAACACAGTCTTTATGTCCTCATAAGGTAGTTGGTAAATGTCTCCTCTCGCTAGCATGTGAAGAGTATCTAGAAGGTCTTCAGGGACTCCTCGGAGCAGAACTAGCTTTAGAGATTCAGGGTCAAGTGTGCACCTGGCCCATTTATAGCTAAGTTGGAACCTTTCCTCGTAGTCCTCTAAAGACTCATCATTCCCCATGGTCATCCGAAATATTTCTCCCTTGGTTTCCTTTGACCTACAATAATCCCGGTATTTATTGTTAAAGGCTTGCTGCATCTGAGCCCAAGTAGTGATACTGTTTCTAGGTAACCACATGAACCAACGTAATGTTGCATTCTTGAGGGTAGAGGGAAAGAGTTTCAACTTTTGCTCATCTTCTGTATAGTCATAAGTTCAACAAAGGACAACAAACTCAAATAGGAAGGTATTAGGGTCTTCAGTGGTCAATCCATGGAAATGAGGTAATGCTAAGGGACTTATGTTCTTCATTTTCATGTCCCCGTTGGTCTCTCGGATGGGGAAGGTACCTTCTACTCTCTCGTCATTGTCTCTACCATTTTTGTTGTCAGCCATGGTCTCAAAAGGAATGTTTTCTTGCTCTTCTTCTATTATAGGATCTTCGTATATCTCAGGAGGTTCACCTATAGGTTCTTCTGGATCATTGCCACCAAAGAAGAGAGAAGGTTAATTCAGTGAAGTGGTGGGGGTGTTGGGTAGAAATTTTTCGGTGTTATCTTTGTTCCTATGAGGCATGAAAGGATTTTTGGTTGTTTTTTTTTTCTCTGCTTGTACCTGCAAAACTGAAACAGATGGAATTGCAACTAACTAAAATCTATCTTGCAGAAATGAAAATGTGGAATTGAAATGAAAGCAGGAAAGGACTAATCTACTTTGCTGAAATAAAATTGCGAGAATGAAATTCTAGACTACGCTTGCAGAATTGAAATTCTATTCTACACTTGCAGAATTGAAAGGCTAATCTATGAAAGCAAGAAATGTATAATTTACTTTTGCAGAAATGAAATTTCAGATTGGAACTAAAATAAACTACTTAGCAGAAGGTTAGAGTAGGAAAATAAAAGAAAAGCAGCAATCACAAATACTCTGACGCTTCCCCGGCAACGGCACAAAAAAGAGTGGTGAGCTCTAGTATTACAGCAATAATGTTGCAACTCCTGGGACTCCCTTATTTACTTTTATCAACCTGGTAGTTCGTAACAAACTTAGAAGCGATGGTGCTGTATGCACAAGTACTAGCTCTTGCCGTAGCTGTCACTTGGTCAGATGGCACAAGTCCACTAGGGGCTTAAGCCAACTTCTATGAGCTCTAATAAGAAGCTTTTTAATTGATGGATGAAAGCTAACTCGAAGAAGGCTGATCTACTTGCAGAAAGAAACTGGAAAGCTGAAAGGAAACGTAAACCCTAGAAAACCCTAATTTTACCAACTATCCCTACTAATGCACGAAAGAGGATGCAAGCTACTGAAAGGACTACCATTGACTTCTAGGAAGGTAAATACATGTATCTAAGCTACTTCTACAGTAAAATCTAAAAAAAAAAAAAAACACATCTTTTTGTATTTTTGAATAAGTTGCCAGAATTATTATGCATGCGATTTGACTATTTTGACTGTGCATAGGTGGATTGATGAGAGGAAATGCTTGGATGTAGTTGGGAAGGTTCAAAGAGGGCGTAAGGGGTCCCTAACACTCTTCCAAATAGTTTCATAGAGTTTGGATATCAAGAAACCTCATTCGTGAGCTTCGACAAGAAGTCTGCAAGGGTTCTACAGGATGTCTGTGATTTTCTACAGGATGTTCTGTAACTTTCTACAGGATGTTCAGAAATGGGATTTTGGAGGATGGATGGATGGAGAATGATGAAGGAGTGGGTATGGAGGTAGGTATAAGGGTTGGAGGTGGACCAGGACTTGGTGGATGGAGTTGAGGACAGATGTAGATGGCTGGATTTGTTCAAGGAGGACTGAAGCAATGATGCACAAAAAACTAGGGTTATGTGAGAAAATGGAAAACGTAAGGCTAGAAGTTGAACTGAGAGATGGAGCAGATGGGTTTGATGGAGTATGGGCAGGTAGAGAAGTGGTATAGGTGCTCTGCAAGTTGTTTTTCCAACTAGACTGATGAAGACTTGTAAAATCAAAAACCTAGTTACGTTGATCTAATCTGATCTAACTGTCAGTAAAAAGAATGAACAGAAGTTGAAATGCAATGAAACCATGTATTCTAACTCATGCAACTAAGCAAGCAAAAGTCTGAACTTGTAACCAACTTCTGCACATGAAAATCAAACACTAGTGATTGCATGGCAAAGCAAAATCAGTGTTTTTGTGGGCAGCAAGGTTATCACATGTATTCTTTCTAGTCAGCGAGGCTTTCCTTATGTGTAACCCACCAATAGGTAGGTGTAGCATGCAGTGCGAAATCAAGTGCATTGAATTGATCTTCCTGTGGGAACCTCCCTTTAAAATTCATCCAAAAATAGATTAACATCATTTAAACCATCATAATGCGGGATGTTTCTTACCTCCGTAGATATGCACCGCAACGATTTGGTCATCATATTTCAATGTAGCATAGAGACTTCATGCAACTGATTATTCCAGTGTTTGAGATCTTCATCTGAGTCTGAGGTATAGGAGTTGTCTCTATCCCACGTGATTTGTCCATCTGTAGTGGGATTGATCTAATCTTCATCGCGCGAAATTATCTTGTATATCTTATCTAGATCATCATCCTCCTCATAGTCGCAGATTGGTTTAGAGTAGCGTTCTTCTTCAGCAGGGTCGAGTGGTACAATAACCCTAAGCACCTTCTTCTCGAATTTCATCATTCACTTCTTTAGATTGATCACCACATCCATGTCGAAGGCCCAATCAATTCCTAGTAACGCAAGGTAAGGATTACTTTCATCCACTATTTCAATTACCTCAAAGTCAGCTAATGCACTTGCTCCTTCAATGTCCATTGTTACCCCATACAGGTGCCCCATAGGAATGATCTTTTGCTGATTGGTCATGTGTAGTTGTATAGGAGACCATTGTAGTGCAGGTCTCCCCCTCCTCTCCCATGTCTGCTTAGGCAGTACATTTGCATATGACCCAAGATCCAAGATAACTTGATCCATTTAATATTCTCCAACCTACGTGGTCAGCTCATCTCACGACCTGTTCACTTCTATGCTTACCTAGTTTCCTCACAGTGCATTGTTCTGAAGGAATCTTAATTTTTCCCATGCAATTTTTTATTAGATTTTGAAGCCCTTCTACTACCTTCTAATCTCTCAATAGCTACATACATGTTTTCAAAAAAGTAGCTAACAAGGAAGGATCCACATCTTGCACTTCACTATTTCAAACTAGTTTTTCCTAACTCCCCGACGTAGAAGCCCTAAAGTTCTTCTTAGCTTCCATGCAATTTTCTTTAGCTTAGTTGAGGTCAAAGCCAACTTCCTTTCAACAACCGTGTGCACCTATCCCTCAATTTATGGTTGCTTTCCCTTATCTTCATCTGTGGTCATACCACTATGTGTTACAATATTAATGCTATGATCCTCTTCGTGAGGCTCCGCCCCCATCATTTGGATATTTTATGTGGGCTACTAGGTCTGCCTCTCCTTTTCTTGCATCTTTGCTATAAGTATCACAAAATATTCTATCACATGATCAAACTATCTGTAATATTGACAAGATGGATGCATTGGATTCTGATAGTAGCGTGAAAAATGTCCAACTTCACCATACTTATAACAAATAACTTGTCAATGACCTCTACCAACCCCTCCTCCTCTTCCTCTTCCATGGCCTTGAAATCCTCCACGCGCTACACCCACGGTCTAATGTTGAGGCCGATTTTCCACTTGCATTCTATAGGTAGGGGTTTTATCCATCATTAATTTATAAATTCAATAATGGCGCTCATCATGACCTACAGATTTGCAGAAATTGCAGAACAACTATTGGGGGATTTGTAAAATTGTTTGTAGTAGATGACAATTGTCTGTTGCATGTTGTCATGTAACCTGACAAATAGCGCACCACGACCCTACTCTTGTGCCCTTCCTAGTGGTTTTTTCTATCTTCAAGGGGGACAAACCGTCCCACCAATAAGATCATTCTGATAAACCAGACAATGGTCCTTATCGTGACTATGGCCCTTGCATTTCAAGCACCAAACTTATGTGCAAACTTTAGGTTGGGATACGTTTCCCTTCTTCAGGCTCTATAACTCCATTTGTAGGCTTGCTAGCTATGAGTGAATCTGTTGTACTCCAATGTTTATATCTAGTACTTACGAGGCTTCCAACCTCATCATGATCTCCACAAATTCTACTTGTGTTGCAATATTCTGTTGTGATAATGGTAATATGAGGTGAGGCAACAATAAAGCAATGTACCAATATTTGTGTTGTTCAAGTTTGATGTTCATATTAGCCTGCCAGATCAAGAATTTTAAGCTTTGATCGAAATCCCACGAGGAGTCATTTACCCTTTTTTGTACCTCCTTAAACTCTATGACAAACTGTGCCTAAGAAGTAGGATACTTAAACTCACTTTTCAATGCTTGTTGAGTCTCTTCGATGGCGCGCGAGGTTTTTCTTGACGGAACTTGATATACCAAGTCAGTGCCCTATCATGCATCATTGTGACTAGCTATGCTTTCTTTAGGTTATCATCAGCAATCTACAGTGCCGTCCACACAAAATTTGCAACAAACTAGAATTGTTTGGGGTCTTTGTTGCTACCCCTTTGAAGATCAACATATTCATTTTTTTTCCCATGTCGAATGGGGGAGGTGGGAGTGGAGGTGGAGGTGAAGGTGTAAGTGTATGTGGTAGAGGTGGAGGCAGAGGTGGAGTGGATGGATGAGGTATCCACTATATCCCCTGAAATACCAACTACAATGCATTTTGTGGTGTATTCAGAATATTTCCCTCGTTGTCACTTGAAGAGGATCCTAATAGCGACTATATTTAGAGCCCGATTCTCTATTCCTACTCAAGGGTTTTCCACTTCACGTAGTCTCGAACATCAACGTAATGGCATAACCCATTTTTTACATAACAACATCTTAATCCATGTTTTCAAAGACTTTAAATACTTACCTCGTGGTCCCTTGAAGAGCCTGTGCTCTGCTTTTTTATAGTTGATGGATGTATCAATTGCAAGCTCAATGACGAATCCTCCTATGATACGATCAATCCAGTGATCAACAACCCGCACAATGTTATTTTCTAAAGCTTTCAAGTGCCTCACCAACTATGGAGCCTACAAAATAGGACCATAAAGCCTCCATGTACCCTAACTATCCTCTAATCTAGACAACCTCTCATGTAGTTTGCAGGGGAAGAAATAGAAAAAGGTTTCGGTTTCATCTGATTGTAGGCATCTATTCAACCACCATTCCTTGGATAATAGCAGATTTTTGTTCTCCTGAGCTGCAAACGCATGTTCCTTCCAGTCGAGCCACTTCTCTATTTCTTCCTTAGTAGGGAACCACTTATTCGACATCATGCAATCCTCAAATAGATCTCAGTCCCAACAATGAAACCATTTGTTGGCTTGATGGGGCCTGACCCAAGTTTAACTTTAACTGTGCCAACCAATAAAAACCGTAACTGCTAGCCCTTTCAGCAACAACCTGCATAGCGCAAGCTGTAGTCTCACCTGAAGCAATATTGGGGGATGCTAGAACAGGGTTTTTTCATCGAGAGGCTTGTGTGATGGTTCCTTAAAGTTCTTATGGTTTAGATCTACCTTCATGTAGATCTAATGCTTTCGACAAACAACTACTGCAACTCTCTCAAAATGACCTTCAGATCTTTGTGAAGGTACTTAATTATACTTATCATGCATAAAGATTATAGAACTACTAGTTTCACACAATAAATAAGCATTAATTCACATTAAGCATATTACAGAGCGAAGATACATAAAATTTGTAGAAGTAAATAGAAGAATATAGATGCATCAACTTCGGCCCGAAATAGTCTTTATTAAGTATAAGTGTTCATATATAGACTCTTTAACCCTGTGCACCGAGCTACAGCGGCCCACACACTCAACTGCGGACTTACCAAGGTATCTGTGCACTCAGCTGCAGGAGCCTTCCCCTTTCACCTAACTATAGGAAACAAACCTTTCATACCTTAGCACCTTTCCCTTACAATGATTCTTCCCTTCAAGTTATTTTCTAGACTTTCTATGACTCAACTACTTATAGCATTTTCTTTACAATACCATGGTCCACGGATCATGGGTGGGTCTCAAAATAGATCTATCACCTACCCACCTAAGGGATTAAATCCCCTTTGATTCTACTTATCTTCACGCTTTGCTTTCCACAATTCGAGGAGACTTTACCTTGGTTACAAAAAAATATTACAAAAATGACTCAAAAACTCAACAAAATTGACCCAGGGACCCCATCCCAAGACCCCCCTGTCCATGTCTAGAAAATAAATCCATAGCACAAATTTTCTTAGGATAATTAAAGCATCCATAGCAATTAACTTAATGAGGCCATGGTAGGAAATGTGTTGATGCTTCCCTTACCTCACCTTCTAAATCATTTCAATGATTGATTGAAGGAGGAAATGGCGAACACTTAAGTCTCTGTGGGATTGGTAGGTTTGATTTGAATCTTAACTCATGGAGTAACCAAATATGATAGGCATATACAATGCTCAGCCTCCCCTCATAGGATATATACTTGAGAATGTGATAAGCCACTTCATCTCAAGAGTAAGATAGGCTTTCTCTTCTTACTCCATTCTTATCTTCTGTAGGCTTCTCTCTCTGAATGAAAAAATTATTCCTAGATGTAACACTTACTTCTTTCTCCTCCTTTCTCCATCGAATCCCTAAGGGTAAATTGGTCACTCTAGTTATCATTGCCCTTTCATTTTTTCAAGGAAACCCATCCATTGATGTCATAGGAAAATTTTTACTATAGGAGGGTGTTAGCGAATTCTCTTTGTGTTTGTGGGATCTCTTCTATTGAATCCTCCCCTCAGTTCTTCTATTCCTCCTTCTTGATGTTACTTAGGTGAAAATTTAAATGTTTCCTCATAGAAACCCCGGTTGTAGAAACAATATCAAAAGTTAATTTTTAGCAGTGAGGGAGAAGGATTTTAAAATCTATGTCAAAACAAACTCTTCTTTTGTCCCTATCTTTCCTTTACACATAACAATTTCCAAAGGAACTACTTCTCAATTATCTATTACAGGTTGCTAACTTCAGGCATAATTTCTCATGCAATCGTATAGAAATTAAAGAGCGTAGTCTAGAAATTAAAGAGTGTTCTCAGTCATATATAAACTCATAGATATGCCAAATTCCTATAACCATAGAAGTTCCTTCTTTAGACAAGGCAACAATGGTTGTATTCCAATCCATAAAAGTGATAAATAGTAACTGAGTCAAATGATTATTTTAAAAGAAAAAATTGTTCTAAAATCAAACATAGTGTGCATGTGACATCTAGCATTTATGTTGAACTAATTTATGACAAGCATCAAGTCACCAAAAGTATATAGCATGTGAATGTCTTGTTCCAAAGCAAACAACACTACAAGATTTAAGCTCATAAGTACATAGAAATTATGTGTTCCCTACCCCATCCTAGATTTTAGCTTGCAGTAATGATAATTTTAGAGGTATAAGACAACACCCCCACCACATGTACCATTGGTAAGATCAGCGCCATCAAAATAATCCCAAGGGATGGATTGATCAATGAGTTTTTCAGAAATATTGCATTGACGGAGAAGTGAATTTGCAACATCTAGCAAAGATAGAGCATAAATAGATTGGACCACAACTTTCTCATGGGTGGAGTATTTGTGATTGAAAATTTTAGCATTTCGCATAAGCTATATTGCCCAAGATAGGAGGATCGAGAGGCACTTTAGTTTTTTAGGAGTAATGTGATTCCACCAACTAGACCAAGCTTATGAGAACGATACCCCCTACCATCAAATATGAACATTTAATTCTATGCATGTTGAAGCCCATAGATGTGATGTAGGAAAGTGTTCCCTTTGTGGACAAAGGCAACCCGTCTAGCCCTAGAGTGGGTCTAGTCACAACAAAGACAAAACAACAATTGATTCCCTTAAATATCGTTGGAGGCCTACCTCAGACTGGCGGTTGATGAAGTTCCGTTGCGCTACTCCAGCTTCCATTTCCTTCTCCTTAATGAGCAATCAATCTGAAACACCATAAGAAAACAACAGAGCACGTAACCGAGAACAACAATGATCTACCTACTCATAAAGTCAATAAATCATGAGCTATCAAGTAAATTACATAGAAGACATAGGAAATCATCATTGATTATATTAATAATAAATCAAGAGAAAATCTTATAACCAAGTCTTGACGTCACAAGCCTTCTCGGAGGGTCCAGCCAGCATGTTTCTTCAAGAATTCACTCTCAAAGATGGGTCTCCCAAACAAACAATCTCTCTCTCTCTCACTCAAAAGCTTTAATACAAAGTTAAGCGCACTCCACAACCTCTTACAAACTATTAGCAATCCCACACTTGTCACACTCACACCAAAGCTATCTACCAAACTCAAAAGCACTAGCAGCACTATCCAACCAAAGGAACTAAGGAACTAGCAGATCATAATATTTCCCTCGTTGTCACTTGAAGAGGATCCTAATAGCGACTATATTTAGAGCCCGATTCTCTATTCCTACTCAAGGGTTTTCCACTTCACGTAGTCTCGAACATCAACGTAATGGCATAACCCATTTTTTACATAACAACATCTTAATCCATGTTTTCAAAGACTTTAAATACTTACCTCGTGGTCCCTTGAAGAGCCTGTGCTCTGCTTTTTTATAGTTGATGGATGTATCAATTGCAAGCTCAATGACGAATCCTCCTATGATACGATCAATCCAGTGATCAACAACCCGCACAATGTTATTTTCTAAAGCTTTCAAGTGCCTCACCAACTATGGAGCCTACAAAATAGGACCATAAAGCCTCCATGTACCCTAACTATCCTCTAATCTAGACAACCTCTCATGTAGTTTGCAGGGGAAGAAATAGAAAAAGGTTTCGGTTTCATCTGATTGTAGGCATCTATTCAACCACCATTCCTTGGATAATAGCAGATTTTTGTTCTCCTGAGCTGCAAACGCATGTTCCTTCCAGTCGAGCCACTTCTCTATTTCTTCCTTAGTAGGGAACCACTTATTCGACATCATGCAATCCTCAAATAGATCTCAGTCCCAACAATGAAACCATTTGTTGGCTTGATGGGGCCTGACCCAAGTTTAACTTTAACTGTGCCAACCAATAAAAAC
This sequence comes from Pinus tabuliformis, assembly GCA_031772625.1. Lineage (NCBI taxonomy): Eukaryota > Viridiplantae > Streptophyta > Pinopsida > Pinales > Pinaceae > Pinus > Pinus tabuliformis. Next base: position 894,697,616 of record CM062806.1, on the reverse strand, counting down.
CGTAACTGCTAGCCCTTTCAGCAACAACCTGCATAGCGCAAGCTGTAGTCTCACCTGAAGCAATATTGGGGGATGCTAGAACAGGGTTTTTTCATCGAGAGGCTTGTGTGATGGTTCCTTAAAGTTCTTATGGTTTAGATCTACCTTCATGTAGATCTAATGCTTTCGACAAACAACTACTGCAACTCTCTCAAAATGACCTTCAGATCTTTGTGAAGGTACTTAATTATACTTATCATGCATAAAGATTATAGAACTACTAGTTTCACGCAATAAATAAGCATTAATTCACATTAAGCATATTACAGAGCGAAGATACATAAAATTTGTAGAAGTAAATAGAAGAATATAGATGCATCAACTTCGGCCCGAAATAGTCTTTATTAAGTATAAGTGTTCATATATAGACTCTTTAACCCTGTGCACCGAGCTACAGCGGCCCACACACTCAACTGCGGACTTACCAAGGTATCTGTGCACTCAGCTGCAGGAGCCTTCCCCTTTCACCTAACTATAGGAAACAAACCTTTCATACCTTAGCACCTTTCCCTTACAATGATTCTTCCCTTCAAGTTATTTTCTAGACTTTCTATGACTCAACTACTTATAGCATTTTCTTTACAATACCATGGTCCACGGATCATGGGTGGGTCTCAAAATAGATCTATCACCTACCCACCTAAGGGATTAAATCCCCTTTGATTCTACTTATCTTCACGCTTTGCTTTCCACAATTCGAGGAGACTTTACCTTGGTTACAAAAAAATATTACAAAAATGACTCAAAAACTCAACAAAATTGACCCAGGGACCCCATCCCAAGACCCCCCTGTCCATGTCTAGAAAATAAATCCATAGCACAAATTTTCTTAGGATAATTAAAGCATCCATAGCAATTAACTTAATGAGGCCATGGTAGGAAATGTGTTGATGCTTCCTTTACCTCACCTTCTAAATCATTTCAATGATTGATTGAAGGAGGAAATGGCGAACACTTAAGTCTCTGTGGGATTGGTAGGTTTGATTTGAATCTTAACTCATGGAGTAACCAAATATGATAGGCATATACAATGCTCAGCCTCCCCTCATAGGATATATACTTGAGAATGTGATAAGCCACTTCATCTCAAGAGTAAGATAGGCTTTCTCTTCTTACTCCATTCTTATCTTCTGTAGGCTTCTCTCTCTGAATGAAAAAATTATTCCTAGATGTAACACTTACTTCTTTCTCCTCCTTTCTCCATCGAATCCCTAAGGGTAAATTGGTCACTCTAGTTATCATTGCAGGACTTAAGGAGATGGTCAATTCTCTGAAAAAAATAGTGGCACTATCTTCTCCTTGTGAATGTAATTCCATGGAAAATTCTTGAGTGATGTCATCATCATACCCTTTCATTTTTTCAAGGAAACCCATCCATTGATGTCATAGGAAACTTTTTACTATAGGAGGGTGTTAGCGAATTCTCTTTGTGTTTGTGGGATCTCTTCTATTGAATCCTCCCCTCAGTTCTTCTATTCCTCCTTCTTGATGTTACTTAGGTGAAAATTTAAATGTTTCCTCATAGAAACCCCGGTTGTAGAAACAATATCAAAAGTTAATTTTTAGCAGTGAGGGAGAAGGATTTTAAAATCTATGTCAAAACAAACTCTTCTTTTGTCCCTATCTTTCCTTTACACATAACAATTTCCAAAGGAACTACTTCTCAATTATCTATTACAGGTTGCTAACTTCAGGCATAATTTCTCATGCAATTGTATAGAAATTAAAGAGCGTAGTCTAGAAATTAAAGAGTGTTCTCAGTCATATATAAACTCATAGATATGCCAAATTCCTATAACCATAGAAGTTCCTTCTTTAGACAAGGCAACAATGGTTGTATTCCAATCCATAAAAGTGATAAATAGTAACTGAGTCAAATGATTATTTTAAAAGAAAAAATTGTTCTAAAATCAAACATAGTGTGCATGTGACATCTAGCATTTATGTTGAACTAATTTATGACAAGCATCAAGTCACCAAAAGTATATAGCATGTGAATGTCTTGTTCCAAAGAAAACAACACTACAAGATTTAAGCTCATAAGTACATAGAAATTATGTGTTCCCTACCCCATCCTAGATTTTAGCTTGCAGTAATGATAATTTTAGAGGTATAAGACAACACCCCCACCACATGTACCATTGGTAAGATCAGCGCCATCAAAATAATCCCAAGGGATGGATTGATCAATGAGTTTTTCAGAAATATTGCATTGACGGAGAAGTGAATTTGCAACATCTAGCAAAGATAGAGCATAAATAGATTGGACCACAACTTTCTCATGGGTGGAGTATTTGTGATTGAAAATTTTAGCATTTCGCATAAGCTATACTGCCCAAGATAGGAGGATCGAGAGGCACTTTAGTTTTTTAGGAGTAATGTGATTCCACCAACTAGACCAAGCTTATGAGAACGATACCCCCTACCATCAAATATGAACATTTAATTCTATGCATGTTGAAGCCCATAGATGTGATGTAGGAAAGTGTTCCCTTTGTGGACAAAGGCAACCCGTCTAGCCCTAGAGTGGGTCTAGTCACAACAAAGACAAAACAACAATTGATTCCCTTAAATATCGTTGGAGGCCTACCTCAGACTGGCGGTTGATGAAGTTCCGTTGCGCTACTCCAGCTTCCATTTCCTTCTCCTTAATGAGCAATCAATCTGAAACACCATAAGAAAACAACAGAGCACGTAACCGAGAACAACAATGATCTACCTACTCATAAAGTCAATAAATCATGAGCTATCAAGTAAATTACATAGAAGACATAGGAAATCATCATTGATTATATTAATAATAAATCAAGAGAAAATCTTATAACCAAGTCTTGACGTCACAAGCCTTCTCGGAGGGTCCAGCCAGCATGTTTCTTCAAGAATTTACTCTCAAAGATGGGTCTCCCAAACAAACAATCTCTCTCTCTCTCACTCAAAAGCTTTAATACAAAGTTAAGCGCACTCCACAACCTCTTACAAACTATTAGCAATCCCACACTTGTCACACTCACACCAAAGCTATCTACCAAACTCAAAAGCACTAGCAGCACTATCCAACCAAAGGAACTAAGGAACTAGCAGATCATAGCAATGGTGAGTGATTTTATACGAGAAGGAGTCTCCATGAAATGACGAAGAGGGAGCTTATCCTTAAGGGAGGTTGCACTAGAGGCGGAACCACCATCCCAGAGGAGGAAAAGTGACCCAAACTGACCCAACAACCAGCTCTAGAAACACCCAGAAGGCCGACTGTTTGAACAAATTCACCAAATCTAGATCGTCGCGGGTCATGAACTGGGTACTAGCGACAACGTCGCAACGATACAGTCCATGCCAGAGAACCGTTGTGCATTTTAAGGGTTTACTAGCGACGATGTAGGAACTTAGTCAAAAAGGGTCAATCTTCAGCATTAGAGAGAATTTGCTTAATCTTCTTACATTGGTGGGAAGATATGAACATGTTTATTTGACACATGACACAGCAGAGGGACTGAGATGAGGACAGTGACAAATTACTGTGTAACAGATTCCCCCTAAAGCATGAAGCCCGAGAGAGTGGGATGAGTGAAATGCTTTACGAAACTATCTAAACTAGAACACCAGTTCTGAAGAACCAGCAAGCACAAGGACAACTAATATCTCTGATAGTGAAATACATGTAGTCTAGGCATGGGTGCAGCCATCTAAAATACATATGATAATTGGCCTATGGTATGGACACAGCCACCCAGTTGACAAGACCATGATAATGGTAAAGGTATGGTCACAGCTATCCATGAAGACTCAGGCATGGTCACATCCATCCATCAAAGATTCATATGTGTAATCACGAACCAATTCACGCAGCCCGAACATATGCAATCTTAGTTCGGGGTCTTGAAACCCAACCGATTATAGTACAAAGTCTATCATGCGAACATATGTGCTGAGGTCGAGCATGATAGAAAGTCACTTGATTACCAGTCAATGATGAAAACCGTTAACACGCATGAGAGAAGCCACCAATAATGCCAATGGTTCTCGAGGTACTATCTAGTACAATCCACCAGGTGTGAAAAATGAGTTGAAGTCAAACACCCACGGAATCACCCAATCGAAGACCAATGATGAAAGTCTATCGTCAAGTGCGAAGAGCTTGCCATTGAGGCATGCAAGCTCCAAGGTATCGAAGGGGATCTCAAGACCAATCTCCTGGATAATGAGCTGGTGTCAATGGGAGATGATCCGTCGCAGGAGGGCCATAATGTTTCCCCCATCAACGACATGAGATAAGGAACAAGTGGTAGATGGTGGATCAAAGTATCATAGGAGGAGGTAAGGGTGTGAACTGCAGAAGGATTATACTCTTGAACATATCGGTGAAACAACTCTAGAATGTGGCAGCATTTTGGTACCAAAGGATCAGAGGCTTGATGGAGACAACATGGATTATATGGAATGAGGCAAAATGGCAACCTAGAACCCCGAAAGGCCAAATGATGATGTGTGGATAACCCAACCTGACAAGAAGCAAAAGTGTCGATGTTCAAGAGTGACTAGCTGCCGCAGGTAACCAACGATGACTTTCAAATTTTCCCCCACCATTGCTGGCGAGTACCCAAATTATTTTTAAAAACAAGCTTGAAGGGGATAGCATATGCTTGTAATATAAGTTTGACCTTCGGACGAATCCAACCTAGTGATAGTTTAACGAGCCCTAGGGAGGAGAAGCTCGAGTCTCGTCATAGGGACGAGTCCAATATTGTCAGGGTTTAACGAGTCCGAAATAGGTAAAACTTGGAGTATTTTTCATGTTTAGAGAGTTTGAAAAAGACATGGAAAAGAAAACTCTAGGGGGGTCCTTTTTCATAAATTTGTGTCCGTCGAGCCCAAAAAATTATAAAATAATACTCGAGAGAACCGCTTGACCATTACAACCAAGGAGTACTTTTCGTAATTAGTGACCTCAATCCGAAAAAGTAGAAAAACGATCGAAGACATGTCGTTTTGTGACCAGTGTCGAATCTGAAACAAGAAAAGTTCGGCGATATTTTCATGTTTTATACGGTCAGAAAAGAGTTGAAAGTGGACCGCCTTTTTATTCTGTTTAATGAGTCAAAAAGGGAAAAACTCGGCAATCTTTTCATATTTTACGAGTCAGAAAAGAGCTTAAAGGTGACTCGTCCTAGAGGAACAAGTGCTATAAAGGGTAGTAACTCGTTTCGATAATGGTGGAACTAATCAAAACATGTAATTGTCAAGAGGCTGGCTAATAAAACCACTCACCGCTGCGGTTCCTTAAGAAAGGAAAAACAAGCAAGTGAAAGCATATGATCGGCCAAAGAGATGGCGATGATGGAACGAAACAACCAAGGCTCATCTAGTAGAATTTAGTGGATAAAAATGGCAACCACGAGGTGTAAATCGGGTATGGGTTCATGTTTACACAAGCTTGAACCATGGAGAACTCTGCTTGGATTCGGTTTCATGTTTACGCATGCTTAAAACGAGAAACTATGCTTGTTATAAGTTCGCATGCCCACAACATAACGACACAAATCTAGGTACATGCCCCCAAGCTTCATTGCATTCAACGAGGTGGATGGAAAGAAGGTTCACTTTCAAGGTCTTGAAAATGCTCGACTTGGATTTTGCGAGATCTTAATCAAAGACTCGATTTGGAAAAGTGAGTGGTTTCATTTTTTAATGAGGTTGGCATGGTAAAAGAACTATCCTCATAACCCTTGGTTCAATTTTTCACGAGGTTGACACAAGAGCAAGAACTTTCCTCATAACCCTTGTTTCATTTTTTAACAAGGTTGACACAAGATCAAGAACTTTCCTCAAGACTCCTTGTTTATATGCCATATGAGAACATGGCTCCCAAGAGGTCTTCACCGACGGAAGAAACATGCTCTGGGAGAAACACATGTCATTAGACACCAATGATAGATTGGGTTCCAACACCCCTAGTACATGATGTACGAGACCATCTGCATGATCATCAGCAGAGGAGATAGAACAGGTAGCCACATAATTGACCTGTGGCAAAGAAGGTACTACTTGCGGATAAGAACCGATGGGGGATGATGTTACAGGAGGCACCAGGTGACTAAAGAATGACAATTGATCAATAATCACCATTCTTCTATCGTGCGGAAAGTAAACCACATAGAAGAGTGAAGGGATGAGGGCCCCCATGGCATAAATATAGTCACGGCCAAGAAGAAGGCTGAACTCTAGAGCACCTTAGACAACCATTACATCTATAGAGATGGCTTTGCCTCCCAAAGTAATAGGGAACTTCAGAAGGATCCCTAAAGGTTGACTAGTGCCTCCATCAAATGCCAACAGACTCTGCGTGACCAGCACAAGCTGTGGGAAGCCCAAAGCTTTCCATGTAGTGAAAGGCATGAGGCTAACTGACGCACCCTCATCCAACATAGTGCCAAGTACTACCTTATCATAGGCATGTACTATAATCTGAAAAGTCACATAGGATGGAAGGCGGAAAGCAGTCAAGTGACTCCAGTCGAATGAAATGACTAAACTACTTGGTGGGGGTATGATATGATTGCCCCCATGCTCAACAGGAACTGAAGAAGGACCCTCTAAATCAGCTAGGATAGGAGGGTCATTCTTGGACTCAAGAAAATCTGACAAGACGAGAAAAACATGAGTAGAATGCTCATGATGCTCTTTTGGAACAGAGTGAACAATAGGTGGAGAATCCAAGTCGACACTCTCTTCAACCAATGGTTGGTCTGAAGTAGGCTTATCACAGCCAGGTTCAGAAAGAGGAGGATGGACAAGAGAAGAATCTAAATCAATCTCTTTGTCAACAGGGAGAAGGTCTAAAGAGAGCCTCTAATAACTAATGGGAAGTTGAGGTGAAGAAGTTGTAAGACTTTCCAAAATGGTGGAATCTTAATCCATGAATGAACAAAGGTGAAGGGGATGGTGGCCTTCACACAATCTAAATGGGAATCAAATCTTCCCTTTCTTCTTACCACTGCCAGTTGATAGGGTAGCATCGTCATGAGCTTCAGAGGACGATGAGGGACGAGTCAGATCATGAGACCATACTTCTAAGATCCTAGGGATGCCAGGACAATCATGAAGAAGATGGTCACCCTTGCACAATATACAAGGAAACTTAACCTTCTGCGGAGGAGCAGAGGGTGGTACAACCTGAGATGTAATCAGAGCAATAGCTACACAGGCGGCCTCATGTTTATCAAACTTCTTCTTCTTCATCATCATCTTCTTCTTCTTCTTAGTCTCCTAGTTACTGGATGTGAAACTTTCACCAAGCGAAGGAGGAGATGAAGGTGAAGAAACAGGGGAAGGAGGCATAGGCTCAACCTTGGAATCAACGTGTCGTGGTTCAGATGAAGGAGATGATGGGATATGAATCATGACGCTCGAGACCACCGAGGATGAAAAAACCAAATGGGCAGACCAATGGTTATCCTAGGCAAAGACAATGTTGCCATATACGGAGCACCAACATTTCCAAAAGGTGAAAATGAACCAGAATTTCCATCTGGGGGAAGACCTTGGCCGGTAGACTCAGGGAATGTTGCCATTGGGAACGAGCTTGAAAAACACTCTTATCACAACCAAGAACTCAAACTGTTACCAGGAATATTTCGTGGGCAATAAATTCTATGACGTAAGAACAAAACTTGACCCTTTCATGTTTCAAGAGTCGAGAAAAGGATGAAAAGATGACTCTATCTCTTTCGAGGTTTAATGAGCCTGAAAGACAGGTGCTCAAATGGACCTTTTCTTTTAAGGAGTCTGAAAAGGAATGAAAGTGACTACTCTGGTGAACTAGGCAAAAGGTTAACCAAACAACCCGTAAAACTACATATACACCTTGGCGATCATATGAAAACCAAGGATTTTCCATATGGCAGTCAATCTTCCCAAATGTTGTGCTCGGTGTGTTACGGTTTGCAAGGCGGCAGACACGACTTCCTAAGGATATAGGATAACCTAGTGGGGTCTCCCAACATATACTCGATGGTACTGGGAGCACAAGTCTGTACTAGTAGTTATTGAGTCACAGAAGGAGGAATCACCCAAACTTAAGTGAAAGCAATAGTGACTAGGTTTAACGACGCTGGGGCACATCTCTACCCTAGACCTCTAAATAATGTGTGTTATGTTCCAATGCATTGTTAAGTTCATTCAGTTCATTTTAGAGTTGATCTTGAATTATGTTTCAATATCCAGGCCTTACCGTATGTATATCAAAACCTAGGGTGCAACTAAAATGAATAAAGCATCTTTCATTTCGATGAACTCCTACTTACATAAGGGTAGAGAGATCATTCCCAAACCAAGACAAAACCAAGATTAGCAAATGCAGTCACTCAAGAGACACAATGTATAAACACATCAATCCCTACAGTGCATCGATACTACTAATGAGAGATTAAAATTAGCCTTCTAATTTTTCAAACATGAAAAACTTGGAATGCAAAATGTACTTTCACTTTTGTATGCTAATGAATGGAATCCTTTGATTTTGATAGCTTTGAATTCTAAAGAAACAAACAAGCAAGCGTGAAACCGATTGATACAAATTATTGTAATCTATGTCTAGTAGTGAAAAAATCGAATCAATATGAAAATTCGTTCAATAAATAACACTAAACACCAATCAGCAAGAAACAAGCAATGGAAAATATCAAGCAAACCAATAGGACGATTGGGGATGGATCTTGGATAGACAAGCAACCAAGCCAAATAATTCAAAACTTGAAAAACCAGAACCATGTCACAAAGCCAAAAAATACAAGATTCACTTCAATGGAACCATAGAGTAAGCACCTTAACTAAAAGAAATTAAAACAGACTAATAGATAAGAGGAAGACAACAAGGGATTGACCAGGCTGATGAATTCAGGAGGCAGAATTAAAAAAAAAAAATTCTACAAGAATCGTCGTGGGCGTAACACCATCAACTAGTGTCGTTCAGTCACTAGCTGTAGCAACAGAGTGACGTTGTCACGAAAGTACACTTCTTTCACACGACGAGCCGATTTCAGGAATCGTCGTGACTGTATGATAGGATTCAGTGGCGCACAGACTTCTAAAACAGAGACAAGGCGACGTCGGCATGATTGTTTAGCTTTTTCCAGCGATGAACTTAAAAACAATGAAAGATAAATGAAAACTCCCAAACAAAGACCAGTCTATCCTTACAGACATTAAAGGGATTTCCCAGAATGACCTAGGTAACCCAAAAGACTGATGGTTCAATCCCAAAATTCAAAAGACACTAACTCAAAATCAAGCAAAAGCAAACAAGAGAAAAACATAGGACGGACTCCCTAGTGGAGTTGCCAACTTGCGATGCAGGAAAGTGTTCCCTCTTCGGACAGAGGTAATCCCTATAGTCCTAGAGTGGGTCTAGTCACAGTAAAGACCAAACAACAATTGATTCCCTTAAATACTCATCGTTGGAGGCTTACCTCAAACCGATGGTTGATGAAGTTTCGTCACGCTGCTCCAGCTTCCGTTTCCTTCTCCTTAATGAGCAATCAACCTGAAACACCATAAGAAAACAATAGAGCACGTAACCGAGAACAACAATGATCTATCTACTCATAAGGTCAAGAACTCATGAGCTATCAAGTAAATTACATACAAGATATAGGAAATCATCATTGATTGTATTAATAAGAAATCAAGAGCAAATCTTACAACCAAGTCTTGATGTCGTAAGCCTTCTCGGAGGGTCCAGCCAGCATGTTTCTTCAAGGATTCACTCTCAAAGATGGGTCTCCCAAACAAGCAATCTCTCTCTTTCTCACTCACAAGCTTTAATACAAAGTTAAGGGCACTCCACAACCTCTTACAAACTATTAACAATCCCACACTTGTCACACTCACACCAAAGCTATCTACCAAACTCAAAAGCACTAGCAGCACTGTCCAACCAAAGGAACTAAGGAACTAGCAGATCATAGCAATGGTGAGTGATTTTATAGGAGAAGAAGTCTCCATGAAATGAGGGAGAGGGAGCTTATCCTTAAGTGAGGTTGCACAAGAGGCGAAACCACCATCCTAGAGGAGGAAAAGCGACCCAAACTGACCCAACAACTAGCTATAGAAACACCCAAAAGGCCAATTGTTTGAACAAATTCACCAAATCTAGATCATCACAGGTCATGAACTGGGTACTAGCGATGTTGTCACAACGATACAGTGCATGACAAAGAACCATCGCACATTTTAAGGGTTTAGTAGTGACGATGTAGGAACTTAGTCAAAAAGGGTCAATCGTCAGCATTAGAAAGCATTTGCTTAATCTTCTTACATAGGTGGGAAGATATGAACATGTTTATTTGACACATGACACAGCAGAGGGACTGAGATGAGGATAGTGACAAATTACTATGTAACGATAAAACCTTTGAAAAAAGAGAAAAATAAGAAAAGGTGAGATACATATTCATTTTTATTTTTGCACAATGTTCACCAACTTGGGCCATAAATACCCCTTTTCGACAGAATGTTGGTTTTCGACACTTTATTTTCTAATATGCACAATTGGAATAGGTGATCCTTTGTCGAGAACACCATCTTACATAACTTCTTTGACCACCATGGTGGTTTCTCAGGTTTATTATGCTCATTCAAGAATATATACCCTGCTCTCAATGCATAAGTTCCATACGTTGCAAATGCTCAAACCAAGGAATCTTCTCTATCACGAATACAAATGTGTGAATTGTTGAGAGAAAATATAAACCAATGCTATTTCTACCAGAAATTTAGAGGGATATGAAGCTACTGATGAGACATCCAACCTTGAGCCTAGCCTTTAGATCTATCATTATCAACAACTGGACCACAGAGAAAACTCCCCTGGTATGAAGGAAATCCACTAGAGCAGGGGGAATCTATAAATAATTGTTGCATCCAACTCAAGGATCCTCACTAATGCACACTTGTTCACCATTACCGACATTCCATGTGAAGTCACTCTCAACAACCCCAAAATAATGGGTTATAGCTTTCTAGATGACCAATACGTTAGACTTACGCTTGTTTTGTAAGCGTATCCAATGAAAGATAGAGAGAGGGTTGATATATTTCCTAGGTACCAACCTTGTCCAAATTTTGTGAGTGGATAATAAGCACCATCCCACTTTTGCAATTAAAGCTTTGGAAAATAGGTGAAATTTTTTGATACCCCAACCTCCCAATCTTTGGGCAGTGAGATTCACTCCTACTTAACAGAAGAAAAATATCTCCCCTCTTTATGACCAACCCAAAGATATCTCTAACAAATTTTCCAAATTTTTGAGAGGGTTCCCTTGGTAATCCATGAAAGAGATGACCAAAAGACATGAATTTCTTCCAGGAAAGACTTTATGAGCATCAACCTGCTTGCTCGAGATAACCATCAGAACCTCCATACTTTAAGGAACTTTTCAATCTTAGCTAATAACTAGTTCCAATCATCTTTCTTGTAGTATTTTGGTTTGAGCTAGAATCCCAGGTATTTAAGATGATCGTCCAAAATTGAAAGCGAGAGAGGGAAAAATGTTGGACCAGAAGAATATCATCTTGGGAGAGGCCAAAAAGGAAAGAGTGGACTTTTTATCATTTACCTTCATACTATGGCTTTTTCAAATAAAACCAGGTTTTCCGTAATGGACAATAAGTCTCTTCTAAAACCACAACAAGACAATAGGATGTCATTGATGAACAAGAGATGGGTGATGAAGCAGTCGAAAACCACTTATATTATTTTTATTCCCCCCGTCACTTGGCATCAACAAGCATCTTGTTGATACCCTCCACCACTAGTAAAACTAAGAGGGGTGAGAGGTTCCACCCCTGATGCAAACCTCTCTTACCATGAAAAAATGGTGATGATGCTCCATTAATAAGGGCCACAAAGGATACATTTGTAATAAATTGCATCACCCAGTTTATAAAGGGGATCTCGGATCCCATATGAGTAAGGATCATTTGAAGGTATGACCAGCTCACTGTATCATAGGCTTTTGGGACATCTATCTTTAGATCGAGACCCTTTAATATTTGCACCTTCATACTAGGATCCCTTCTTAGGAAACTCCAACAGCTTGATGATTTTTTCTACCCTCTAGGAAAGAAAATTTCTCTTTTGACAAATGCACTAATAGAATTGGCTTGATCTTATTTGCAGTGATTTAAGCAATGATTTTGTATGTGTAGTTACATAAGGATATCAGGCAGAATTCATCAAAATACTGAGAGGATTAAGAATTAGGAATAAATGCAATGAAAGTGCCATTGAAAGGATCATGGATAAATCCCCTCGATCTCGAATCTCCCACATCCTTTAGAATATCGGGCCCAAAAATATCATACGTCTCAGTAAAATACTCAATCGTCCATCCATCTAGCCCTAGACTTTCGTCCTTTTGAAAACCATGAAGAGTCTTCTGTAGTTTGTCATATGTAATAGGAACCATCAACTCCAAGTTTTGATCAAGCTTAACAAAACAAAGAATGAACCGGGCCAAAGTGACGATCTCTGGGAGTGTAGCTTTCGGGGGGGTTAAAAAGGCTTCAGAAATGGGATACCCCCAATGTAACCATCTCCTCAAATGTAGAGGCATGACCATCACAATATTATTAAGCAACCATATAGTGTTTTGAATTTTCCTACCTTTTGAATACTTCTAAAATTATTTGCTATTTTCATCTCCACTTTTGATCCATATCACTCGACTCTTCATATGCCATTGTTCTTCCTTTTCTATCAAGATTTTTTTTTTCATTTTGAAACATTCTATGCTTTCCTTCATCATCAAGGAATCTCATTCCTTAAGGAGATTGCATAGATTCTTGTTCAAATTCAATGGATTTTATTTCTTCTTCTTCCCTTAATCTATTTTTTTTACCCATTCGATCGTGACTAATTTTATAACTTTGATATTGGACATGAATCTACTAGCTTACATGAGATATCATGTCCCAATTTTTAGTCAGCAGCTTTTTGAACGCTAGATATTTTAGGAATGGAAAGTTAAACTTGAAGGGGCTTCCAAGATTTTTTTAGGTCTCTCCTAAGCTCCAGGAAGATAGGGGAGTAGCTTGACTCCCCTCCTGAACTAATCCATCATATGTTCATGAATAAAAAATATATCAATCCTCTTGGTTACAAAATCTTCTCTAGTTCTTTTGTTCCTCCATGTGGGAAGAAACTTCCTTAACTCAAGATCATATAATAGAGAATCTTCAAGTTTGTGTACAAAGAAATTATAAATGGGGCCTGGGTGAGCTTGCATTTCCCATATTTCTGAGACCCCAATAAAAAAATTTAAATCACCTCCAAGCACTAGATTTCCCTCTTTCAATAGAGATGTTTTGAATAGAGAGACCCAGAACATAGCTCATTTTGAATGTGGATCATAGATGTTGATGAGACAAATATTCATGCCTAGAACGGCCAAGAAAACATCGACTCCCAAAATCAATTAAAAACCCCATGATGCGTAGAGCTTTATTGTTTCAGAATTTAAACCGACATTAAGACCTGTAGAATTTCCAGAGACACCGAAGGCCACAAACTGTCATCATGGAAGGAGGGATTCCAAGGATCGAATAATAATCTCACTGTCACCTAAATTTTCTTGTAGGAAGATAACATCAATGGGCTAAGAATTTACCAAGCACTTTAGAGCTAGTTTCTTTGGGACACTAGCTAAGCCTCAATAATTAAAAGACATGCAGATCATTTGGGATGGCCAATAGGTTCTAGCAAAGCTCTAAGCACCCCATGGATGGTTTGTTGAAAACCTATAACCACATCCTTACTAGCCTTTTCTTTTTCCTTTGAGATGTTTGAATTACGACCTATACCATGACCAGGTTTAGCAAGGGATCTAAAACTAAGCCCACCAATTATAGGTTGTTCTAGAGGATTTGAAGAGGAATGGAGGAAGTACCTAGCATGAGAGGAAATGGATGAATCATCCCTCACCCACAATGATGAGGTATTGGAGGGGGAACGGGAGGGTGGGAGGGGAGGGCACATGGAATATGATTGACATTATGGATTGATAAAATGATAGGGGAAATAATCAAATTATCAAATAACATAGAAATAGACCCGACAAAATTAAACAAATAAGAGGCATGGGGCGAGATGAAAGAATACCTTGGAGTCCATCATTGGAAGAGATAGGGACAATCCCAGGAATATGCACTACTTTGTTGATGGAGTCATGAGCATCCTCATTGAGCATCATCTTCTCCTCCCGAGGTGTTAAAACCCTTCTACAGAGAGCCATCAAATTGGCCTCAATTTCCTAAACGATTTGACATTCAACCCTACTTCTTTCTATCTAGGCCCCCGTGAGGGAGGGGAGGAGAACATTTTCCACTATAAATGTAAATAGAAATCTTCAATCACGTGAAACAATTTATGACAATGGCTTCATCTGAAAGGGATTCCCTCATAATCCAAAACTTGAGTATGGGTTACCCTTCAAAATGTGAGCTTCATTTCCAATAGCAATCCTTCATTTATATAAATATTGACTAAGATCTGAGCTATATAAAGTTTATTTGAGACTTTGAAAGAAAGGTTTGCATCCATATCTGACCCCAAACTATTCCCAATTCTTTTGAAGACATCTGATGACCAGCACTAAGGGGGTAAATGCAACAACCTTACCCGGATAGATGCACTACCTAATTTCTCCCTTTTTGCATCAAATAATGGCGTCCATTTCTTTAGAGGACTGGGGTATAGCTTATAGAGCGAGGACTTTCAAGTGCCTTATTTACAACTGAATCTGAGGGAAAGGTCATCATAAAGAAACCTTTTATAGTCCTTTTATAATAGGCACCTCATCGCTTGCCATTTCCATTTCTTTGAAATGTAATCCGTGATGAACTCCGCAAAGAACCACCCCCAAGCTCGTCCAACAATCACCTTCTGAGTAGCCTTTAATACTTCATCCGTCTGAACATCCTCCTCAAAAATCAAATCTTTCTCACTAGACTTCAACCTAACATTTTTCTTTTCCTTCCCTTCTTCCTAGTTGATGTATGCTCGTGTTCCTCCTTATCCCAAACTAGCGTATCCTCGACCAAAGCCTCACTTGTTCTATATAAATTTTAAATTTATTCTATTAATATATTTAATATATTTTTTTGTGAAATATTAATACATATTTAATATATTATTTGACACTATGAAATATCGTTGGGGGACTGGGATTGTTAAGAGTCCATAACTTTAACTCGTAATTCCAACAAATCCTTGTAGAATTCTCAATAATTTTAACCAAAAAAGATGCCACAAAACTCTCCAAAAAATTGAAGAGAGCGTACAACAATCTCAAGTACCTTCAATAAACTTAACTAACACTATTATCAAATACATAATTATTTATTTTTTACTTAATTTAATTGTTTATTAGTTAAAGTAAAATTAACTTATACTTTTAAATTATGTTTTGTTTTTCAATATTTTAAATAAATAATATAATATAATATTCACTCCAATACTCTCTTCCCTTTTTCTTCAATAATATTTATCTATAACAAATATGTAATCTTCTTTTCTAAAATTTATATACAAATTATTTAAAAAAATACTATAATTAACTATGATGTGTACAAAAGTAAATAATATATATTAGTAACATCAATCCATCATAAACATCAAAAACACTTATTTCATAATACACATCACATTACTAGAAATTAATAAAATCATAAAAATTAATTAAATTATAATTTTATTTTAACAACATATTATTATTGGCATAATTAATTAAAAAATAATATATAAATTGAACATATACACATTTAAACAAATAATGTAAAAAATTCATTAGCAAAGAGATTCACCCCATTTATCATTGAGCGCCTTCATCTGTAAATAGACTTTGATACAATACCATGGGCCAATACTATGGCTTATCAATTCCACATGTCCAAACAACCATTACTCATTTCATGTGACACTTGTTTATATGAAATTTTTTTTAATTAATCAATTTAATTAAAAGGAAAAAAATGACAACTACTTTCAAGATAAATCTCAATCATTGATGATTGTACACTACTAAAAATATCCTATAATATTCCATAGTGGTTAAATCCCTACCATCCACTCTTAATTATTGATAATTAAAGTAAAATTCTAGAAACCCTATTATCAAATAGCCACACTTATAGACATAGTTACCACATAATAATTATTAATAATTAAATTAAAATTAGAAACTATATTCTCATATCAACACACCTACCAACATAATTACTAAAAATATATATAAAACGAGTAAAATGAACACGCCTATCAACATAATTACATAAAAAATACATAAAGTAGGTAACATAATTACTTTTAAAATATATACCTACCAACACAATTACAATTACTATATCTATATATATATATATATATATATATATATATATATATATATATATATATATATATATAGTAAAATGAAGATGCCTATCAACATGATTACACAAAAAAATACATAAAGTAGGTAACATGATTACTTTTAAAAATATATACCCACCAACACAATTACTAAAAATATATATAAAAAAAGTAAAATGAACATGCCTATTAACAAAATTACATTAAAAATATATATATAAAGTAGGTAAAGTAGACATGCCTATCAACATAATTACTTTTAAAAATATATGAAACAATTAAAATATACAAAACAAGTAAAATGAACACGCCTCTCAACATAATTACATAAAAAAAATACATAAAGTAGGTAGAGTAGACACGCCTATCAACATAATTACTTTTAAAAATATATGAAACAATTAAAATATATTAAACAAGTAAAATGAACACGCTTATCAACATAATTACATAAAAAAAAACATAATGTAGGTAGAGTGGACAAACCTATCAACATAATTACTTTTAAAAATATATGAAACAATTAAAATACATAATATAGGTAGAGTAGACACGCCTATCAACATAATTAGTTTTAAAAATATATGAAACAATTAAAATAAACACAACTATCAACATAATAATAAAAAATACATAAAATAGGTAAAGTAGACACACCTATCAAGATAATTGCTTTTAAAAATATATAAACAATTAAAATATACATGCTTATCAAAATAATTACTTAATATCCCATAAACAAAGATATATATCTTCATAATTATCATCTAATAATTACCAAAATTATGGAATAACACCTATCAACATAATTACTTTAATATATATATATATATATATATATATATATATATATATATATATATGGTAAACAATTAAAATATATTAAACAAGTAAAATGAACATGTATCAACATAATTACATAAAAAAATACATAATAGGTAAGTGGACACGCATATCAACATAATTACTTTTAAAAATATATGAAACAATTAAAATAACACGACTATCAACATAATAATAAAAAAATACATAAAATAGGTAAACTAGACACGCCTATCAACATAATTGCTTTTAAAAATATATAAACAATTAAAATATACACGCTTATCAAAATAATTACTTAATATACCATAAACAAAGATATATATCTTCATAATTACCATTTAATAATTACCAAAATTATGGAATAACACCTATCAACATAATTACTTTAATATATATATATGGTAAACAATTAGAATATATTAAACAAGTAAAATGAACACGCTTATCAACATAATTACATAAAAAAATACATAATGTAGGTGATATATATCTTCATAATTACCATTTAATAATTACCAAAATTATGGAATAACACCTATCAACATAATTACTTTAATATATATATATGGTAAACAATTAGAATATATTAAACAAGTAAAATGAACACGCTTATCAACATAATTACATAAAAAAATACATAATGTAGGTAGAGTGGACACGCCTATCAACATAATAATAAAAAATACATAAAATAGGTAAATTAGACACCCCTATCAACATAATTGCTTTTCAAAATATATAAACAATTAAAATATACACGCTTATCAAAATAATTACTTAATATACCATAAACAAAGATATATATCTTCATAATTAACATCTAATAATTACCAAAATTATGGAATAACATATATCAACATAATTACTATATATATATATATATATGTATGTATGTATATGTGGTAAACAATTAAAATATATTAAACAAGTAAAATGAACACGCTTATCAACATAATTACATAAAAAAATACATAATGTAGGTAGAGTGGACACGCCTATCAACATAATTACTTCTAAAAATATATGAAACAATTAAAATACATAATATCGGTAGAGTAGACACGCCTATCAACATAATTACTTTTAAAAATATATGAAACAATTAAAATAAACACGACTATCAACATAATAATAAAAAAATACATAAAATAGGTAAACTAGACACGCCTATCAACATAATTGCTTTTAAAAATATATAAACAATTAAAATATACACGCTTATCAAAATAATTACTTAATATACCATAAAAAAAGATATATATCTTCATAATTACCATCTAATAATTACCAAAATTATGGAAGAACACCTATCAACATAATTACTTTACTATATATATATATATATATATATATATATATATATATATATATATATATGGGGTAAACAATTAAAATATATTAAACAAGTGAAATGAACATGCTTATCAACATAATTACATAAAAAAATACATAATGTAGGTAGAGTGGACACGCCTATCAACATAATTGCTTTTAAAAATATATAAACAATTAAAATATACACGCTTATCAAAATAATTACTTAATATACCATAAACAAAGATATATATCTTCATAATTACCATCTAATAATTACCAAAATTATGGAATAACACCTATCAACATAATTACTTTAATATGTATATATGGTAAACAATTAAAATATATTAAACAAGTAAAATGAACACGCTTATCAACATAATTACATAAAAAAATACATAATGTAGGTAGAGTGGACACGCCTATCAACATAATTACTTCTAAAAATATATGAAACAATTAAAATACATAATATAGGTAGAGTAGACACGCCTATCAACATAATTACTTTTAAAAATATATGAAACAATTAAAATAAACACGACTATCAACATAATAATAAAAAATACATAAAATAGGTAAACTAGACAAGCCTATCAACATAATTGCTTTTAAAAATATTTAAACGAATAAAATATACACGCTTATCAAAATAATTACTTAATATACCATAAACAAAGATATATATCTTCATAATTACCATCTAATAATTACCAAAATTATGGAATAACACCTATCAAAATAATTACTTTAATATATATGATAAAATAAACCCCTATTAATATAATTACTCTTTTTATGTATATATATATATATATAAGTCCATCAACATAATTACTTTTAAGTATACATCAAAACAAATAAATTTTATTAAATAAATAAGTAAAACAGAACATTGTTCTAACTATTAAAAAACAAATAACCGTTAATCAAATAAAAACACCTTTTTTCAAAATATTACAAAATATATTTTTGATATATTACGATGAATTAATCTCGTTTGACCAAGATTTGTCCTCGTACGGGGTCAAATTCAAAAACCTAATCGGCAAAAACCTAAAAACATAGGTGAATGGTCTGAAAAGGGATGAGGAAAATGATTCACAGATAAATGTGTGGATTATGGCTTAACACAAGGTATCCCCTTCCATCTTCTTCCCCATCTCTCTTTCACTGTGTGGAGGAGCTTAGCACTGTCTGCCAACAAGAACAATGACGAGCAGAAAGGAAGAAGAGAATGACAATACGAGCAGAGATCAGAAAAGTGAATATCTGCCACAAGCAGGCAGAGAGCACGATGAATCTCTTCCGCCGCCTCCAGGAAACGAAAACATACAGCTAGGGGGGCCAATGCATGCAGAACCACCGAGGACGGGGGCAATCGGCTTAAATCAAGGAGATGAACGGCGGAGATCTATACTGGAGGCATTACAGCAGCGCCAATATTATAAAGATGAAGCGCTAATGTTTTCAAGCCTCAAAGGGCAGCTTACCGAAGAATCTGTAACTTCAATCGTCCAGCATCTCCATGGTATTGACAG
Organism: Pinus tabuliformis; assembly: GCA_031772625.1. NCBI lineage: Eukaryota > Viridiplantae > Streptophyta > Pinopsida > Pinales > Pinaceae > Pinus > Pinus tabuliformis. The sequence goes on along the minus strand of CM062806.1, from coordinate 894,677,489 downwards.
CGACAGCGAACGCTTTCTCTTTGTCAAGAAAGAGCCGGGAAGGATGCTTCATGGTGACAAATGGACAAGGACAGATGTAGAGTGGGCACTGCATGATTGGATAATTTCGCATCAGGTCGACCGACCCGCAACGATGAGGCACAGAAGCACTTCATCGCATCCCAGTCAGAAAGGTAAGCAGGTTATAAGAAGCTACAACGTTGAAAATCGCGACCAAGGCACTTCATCGCGTCTCCGTGATAAAGGTGAGAAGCTTATAAGCCAACCTTCCAGGGAAAAATATGGTTATCTGCCACAGCTCTACGAGGAACTTGACAGTTCTATGCCCGGATTTCTTGGAAACAGCGAGGAAGTCGAAGGTTTTTTAGTTGGGGGAAAGGAAAAGCTTCAAGAGATCCGTCGGGAGTTGAGTTGCCGTTCCCGTTCTCGTAGTTCAGAGAAAACCCATGCAGAAAATATGGATGACATAGAGCTAATCCAGTGTGACAGCCCTTCTGTCGAGAGGAAAAAGGTTTGCACGTTGTGGGGTGTTGACCTTTATGAAGAAGACTTTGGGGATACTCCAGGGAAATCTGTGCCCGACGTAAACGGGTCAAATTAAATGTGTGCTGAGAATAAGCGAATAAAATCAGAGCTGTTCGCCTTTTTAACATTCCAGTTTTTCGTATTTCTGTTTTGAAGTTACTATCACATCGATACTATCAATTCCTTCGATGGGTCTATGTCATGGTTTCCCTTTCGTTATGTCACTCTTGGTGTATTTCACTTTTAAATATCAAGCACTTTGTTTCTCCAGGGAAAGCTCATTTTGTTTTTCTCATATGATTATTTCCATTATGCTTGTTTCTAATGCGTTTTTGATGTTGATCAATATTTTCATGTTAACTTCCCTCAACACATTTAAACTTAGCTTGCGGATTTTTCAATCAAGATGGTATTGAAATCCAAGGCTATATTCAATTAAATAACGTTTGAAACTTAGCTTGCGGATTTTTCAATCAAGATGGTACTGAAATGCAAGGGTATATTCAATTAAATAATGTTTGTTCAATGATTTTTAAGTAAGCATAGTTCATCTTATTTAAACATTTTTCTTAAGAACACGTTTAAAGAATTTTATGACTATGCTCCATAATGAAAATGTAGAATATTTTTTTTTCACAAAATAATAGAATGGAAAATTCTAGATAGAAATTGTATAATCAATAGTTATGTTTGAAAAATCAAATGACATTATCAAATTTAATGGTTGTAGTGAAATATTTAAATGATGGGAATTTATTAAAAAAAACTATTCAAATAAAAAATTTCGGTGGTTATTGTTAATAAAAATAAAAATAAAAAATTTTCATGTCTAATCTTAATTCAATTTTTGTATTAGGATACTACTCTTTAATGTCTAAAATAACTTTTGTTAATAAAAAAATTTAAAAATTTTCCATGTCTAATCTTAATTCAACTTTTGTATTAGGATACTACTCTTTAGTGTCTAAAATAACTTGATCATACTTTGATCTTGGTTTGATTCATCTCTTCCAATTAATTTAGATACCTTTGCAGTTACTAGTTCTCCATGCAATCATTCATATGTTAATTTTTATTCATTTTTTTTTACTAGTGGTAGAGAGTTTGCTTGATCGCCTATGTTTGTATTATAGATGTTAGTTAAAGATGATCCAAATATCTCTCCAAATCACTAAAATCATGTACTCAATGCACAAAACACAAATCTAGATGATTCTTAGCTTGTTGTTCTATCTTTTAGTAGTCTCTCGTGTTGACCATGTATTGATTAGGAACTCTAGAATAGTTGTGATTCAGTTTAATAGGTGTTTCACCATCTCAAGATGCCTTGGAGAAAAAGACATGTTTCAATTTTAACCCAGATTGTCTGGACACATAATAGCAAATGATGAATTGTGAAGTTTCTTAAAGTTGCACTTTACATTTTAGAATCCATTTATTTTCAAGAAATTCCAAAACTTAAAATTTAAGAAAAATACCTCAAGTGTTATTATTTATTTTCAAGAAATTCCAAAAATTAAAATTTAAGAAAAATATGTCAAAGTGTTATTATGGCCAAAATGTGAGAGAATATTGTCATAAATGACAATAATAAGCATTTTTCAAAACTAAAGGCAAAAAACATAGAAATTTTGTTAGCCAAAATGAGGATTGACATGTGTCTCTCCATTCTTTATGCCCATTAGCTTGTTTGAATTTCAAAGGTTCTGTGACATTCATTACTTTAGTGATTAAGGAATAATATTTAAATCCTTTTGGTGGGTGTGGTGCTTCACTATTTTCATCTCCTCTCATAGTTTGTGGTGAATCATCTCTTCCTCTTGGTACCTTATGGCTGCTAGAGGTGTCCATGTCACCAACATAGATCCATCTTAAGCATAGATCTAACATGAGTTGAGAGGGATCAAATTTCTTCCCATGAAAACTTATTTTAGAGTGTGAAAGAAAAAGTGCATTTTTTCATTGTTTAAATTGTATTCTTGAATGCTATAGAGATAACATAACTTATTTCTTTTCAATAGCTTTATAGGATATATACACAATTTTTTTAAAACAATATATAAAATATTTTACATAACATATGTATTGAGTCATTTTATTAGCACAAATTAAAATGATTTTTTTGTTCTTAATATATTTTTAAGTATAGGTCAATATTAATTCATATTAAAATATTTTATTCATAACCCACATTCAATATTTTATTATATACAGAATTCAAATAATTTATTTTAACATTTTTCTCTATATAGATATATATGAAGTTGATATCAACACAAGTTAACATAAATTTTCAAGTAGTTTATTTAAATCACGTGTTGAAATATTTTTTAAAATTATAAAGTTTAAACATCTTACTCGCATTTTCTTTTACTTCTAATTACTTTACATGAAATTATATAATGTCATATGGACAAGTAATTAAACATCCATAGCATATTATTTTTTCTCTTTTATTATAGCCAACGTTAATTTTATATTTAGAGAATATTTTTTTTTTAAGAGACACATCTCAACTCCAATTTTAGCACAGATATACTTACACATTGTCTTCACACTAGGTTGTAGAATGATCCTCTCAGCTCAACTAGATTTTTCCTTTTTTTTCCTGCTTATCATTTTCTTACTCTTTGACATCGTTATCATCATACGGAATGTGTCATGCATCATAATTGTCCTTCTTATGACCTTCATTCGCTTGCTCATGAAATATCACACCTTTTATCGCAAAAACTTTGTATGTGAAAGAATCAAACAACTTATATGCTTTATGATCTTAACATCAACCAATAAAAATACACTTGATAGCTTTTGAATTAAGTTTTCTCCTATCTTGTTGTTGGATAGTTGGCATTGTGTGCATGGCTAGTGTCCTTGAGAAGGCATCTGCAAGTTTGTTAGCATTGATGTCAAGAGTCTTGTTGAGGAGTTGTGTTGGGCAGCTGGCTTGCCTAAAAACTAGCAAGAGTGTTGGCAGTGATGTCAACCAGACAAGCTTGGTTGTTTGTTGCAACTGATGCTGGCAGTGATGGCCCAGGAAGAATCTCATGGTAGCTGCAGGCTTCATGTAGAAAATCATCATAGTAGCATTCTTATTGGAAACACCATAAAATGATGATTACAGTGATGGCCTAGGATGGGAGTCCATGGGAGCTGTAGACCTCGTGCTAAGGACACATTGTGGATGTGATTCCTAGTTGTCTTGAGAGTTCAGGACCAGAAGATTGGCAGTGAGGTTGGAGCCATGTTTTGAGGTATCATATGGGCTCAATGGCTAATTGGGCCCCTTCAATTGGAAAGTGGCCTCGAAGAGAATTCCAACTATATGCGAAAGTCCAGAAATGGACTTGTGGGTCAAAGTTATGACCTGCTGAAGTTCAGTGCGTTAAAGCCTTAAGCAAGGAAGTGTAGAAATTTTGAATAATATGACACATATTCACAGAGATTATCCTGATTATACACTATTGAGGAATACATGCATAATACATAACCTCCTCTACGTTGATCATCAATTTACAGAAGCAGAAACAATAACATGTGCACATAGAAGCATCAATCACACATATCAACACAGTATTTTCCCCGGGAAAGCATCTCGCTAAAAACTCCAAATATATGTATATTATATTGATTGAGAACATGTAACAATACATAGTACAATACTCCTCACAAGTAATTAGTACTATCTCCACCTGTTACACACAGTACAACTCAGCTCTGATCTCCAAATCTCCTCCGCTGCTTGCTTGCCTCCACTGCACAATACCTGCTGAGAATGAATGAGAGTGGCTGATCCAAACTCCTATTTACCTTGTGAAAATCACCCACACTGTAAATCACGTGAGCAAAAGCTATATTTCACTTGGTATTGGCCCACACTAGCAGGGATCATTGGCATAACTCAATCCCATGCATGCGCACAATCTCATGCACAACTGATAGCAATCTCATCCTCTAACACCTGTCTCCACTGAACTGTACATACACTGAGTTAAATGATGTATTCTTCAGTTGCATTATGAGTTAATAATTAGTGAATTATTTAATAACTAATTCACACAACTCATCAATTAGTCTATTGATTAGTTAGACTAAATACAGTTAGTTCAACTAAGTCAAACTGAACACAACTCCATTAACTCCACAATCAACTCCACCAAACTCAACTGCTTGAGTTCTAACTGAATTCATGCATGCAAAAACTCAATTGACTCATAAGAAAACGTATTTCCTTCTCACAGCTACATGTGCCACATTTGTAGCTCAAACTGAAGTGCTCCAAGAGGGTAAGATAAAGTTTATAGTCTAAATATTATTGTGAGACAATAATATTTGACTTTTCTAGTTTTGACTAGCAGTCTAAAATAAGACTGTGATCACTCCTACTGTGTTCACTCCTGCTGTGATCAATCCTGCTGTAATCACTCCTGATGTGATCACTCCTGCTGTGATCACTCCTGCTGTGATCCAAAAATAGACTTTGCGCCATAATTTTCCTGCGGGCCCACTTAGTGAAGGCGACTCCTTTCCACTAAGCTCCATCATCTTGTTGCATTCTCAATAAGCATTTCTTGTTGCACACTTTTCAACACTTCCTCTCAACAAGAAAGGCTTCCTCTTAAATCTAATCCTGTAACTCTGGAATGTTCTGCATGCAACACATCTACCCACTCCACTTTGCTCCAACAACACTTGGAACAAAAACACTCCCAACTGACCACTCTGTTGGGCTAGGAACATACTCTGATGTTGAAGCTCTACTTGCTGCTGACAAGTGCTCCCTCTCTGACATCTGCACTACTGCAACATCTCCATGCATCTTGCACCATTACACACCTCTCTGTGCCACCTAGCACTGTGCAAAACAGTTGTGCCTTTCGCATTGCTGCAGCCTACGTGTTATGCTCTGTCCTGGGATTCCCTGCACTGTCGCTCTCTCTGACGCTCCATCCGCATCTATCTTTACCCAATCAATAAGTTCCCGCTACTCCACATCGGGGCTCCCGTAGCAAGGTCTCATCCAAGAGGTTGGGTACCTCAAGGATCCTGCCCCCAAGGATAATTTTAGGGGCGAATGTTCGCCCTTTGGCGAAATTAAGGGGTTTTAAATTTTTAGTGGGCGAATATTTTGTATCATAGTACATTTTTACAGATCACCTCAAATAGCCCACCTTATTTTAAGGGAGGGTAAAAAAGGTAAATTTATCCCTTGAAATTAGGACTTACAACCTTCCATTCGCCCATTTTCAAGAATAGGTTTTATTTAAGTGAAATCAAGAATAGGTTTTATTTAAGTGAATCATATGGGCCAAATACCATATTTATAAAAGAGGTATGGTAAATTAATAAAAATATAAATAAATGAGAGGTATGGTAAATAAATAAAACATTTTTTATATTTACTCCATAAGTCACCTTATATACATGTAAGGGTGTAAACAAATAAAAATATAAGTAAAGTGGAGGTATGGTAAATAAATAAAACGTCTTTGTATACTTACTCAAAAGGTATGGTAAATAAATAAAAATATAAATAAACTAGACGTATCGTAAATAAATAAAACCTCTTTTTATATTTAGTCCATAACCCTCGTTCTATTTATGAAGGCTCAAGAAAGAGGTTTTATTTAAGTGAATCCTATGGGCCAAATACCATATTTGTAAAAGAGGTATGGTAAATTAATAAAAATATAAATAAAAGAGAGGTATGGTAAACAGATAAAACATTTTTTTATATTTACTCCATAAGTCACCTTATATTTACGAACACTCAAAAAATGGGCTATATTTAGGTGAAACCTATGGCCAAAATACTATGGGACGAATACCATGGACTAGATTGTTATTAATACCATGCAAAAAACCATTATTAACCCTAATATTAGAATTAATAAAAGTAAAAATGGCACATGGTATTGACCCATGGTATTCACCAAAATGGCACATGGTATTGACCCATGGTATTCACCTGGAATGTAGCCTATTTAAATGGGGGAATTAAACCAGCATGTAGCCTATGCTAAGATTCACTAGGACTTTACAAAGTTTTATTATTTAGTGAAAGACTCGCCAAGATCTTACAAGATTTTATAATTGAGTAAAATATTCTAATAAAAATAAAAATGGCACATGGTATGGTATTCACCAAAATGGCACATGGTATTGACCCATGGTATTCACTTGGAATGTAGCCTATTTAAATGGGGGAATTAAACCAGCATGTAGCCTATGCTAAGATTCACTAGGACTTTACAAAGTTTTATTATTCAGTGAAAGACTCGCCAAGATCTTACAAGATTTTATAATTGAGTAAAATATTCGCCATGCCTAGTGAGAGATTCGCCAAAAAGTTATATATACATATTATATTATTGATAAAATCGCCTTCCATTTTTCCTATATACCATGGAGATTCGCCCATTTATTATATTTATAAATTTAGGGGGGGTTCTTAAGATTTTCCCTGCCTGCCCTTCCTCCTTGGGATGATCAATCCACATCACCCCACCTCCTACCTGGAGGTATGGCTGCATGCGATCCCTCAGCCCACCTGGCTCGAAGTTTCCCCCTACTGGAGGTCTCTGCATAAGTAGATGTCTCTAGTCGATCTCCACTCAGCTCCCCCTATTCTGGCTGCTCCACAACCTCCTGAAGCTGCTGCACCAATCATGGCTCCTCCACAATCGTCTGAGACTTCTTCTGGCTCTACATGTTGAGAGGTAATATACGCTCCCTCTCAACCACCAAGTCTCCATCAGTTGCCTCGCTGCTCAAGGCTTTGCATGCATCTTGAACCTCAAGAGCATACAGGTTCTTGACCCGTGAACCAATCTGCTTCACCTGTTTAGTGATGATGTGTCTAAGGAAAACCTTTCCCTTATTGAAGACTACATCATAGCCTCCATCTTCCAGCATCGCGATCGACACCAAGTTTCTCTTCAGTCCCGGTACATACTTGACATCGGGCAAGGTAAGGCGAGCTCCATGATCCCTCTAAAAAATAACCATGCCTACACTTGAGACACTATATTTCTCATCGTTACCCATCCCTATGAGTATCTGGAGATCTTTCTCCTCCAAAGTACTGAACAAACTTTTGTCACCGGTCATCTGGAAAGAAGCTCCACTGTCAAGAAACCAACCACTTCCCACCATGGATGAAACCATGCATGCGAAGAGTGTGAAGTCCAACTCAAACTGTGAAGCAAGTGATGCTGCCTCACCTTCAGATCCTTCCCTGGATCCCTTCTTGGACTTCTTCTTTGGGCAATTAGTAGCATAATGGCCCAACTCATGACAATGAAAGCACCTCACCTTCGACTTGTCAACCTTCTTCCCATCATTGGAAGAACTGGATTCGGAAAGAGAAACCTTCCCCTTCCCCTTCTTCGCCTTACTCGCTAAGGCACAATTCTCCTCATCATGCATAGATGAAGAATTGTCTCTGGTGCACCGTCTAATCTCCTCTTGCACAAGATCCGACCAAAGTCTCTCCCATCCTGGCAATTTCTCCCTTCCATTCACCGAGTCCTGGTAGCTATGCCAACTCTTAGGAAGGCCAAGGAGTGCTAGACTCACCATATCCTCATCCTCAACAGTTACCCCCACACTTCCCAACTCATCCCGACATTGGGTGAACTTCGTGAGATACTGGGGCACACTGTCTCCATTCTCACACCTAATGTTTCTGAGTTTATCCTTGAGCACCATTCCACCAGCTCAAAACTCAACTGCATCTGATCTAAAATTCGTGAGAACAAAGTAGTCCTTGTACAAAGATCGACTGTATGGGAATTCACCGGATATCTCACCTTCCAAAAGAAGGATGAATCCAGAGGCTACCTGGCCCGGTTACAGACTCTGCCTGAAGAAATAAAATGTAAACACTTTCTAAATAATAGATCTAATGATCAATCCTCGCTTTAGTTCATCTTTGATGGCCTAGAGAAGTGGTATTTTCACACAGAACTATTTTAGTTCTCCCAGAAGTTCAGTCTCCTCTGGGTTTGGTTGTGTGGTTACTGTTAGTCGCTCAGGAAAGGGTGGAATGGCTTTGGGTTCACTTTCCTGTTTCTCTTCCTCGTCCTCTGGGGGAGGAGGTTTGTGATCTATAAGGGTCTTCCCGGATCGCAGGTTGATCTCCTGGATCTCCACAGCATAGGTAGGACATGTTGTCTCCCCATTGTATACCTGTTGGGCCTGTCGGTTGTTGGGGTTCAGGTTCGGTTGAGCAGGAATCTGGGGTTGTCTTGTAGGATTAGGAGGTAATGGTTGTGGTTGAGCCAGTGGTGGAGGCAGAATGGTGGGAAGAGAGTTGTATTTCGGCCTCCACCCAGGTTGAGGTGCATTCCACTGAGGCTGTGGCTAGACATGTGAGTGAAACGAATGAGCGGTGGGTTGAGTATGGTATTGAGGTGGATAAGACCACCGAGGAGGTGCAGACCAGGAAGGATGAGCACGGGGACCCCAAGAAGGCATGTGAGCAGATTGGTTGGGGCTATAATAATCTTGGGATGTCCCTTGCATCCCGTGCTAGTAAGGTTTGGGTCCATGCAACCTCCTTTGGTTGAGGAAGTAGAGAGGTTCAATGGGTGCCTTAGTCCCTTGGCACATGGCTTTGAATTCGGGCAAGGTTTGGCATTGGTTTGTGGGGTTTTTCTCCTCACAAATGAAACATACCTCTACTAAGTACAATGGACACTCATTCTTAGGGTGCTTCCTCGTACATCTGGGACAAAAAATGGCCAAAGCCCTCTCAGCTTCCTCCTTTTTTTGGATTCGGAAAGCATCAAGTTGCATGGCAATGGTCTGTCTCATCTCATTTTTGAGGTCTTCCATATGATTAGCAACTCATGCTTGGAGAAGGTAGTACTAGCTGAAAGTGGATTCCCCATTCCTCTTTCTGGGCTGCCCTAGAGTGGTTTCTAAACACAGTCTTTATGTCCTCATAAGGTAGTTGGTAAATGTCTCCTCTCGCTAGCATGTGAAGGGTATCTAGAAGGTCTTCAGGGACTCCTCGGAGCAGAACCAGCTTTAGAGATTCAGGGTCAAGTGTGCACCTGGCCCATTTATAGCTAAGTTGGAACCTTTCCTCGTAGTCCTCTAAAGACTCATCATTCCCCATGGTCATCCGAAATATTTCTCCCTTGGTTTTCTTTGACCTACAATAATCCCGGTATTTGTTATTAAAGGCTTGCTGCATCTGAGCCCAAGTAGTGATACTGTTTCTAGGTAACCCCATGAACCAACGTAATGTTGCATCCTTGAGGGTAGAGGGAAAGAGTTTCAACTTTTGCTCATCTTCTGTATAGTCATAATTTCGACAAAGGACAACAAACTCAAACAGGAAGGTATCAGGGTCTTCAGTGGTCAATCCATGGAAATGAGGTAAGGCTAAGGGACTTATGTTCTTCATTTTCATGTCCCCGTTGGTCTCTCGGATGGGGAAGGTACCTTCTACTCTCTCGTCATCGTCTCTACCATTTTTGTTGTCAGCCATGGTCTCAAAAGGAATGTTTTCTTGCTCTTCTTCTATTATAGGATCTTCGTATATCTCAGGAGGTTCACCTATAGGTTCTTCCGGATCACTGCCACCAAACAAGAGAGAAGGGTAATTCAGTGAAGTGGTGGGGGTGTTGGGTAGAAATTTTTCGGTATTATCTTTGTTCCTATGAGGCATGAAAGGATTTTTGGTTGTTTTTTTTTTCTCTGCTTGTACCTGCAAAACTGAAACAGATGGAATTGCAACTAACTAAAATCTATCTTGTAGAAATGAAAATGTGGAATTGAAATGGAAGCAGGAAAGGACTAATCTACTTTGCTGAAATAAAATTGCGAGAATGAAATTCTAGACTACGCTTGCAGAATTGAAATTCTATTCTACACTTGCAGAATTGAAAGGCTAATCTATGAAAGCAAGAAATGTATAATTTACTTTTGCAGAAATGAAATTTCAGAATGGAACTAAAATAAACTACTTAGCAGAAGGTTAGAATAGGAAAATAGAAGAAAAGCAGCAATCACAAATACTCTGACGCTTCCTCGGCAACGGCACCAAAAAGAGTGGTGAGCTCCAGTATTACAGCAATAATGTTGCAACTCCTGGGACTCCCTTCTTTATTTTTATCAACCTGGTAGTTCGTAACAAACTTAGAAGCGATGGTGCTGTATGCACAAGTACTAGCTCTTGCCGTAGCTGTCACTTGGTCAGATGGCACAAGTCCACTAGGGGCTTAAGCCAACTTCTATGAGCTCTAATAAGAATATTTTTAACTGATGGATGAAAGCTAACTCGAAGAAGGCTGATCTACTTGCAGAAAGAAACCGGAAAGATGAAAGGAAATGTAAACCCTAGCAAACCCTAATTTTACCAACTATCCCTACTAATGCAAGAAAGAGGATGCAAGCTACTGAAAGGAATACCATTGACTTCTAGGAAGGTAAATACATGTATCTAAGCTACTTCTACAGTAAAATCTGAAAAAGAAAAAAAAACACATCTTTTTGTATTTTTGAATAAGTTGCCAGAATTATTATGCATGCGATTTGACTATTTTGACTGTGCATAGGTGGATTGGTGAGAGGAAATGCTTGGATGTGGTTGGGAAGGTTCAAAGAGGGCCTAAGGGGTCCCTAACACCCTTCCAAATAGTTTCATAAAGTTTGGCTATCAAGAAACCTCATTCGTGAGCTTCGACAAGAAGTCTACAAGGGTTCTACAGGATGTCTGTGATTTTCTACAGGATGTTCTGTAACTTTCTACAGGATGTTCAGAAATGGGATTTTGGAGGATGGATGGATGGAGAATGATGAAGGAGTGGGTATGGAGGTAGGTATAAGGGTTGGAGGTGGACCAGGACTTGGTGGATGGAGTTGAGGACAGATGTAGATGGCTGGATTTGTTCAAGGAGGACTGAAGCAATGATGCACAAAAAACTAGGGTTATGTGAGAAAATGGAAAATGTAAGGCTAGAAGCTGAACTGAGAGATGGAGCAGACGGGTTTGATGGAGTATGGGCAGGTAGAGAAGTGGTACAGGTGCTCTGCAAGTTGTTTTTCCAACTAGACTGATGAAGACTTGTAAAATCAAAAACCTAGTTACGTTGATCTAATCTGATCTAACTGTCAGTAAAAAGAATGAACAGAAGTTGAACTGCAATGAAACCATGTATTCTAACTCATGCAACTAAGCAAGCAAAAGTCTGAACTTGTAACCAACTTCTGCACATGAAAATCAAACACTAGTGATTGCATGGCAAAGCAAAATCAGTGTTTTTGTGGGCAGCAAGGTTATCACATGTATTCTTTCTAGTCAGCGAGGCTTTCCTTATGTGTAACACACCAATAGGTAGGTGTAGCATGCAGTGCGAAATCAAGTGCATTGAATTGATCTTCCGTGGGAACCTCCCTTTAAAATTCATCCAAAAATAGATTAACATCATTTAAACCATCATAATGCGGGATGTTTCTTACCTCCGTAGATATGCACCGCAGCGATTTGGTCATCATATTTCAATGTAGCATAGAGACTTCATGCAACTGATTATTCCAGTGTTTGAGATCTTCATCTGAGTCTGAGGTATAGGAGTTGTCTCTATCCCACGTGATTTGTCCATCTGTAGTGGGATTGATCTAATCTTCATCGCGCGAAATTATCTTGTATATCTTATCTAGATCATCATCCTCCTCATAGTCGCAGATTGGTTTAGAGTAGCGTGCTTCTTCAGCAGGGTCGAGTGGTACAATAACCCTAAGCACCTTCTTCTCGAATTTCATCATTCACTTCTTTAGATTGATCACCACATCCATGTCGAAGGCCCAATCAATTCCTAGTAACGCAAGGTAAGGATTACTTTCATCCACTATTTCAATTACCTCAAAGTCAGCCAATGCACTTGCTCCTTCAATGTCCATTGTTACCCCATACAGGTGCCCCATAGGAATGATCTTTTGCTGATTGGTCATGTGTAGTTGTATAGGAGACCATTGTAGTGCAGGTCTCCCCCTCCTCTCCCATGTCTGCTTAGGCAGTACATTTGCATATGACCCAAGATCCAAGATAACTTGATCCATTTAATATTCTCCAACCTACGTGGTCAGCTCATCTCACGACCTGTTCACTTCTATGCTTACCCAGTTTCCTCACAGTGCATTGTTCTGAAGGAATCTTAATTTTTCCCATGCAATTTTTTATTAGCTTTTGAAGCCCTTCTACTACCTTCTAATCTCTCAATAGCTGCATACATGTTTTCAAAAAAGTAGCTAACAAGGAAGGATCCACATCTTGCACTTCACTATTTCAAACTAGTTTTTCCTAACTCCCCGACGTAGAAGCCCTAAAGTTCTTCTTAGCTTCCATGCAATTTTCTTTAGCTTAGTTGAGGTCAAAGCCAACTTCCTTTCAACAACCGTGTGCACCTATCCCTCAATTTATGGTTGCTTTCCCTTATCTTCATCTGTGGTCATACCACTATGTGTTACAATATTAATGCTATGATCCTCTTCGTGAGGCTCCACCCCCATCATTTGGATATTTTATGTGGGCTACTAGGTCTGCCTCTTCTTTTCTTGCATCTTTGCTATAAGTATCACGAAATATTCTATCACATGATCAAACTATCTGTAATATTGACAAGATGGATGCATTGGGTTCTGATAGTAGTGTGCAAAATGTCCAACTTCACCATACTTATAACAAATAACTTGTCGATGACCTCTACCAACCCCTCCTCCTCTTCCTCTTCCATGGCCTTGAAATCCTCCACGTGCTACACCCACGGTCTAATCTTGAGGCCGATTTTCCACTTGCATTCTATAGGTAGGGGTTTTATCCATCATTAATTTATAAATTCAATAATGGCGCTCATCATGACCTACAGATTTGCAGAAATTGCAGAACAACTACTGGGGGATTTGTAAAATTGTTTGTAGTAGATGACAATTGTCTATTCCATGTTGTCATGGAACCTGACAAATAGCTCACCACGACACTACTCTTGTGCTCTTCCTAGTGGTTTTTTCTATCTTCAAGGGGGACAAACTGCCCCACCAATAAGATCATTCTGATAAACCAGACAATGGTCCTTATCGTGACTATGGCCCTTGCATTTCAAGCACCAAACTTATGTGCAAACTTTAGGTTGGGATACGTTTCCCTTCTTCAGGCTCTATAACTCCATGTGTAGGCTTGCTAGCTATGAGTGAATCTGTTGTACTCCAATGTTTATATCTAGTACTTACGAGGCTTCCAACCTCATCATGATCTCCACAAATTCTACTTGTGTTGCAATATTCTGTTGTGATAATGGTAATATGAGGTGAGGCAACAATAAAGCAATGTACCAATATTTGTGTTGTTCAAGTTTGATGTTCATATTAGCCTGCCAGATCAGGAATTTTAAGCTTTGATCGAAATCCCACGAGGAGTCATTTACCCTTTTTTTTACCTCCTTAAACTCTATTACAAACTGTGCCTAAGAAGTAGGATACTTAAACTCACTTTTCAATGCTTGTTGAGTCTCTTTCGATGGCACGCGAGGTTTTTCTTGACGGAACTTGATATACCAAGTCAGTGCCCTATCATGCATCATTGTGACTAGCTATGCTTTCTTTAGGTTATCATCAGCAATCTACAGTGCCGTCCACACAAAATTTGCAACAAACTAGAATTGTTTGGGGTCTTTGTTGCTACCCCTTTGAAGATCAACATATTCATTTTTTTTCCCATGTCGAATGGGGGAGGTGGGAGTGGAGGTGGAGGTGAAGGTGTAAGTGTATGTGGTAGAGGTGGAGGTAGATGTGGAGTGGATGGATGAGGTATCCACTATATCCCCTGAAATACCAACTACAATGCATTTTGTGGTGTATTCAGAATATTTCCCTCGTTGTCACTTGAAGAGGATCCTAATAGCGACTATATTTAGAGCCCGATTCTCTATTCCTACTCAAGGGTTTTCCACTTCACGTAGTCTCGAACATCAACGTAATGGCATAACCCATTTTTTACATAACAACATCTTAATCCATGTTTTCAAAGACTTTAAATACTTACCTCATGGTCCCTTGAAGAGCCTGTGCTCTGCTTTTTTATAGTTGATGGATGTATCAATTGCAAGCTCAATGACGAATCCTCCTTTGATACGATCAATCCAGTGATCAACAACCCGCACAATGTTATTTTCTAAAGCTTTCAAGTGCCTCACCAACTATGGAGTCTACAAAATAGGACCATAAAGCCTCCATGTACCCTAACTATCCTCTAATCTAGACAGCCACTCATGTAGTTTGCAGGGGAAGAAATAGAAAAAGGTTTCGGTTTCATCTGATTGTAGGTATCTATTCAACCACCATTCCTTGGATAATAGCATATTTTTGTTCTCCTGAGCTGCAAACGCATGTTCCTTCCAGTCGAGCCACTTCTCTATTTCTTCCTTAGTAGGGAACCACTTATTCGACATCATGCAATCCTCAAATAGATCTCAGTCCCAACAATGAAACCATTTGTTGGCTTGATGGGGCCTGACCCAAGTTCAACTTTAGCTGTGCCAACCAATAAAAACCGTAACTGCTAGCCCTTTCAGCAACAACCTGCATAGCGCAAGCTGTAGTCTCACCTGAAGCAATATTGGGGGATGCTAGAACCAGGTTTTTTCATCGAGAGGCTTGTGTGATGGTTCCTTAAAGTTCTTACGGTTTAGATCTACCTTCATGTAGATCTAATGCTTTCGACAAACAACTACTGCAACTCTCTCAAAATGACCTTCAGATCTTTGTGAAGGTACTTAATTATACTTATCATGCATAAAGATTATAGAACTACTAGTTTCAACAATAAATAAGCATTAATTCACATTAAGCATATTACAGAGTGAAGATACATAAACTTTATAGAAGTAAATAGAAGAATATAGATGCATCGACTTCGGCCCGAAATAGTCTTTATTAAGTATAAGTGTTCATATATAGACTCTTTAACCCTATGCACCGAGCTACAGCGGCCCACACACTCAACTGCGGACTTACCAAGGTATCTGTGCACTCAGCTGCAGGAGCCTTCCCCTTTCACCTAACTATAGGAAACAAACCTTTCATACCTTAGCACCTTGCCCTTACAATGATTCTTCACTTCAAGTTATTTTCTAGACTTTCTATGACTCAACTACTTATAGCATTTTCTTTACAATACCATGGTCCACGGATCATGGGTGGGTCTCAAAATAGATCTATCACCTACCCACCTAAGGGATTAAATCCCCTTTGATTCTACTTATCTTCACGCTTTGTTTTCCACAATTCGAGGAGACTTTACCTTGGTTACAAAAAAATATTACAAAAATGACTCAAAAACTCAACAAAATTGACCCAGGGACCCCATCCCAAGACCCCCCTGTCCATGTCTAGAAAATAAATCCATAGCACAAATTTTCTTAGGATAATTAAAGCATCCATAAGAATTAACTTAATGAGGCCATGGTAGGAAATGTGTTGATGCTTCCCTTACCTCACCTTCTAAATCATTTCAATGATTGATTGAAGGAGGAAATGGTGAACACTTAAGTCTCTATGGGATTGGTAGGTTTGATTTGAATCTTAACTCATGGAGTAACCAAATATGATAGGCATATACAATGCTCAGCCTCCCCTCATAGGATATATACTTGAGAATGTGATAAGCCACTTCATCTCAAGAGTAAGATAGGCTTTCTCTTCTTACTCCATTCTTATCTTCTGTAGGCTTCTCTCTCTGAATGAAAAAATTATTCCTAGATGTAACACTTACTTCTTTCTCCGCCTTTCTCCATCGAATCCCTAAGGGTAAATTGGTCACTCTAGTTATCATTTCAGGACTTAAGAAGATGGTCAATTCTCTGAAAAAAATAGTGGCACTATCTTCTCCTTGTGAATGTAATTCCATGGAAAATTCTTGAGTGATGTCATCATCATATCCTTTCATTTGTTCAAGGAAACCCATCCATTGATGTCATAGGAAAATTTTTACTATAGGAGGGTGTTAGCGAATTCTCTTTGTGTTTGTGGGATCTCTTCTATTGAATCCTCCCCTCATTTCTTCTATTCCTCCTTCTTGATGTTACTTAGGTGAAAATTTCAATGTTTCCTCATGGAAACCTCGGTTGTAGAAACAATATCAAAAGTTAATTTTTAGCAGTGAGGGAGAAGGATTTTAAAATCTATGTCAAAACAAACTCTTCTTTTGTCCCTATCTTTCCTTTACACATAACAATTTCCAAAGGAACTACTTCTCAATTATCTATTACAGGTTGCTAACTTCAGGCATAATTTCTCATGCAATTGTATAGAAATTAAAGAGCGTAGTCTAGAAATTAAAGAGTGTTCTCAGTCATATATAAACTCAGAGATATGCCAAATTCCTATAACCATAGAAGTTCCTTCTTTAGACAAGGCAACAATGGTTGTATTCCAATCCATAAAAGTGATAAATAGTAACTGAGTCAAATGATTATTTTAAAAGAAAAAATTATTCTAAAATCAAACATAGTGTGCATGTGACATCTAGCATTTATGTTGAACTAATTTATGACAAGCATCAAGTCACCAAAAGTATATAGCATGTGAATGTCTTGTTCCAAAGCAAACAACAATACAAGATTTAAGCTCATAAGTACAGAGAAATTATGTGTTCCCTACCCCATCCTAGATTTTAGCTTGCAGTAATGATAATTTTAGAGGTATAAGACAACACCCCCACCACATGTACCATTGGTAAGATCAGCGCCATCAAAATAATCCCAAGGGATGGATTGATCAATGAGTTTTTCAGAAATATTGCATTGACGGAGAAGTGAATTTGCAACATCTAGCAAAGATAGAGCATAAATAGATTGGACCACAACTTTCTCATGGGTGGAGTATTTGTGATTGAAAATTTTAGCATTTCGCATAAGCTATATTCCCTAAGATAGGAGGATAGAGAGGCACTTTAGTTTTTTAGGAGTAATGCGATTCCACCAACTAGACCAAGCTTATGAGAACGATACCCCCTACCATCAAATATGAACATTTAATTCTATGCATGTTGAAGCCCATAGATGTGATGTAGGAAAGTGTTCCCTTTGTGGACAAAGGCAACCCGTCTAGCCCTAGAGTGGGTCTAGTCACAACAAAGACAAAACAACAATTGATTCCCTTAAATACTCATCGTTGGAGGCCTACCTCAGACTGGCGGTTGATGAAGTTCCGTTGCGCTACTCCAGCTTCCATTTCCTTCTCCTTAATGAGCAATCAATCTGAAACACCATAAGAAAACAACAGAGCACGTAACCGAGAACAACAATGATCTACCTACTCATAAAGTCAAGAAATCATGAGCTATCAAGTAAATTACATAGAAGACATAGGAAATCATCATTGATTATATTAATAATAAATCAAGAGAAAATCTTATAACCAAGTCTTGACGTCACAAGCCTTCTCGGAGGGTCCAGCCATCATGTTTCTTCAAGCATTCACTCTCAAAGATGGGTCTCCCAAACAAACAATCTCTCTCTCTCTCACTCAAAAGCTTTAATACAAAGTTAAGCGCACTCCACAACCTCTTACAGACTATTAGCAATCCCACCCTTGTCACACTCACACCAAAGCTATCTACCAAACTCAAAAGCACTAGCAGCACTATCCAACCAAAGGAACTAAGGAACTAGCAGATCATAGCAATGGTGAGTGATTTTATAGGAGAATGAGTCTCCATGAAATGACGAAGAGGGAGCTTATCCTTAAGGGAGGTTGCACAAGAGGCGGAACCACCATCCCAGAGGAGGAAAAGTGACCCAAACTGACCCAACAACCATCTCTAGAAACACCCAGAAGGCCGACTGTTTGAACAAATTCACCAAATCTAGATCGTCGCGGGTCATGAACTAGGTACTAGCGACGACGTTGCAACGATACAGTCCATGCCAGAGAACCGTTGTGCATTTTAAGGGCTTACTAGCGACGATGTAGGAACTTAGTCAAAAAGGGTCAATCTTCAGCATTAGAGAGCATTTGCTTAATCTTCTTACATTGGTGGGAAGATATGAACATGTTTATTTGACACATGACACAGCAGAGGGACTGAGATGAGGACAGTGACAAATTACTGTGTAACAGATTCCCCCTAAAGCATGAAGCCCGAGAGAGTGGGATGATCGAAATGCTTTACGAAACTATCTAAACTAGAACACCAGTTTTGAAGAACCAGCAAGCACAAGGACAATTGATATCCCTGATAGTGAAATACATGTAGTCTAGGCATGGGTGCAGCCATCTAAAATACATATGATAATTGGCCTATGGTATGGACACAGCCACCCAGTTGACAAGACCATGATAATGGTAAAGGTATGGTCACAGCCATCCATGAAGACTCAGGCATGGTCACATCCATCCATCAAAGATTCATATGTGTAATCACGAACCAATCCACGCAGCCCGAACATATGCAATCTTAGTTTGGGGTCTTGAAACCCAACCGATTATAGTACAAAGTCTATCATGCGAACAGATGTGCTGAGGTCGAGCATGATAGAAAGTCACTTGATTACCAGTCAATGATGAAAACCGTTAACACGCATGAGAGAAGCCACCAATAATGCCAATGGTTCTCAAGGTACTATCTAGTACAATCCACCAGGTGTGAAAAATGGGTTGAAGTCAAACACCCACGGAATCACCCAATCGAAGACCAATGATGAAAGTCTATCGTCAAGTGCGAAGAGCTTGCCATTGAGGCATGCAAGCTCCAAGGTATCGAAGGGGATCTCAAGACCAATCTCCTGGATAATGAGCTGGTGTCAATAGGAGATGATCCGTCGCAGGAGGGCCATAATGTTTCCCCCATCAACGACATGAGATAAGGAACAAGTGGTAGATGGTGGATCAGAGTATCATAGGAGGAGGTAAGAGTGTGAACTGCAGAAGGATTATACTCTTGAACATATCGGTGACACAACTCTAGAATGTGGCAGCATTTTGGTACCAAAGGATCGGAGGCTTGATGGAGACAACATGGATTATATGGAATGAGGAAAAATGGCAACCTAGAACCCCGAAAGGCCAAATGACGATGTGTGGATAACCCAACCTGACAAGAAGCAAAAGTGTCGATGTTCAAGAGTGACTAGCTGCCGCAGGTAACCAACGATGACTTTCAAATTTTCCCCCACCATTGCTGGCAAGTACCCCAATTATTTTTAAAAACAAGCTTGAAGGGGATAGCATATGCTTGTGATATAAGTTCGACCTTCGGACGAATCCAACCTAGTGATAGTTTAACGAGCCCTAGGGAGGAGAAGCTCGAGTCTCGTCATAGGGACGAGTCCAATATTGTCAGGGTTTAACGAGTCCGAAATAGGTAAAACTTGGAGTCTTTTTCATGTTTAGAAAGTTTGAAAAAGACATGGAAAAGAAAACTCCAAGGGGGTACTTTTTCATAAATTTGTGTCCCTCGAGCACAAAAAAGTATAAAATAATACTCGAGAGAACCGCTTGACCATTACAACCAAGGAGTACTTTTCGTAATTAGTGACCTCAATCCAAAAAAGTAGAAAAACGATCGAAGACATGTCGTTTCATGACCAGTGTCGAATCTGAAACAACAAAAGTTCGGCGATATTTTCATGTTTTATACGGTCAGAAAAGAGTTGAAAGTGGACCACCTTTTTATTCTGTTTAATGAGTCAAAAAGGGAAAAACTCGGCAATCTTTTCATATTTTACGAGTCAGAAAAGAGCTTAAAGGTGACTCGTCCTAGAGGAACAAGTGCTATAAAGGGTAGTAACTCGTTTCGATAATTGTGGAACTAATCAAAACATGTAATGGTCAAGAGGCTAGCTAATAAAACCACTCACCGCTGCGGTTCCTTAAGAAAGGAAAAACAAGCAAGTGAAAGCATATGATCAGCCAAAGAGATGGCGATGATGGAACGAAACAACCAAGGCTCATCTAGTAGAATTTAGTGGATAAAAATGGCAACCACGAGGTGTAAATCGGGTATGGGTTCATGTTTACACAAGCTTGAACCATGGAGAACTCTGCTTGGATTCGGTTTCATGTTTACGCATGCTTAAAACGAGAAACTATGCTTGTTATAAGTTCGCATGCCCACAACATAACGGCACAAATCGAGGTACATGCCCCCAAGATTCATTGCATTCAACGAGGTGGATGGAAAGAAGGTTCACTTTCAAGGTCTTGAAAATGCTCGACTTGGATTTTACGAGATCTTAATCAAATACACGATTTGGAAAAGGGAGTGGTTTCATTTTTTAATCAGGTTGGCATGGTAAAAGAACTATCCTCATAACCCTTGGTTCAATTTTTAATGAGGTTGACACAAGAGCAAGAACTTTCCTCATAACCCTTGTTTCATTTTTTAACAAGGTTGACACAAGATCAAGAACTTTCCTCAAGACTCCTTGTTTATATGCCATATGAGAACATGGCTCCCAAGAGGTCTTCGCGGGACGGAAGAAACATGCTCTGGGAGAAACACATGTCATTAGACACCAATGATAGATTGGGTTCCAACACCCCTAGTACATGATGTACGAGACCATCTGCATGATCATCAGCAGAGGAGATAGAATAGGTAGCCACATAATTGACCTGTGGCAAAGAAGGTACTACTTACGGATAAGAACCGATGGGGGATGATGTTACAGGAGGCACCAGGTGACTAAAGAATGACAATTGATCAATAATCACCATTCTTCTATCGTGCGGAAAACAAACCACACAGAAGAGTGAAGAGATGAGGGCCCCCATGGCATAAATATAGTCACGGCCAAGAAGAAGGCTGAACTCTAGAGCACCTTAGACAACCATTACATCTATAGAGATGGCTTTGCCTCCAAAAGTAATAGGGAACTTTAGAAGGATCCCTAAAGGTTGACTAGTGCCTCCGTCAAATGCCAACAGACTCTACGTGACCAGCACAAGCTGTGGGAAGCCCAAAGCTTTCCATGTAGTGAAAGGCATGAGGCTAACTGACACACCCTCATCCAACATAGTGCCAAGTACTACCTTATCATAGGCATGTACTATAATCTGAAAAGTCACATAGGATGGAAGGTGGAAAGCAGTCAAGTGACTCCAGTCGAATGAAATGACTAAACTACTTGGTGGGGGTATCATATGATTGCCCCCATGCTCAACAGGAACTGAAGAAGGACCCTCTAAATCAGCTAGGATAGGAGGGTCATTCTTGGACTCAAGAAAATTTGACAAGACGAGAAAAACATGAGTAGAATGCTCATGATGCTCTTTTGGAACAGAGTGAACAATAGGTGGAGAATCCAAGTCGACACTCTCTTCGACCAATGGTTGGTCTGAAGTAGGCTTATCACAGCTAGGTTCAGAAAGAGTAGGATGGACAAGAGAAGAATCTAAATCAATCTCTTTGTCAACAGGGAGAAGGTCTAAAGAGAGCCTCTAATAACTAATGGGAAGTTGAGGTGAAGAAGTTGTAAGACTTTCCAAAATGGTGGAATCTTAATCCATGAACGAACAAAGGTGAAGGGGATGGTGGCCTTCACACAATCTAAATGGGAATCAAACCTTCCCTTTCTTCTTACCACTGCCAGTTGATAGGGTAGCATCGTCATGAGCTTTAGAGGACGATGAGGGACGAGTCAGATCATGAGACCATACTTCTAAGATCCTAGGGATGCCAGGACAATCATGAAGAAGATGGTCACCCTTGCACAATCTACAAGGAAACTTAACCTTCTGCGGAGGAGCAGAGGGTGGTACAACCTGAGATGTAATCAGAGCAATAACTACACAGGTGGCCTCATGTTTATCAAACTTCTTCATCATCATCATCATCTTCTTCTTCTTCTTAGTCTCCTAGTTACTGGATGTGAAACTTTCACCAAGCGAAGGAGGAGATGAAGGTGAAGAAACAGGGGAAGGAGGCATAGGCTCAACCTTGGAATCAACGTGTCGTGGTTCAGATGAAGGAGATGATGGGATAGGAATCATGACGCTCGAGACCACCGAGGATGAAAAAACCAAATGGGCAGACCGATGGTTATCCTAGGCGAAGACAATGTTGCCATATACGGAGCACCAACATTTCCAAAAGGTGGAAATGAACCAGAATTTCCATCTGGGGGAAGACCTTGGCCGGTAGACTCAGGGAATGTTTCCATTGGGAACCAGCTTGAAAAACACTCTTATCACAACCAAGAACTCAAACTGTTACCAGGAATATTTCGTGGGCAATAAATTTTATGACGCAAGAACAAAACTTGACCCTTTCATGTTTCAAGAGTCGAGAAAAGGACGAAAAGATGACTCTATCTCTTTCGAGGTTTAATGAGCCTGAAAGACAGGTGCTCAGATGGACCTTTTCTTTTAAGGAGTCTGGAAAGGAATGAAAGTGACTACTCTGGAGAACTAGGCAAAAGGTTAACCAAACAACCCGTAAAACTACATATACACCTTGGCGATCATATGAAAACAAAGGATTTTCCATATGGCAGCCAATCTTCCCAAATGTTGTGCTCGGTGTGTTACGGTTTGAAAGGTGGCAGACACGACTTCCTAAGGATATAGGATAACCTAGTGGGGTCTCCCAACATATACTCGATGGTACTGGGAGCACAAGTCTGTACTAGTAGTTATTGAGTCACAGAAGGAGGAATCACCCAAACTTAAGTGAAAGCAATAGTGACTAGGTTTAACGACGCCGGGGCACATCTCTACCCTAGACCTCTAAATAATGTGTGTTATGTTCGAATGCATTGTTAAGTTCATTCAGTTCATTTTAGAGTTGATCTTGAATTATGTTTCAATATCCAGGCCTTACCGTATGTATATCAAAACCTAGGGTGCAACTAAAATGAATAAAGCATCTTTCATTTCGATGAACTCCTACTTACATAAGGGTAGAGAGATCATTCCCAAACCAAGACAAAACCAAGATCAGCAAATGCAGTCACTCAAGAGACACAATGTATAAACACATCAATCCCTACAGTGCATCGATACTACTAATGAGAGATTAAAATTAGCCTTCTAATTTTTCAAACATGAAAAACTTGGAATGCAAAATGTACTTTCACTTTTGTATACTAATGAAGGGAATCCTTTGATTTTGATAGCTTTGAATTCTAAAGAAACAAACAAGCAAGCGTGAAACCGATTGATACAAATTATTGTAATCTATGTCTAGTAGTGAAAAAATCGAATCAATATGAAAATTCGTTCAATAAATAACACTAAACACCAATCAGCAAGAAACAAGCAATGGAAAAATATCAAGCAAACCAATAGGACGATTGGGGATGGATCTTGGATAGACAAGCAACCAAGCCAAATAATTCAAAACTTGAAAAACCAGAACCATGTCACAAAGCCAAAAAATACAAGATTCACTTCAATGGAACCATAGAGTAAGCACCTTAACTAAAGGAAATTAAAACAGACTAATAGATAAGAGGAAGACAACAAGGGATTAACCAGACTGATGAATTCAGGAGGCAGAATTAAAAAAAAAAATTCTACAAGAATCGTCGTGGGCGTAACACCATCAACTAGTGTCGTTCAGTCACTAGCTGTAGCAACAGAGTGACGTTGTCACGAAAGTACACTTCTTTCACACGACAGGCCGATTTCAGGAATCGTCGTGACTGTACGATAGGATTCAGTGATGCACAGACTTCTAAAACAGAGACAAGGCGACGTCGGCATGATTGTTTAGCTTTTTCTAGCGACGAACTTAAAGACAATGAAAGATAAATGAAAACTCCCAAACAAAGACCAGTCTATCCTTACAGACAATAAAGGGATTTCCCAGAATGACCCAGGTAACCCAAAAGACTGATGGTTCAATCCCAAAATTCAAAAGACACTAACTCAAAATCAAGCAAAAGCAAACAAGAGAAAAACATAGGACGGACTCCCTAGTGGAGTTGCCAACTTGCGATGCAGGAAAGTGTTCCCTCTTCGGACAGAGGTAATCCCTATAGCCCTAGAGTGGGTCTAGTCACAATAAAGACAAAACAACAATTGATTCCCTTAAATACTCATCGTTGGAGGTTACCTCAAACCGATGGTTGATGAAGTTTCGTCACGCTGCTCCAGCTTCCGTTTCCTTCTCGTTAATGAGCAATCAACCTGAAACACCATAAGAAAACGATAGAGCACGTAACCGAGAACAACAATGATCTATCTACTCATAAGGTCAAGAACTCATGAGCTATCAAGTCAATTACATACAAGATATAGGAAATCATCATTGATTGTATTAATAAGAAATCAAGAGCAAATCTTACAACCAAGTCTTGATGTCGTAAGCCTTCTCGGAGAGTCTAGCCAGCATGTTTCTTCAAGGATTCACTCTCAAAGATGGGTCTCCCAAACAAGCAATCTCTCTCTTTCTCACTCACAAGCTTTAATACAAAGTTAAGGGCACTCCACAACCTCTTACAAACTATTAACAATCCCACACTTTTCACACTCACACCAAAGCTATCTACCAAACTCAAAAGCACTAGCAGCACTGTCCAACCAAAGAAACTAAGGAACTAGCAGATCATAGCAATGGTGAGTGATTTTATAGGAGAAGGAGTCTCCATGAAATGATGGAGAGGGAGCTTATCCTTAAGTGAGGTTGCACAAGAGGCGAAACCACCATCCCAGAGGAGGAAAAGCGACCCAAACTGACCCAACAACCAGCTATAGAAACACCCAAAAGGCCAACTGTTTGAACAAATTCACCAAATCTAGATCATCACAGGTCATGAACTGGGTACTAGCGATGATGTCACAACGATACAGTGCATGACAAAGAACCATCGCACATTTTAAGGGTTTAGTAGTGACGATGTAGGAACTTTGTCAAAAAGGGTCAATCGTCAGCATTAGAGAGCATTTGCTTAATCTTCTTACATAGGTGGGAAGATATGAACATGTTTATTTGACACATGACACAACAGAGGGACTGAGATGAGGACAGTGACAAATTACTATGTAACGATAAAACCTTTGAAAAAAGAGAAAAATAAGAAAAGGTGAGATACATATTCATTTGTATTTTTGCACAATGTTCACCAACTTGGGCCATAAATACCCCTTTTCGACAGAATGTTGGTTTTCGACACTTTATTTTCTAATATGCACCATTGGAATAGGTGATCCTTTGTCGAGAACACCATCTTACATAACTTCTTTGACCACCATGGTGGTTTCTCAGGTTTATTATGCTCATTCAAGAATATATACCCTTCTTTCAATGCATAAGTTCCATCCGTTGCAAATGCTCAAACCAAGGAATCTTCTCTATCACGAATACAAATGTGTGAATTGTTGAGAGAAAATATAAATCAATGCTATTTCTACCAGAAATTTAGAGGGATATGAAGCTACTGATGAGACATCCAACCTTGAGCCTAGCCTTTAGATCTATCATTATCAACAACTGGACCACAAAGAAAACTCCCCTGGTATGAAGGAAATCCACTAGAGCAGGGGGAATCTATAAATAATTGTTGCATCCAACTCAAGGATCCTCACTAATGCACACTTGTTCACCGTTATCGACATTCCATGTGAAGTCACTGTCAACAACACCAAAATAATGGGTTATAGCTTTCTAGATGACCAATACGTTAGACTTATGCTTGTTTTGTAAGCGTATCCAATGAAAGATAGAGAGAGGGTTTATATATTTCCTAGGTAGCAACCATGTCCAAATTTTGTGAGTGGATAATAAAAACCATCCCACTTTTGCAATTAAAGCTTTGGAAAATAGGTGAAATTTTTTTAGACCCCAACCTCCCAATCTTTGGGCAGTGAGATTCACTCCTACTTAACACAAGAAAAATACCTCCCCTCTTTATGACAAACCCAAAGATATCTCTAACAAATTTTCCAAATTTTTGAGAGGGTTCCCTTGGTAATCCATGAAAGAGATGACCAAAAGACATGAATTTCTTCCAGGAAAGACTTTATGAGCATCAACCTACTTGCTCGAGATAACCATCAGAACCTCCATACTTTAAGGAACTTTTCAATCTTAGCTAATAACTAGTTCCAATCATCTTTCTTGTAGTATTTTGGTTTGAGCTAGAATCCCAGGTATTTAAGATGATCGTCCAAAATTGAAAGCGAGAGAGGGAAAAATGTTGGACCAGAAGAATATCATCTTGGGAGAGGCCAAAAAGGAAAGAGTGGACTTTTTATCATTTACCTTCATACTATGGCTTTTTCAAATAAAACCAGGTTTTCCATAATGGACAATAAGTCTCTTCTAAAACCACAACAAGACAATAGGATGTCATTGATGAACAAGAGATGGGTGATGAAGCAATCGAAAACCACTTATATTATTTTTATTCCCCCCTTCACTTGGCATCAACAAGCATCTTGTTGATGCCCTCCACCACTAGTAAAACTAAGAGGGGTGAGAAGTTCCACCCCTGATGCAAACCTCTCTTACCATGAAAAAATGGTGATGATGCTCCATTAATAAGGACCACAAAGGATACATTTGTAATAAATTACATCACCCAGTTTATAAAGGGGATCTTGGATCCCATATGAGTAAGGATCATTTGAAGGTATGACTAGCTCACTGTATCATAGGCTTTTGGGACATCTATCTTTAGATCGAGACCCTTTAATATTTTCACCTTCATACTAGGAGCCCTTCTTAGGAAACTCCAACAGCTTGATGATTTTTTCTACCCTCTAGGAAAGAAAATTGCTCTTTTGACAAATGCACTAATAGAATTGGCTTGATCTTATTTGCAGTGATTTCAGCAATGATTTTGTATGTGTAGTTGCATAAGGATATCAGGCAGAATTCATCAAAATACTGAGAGGATTCAGAATTAGGAATAAATGCAATGAAAGTGCCATTGAAAGGATCATGGATAAATCCCCTCGACCTGGAATCTCCCACATCCTTTAGAATATCGGGCCCAAAAATATCATACGTCTCAGTAAAATACTCAATCGTCCATCCATCTAGCCCTAGACTTTCGTCCTTTTGAAAACCATGAAGAGTCTTCTGTAGTTTGTCATATGTAATAGGAACCATCAACTCCAAGTTTTGGTCAAGCTTAACAAAATAAAGAATGAACCGGGCCAAAGTGACGATCTCTGGGAGTGTAGCTTTCGGGGGGGTTAAAAAGGCTTCAGAAATGGGATACCCCCAATGTAACCATCTCCTCAAATGTAGAGGCATGACCATCACAATATTATTAAGCAACCATATAGTGTTTTGAATTTTCCTACCTTTTGAATACTTCTAAAATTATTTGCTATTTTCATCTCCACTTTTGATTCATATCACTCAACTCTTCATATGCCACTGTTCTTCCTTTTCTATCAAGATTTTTTTTTTCATTTTGAATCATTCTATGCTTTCCTTCATCATCAAGGAATCTCATTCCTTAAGGAGATTGCATAGATTCTTGTTCAAATTCAATGGCTTTTATTTCTTCTTCTTCCCTTAATCTATTTTTTTTACCCATTCGATCGTGACTAATTTTATAACTTTGATATTGGACCTGAATCTACTAGCTTACATGAGATATCATGTCCCAATTTTTAGTCAGTAGCTTTTTGAACGCTAGATATTTTAGGAATGGAAAGTTAAACTTGAAGGGGCTTCCAAGATTTTTTTAGGTCTCTCCTAAGCTCTAGGAAGATAGGGGAGTAGCTTGACTCCCCTCCTGAACTAATCCATCATATGTTCATGAATAAAAAATATATCAGTCCTCTTGGTTACAAAATCTTCTCTAGTTCTTTTGTTCCTCCATGTGGGAAGAAACTTCCTTAACTCAAGATCATATAATAGAGAATCTTCAAGTTTGTGTACAAAGAAATTATAAATGGGGCCTAGGTGAGCTTGCATTTCCCATATTTCTGAGACCCCAATCGAAAAATTTAAATCACCTCCAAGCACTAGATTGCCCTCTTTCAATAGAGATGTTTTGAATAGAGAGACTCAGAACATAGCTCATTTTGAATGTGGATCATAGATGTTGATGAGACAAATATTCATGCCTAGAACGGCCAAGAAAACATCGACTCCCAAAATCAATTAAAAACCCCATGATGCATAGAGCTTTATTGTTTCAGAATTTAAACCGACATTAAGACCTGTAGAATTTCCAGAGACACCGAAGGCCACAAACTGTCATCATGGAAGGAGGGATTCCAAGGATCGAATAATAATCTCATTGTCACCTAAATTTTCTTGTAGGAATATAACATCAATGGGCTAAGAATTTACCAAGCACTTTAGAGCTAGTTTCTTGGGGGCACTAGCTAAGCCTCAATAATTAAAATACATGCAGATCATTTGGGATGGCCAATAGGGTCTAGCAAAGCTCTAAGCACCCCATGGATGGTTTTTTGAAAACCTATAACCACATCCTTACTAGCCTTTTCTTTTTCCTTTGAGATGTTTGAATTACGACCTATACCATGACCAGGTTTAGCAAGGGATCTAAAACTAAGCCCACCAATTATAGGTTGTTCTAGAGGATTTGAAGAGGAATGGAGGAAGTACCTAGCATGAGAGGAAATGGATGAATCATCCCTCACCCACAATGATGAGGTATTGGAGGGGGAACGGGAGGGTGGGATGAGGGGAGGGCACATGGAATATGATTGACATTATGGATTGATAAAATGATAGGGGAAATAATCAAATTATCAAATAACATAGAAATAGACCCGACAAAATTAAACAAATAAGAGGCATGGGGCGAGATGAAAGAATACCTTGGAGTCCATCATTAGAAGAGATAGGGACAATCCCAGGAATATGCACTACTTTGTTGATGGAGTCACGAGCATCCTCATTGAGCATCATCTTCTCCTCCCGAGGTGTTAAAACCCTTCTACAGAGAGCCATCAAATTGGCCTCAATTTCCTAAATGATTTGACATTCAACCCTACTTCTTTCTATCTAGGCCCCCGTGAGGGAGGGGAGGAGAAAATTTTCCACTATAAATGTAAATAGAAATCTTCAATCACGTGAAACAATTCATGACAATGGCTTCATCTGAAAGGGATTCCCTCATAATCCAAAACTTGAGTATGGGTTACCCTTCAAAATGTGAGCTTCATTTCCAATAGTAATCCTTCATTTATATAAATATTGACTAAGATCTGAGCTATATAAAGTTGATTTGAGACTTTGAAAGAAAGGTTTGCATCCATATCTGACCCCAAACTATTCCCAATTCTTTTGAAGACATCTGATGACCAGTACTAAGGGGGTAAATGCAACAACCTTACCTGGATAGATGCACTACCTAATTTCTCCCTTTTTGCATCAAATAATGGCGTCCATTTCTTTAGAGGACTGGGGTATAGCTTATAGAGCGAGGACTTTCAAGTGCCTTATTTACAACTGAATATGAGGGAAAGGTCATCATAAAGAAACCTTTTATAGTCCTTTTATAATAGGCACCTCATCGCTTGCCATTTCCATTTCTTTGAAATGTAATCCGTGATGAACTCCGCAAAGAACCACCCCCAAGCTCGTCCAACAATCACCTTCTGAGTAGCCTCTAATACTTCATCCGTCTAAACGTCCTCCTCAAAAATCAAATCTTTCTCACTAGACTTCAACCTAACATTTTTCTTTTCCTTCCCTTCTTCCTAGTTGATGTATGCTCGTGTTCCTCCTTATCCCAAACTAGTGTATCCTCGACCAAAGCCTCACTTGTTGTATATAAATTTTAAATTTATTCTATTAATATATTTAATATTTTTTTTTGTGAAATATTAATACATATTTAATATATTATTTGACACTATGAAATATCGTTGGGGGACTGGGATTGTTAAGAGTCCATAACTTTAACTTGTAATTCCAACAAATCCTTGTAGAATTCTCAATAATTTTAACCAAAAAAGATGCCACAAAAATCTCCAAAAAATTGAAGAGAGGGTACAACAATCTCAAGTACCTTCAATAAACTTAACTAACACTATTATCAAGTACATAATTATTTATTTTTTACTTAATTTAATTGTTTATTAGTTAAAGTAAAATTAACTTATACTTTTAAATTATGTTTTCTTTTTCAATATTTTAAATAAATAATATAATATAATATTCACTCCAATACTCTCTTCCCTTTTTCTTCAATAATATTTATCTATAATAAATATGTAATCTTGTTTTCTAAAATTTATATACAAATTATTTAAAAAAATACTATAATTAACTATGATTTGTACAAAAGTAAATAATATATATTAGTAACATCAATCCATCATAAACATCAAAAACACTTATTTCATAATACACATCACAATACTAGAAATTAATAAAATCATAAAAATTAATTAAATTATAATTTTATTTTAACAACATATTATTATTGGCATAATTAATTAAAAAATAATATATAAATTGAACATATACACATTTAAACAAATAATGTAAAAAATTCATTAGCATAGAGATTCACCCCATTTATCATTGAGCACCTTCATCTGTAAATAGACTTTGATACAATACCATGGGCCAATACTATGGCTTATCAATTCCACATGTCCAAACAACCATTACTCATTTCATGTGACACTTGTTTATATGACATTTTTTTTAATTAATCAATTTAATTAAAAGGAAAAAAATGACAACTACTTTCAAGATAAATCTCAATCATTGATGATTGTACACTACTAAAAATATCCTATAATATTCCATAGTGGTTAAATCCCTACCATCCACTCTTAATTATTGATAATTAAATTAAAATTCTACAAACCCTATTATCAAATAGCCACACTTATAGACATAATTAACACATAATAATTATTAATTATTAAATTAAAATTAGAAACTATATTCTTATATCAACACACCTACTAACCCAATTACTAAAAATATATATAAAACAAGTAAAATGAACACGCCTATCAACATAATTACATAAAAATACATAAAGTAGGTAACATAATTACTTTTAAAAATATATACCTACCAACACAATTACAATATATATATATATAACAAGTAAAATGAAGATGCCTATCAACATGATTACATAAAAAAATACATAAAGTAGGTAACATGATTACTTTTAAAAATATATACCCACCAACACAATTACTAAAAATATATATAAAAAAAGTAAAATGAACATGCCTATTAACATAATTACATTAAAAAAATACATAAAGTAGGTAAAGTAGACATGCCTATACCCGGATGCGGGTGTTTATTCAAGTCATTAAATATGCAGCATGCCACGACACCATCGACGCTGACGGATGGCAGGCATGTGTACTCGGAGGTCCGGGATGGTGGTTATCAGTTAATGTTCAGGGCAGGTGGCTGCACTTTGGATCAAGCCCGAGGAGAATTTGCATTCAAGGCGAGCATGGCAGCTCTGTCCTCGATGCGAACCAGGTTAATGGCTGAGCGTCATACTCCCGCAGTGGTAAATGTCTCTGTTCTTTATATTGTGCAATATATTCCAATTCATGGCGAGAGCTCCTCTGTCGATGCTTGTGATATGAGCAGGGATCCTCTCGCCTCCAGTGTTCTCAGGCTAGAACGGCTTTTCGGGTCTCTGTCTTTGAGCACCATGCCATGCAGTAGGGGAGTTCCGAGACGAGGGGGTCGGTCTGGCATAAGAGCCAGCCCTACTCATGCGGATTTGCAGCCTGTAGCCCCAATTGCATCTGTTCCCCCCTCTTCCCCGAGTTCGGATCACGAGAGACTTGTCCCGCAAGGCACTTATCAATCCTTCCGTCTCAGGTTCCCGAGCCGGCTTATCAGACCAGAGGTGATGGTCAATTTCACTGTGTATATTTCTAAGGAGGAGCCATGCACCCCCAGTTCGACTTCCCCTGCTTCCACAAGCGCTCAGGAAAGTGGCATTCTCCTGGGGGATATGAATGGATTGGTCTACAGAGCTGATTGTCTCGAAGAAGCCCCGGTTCAGGAAGACCCTCCGCCATCCAATCCTGCTATGGAAAAGGAAACGACCAGCGACCACTCTCAGCATGGCTTTGGCTGCCTTCACCTAGTCACTAACTCTCGTGGAGAGCCAATTCTGGATGAGGAAGGGTATGTCGCTTGGTTGGCCTCACCAAGTCCGGAGAAAGAGGAGCAGCAAGCGCCGCCCAGCCATGCGGTCTAATCTTCAACGGGTGCATATGTCAAGTTTTGTTGTACTTGTGTCGGTGATTATGCAGCTATTTCATCCTGTTTGTTTCAGTCTAATTTCTCAGTGTATTTCTTCCTGTCTATCGCAGTCTATTACAGTCATCCTTCTCTGTACTAGAGTCAGTTATGTTAACTGGTTTTGTCTAGTTATGATCCCTGGTGGTTATGGTAATTGCAGTCTAAGTCCAGTTAGTCAGAATGTCAGGATAAATCAGAACTATGGGGTGTTTTTTGTAAATCAGTTTGAACGGGTAGACAGTATGGTCCAGGTTTTATTGTATGAGGACTGCCCTCGGCCTCCTCGGAACATCTGAAATCCATGTACATATTTTTACTTTTTTAATATAGAACTAGTCTTTACTTAGAAAAAAAAAAAAGTAGACATGCCTATCAACATAATTACTTTTAAAAATATATGAAACAATTAAAATATACAAAACAAGTAAAATGAACACGCCTCTCAACATAATTACATAAAAAAAAATACATAAAGTAGGTAGAGTAGACACACCTATCAACATAATTACTTTTAAAAATATATGAAACAATTAAAATATATTAAACAAGTAAAATGAACACGCTTATCAACATAATTACATAAAAAAAATACATAATGTAGGTAGAGTGGACAAACCTATCAACATAATTACTTTTAAAAATATATGAAACAATTAAAATACATAATATAGGTAGAGTAGACACGCCTATCAACATAATTACTTTTAAAAATATATGAAACAATTAAAATAAACACAACTATCAACATAATTACTTTTAAAAATATATGAAACAATTAAAATAAACACAACTATCAACATAATAATAAAAAATACATAAAATAGGTAAAGTAGACACACCTATCAACATAATTGCTTTTAAAAATATATAAACAATTAAAATATACATGCTTATCAAAATAATTACTTAATATCCCATAAACAAAGATATATATCTTCATAATTACCATCTAATAATTACCAAAATTATGGAATAACACCTATCAACATAATTACTTTAATATATATATATATATATATATATATATATATATATATAAATAATTAAAATATATTAAACAAGTAAAATGAACATGCTTATCAACATAATTACATAAAAAAATACATAATGTAGGTAGAGTGGACACGCATATCAACATAATTACTTTTAAAAATATATGAAACAATTAAAATACATAATATAGGTAGAGTAGACACGCCTATCAACATAATTACTTTTAAAAATATATGAAACAATTAAAATAAACACGACTATCAACATAATAATAAAAAAATACATAAAATAGGTAAACTAGACACGCCTATCAACAGAATTGCTTTTAAAAATATATAAACAATTAAAATATACACGCTTATCAAAATAATTACTTAATATACCATAAACAAAGATATATATCTTCATAATTACCATTTAATAATTACCAAAATTATGGAATAACACCTATCAACATAATTACTTTAATATATATATATATGGTAAACAATTAGAATATATTAAACAAGTAAAATGAACACGCTTATCAACATAATTACATAAAAAAATACATAATGTAGGTAGAGTGGACACGCCTATCAACATAATAATAAAAAATACATAAAATAGGTAAATTAGACACCCCTATCAACATAATTGCTTTTAAAAATATATAAAAAATTAAAATATACACGCTTATCAAAATAATTACTTAATATACCATAAACAAAGATATATATCTTCATAATTACCATCTAATAATTACCAAAATTATGGAATAACACCTATCAACATAATTACTTATAATATATATATATGGTAAACAATTAAAATATATTAAACAAGTAAAATGAACACGCTTATCAACATAATTACATAAAAAAATACATAATGTAGGTAGAGTGGACACGCCTATCAACATAATTACTTCTAAAAATATATGAAACAATTAAAATACATAATATAGGTAGAGTAGACAGGCCTATCAACATAATTACTTTTAAAAATATATGAAACAATTAAAATAAACACGACTATCAACATAATAATAAAAAAATACATAAAATAGGTAAACTAGACACGCCTATCAACATAATTGCTTTTAAAAATATATAAACAATTAAAATATACACGCTTATCAAAATAATTACTTAATATACCATAAACAAAGATATATATCTTCATAATTACCATCTAATAATTACCAAAATTATGGAAGAACACCTATCAACATAATTACTTTAATATATATATATATATATATATATATATATATATATATATATATATATATATATGGGGTAAACAATTAAAATATATTAAACAAGTGAAATGAACATTCTTATCAACATAATTACATAAAAAAATACATAATGTAGGTAGAGTGGACACGCCTATCAACATAATTACTTTTAAAAATATATGAAACAATTAAAATACATAATATAGGTAGAGTAGACATGCCTATCAACATAATTACTTTTAAAAATATATGAAACAATTAAAATAAACACGACTATCAACATAATAATAAAAAATACATAAAATAGGTAAACTAGACACGCCTATCAACATAATTGCTTTTAAAAATATATAAACAATTAAAATATACACGCTTATCAAAATAATTACTTAATATACCATAAACAAAGATATATATCTTCATAATTACCATCTAATAATTACCAAAATTATGGAATAACACCTATCAACATAATTACTTTAATATATATATATATATATATATGGTAAACAATTAAAATATATTAAACAAGTAAAATGAACATGCTTATCAACATAATTACATAAAAAAATACATAATGTAGGTAGAGTGGACACGCCTATCAACATAATTACTTCTAAAAATATATGAAACAATTAAAATACATAATATAGGTAGAGTAGACACGCCTATCAACATAATTACTTTTAAAAACATATGAAACAATTAAAATAAACACTACTATCAACATAATAATAAAAAATACATAAAATAGGTAAACTAGACAGGCCTATCAACATAATTGCTTTTAAAAATATTTAAACAATTAAAATATACACGCTTATCAAAATAATTACTTAATATACCATAAACAAAGATATATCTTCATAATTACCATCTAATAATTACCAAAATTATAGAATAACACCTATCAAAATAATTACTTTAATATATATGATAAAATAAACCCCTATTAATATAATTACTCTTTTTATATATATATATATATATATATATAAAAGTCTATCAACATAATTACTTTTAAGTGTGCATCAAAACAAATAAATTTTATTAAATAAATAAGTAAAACAGAACATTGTTCTAACTATTAAAAAACAAATAACCGTTAATCAAATAAAAAAACCTTTTTTCAAAATATTACAAAATATATTTTTGATATATTACGATGAATTAATCTCGTTTGACCAAGATTTGTCCTCGTACGGGGTCAAATTCAAAAACCTAATCGGCAAAAACCTAAAAACATAGGTGAATGGTCTGAAAAAGGATGAGGAAAATGATCCACAGATAAATGTGTGGATTATGGCTTAACACAAGGTATCCCCTTCCATCTTCTTCCCCATCTCTCTTTCACTGTGTGGAGGAGCTTAGCACTGTCTGCCAACAAGAACAATGACGAGCAGAAAGGAAGAAGAGAATGACAATACGAGCAGAGATCAGAAAAGTGAATATCTGCCACAAGCAGGCAGAGAGCATGATGAATCTCTTCCGCCGCCTCCAGGAAACGAAAACATACAGCTAGGGGGGCCAATGCATGCAGAACCACCGAGGACGGGGGCAATCGGCTTAAATCAAGGAGATGAACGGCGGAGATCTATACTGGAGGCATTACAGCAACGCCAATATTATAAAGATGAAGCGCGAATGTTTTCAAGCCTCAAAGGGCAGCTTACCGAAGAATCTGTAACTTCAATCGTCCAGCATCTCCATGGTATTGACAGCGACAGCGAACGCTTTCTATTTGTCAAGAAAGAGCCGGGAAGGATGCTTCATGGTGACAAATGGACAAGGACAGATGTAGAGTGGGCACTGCATGATTGGATAATTTCGCATCAGGTCGACCAACCCGCAACGATCAGGCACAGAAGCACTTCATCGCATCCCAGTCAGAAAGGTAAGCAGGTTATAAGAAGCTACAACGTTGAAAATCGCGACCAAGGCACTTCATCGCGTCTCCGTGATAAAGGTGAGAAGCTTATAAGCCAACCTTCCAGGGAAAAATATGGTTATCTGCCACAGCTCTACGAGGAACTTGACAGTTCTATGCCCGGATTTCTTGGAAACAGCGAGGAAGTCGAAGGTTTTTTAGTTGGGGGAAAGGAAAAGCTTCAAGAGATCCGTCGGGAGTTGAGTTGCCGTTCCCGTTCTCGTAGTTCAGAGAAAACCCATTCAGAAAATATGGATGACATAGAGCTAATCCAGTGTGACAGCCCTTCTGGCGAGAGGAAAAAGGTTTGCACGTTGTGGGGTGTTGACCTTTATGAAGAAGACTTTGGGGATACTCCAGGGAAATCTGTGCCCGACGTAAACGGGTCAAATTAAATGTGTACTGAGAATAAGCGAATAAAATCAGAGCTGTTCGCCTTTTTAACATTCCAGTTTTTCGTATTTCTGTTTTGAAGTTACTATCACATCGATACTATCAATTCCTTCGATGGGTCTATGTCATGGTTTCCCTTTCGTTATGTCACTCTTGGTGTATTTCACTTTTAAATATCAAGCACTTTGTTTCTCCAGGGAAAGCTCATTTTGTTTTTCTCATATGATTATTTCCATTATGCTTGTTTCTAATGCGTTTTTCATGTTGATTACTGTTGATCAATATTTTCATGTTAACTTCCCTCAACACAAAAATATTAACTTCCCTCAACACATTGAAACTTAGCTTGCGGATTTTTCAATCAAGATGGTATTGAAATCCAAGGCTATATTCAATTAAATAACGTTTGAAACTTAGCTTGCGGATTTTTCAATCAAGATGGTACTGAAATGCAAGGCTATATTCAATTAAATAATGTTTGTTCAATGATTTTCAATCATAGTTCATCTTATTTAAACATTTTTCTCTTATAGTAAGATATGAACACGTTTAAAGAATTTTATGACTATGCTCCATAATTAAAATGTAGAATATTTTTTTTCACAAAATAATAGAATGGAAAATTTTAGATAGAAATTGTATAATCAATAGTTGTGTTTGAAAAATCAAATGACATTATCAAATTTAATGGTTGTAGTGAAATATTTAAATGATGGGAATTTATTAAAAAAAACTTTTCAAATAAAAAATTTCGGTGGTTATTGTTAATAAAAATAAAAATAAAAAATTTTCATGTCTAATCTTAATTCAATTTTTGTATTAGGATACTACTCTTTAATGTCTAAAATAACTTTTGTTAATAAAAAAATTTAAAAATTTTCCATGTCTAATCTTAATTCAACTTTTGTATTAGGATACTACTCTTTAGTGTCTAAAATAACTTGATCATACTTTGATCTTGGTTTGATTCATCTCTTCCATTTAATTTAGATACCTTTGCAGTTACTAGTTCTCCATGCAATCATTCATATGTTAATTTTTATTCATTTTTTTTTACTAGTGGTAGAGAGTTCGCTTGATCACCTATGTTTGTATTATAGATGTTAGTCAAAGATGATCCAAATATCTCTCCAAATCACTAAAATCATGTACTCAATGCACAAAACACAAATCTAGATGATTCTTAGCTTGTTGTTCTATCTTTTAGTAGTCTCTCGTTGACCATGTATTGATTAGGAACTCTAGAATAGTTGTGATTCAGTTGAATAGGTGTTTCACCATCTCAAGATCCCTTGGAGAAAAAGAAATGTTTCAATTTTAACCCAGATTGTCTGGACACATAATAGCAAATGATGAATTGTGAAGTTTCTTAAAGTTGCACTTTACATTTTAGAATCCATTTATTTTCAAGAAATTCCAAAACATAAAATTTAAGAGAAATACCTCAAGTGTTATTATTTATTTTCAAGAAATTCCAAAAATTAAAATTTAAGAAAAATATGTCAAGTGTTATTATGGCCAAAATGTGAGAGAATATTGTCAGAAATGACAATAATAAGCATTTTTTAAAACTAAAGGCAAAAAACATAGAAATTTCGTTAGCCAAAATGAGGATTGACATGTGCCTCTCCATTCTTTATGCCCATTAGCTTGTTTGAATTTCAAAGGTTCTGTGACATTCATTACTTTAGTGATTAAGGAATAATATTTAAATCCTTTTGGTGGGTGTGGTGCTTCACTATTTTCATCTCCTCTCATAGTTTGTGGTGAATCATCTCTTCCTCTTGGTACCTTATGGCTGCTAGAGGTGTCCATGTCACCAACATAGATCCATCTTAAGCATAGATCTAACATGAGTTGAGAGGGATCAAATTTCTTCCCATGAAAACTTATTTTAGAGTGAAAGAAAAAGTGCAGTTTTTCATTGTTTAAATTGTATTCTTGAATGCTATAGAGATAACATAACTTATTTTTTTTCAATAGCTTTATAGGATATATACATAATTTTTTAAAACAGTATATAAAATATTTTACATAACATATGTATTGAGTCATTTTATTAGCACAAATTAAAATGATTTTTTTGTTCTTAATATATTTTTAAGTATAGGTCAATATTAATTCATATTAAAATATTTTATTCATAACCCACATTCAATATTTTATTATATACAGAATTCAAATAATTTATTTTAACATTTTTCTCTATATAGATATATATGAAGTTGATATCAACACAAGTTAACATAAATTTTCAAGTAGTTTATTTAAATCACGTGTTGAAATATTTTTTAGAATTATAAAGTTTAAACATCTTACTCGCATTTTCTTTTACTTCTAATTACTTTACATGAAATTATATAATGTCATATGGACAAGTAATTAAACATCCATAGCATATTATTTTTTCTCTTTTATTATAGCCAACATTAATTTTATATTTAGAGAATATTTTTTTTTTTAAGAGACACATGTCAACTCCAATTTTAGCACAGATATACTTACACATTGTCTTCACACTAGGTTGTAGAATGATCCTCTCAGTTCAACTAGATTTTTCCTTTTTTTCGTGATTATCATTTTCTTCCTCTTTGACATCGTTATCATCATACGGAATGTGTCATGCATCATAATTGTCCTTCTTATGACCTTCATTTGCTTGCTCATGAAATATCACATCTTTTATCGCAAAAAATTGTATGTGAAAGAATCAAACAACTTATATGCTTTATGATCTTAACATAAACCAATAAAAATACACTTGATAGCTTTTGAATTAAGTTTTCTCCTATCTTGTTGTTGGATAGTTGGCATTGTGTGCATGGCTAGTGTCCTTGAGAAGGCATCTGCAAGTTTGTTAGCATTGATGTCAAGAGTCTTGTTGACGAGTTGTGCTGGGCAGCTGGCTTGCCTAAAAACTAGCAAGAGTGTTGGCAGTGATGTCAACCAGACAAGCTTGGTTGTTTGTTGCAACTGATGCTGGCAGTGATGGCCCAGGAACAATCTCATGGTAGCTGCAGGCTTCATGTAGAAAATCATCATAGTAGCATTCTTATTGGAAACACCATAAAATGATGATTACAGTGATGGCTTAGGATGGGAGTCCATGGGAGCTGTAGACCTCGTGCTAAGGACACATTGTGGATGTGATTCCTAGTTGTCTTGAGAGTTCAGGACCAGAAGATTGGCAGTGAGGTTGGAGCCATGTTTTGAGGTATCATATGGGCTCAATGGCTAATTGGGTCCATTCAATTGGAAAGTGACCTCGAAGAGAATTCCAACGATATGCGAAAGTCTAGAAATGGACTTGTGGGTCAAAGTTATGACCTGCTGAAGTTCAGTGCGTTAAAGCCTTAAGCAAGGAAGTGTAGAAATTTTGAATAATATGACACATATTCACAGAGATTATCCCGATTATACACTATTGAGGAATACATGCATAATACATAACCTACTCTACGTTGATCATCAATTTACAGAAGCAGAAACAATAACATGTGCACATAGAAGCATCAATCACACATATCAACACAGTATTTTCCCCAGGAAAGCATCTCACTAAAAACCCCAACTATATGTATATTATATTGATTGAGAACATGTAACAATACATAGTACAATACTCCTCACAAGTAATTAGTACTATCTCCACCTGTTACACGCAGTACAACTCAGATCTGATCTCCAAATCTCCTCCGCTGCTTGCTTGCCTCCACTGCACAATACCTGCTGAGAATGAATGAGAATGGCTGATCCAAACTCCTATTTACCTTGTGAAAATCACCCACACTGTAAATCACGTGAGAAAAAGCTATATTTCACTTGGTATTGGCCCACACTAGCAGGGATCATTGGCATAACTCAATCCCACGCATGTGCACAATCTCATGCACAACTGATAGCAATCTCATCCTCTAACACCTGTCTCCACTGAACTGTACATACACTGAGTTAAATGATGT
Organism: Pinus tabuliformis; assembly: GCA_031772625.1. Lineage (NCBI taxonomy): Eukaryota > Viridiplantae > Streptophyta > Pinopsida > Pinales > Pinaceae > Pinus > Pinus tabuliformis. Next base: position 894,636,279 of record CM062806.1, on the reverse strand, counting down.
ATTCTTCAGTTGCATTATGAGTTAATAATTAGTGAATTATTTAATAACTAATTCACACAACTCATCAATTAGTCTATTGATTAGTTAGACTAAATACAACTAGTTCAACTAAGTCAAACTGAACACAACTCCATTAACTCCACAATCAACTCCACCAAACTCAACTGCTTGAGTTCTAACTGAAGTCATGCATGCAAAAACTCAATTGACTCATAAGAAAACGTATTTCCTTCTGACAGCTGCATGTGCCACATTTGTAGCTCAAACTGAAGTGCTCAAAGAGGATAAGATAAAGTTTATAGTCTAAATATTATTGTGAGACAATAATATTTGACTTTTCTATTTTTGACTAGCAGTCTAAAATAAGACTGTGATCACTCCTGCTGTGATCACTCCTGCTGTGATCACTCCTGCTATAATCACTCCTGATGTGATCACTCCTGCTGTGATCACTCCTACTGTGATCCAAAAATAGACTTTGCGCCATAATTTGCCTGCGGGCCCACTTAGTGAAGGCGACTCCTTTCCACTAAGCTCCATCATCTTGTTGCATTCTCAATAAGCATTTCTTGTTGCACACTTTTCAACGCTCCCTCTCAACAAGAAAGGCTTCCTCTTAAATCTGATCCTGTAACTCTGAAATGTTCTGCATGCAACACATCTACCCACTCCACTTTGCTCCAACAACACTTGGAACAAAAACACTCCCAACTGACCACTCTGTTGGGCTAGGAACATACTCTGATGTTGAAGCTCTACTTGCTGCTGACAAGTGCTCCCTCTCTGACATCTGCACTACTACAACATCTCCATGCATCTCGCACCATTACACACCTCTCTGTGCCACCTAGCACTGTGCAAAACAGTTGTGCCTCTCGCATTGCTGCAGCCTACATGCTATGCGCTGTCCTGGGATTCCCTACACTGTCACTCTCTCTGACGCTCCATCCGCATCTATCTCTACCCAATCAATCAGTTCCTGCTACTCCACATCGGGGCTCCCGTAGCAAGGTCTTATCCAAGAGGTTGGGTACCTCAAGGATCCTGCCCCCAAGGATAATTTTAGGGCGAATGTTCGCCCTTTGGTGAAATTAAGGGGTTTTAAATTTTTAGTGGGCGAATATTTTGTATCATAGTACATTTTTACAAATCACCTCAAATAGCCCACCTTATTTTAAGGGAGGGTAAAAAAGGTAAATTTAGCCCTTGAAATTAGGACTTACAACCTTCCATTGGACCATTTTCAAGAATAGGCTTTATTTAAGTGAATCCATTCGCCCATTTTCAAGAATAGGTTTTATTTAAGTGAATCATATGGGCCAAATACCATATTTATAAAAGAGGTATGGTAAATTAATAAAAATATAAATAAATGAGAGGTATGGTAAATAAATAAAACATTTTTTATATTTACTCCATAAGTCACCTTATATACATGTAAGGGTGTAAACAAATAAAAATATAAGTGGAGGTATGGTAAATAAATAAAACGTCTTTGTATACTTACTCAAAAGATATGGTAAATAAATAAAAATATAAATAAACTAGACGTATCGTAAATAAATAAAACCTCTTTTTATATTTAGTCCATAACCCTCGTTCTATTTATGAAGGCTCAAGAAAGAGGTTTTATTTAAGTGAATCCTATGGGCCAAATACCATATTTGTAAAAGAGGTATGGTAAATTAATAAAAATATAAATAAAGGAGAGGTATGGTAAACAAATAAAACATTTTTTTTTTATATTTACTCCATAAGTCACCTTATATTTACGAACACTCAAAAAATGGGTTATGTTTAGGTGAAACCTATGGCCAAAATACTATGGGACAAATACCATGGACTAGATTGTTATTAATACCATGCAAAAAACCATTATTAACCCTAATATTAGAATTAATAAAAGTAAAAATGGCACATGGTATTGACCCATGGTATTCACCAAAATGGCACATGGTATTGACCCATGGTATTCACCTGGAATGTAGCCTATTTAAATGGGGGAATTAAACCAGCATGTAGCCTATGCTAAGATTCACTAGGACTTTACAAAGTTTTATTATTTAGTGAAAGACTCGCCAAGATCTTACAAGATTTTATAATTGAGTAAAATATTCTAATAAAAATAAAAATGCCACATGGTATGGTATTCAACAAAATGGCACATGGTATTGACCCATGGTATTCACCTGGAATGTAGCCTATTTAAATGGGGGAATTAAACCAGCATGTAGCCTATGCTAAGATTCACTAGGACTTTACAAAGTTTTATTATTCAGTGAAAGACTCGCCAAGATCTTACAAGATTTTATAATTGAGTAAAATATTCGCCATGCCTAGTGAGAGATTCGCTAAAAAATTATATATACATATTATATTATTGATAAAATCGCCTTCCATTTTTCCTATATACCATGGAGATTCGCACATTTATTATATTTATAAATTTAGGGGGGGTTCTTAAAATTTTCCCTGCCTGCCCCTCCTCCTTGGGACGATCAATCCACATCACCCCACCTCCTACCTGGAGGTATGGTTGCATGCGATCCCTTAGCCCACCTGGCTCGAAGTTTCCCCCTACTGGAGGTCTCTGCATAAGTAGATGTCTCTAGTCGATCTCCACTCAGCTCCCCCTATTCTGGCTGCTCCACAACCTCCTGAAGCTGTTGCACCAATCATGGCTCCTCCACAATCGTCTGAGACTTCTTCTGGCTCTACATGTTGAGAGATAATATACGCTCCCTCTCAACCACCACGTCTCCATCAGTTGCCTCACTACTCAAGGCTTTGCATGCATCTTGAACCTCAAGAGCATACAGGTTCTTGACCCGTGAACCAATCTGCTTCACCTGTTTAGTGATGATCTGTCTAAGGAAAACCTTTCCCTTACTGAAGATTACATCATAGCCTCCATCTTCCAGCATCGCGATCGACACCAAGTTTCTCTTCAGTCCTGGTACATACTTGACATCGGGCAAGGTAAGGCGAGCTCCATGATTCCTCTAAAAAATAACCATGCCTACACTTGAGACACTATATTTCTCATCGTTACCCATCCCTATGAGTATCCGGAGATCTTTCTCCTCCAAAGTACTGAACAAACTTTTGTCACCGGTCATTTGGAAAGAAGCTCCACTGTCAAGAAACCAACCAATTCCCACCATGGATGAAACCATGCATGCGAAGAGTGTGAAGTCCAACTCAAACTGTGAAGCAAGTGATGCTACCTCACCTTCAGATCCTTCCCTGGATCCCTTCTTGGACTTCTTCTTTGGGCAATTAGTAGCATAATGGCCCAACTCATGACAATGAAAGCACCTCACCTTCGACTTGTCAACCTTCTTCCCATCATTGGAAGAACTGGATTCGGAAAGAGAAACCTTCACCTTCCCCTTCTTCGCCTTACTCGCTAAGGCACAATTCTCCTCATCATGCATAGATGAAGAACTGTCTCTGGTGCACCGTCTAATTTCCTCTTGCACAAGATCCGACCAAAGTCTCTCCCATCCTGGCAATTTCTCCCTTCCATTCACCGAGTCCTGGTAGCTATGCCAACTCTTAGGAAGGCCAAGGAGTGCTAGACTCACCATATCCTCATCCTCAACAGTTACCCCAACACTTCCCAACTCATCCCGGCATTGGGTGAACTTCGTGAGATACTGGGGCACACTGTCTCCATTCTCACACCTAATGTTTCTGAGTTTATCCTTGAGCACCATTCCACCAGCTCAAAACTCAACTGCTTCTGATCTAAAATTCATGAGAACAAAGTAGACCTTGTACAAAGATCGACTGTATGGGCATTCACCGAATATCTCACCTTCCAAAAGAAGGATGAATCCAGAGGCTACCTGGCCCAGTTACAGACTCTGCCTGAAGAAATAAAATGTAAACACTTTCTAAATAATATATCTAATGATCAATCCTCGCTTTAATTCATCTTTGATGGCCTGGAGAAGTGGTATTTTCACACAGAACTATCTTAGTTCTCCCAGAAGTTCAGTCTCCTCTGGGTTTGGTTGCATGGTTACTGTTAGTCGCTCAGGAAAGGGTGGAATGGCTTTGGGTTCACTTTCCTGTTTCTCTTCCTCGTCCTCTAGGGGAGGAGGTTGGCGATCTATAAGGGTCTTCCCGGATCGCAGGTTGATCTCCTGGATCTCCACAGCATAGGTAGGACATGTTGTCTCCCCATTGTATACTTGTTGGGCCTGTCGATTGTTGGGGTTCGGGTTCGGTTGAGCAGGCATCTGGGGTTGTCTTGGAGGATCAGGAGGTAATGGTTGTGGTTGAGCCGGTGGTGGAGGCAGAATGGTGGGAAGAGAGTTGTATTTGGGCCTCTACCCCAGTTGAGGTGCATTCCACTGAGGCTGTGGCTAGACATGTGAGTGAAACGAATGAGCGATGGGTTGAGTATGGTATTGAGGTGGATAAGACCACGGAGGAGGTGCAGACCAGGAAGGATGAGCACGGGGACCCCAAGAAGGCATGTGAGCAGATTGGTTGGGGCTATAATAATCTTGGGAAGTCTCTTGCATCCCGTGCTAGTAAGGTTTGGGTCCATGCAACCTCCTTTGGTTGAGGAAGTAGAGAGGTTCAATGGGTGCCTCAGTCCCTTGGCACATGGCTTTGAATTCGGGCAAGGTTGGGCATTGGTTTGTGGGGTTGTTCTCCTCACAAATGAAACATACCTCTACTAAGTACAATGGACACTCATTCTTAGGGTGCTTCCTCGTACATCTGGGACAGAAAATGGCCAAAGCCCTCTCAGCTTCCTCCATTTTTTGGATTCGGAAAGCATCAAGTTGCATGGCAATGGTCTGTCTCATCTCATTTTTGAGGTCTTCCATATGATTAGCAACTCATGCTTGGAGAAGGTAGTACTAGCTGAAAGTGGATTCCCCCTTCCTCTTTCCGGGCTGCCCTAGAGTGGTTTCTAAACACAGTCTTTATGTCCTCATAAGGTAGTTGGTAAATGTCTCCTCTCGCTAGCATGTGAAGGGTATCTAGAAGGTCTTCAGGGACTCCTCGGAGCAGAACCAGCTTTAGAGATTCAGGGTCAAGTGTGCACCTGTCCCATTTATAGCTAAGTTGGAACCTTTCCTCGTAGTCCTCTAAAGACTCATCATTCCCCATGGTCATCTGAAATATTTCTCCCTTGGTTTCCTTTGACCTACAATAATCCCGGTATTTGTTGTTAAAGGCTTGCTGCATCTGAGCCCAAGTAGTGATACTGTTTCTAGGTAACCCCATGAACCAACGTAATGTTGCATCCTTGAGGGTAGAGGGAAAGAGTTTCAACTTTTGCTCATCTTCTGTATAGTCATAAGTTCGACAAAGGACAACAAACTCAAACAGGAAGGTATCAGGGTCTTCAGTGGTCAATCCATGGAAATGAGGTAAGGCTAAGGGACTTATGTTCTTCATTTTCATGTCCCCGTTGGTCTCTCGGATGGGGAAGGTACCTTCTACTCTCTCGTCATCGTCTCTACCATTTTTGTTGTCAGCCATGGTCTCAAAAGGAATGTTTTCTTGCTCTTCTTCTATTATAGGATCTTCGTATATCTCAGGAGGTTCACCTATAGGTTCTTCTGGATCACTGCCACCAAAGAAGAGAGAAGGGTAATTCAGGGAAGTGGTGGGGGTGTTGGGTAGAAATTTTTCGGTATTATCTTTGTTCCTATGAGGCATGAAAGGATTTTTGGTTGTTTTTTTTTCTCTGCTTGTACCTGCAAAACTGAAACAGATGGAATTGCAACTAGCTAAAATCTATCTTGCAGAAATGAAAATGTGGAATTGAAATGAAAGCAGGAAAGGACTAATCTACTTTGCTGAAATAAAATTGCGAGAATGAAATTTTAGACTACGCTTGCAGAATTGAAATTCTATTCTACACTTGCAGAATTGAAATTGCAGAATTGAAAGGCTAATCTATGAAAGCAAGAAATGTATAATTTACTTTTGCAGAAATGAAATTTCAGAATGGAACTAAAATAAACTACTTAGCAGAAGGTTAGAGTAGGAAAATAGAAGAAAAGCAGCAATCACAAATACTCTGACGCTTCCCCGGCAACGGCACCAAAAAGAGTGGTGAGCTCCAGTATTACAGCAATAATGTTGCAACTCCTGGGACTCCCTTCTTTACTTTTATCAACCTGGTAGTTCGTAACAAACTTAGAAGCGATGGTGCTGTATGCACAAGTACTAGCTCTTGCCGTAGCTGTCACTTGGTCAGATGGCACAAATCCACTAGGGGATTAAACCAACTTCTATGAGCTCTAATAAGAAGCTTTTTAACTGATGGATGAAAGCTAACTCGAAGAAGACTGATCTACTTGCAGAAAGAAACTGGAAAGCTGAAAGGAAACGTAAACCCTAGCAAACCCTAATTTTACCAACTATCCCTACTAATGCAAGAAAGAGGATGCAAGCTACTGAAAGGACTACCATTGAATTCTAGGAAGGTAAATACATGTATCTAAGCTACTTCTACAGTAAAATCTGAAAAAAAAAAAAAAAAACACATCTTTTTGTATTTTTGAATAAGTTGCCAGAATGATTATGCATGCGATTTGACTATTTTGACTGTGCATAGGTGGATTGATGAGAGGAAATGCTTGGATGTGGTTGGGAAGGTTCAAAGAGGGCTAAGGGGTCCCTAATACCCTTCTAAAGAGTTTCATAGAGTTTGGCTATCAAGAAACCTCATTCGTGAGCTTCGACAAGAAGTCTGCAAGGGTTCTACAGGATGTCTGTGATTTTCTACAGGATGTTCTGTAACTTTCTACAGGATGTTCAGAAATGGGATTTTGGAGGATGGATGGATGGAGAATGATGAAGGAGTGGGTATGGAGGTAGGTATAAGGGTTGGAGGTGGACCAGGACTTGGTGGATGGAGTTGAGGACAGATGTAGATGGCTGGATTTGTTCAAGGAGGATTGAAGCAATGATGCACAAAAAACTAGGGTTATGTGAGAAAATGGAAAATGTAAGGCTAGAAGCTGAACTGAGAGATGGAGCAGATGGGTTTGATGGAGTATGGGCAGGTAGAGAAGTGGTACAGGTGCTCTGCAAGTTGTTTTTCCAACTAGACTGATGAAGACTTGTAAAATCAAAAACCTAGTTACGTTGATCTAATCTGATCTAACTGTCAGTAAAAAGAATGAACAGAAGTTGAACTGCAACGAAACCATGTATTCTAACTCATGCAACTAAGCAAGCAAAAGTCTGAACTTGTAACCAACTTCTGCACATGAAAATCAAACACTAGTGATTGCATGGCAAAGCAAAATCAGTGTTTTTGTGGGCAGCAAGGTTATCACATGTATTCTTTCTAGTCAGCGAGGCTTTCCTTATGTGTAACCCACCAATAGGTAGGTGTACATGCAGTGCAAAATCAAGTGCATTGAATTGATCTTCCGTGGGAACCTCCCTTTAAAATTCATCCAAAAATAGATTAACATCATTTAAACCATCATAATGTGGGATGTTTCTTACCTCCGTAGATATGCACCGCAACGATTTGGTCATCATATTTCAATGTAGCATAGAGACTTCATGCAACTAATTATTCCAGTGTTTGAGATCTTCATCTGAGTCTGAGGTATAGGAGTTGTCTCTATCCCACGTGATTTGTCCATCTGTAGTGGGATTGATCTAATCTTCATCGCGCGAAATTATCTTGTATATCTTATCTAGATCATCATCCTCCTCATAGTCGCAGATTGGTTTAGAGTAGCGTGCTTCTTCAGCAGGGTCGAGTGGTACAATAACCCTAAGCACCTTCTTCTCGAATTTCATCATTCACTTCTTTAGATTGATCACCACATCCATGTCGAAGGCCCAATCAATTCCTAGTAACGCAAGGTAAGGATTACTTTCATCCATTATTTCAATTACCTCAAAGTCAGCCAATGCACTTGCTCCTTCAATGTCCATTGTTACCCCATACAGGTGCCCCATAGGAATGATCTTTTGTTGATTGGTCATGTGTAGTTGTATAGGAGACCATTGTAGTGCAGGTCTCCCCCTCCTCTCCCATGTCTGCTTAGGCAGTACATTTGCATATGACCCAAGATCCAAGATAACTTGATCCATTTAATATTCTCCAACCTACGTGGTCAGCTCATCTCACGACCTGTTCACTTCTATGCTTACCCAGTTTCCTCACAGTGCATTGTTCTGAAGGAATCTTAATTTTTCCCATGCAATTTTTTATTAGCTTTTGAAGGCCTTCTACTACCTTCTAATCTCTCAATAGCTGCATACATGTTTTCAAAAAAGTAGCTAACAAGGAAGGATCCACATCTTGCACTTCACTATTTCAAACTAGTTTTTCCTAACTCCCCGACGTAGAAGCCCTAAAGTTCTTCTTAGCTTCCATGCAATTTTCTTTAGCTTAGTTGAGGTCAAAGCCAACTTCCTTTCAACAACCGTGTGCACCTATCCCTCAATTTATGGTTGCTTTCCCTTATCTTCATCTGTGGTCATACCACTATGTGTTACAATATTAATGCTACGATCCTCTTCGTGAGGCTCCACCCCCATCATTTGGATATTTTATGTGGGCTACTAGGTTTGCCTCTTCTTTTCTTGCATATTTGCTATAAGTATCACGAAATATTCTATCACGTGATCAAACTATCTGTAATATTGACAAGATGGATGCAATGGGTTCTGATTGTAGTGTGCAAAATGTCCAACTTCACCATACTTATAACAAATAACTTGTCGATGACCTCTACCAACCCCTCCTCCTCTTCCTCTTCCATGGCCTTGAAATCCTCCACGTGCTACACCCACGGTCTAATCTTGAGGCCGATTTTCCACTTGCATTCTATAGGTAGGGGTTTTATCCATCATTAATTTATAAATTCAATAATGGCACTCATCATGACCTATAGATTTGTAGAAATTGCAGAACAACTGTTGGGGGATTTGTAAAATTGTTTGTAGTAGATGACAATTGTCTGTTGCATGTTGTCATATAACCTGACAAATAGCGCACCACGACGCTACTCTTGTCCTCTTCCTAGTGGTTTTTTCTATCTTCAAGGGGGACAAACTGCCCCACCAATAAGATCATTCTGATAAACCAGACAATGGTCCTTATCGTGACTATGGCCCTTGCATTTCAAGCACCAAACTTATGTGCAAACTTTAGGTTGGGATACTTTTCCCTTATTCAGGCTCTATAACTCCATGTGTAGGCTTGCTAGCTATGAGTGAATCTGTTGTACTCCAATGTTTATATCTAGTACTTACGAGGCTTCCAACCTCATCATGATCTCCACAAATTCTACTTGTGTTGCAATATTCTGTTGTGATAATGGTAATATGAGGTGAGGCAACAATAAAGCAATGTACCAATATTTCTGTTGTTCAAGTTTGATGTTCATATTAGCCTGCCAGATCAGGAATTTTAAGCTTTGATCGAAATCCCACGAGGAGTCATTTACCCTTTTTTGTACCTCCTTAAACTCTATGACAAACTGTGCCTAAGAAGTAGGATACTTAAACTCACTTTTCAATGCTTGTTGAGTCTCTTCCGATGGCGCGCGAGGTTTTTCTTGACGGAACTTGATATACCAAGTCAGTGCCCTATCATGCATCATTGTGACTAGCTATGCTTTTTTTAGGTTATCATCAGCAATCTACAGTGCCGTCAACACAAAATTTGCAAAAAACTAGAATTGTTTGGGGTCTTTGTTGCTACGCCTTTGAAGATCAACATATTTTTTTTTTCCCATGTCGAATGGGGGAGGTGGGAGTGGAGGTGGAGGTGAAGGTGTAAGTGTATGTGGTAGAGGTGGAGGTAGAGGTGGAGTGGATGGATGAGGTATCCACTATATCCCCTGAAATACCAACTACAATGCATTTTGTGGTGTATTCAGAATATTTCCCTCGTTGTCACTTGAAGAGGATCCTAATAGCGACTATATTTAGAGCCCGATTCTCTATTCCTACTCAAGGGTTTTCCACTTCATGTAGTCTCGAAAATCAACGTAATGGCATAACCCATTTTTTACATAACAACATCTTAATCCATGTTTTCAAAGACTTTAAATACTTACCTCGTGGTCCCTTGAAGAGCCTGTGCTCTGCTTTTTTATAGTTGATGGATGTATCAATTGCAAGCTCAATGACGAATCCTCCTATGATACGATCAATCCAGTGATCAACAACCCGCACAATGTTATTTTCTAAAGCTTTCAAGTGCCTCACCAACTATGGAGTCTACAAAATAGGACCATAAAGCCTCCATGTACCCTAACTATCCTCTAATCTAGACAGCCACTCATGTAGTTTGCAGGGGAAGAAATAGAAAAAGGTTTCGGTTTCATCTGATTGTAGGTATCTATTCAACCACCATTCCTTGGATAATAGCAGATTTTTGTTCTCCTGAGCTGCAAACGCATGTTCCTTCCAGTCGACATCATGCAATCCTCAAATAGATCTCAGTCCCAACAATGAAACCATTTGTTGGCTTGATGGGGCCTGACCCAAGTTCAACTTTAACTGTGCCAACCAATAAAAACTGTAACTGCTAGCCCTTTCAGCAACAACCTGCATAGCGCAAGCTGTAGTCTCACCTGAAGCAATATTGGGGGATGCTAGAACCAGGTTTTTTCATCGAGAGGCTTGTGTGATGGTTCCTTAAAGTTCTTACGGTTTAGATCTACCTTCATGTAGATCTAATGCTTTCGAAAAACAACTACTGCAACTCTCTCAAAATGACCTTCAGATCTTTGTGAAGGTACTTAATTATACTTATCATGCATAAAGATTATAGAACTACTAGTTTCACGCAATAAATAAGCATTAATTCACATTAAGAATATTATGGAGTGAAGATACATAAACTTTGTAGAAGTAAATAGAAGAATATAGATGCATCGACTTCGGTCCAAAATAGTCTTTATTAAGTATAAGTGTTCATATATAGACTCTTTAACCCTGTGCACCGAGCTACAGCGGCCCACACACTCAACTGCGGACTTACCAAGGTATCTGTGCACTCAACTGCAGGAGCCTTCCCCTTTCACATAACTATAGGAAACAAACCTTTCATACCTTAGCACCTTGCCCTTACAATGATTCTTCACTTCAAGTTATTTTCTAGACTTTCTATGACTCAACTACTTATAGCATTTTCTTTACAATACCATGGTCCACGGATCATGGGTGGGTCTCAAAATAGATCTATCACCTACCCACCTAAGGGATTAAATCCCCTTTGATTCTACTTATCTTCACACTTTGCTTTCCACAATTCGAGGAGACTTTACCTTGGTTACAAAAAAATATTACAAAAATTACTCAAAAACTCAACAAAATTGACCCAGGGACCCCATCCTAAGACCCCCCTGTCCATGTCTAGAAAATAAATCCATAGCACAAATTTTCTTAGGATAATTAAAGCATCCATAACAATTAACTTAATGAGGCCATGGTAGGAAATGTGTTGATGCTTCCCTTACCTCACCTTCTAAATCATTTCAATGATTGATTGAAGGAGGAAATGGCGAACACTTAAGTCTCTATGGGATTGGTAGGTTTGATTTGAATCTTAACTCATGGAGTAACCAAATATGATAGGCATATACAATGCTCAGCCTCCCCTCATAGGATATATACTTGAGAATGTGATAAGCCACTTCATCTCAAGAGTAATATAGGCTTTCTCTTCTTACTCCATTCTTATCTTCTGTAGGCTTCTCTCTCTGAATGAAAAAATTATTTCTAGATGTAACACTTACTTCTTTCTCCTCCTTTCTCCATCGAATCCCTAAGGGTAAATTGGTCACTCTAGTTATCATTTCAGGACTTAAGGAGATGGTCAATTCTCTGAAAAAAATAGTGGCACTATCTTCTCCTTGTGAATGTAATTCCATGGAAAATTCTTGAGTGATATCATCATCATACCCTTTCATTTGTTCAAGGAAACCCATCCATTGATGTCATAGGAAAATTTTTACTATAGGAGGGTGTTAGCGAATTCGCTTTATGTTTGTGGGATCTCTTCTATTGAATCCTCCCCTCATTTCTTCTATTCCTCCTTCTTGATGTTACTTAGGTGAAAATTTCAATGTTTCCTCATGGAAACCTCGGTTGTAGAAACAATATCAAAAGTTAATTTTTAGCAGTGAGGGAGAAGGATTTTAAAATCTATGTCAAAACAAACTCTTCTTTTGTCCCTATCTTTCCTTTACACATAACAATTTCCAAAGGAAAGAGTTTCAACTTTTTCTCATCTTCTGTATAGTCATAAGTTCGACAAAGGAAAACAAACTCAAACAGGAAGGTATCAGGGTCTTCAGTGGTCAATCCATGGAAATGAGGTAAGTCTAAGGGACTTATGTTCTTCATTTTCATGTCCTCGTTGGTCTCTCGGATGGGGAAGGTACCTTCTACTCTCTCATCATTGTCTCTACCATTTATGTTGTCAGCCATGGTCTCAAAAGGAATGTTTTCTTTCTCTTCTTCTGGTATAGGATCTTCATATATCTCAGGAGGTTCACCTATAGGTTCTTCTGGATCACTGCCACAAAAGAAGAGAGAAGGGTGATTCAGTGAAGTGGTGGGGGTGTTGGGTAGGAATTTTCCGGTATTATCTCTGTTCCTATGAGGCATGAAAGGATTTTTGGTTGTTTTTTTTTCTCTGCTTGTACCTGCAAAACTGAAACAGATGGAATTGAAACTAACTAAAATCTATCTTGCAGAAATGAAAATGCGGAATTGAAATGAAAGCAGGAAAGGACTAATCTACTTTGCTGAAATAAAATTGCGAGAATGAAATTCTAGACTACTCTTGCAGAAGAAAAGCAACAATCACAAATACTTTGACGCTTCCCCAGGAACGGCGCCAAAAAGAGTGGTGAGCTCCAGTATTACAACAATAATGTTGCAACTCCTGGGACTCCCTTCTTTACTTTTATCAACCCGGTAGTTCGTAACAAACTTGGAAGCGACGATGCTGTATGCACAAGTACTAGCTCTTGCCACAGCTGTCACTTGGTCAGATGGCACAAGTCCGCTAGGGGCTTAAGCCAACTTCTATGAGCTCTAAGAAGAAGCTTTTTAACTAATGTACGAAACCTAAATCGAAGAAGGCTGATCTACTTGCAAAAAGAAACTGGAAAGCTGAAAGGAAACGTAAACCCTAGCAAACCCTAATTTTACCAGCTATCCCTACTGATGCAAGAAAGAGGATGCAAGCTACTGAAAGGACTGCCATTGACTTCTAGGAAGGTAAATACATGTATCTAAGCTACTTCTACAGTAAAATCTGAAAAAAAAACACATCTTTTTATATTTTTGAATAAGTTGCCAGAATTATTATGCATGCGATTTGACTATTTTGACTGTGCAGAGGTGGATTGATGAGAGGAAATGCTTGGATGTGGTTGGGAAGGTTCAGAGAGGGCCTAAGGGGTCCCTAACACCCATCTAGAGAGTTTCACAGAGTTTGGCTATCAAGAAACCTCATTCGTGAGCTTCTACAGGAAGTCTGCAAGGGTTCTACAGGATGTCTGTGATTTTCTACAGGATGTTTTGTAACTTTCTACAAGATGTTCAGAAATGGGAGTTTGGAGGATGGATGGATGGAGAATGATAAAGGAGTGGGTATGGAGGTAGGATAAGGGTTGGAGGTGGACCAGGAATTGGTGGATTGAGTTGAGGACAGATGTAGATTGCTAGATTTGTTCAAGGGGGACTGGAGCAATGATGCACAAAAAACTAGGGTTATGTGAGAAAATGGAAAACGTAAGGCTAGAAGTTGAACTGAGGGATGGAGCAGATGGGTTTGATAGAGTATGGGCAGGTATAGAAGTGATACAGGTGGTCTACAAGTTGTTTTTCCAACTGGACTGATGAAGACTTGTAAAATCAAAAACCTAGTTACGTTGATCTAATCTGATCTAACTGTCAGTAAAAAGAATGAACAGAAGTTGAACTGCAATGAAACCATGTATTTTAACTCATGCAACTAAGCAAGCAAAAGTCTGAACTTGTAACCAACTTCTGCACATGAAAATCAAACACTAGTGATTGCATGGCAAAGCAAAATCAGTGTTTTTGTGGGCAGCAAGGTTATCCTGATCCCAGCTCCACTGGAATCTAGAGGCTAAACCACCTCTACCCTCAACCACAATGATTTCACCTCAACCGGTCCAAAAATCACTAACACCAAAAAAAGCTTGAATGCCTCCACCCTTGGCCCTTGGAAATTTTCCTGAGACCACCTCAACTAGGATCCAAAATATATCGTCCATATGAAGCTTAACTAAAACAAGGAACCCACTACATCATGGTTATCCAAGAAATGGAAAAGGAAAGGTTGAAACCACTGTCAATCCAAGAAAATCCCATGTCATTGACAGCCAGTAACCCAATAACCAAATTCATGTACCATGAATTCAACCACAATGGTTTCACCTCAACTGGTCCAGAAATCACTAACACCAAAAAAAGATGGATGCGTCCACCCTTGGTCCTTGGAAATTTTCTTGAGACCACCTCAACTAGGATCCAAAATATATCATCCATATGAAGATTAACCGAAATAGGGAACAAACTACATCATGGCTATCCAGGAAATGGAAAAGGAAAGGTTGAACCACTGTCAATCTAGGAAAATCCCATGCCATTGAGAGCCAGTAACCTAATAACCAAAATCATGTACCATGCATTCAAATCACAGTAAGGAAATCACACATGCAACCTATTACCTACAATGTTCTCCTATTGTAGATTCTTTTCCAACATTCTTCTTCGCTTCCCATGAATTCCTTTGCTTTCTTCCTAGATTCTATCTAAATTCACCCTCTCTCCAAGTCCAAGTGAAAATGCCTCAATGTCCAAGTGAATGCTAGAATCCTCCAAGAGTAACCAATTAGTGATAAAGAGTGACTAAGAGTAGCTATGAGAAGCTTAGAATGTTCTCCCTGTCCTTCTGTTTCCTTTTTATTTTCCTTCAATTTCCTTCATTTACCCTTGCATGCATATTATTGTCTCTTCATCTTCCTTTTCTCCTATTTTGCTTTCTTTCTTTAATTAATTCCTTTTATATCCCTTTGCCTTTTGGCAATTCCAATACCAATTTCCATAGCCAATAATGAACCACAAGTGATGCCCACTATAATGTTTTCCCCATCATTCAGCTTGGAATATGTGTCCCATGAACTTGGTTTAGTTTATTTACAAGGAAAATCAACCCAGGATTGTTATATTCCCACTTCCATTCTAGAATGGGTAATTGATTTAGCAACTCAATTGGGTGTTTTTGTTCTATCTTCACCTGTTGGCACTCTAGACATTTACCCAAATATTTTGCCACTTCTTTCTTTATTCCAAGCCAATAAAATTATTTCCTCGAGGAAAAAATCATTTTATGATATCCTGGATGTCATGTAAATGTTTTTCAGTGATGTTCATCCAATATAAGTTGTTTTATGGCAGTTTCATTATGAACATAAATCCTATTACTATATGTTAATGTTTTTTATGATTTTCATGCATAGCCAATTATTGTTGTTTGCTATAATTTATGTTGTATTTTCAAATAAACTTCATCTTTCTGTCCTAAAATTCTGATTTGTTCTACAAATTATATTTTAATGCTACTAATAGATATTTCCATTAGTGGATTTACTTTTATACTTAAAGTATATACTACATTGTTTTCTTTGCCTTTAATATGCTTTATGTTAAACTCAAACTCACTTAAAATTTCCATCCGGCTAGCTTTTCTAGAATTTAAATAAGATTTAATGAAAAAGTATTTTAGGCTAATGTGGTCAGTGACAAGTATAAATTTTTTACCTAATAAATAGTGTCTCCACATTTTTAAAGCATGTATAACAACATCTAACTCTAATTCATATACAACATAATTTATTTCATGTGATTTTAACTTTCTTGACTCAATGTTACCACATAATTTTCTTGCATCAAAACACCACCGAACCCTTCAAGGCATGCATTCATACATACCAAAAACTCCTTTTCTAGATCTCCAATCTCTAAGATAGGTGCTATTGTTAGCAAAAGTTTTAATTTTTCAAAACTGTCTTGACACTTGGATATCGATTCCAACTTTACTCTCTTCTTTTGTAAGGAAGTAATGGGATATGCCAATTTAGAAAAACCTTCAATGAACCTTCTGTAATACCTAGTAACTCCCATGAAGGATCTAGTATCTAACACATCCTTAGGTATTGATCAATTTAAAATGGCCTTAGCCTTTTTAAGATCAACAGATAATCCTTCTTTTGAAATGGCATGACCCAAATATTGTATTTTTTCCTTATAGAACTCACATTTGCTAAATTTTGCATATAGTTTGTGTTCTCCTAAGGTTTGCAGCACCATTCTTAGATGTTATTCATGCTCTTACTTATGCTTTGAATACACCAAAATATCATCTATGAAGACCAATACAAATTTATCTAGGTACTTACTAAGAACATTGTTCATTAAAAAAATAAGAGTTGTAGGTGGATTGGTAAGACCAAAAGGTAATACTACAAATTTGTAGTGTCCATACCTTTTTCAAAATGATGTTTTGTGTATGTATTATTCTTGTATCCTTAACTGGTGATATCATGTTATCAAATCACTTTTTGAGAATATTGTTGCTCCTATCACTTGGTCAAATAGATCATCAATATGGGGAAACATATACTTGTTTCTAATAGTCATTTTTTTAGTTGTTTGTAATCTATGCACATCCTAAATGTGTCATATTTCGTTTTCACAAATAGTACTAGGGCTACCCAAGGTGAAACACATGGTTTGATGTAACCATCTAGTAATTCTTGTAATTGCATTTTCAGTTCCAATAGCTCAGTAATACTCATTCTATAAGGTGCCTTGGAAACCAAGTAGCTCTTGGATCGAATAGTACAAATACATGTTGGTTCAATATGTTAACCTCAATTTCAATCATAGTTGACTGGTGTTATTCTTTTCTGTCCTCGAGAGTAGCATTAATCCTAGGGATGTTTCTTTCAATATTGTTCATTGTGGTTGCTTCATGAAAAACTTGCACATTCTACACAAATCTGATGTTGTGTGGACAATTTCTTAGTAGATGGGGTTCTCCACATCCCCAATACCTTAATGGTTCTCTATATTTTCCACTAATTTCCCCCTTGTTGTTTAACTCCATTTTCTTTCAACCACCTTTTGATTGTATAGGCAGGGGCTAATTATTTCGCCTAAAATTCTTCCACAAGTGATCTCTCTTGAAAAATTTCATGAAAGAGGAATTTTTCTTCTTTATCCCTCCTACATATTTATTTTTATCCTTATTTTGGTAAGATTTTGAACCTTCACTTCTTTTAAATTTTTTTATAACACGGTCTTTCCTTTCTTATTGCTTCATCCATCATCTTAGAATTTTCAAATTCAATCCTTTCTTTATAAGAAAGTGGAAAATAGTTTAAATTCATTGTACTTTTGCTTTCTCTTCCTTTATGTAGGGAACATATTATAACAGATTAGTAAATTTAGAAAAAAATTCATCTATGATTAACTATCCCACTCTTAAATCATGGAAATATTTAGAAAGATCATCATAGTACCTCTCAATTAAGTACTTTGATTTGAACTTTTTTCTGGAACTCCTCTCGCAAAATTGTTTTCTCTTCTGGATTATGCATTTTTTTTTCCTCTTCCCACCATATGGAAGTTTTTCTTTGATGTTGGTAAACTGCTAATCTAACTTTCAAATTACTATCATATTCATAAACTTGAAAATACACAGTAATATTTAGCATCCATGCTTCTGCGTCTTCCACTTTCTCACCATCAAAGTTAGGGGACCTTATATTTTTAATCTCTCCCTGTAGTTCAACTTTATTTTTATTTTTGGATCTATGTGATTTTGAAGAAGTTTTATTAGATTCATTTCCACTTTCATATTTTTCTTTCTTAGGATCAACACTTTTTATCTTCAAGGGATATTTCTTATCCCCATCTTCTCTTATATCCATAGGCTTATGAATTGACTTATCATTCAAATCGTTTATCAATTTCTCTTTTTCTTCACTTGCCTTTAGAAAATGTTCATGAGCATCTCTAATGTTGTCCAATTCTTGTCATAATTATCTTACTATATCCAAGAACTAAGTTGATGGAGGTTTATCTTCTCCTAACAACTCCACATACACTTCTCCTCCAACAGCAAGTGGTTGATTTCATGCTTCTTACATTTTGTATTTTTGTTTTGATGACACGTGTACCTTATTTCCAAGAAAAAAATCACATTATCTTTCATACATACAATAATATATCATGACTTCTGCATTTTGTTCTCTTATTGTGGCTTTCCCTTGGGCCTATCTTTGAACCTTCAACTATGAACCATATGTAACATACCTCAATTCATACCCCAAAAAAAAATTATTTACCATAGTACCACTATAATTGTACTTGTATTCATTTTCAATCATACTTTCAATCTAGGGCTTCACTCTTTATATGGAACTTATTTAAGTTTTTGTGTTAATTTTCATCATCAAAGTTCTAAAAGTTTTGTTCTTTTAGAACTAGATTAATATGTGGAATGGTTCGCACAGTCAATGGGTTCCCCCTTAACCCTTAGGATCACATGAATAACCCCTTAAAATATAATCAAAGGAGTATACATTGTCCTTGGGTTTGATAACATTATTATTTTTCCTCCCATAATTTCACTCACATTCCTTAGCCACTTTTACTACTAAATTCTTAAGGATTTTATGGTAGTTTAATTCATTTGTACAAAACATCTTCATTTTAATCTATTGTACTAAATCTCTTGATTGGAAATTTACATTAACAACCTTTACATTTAATGTTGGCATTATTATGTATGTCTTGTACTTGATGGCAAACCACTTGTAGTAGAACAACTCACTTGTATATGGTAACTAGATGAATCTACAGAGGAGATATCAGATGTGATAGAATGCAATGTAGGGCAGCTTCAAGGAATCAGAGTATAGCAGGTAAACAGTAAAGAATTACAGATCAGTCTTCACAGAATGAAGAAAGAGAAGTATACGCAGGTTCACCATTGACCAAGCTACGTATACATGCAGGTTCATTGTATACAAGTCGCGTATATGTACACACACACTTTCACTGAAGGAAAAGCGCGTATACCTTGGAAAACTAAATTTTTGGTCTGAAGTATTTGGTCCATGGTATTTTGATCCATGGTATTGGTCCAAGGTATCTGGTCCGAGGTATTGACCCCAGGTATTGGGTTCAAGGTATTGGTCCTAAGTGGTTTTGGTCCATGGTATTGAGAAAGGCCTAAAACTATAAAAGGAGGAGAAGATCATTAGGCCAAGGTGTGCAAGTATTTCATATCTGATGAAGTGTGAGATCTAATATGGAGGTCATTGGCCTATGGTGTTGTTCTTGATCTGAACCAAGGCTGAACCTTAGTGTTTGATGAAGGACAAGATGTAATGATGTATCGGGATCTTAAGGCTTGAAATGATTTATCTTTATGTGGTTTTATCATGTATATGAATAACTGGCACATGTTGTAGTCTGTAAATATGATAATCTGGGTATGACCTAAGTTTGGAATAGTTGTAATGTTTAAATCATCATTTGTAGATTTATACGCAGGTTCACTTTAGGAAAGGAGTGTATACATTCTTGTTCTGCATATTAAAGCATCGTATACATCATAAATTTGACTTGTATATCTGTATGCTATTTCACTATGGTAAAAGCGCCTACACACGCAGGTTCAACACATGGAAGTAGCGTATACCTTATAAAGTATGTTTCAGTTGTTTCTGGCTGCTATTGCGAAGTTCTGGGTTCTAGTTTGGGTTTCTGGTTATTGTATTCTAGTGACAGTACTCTGCATAATCAGATTGATGGGTTGTCAAAGTGATTGATTGATTCAGTTGTGATTGGTTCAAAAGGTGATTGGATGATGCAGATATATTTGATAACTGAATGTCAGTTATAATGTTGTTGTTGGATCTGGTCTGAAAATTTATGAAACGTGGTCCCTAGAGGAAGAAAGAAGGTCGTAGCCTTCTGTAGGTCGGCACCTACATACTAGTAAATGTATCGGCTAGTACAAGAGCTAAGGGGTTGTATCTCCCTTTCAGTACAATTTTGAGAATGAGAGAAGGTTGTATCCTTCTACAGGTACAAGCCTACGTACTGGTATAAGACTGCACTAGTATAAAAATTGTAAACATAATTTTCTTGTTATTAAAAGAAGACGGAGACGACAGAAGCAAGTGGTTTTCACCCACATTGGGTTTCCACCTTATATTATGGTGTTCATGTGTGTTGCTTATGTGTGATGCTTTATTCTGATTTTACTGCACAACCTAATGAATTCCCGATATATTGGTTAAACTTCAATGCATGATAATTTGGGTAAATCAAAAGATATCTGGATATACGCTAGTTGCATTAAGTATAGTTGCATATACATACTAGTTCACTGAGCTAAAGTAGCGTATACAATTCATATTTGAAAATTAAATTATTGATCTGATAATATTGATTCACCCCCCCCCCCCCCTCTCAGTATTATTTCCAACAATTGGTATCAGAGTAGGTCCTTTAGAAGAAGCTTGATCACTTGAAGGAAGATCCATCATCATGAGTAATAAAGAAAGCAGAGGATCCATCAGACCGCCAATATTTGATGGTAGCAACTTTGTTTATTGTAAGGTAAGAACCACAACCTATCTTCAATCACTTGGAACAGATGTCTAGGAAATCGTGGAAGGAGGATATACATTTCTATCAGCAATTCCTACAAGTATGGCAGGTAAAAATCAATATGAAACCAATGCCAAGGCTGTCAATACTTTATTGGGAAGTCTGTCACAATCAGAGTTTGTCAAAGTTATGCAGCTCAAATTAGCCAAAGAAATATGGGACAAAATCATTCTAAGCTACGAAGGAGACTCTCAGGTAAAATGTGCTAAAAACTCTTAGAATTCAATATGAAACTCTCAAGATGCACAATGATGAAAGTATAGCTAGTTACTTCTTACGTATGGATGAGGTTTTTAATTGCATGAAGAATCTAGGTGAAGAGATAAAGGAAGTTACCTTAGTTGAAAAAGCTTTAATATCCTTGTCTGCTAAATTTGAATCAAAAGTATATGCCATAGAAGAAAAGAAGGATCTACAGACTATTACTATGACACAGCTTCACAGAATCTTAACTGCCTTTGAAATGACAGAAGGAGGTCCATTAGATATGAGAGAAGCTATATTGAAAGCTTCAGCAAAAGGAAAAGAGGAACTCAATGAATCAGGGCATATTTCAAAAGAAGAAGAGGAATTAAACATTGTCAAGAAGCTTCAACAGGTTTCCAGAAGATTCAGAGGTAAACTACCTTTCAAATGTTTTGCCTATGGTAGAGTCGGTCATTATGCTACCAAATGTCCTCATAAAGATAAATATGATAAAGGGAAGGAATCTGCAAAATGGAATAAAAACAAAGTGTAAGTAAAAAGAGCAAATATACTCATGAAGATAGCAATGGTTTATCAAATAGTGATGAAGATGAAAATAGTAATGACTATAGACTTCTGATGGCTTATGAAGATGATGATTTTTTGGATTCTTTAGAGGAAGATGAGCTTTATGAAGAAATCTGTAAACTCAAATTCTATTTAGAAGAAAATAATATGGTTATGGATACCTTGACATACCAATTTGCTGAAAGAGAAAAACACAATGAAAAACTAGAATGTGAAAATGTGGGTCTAAGAAAGGATCTTGAGAAAACAAAAGATCTCAATCTTAGATTTGCCAAAGGATTAGAAACCTTAAATGAAATTATCAAAGTGCAGTGTTCTCCTATGATAAAGACAGGTCTTGGATATACTGAAGAAGCATCTCAATCATAGAAGCCGTCAACCTCCACTAAAAGCTACCTTGATGCAGTAAAGAGAAATGAACAGTTTGACAATCGTCAGCAAAGGCATAAAGCACATCACCAAGAAAATCAGGCTCAATTTACTTCAACGATGAATAGAAGCCACAACCAACCTCAAGTAAATCGTACTCAATTTGCTTCAAAGATGAATATCAATAGAAACTACAATCACCAGGTTAGTAGATTCGATAATCGCAAGAACTTCTTTAATGGTCAATGTTTCTCATGTTATAATTTTTGACACAAAGCTGCTCAATGTGTTTCTTACAAAACCATCATGACTAAAGAAGCACGAAATCAAAGGAATGTGACAAGGATCAAGAAAATTTCTTATAATAACTTTTCTCTTCTTGAAAATGAAATAGAATGCTCAATCTGTAACAACTTTGGCCATGAAGAATCTGAATGCACGAGTAAATTTCAGCAAATATCTCAAAAGGAGCAAACTCCTTTCAATCCCAAAATATGGAGAAAGAAAGAACCGCAAAAAGAAAGATGTGGTAAAGCCTTGTATGCAGAAGGACAAGAAAACTAGTGGTACATCGACAGTCGATGCTCAAAACACATGACAGGTGGCAAAGAAAAACTACACTCACATAATGCCTTAGAAAAGGAAAAGAGTGTCTCAGTTGCAAACGACACTCCTGCATATACAGATCTTACACTTCATGCATATATAGATGCAGATTGGACAGGAAGTGTTGATGATAGAAAAAGCATTAGTGGTGGTGCATTCTATATGGGTTCCAGGTTAGTGTCTTGGTTTATCAAGAAACAAAGTTCAATTGCATTATCTACAGCTGAAGCAGAATATGTAGTTGCTGCATCTTGATGCACGCAACTACTTTGGATGATGCAAACCTTGCAAGACATTCAAATCACATGTACTCCACCTATCTCCATTCTAGGTGATAATACAAGTGCCATCATTATTTCAAAGAGTCCAGTCATGCACTCCAAGACCAAGCACATACCCGTCAAATATCATTTTCTATGTGAACTAGTGCTTGAACAAAAGGTCAAATTGGATTATGTTCCCTCCAAAGAACAGGCTGCTGATATTTTCACTAAACCAATGCCCCGAGAAACATTTGAATATCTCAGGCAAAAGCTGGGAGTAGTTGCTGCATCATCCTACTATTAAATCCTATTTTATTCAGAGAAAGGTGGTTATACGCGAGTTTCATAAAGAGTAGTCGCGTACATACGCGGGTTTCTGTGGGCACAGTCGTGTATATGTTGGTTTGAAGAAAAGCAGTGGTCCAGACTCAAGAAAAAGGGGTCTGTTATGGTTCTGTCAATTATCTGCTCTGTTTGATGATGGATTCAATATATTGATAACATGTGGAAATATATTGGTCCTCACAAAGTTGTTGATAAATTGATATATATCTGATTGATGATGATGCTTTGATATCTCTTTCTGACATATGAAATGATCAGATCTGATAGTGAACAGGTGGAACAGGTCCAAGGGGAGAACATGGTTGATGATATTTTGAGAACTAATGATGGACATATACAAGTTGCTATTCTGGATGATGTTGTTGATGGTGCAGATCATATGATATTTGTTGATGACTAACATGGTCTTGTTTTAAAAAAATAAAAAAAATTGGTCTCTGTTTGTAAAGGTCATTTGTGATGTATGTATAGAGTCATGTTCTTCTTTTAGAACATATTTTTGTAGACCTTTCTTATGCTCAGGGGGAGCATGGACTTGATCTTGGGAGCTCAATCAACACACTTCAACATATCATAGAATTCAGCATGCACTCAGGGGGAGCATGACCCTTTGCCCTTGATGTCAAAGGGGGAGAGCGACTTCGTGTGGTTGTTGTTGCCATCAAGTCCAAAGGGGGAGATTGTTGGCATTATGATGTATGTGTTGTACTTGATGGCAACCCACTTGTAGCAGAACAAATCACTTGTATATGGTAACTAGATGAATCTACAGAAGAGATATCAGATGTGACAGAACGCAATGCAGGGCAACTTCAAGGAATCAGAGTAGTATATCACATAAACATCAAAGGATTATAGATCAGTCTCCACAGAATGAAGAAAGAGAGGTATACGTAGGTTAACCATTGACCAAGCTGCATATACAAGTAAGTTCACTGTATACAAGTCGCGTATACATACACATGCACTTTCACTGAAGGAAAAGAACATATACCTTAGAAAACTAAGTTTTTGGTCCGAAGTATTTGGTCCATGGTATTTTGATCCATGGTATTCGTCCAAGGTATCTGGTCTGAGGTATTGACACCAGGTATTGGTCCTAAGTGGTTTTGGTCCATGGTATTGAGAAAGGCCTAAAACTATAAAAGGAGGAGAAGATCATTAGGCCAAGGTGTGCAGGTATCGAATATCTAATGAAGTGTGAGATCTAATATGCAGGTCATTTGCTTATGGTGTTATGCTTGATCTGAACCAAGAATGAACCTTAGCATTTGATTAAGGATAAGATCTACTGATGTATCGGGATCTTAAGTCTTGAAATGATTTATCTTTTTGTGGTTTGATCATGTATCTGAATAACTAGCACATGTTGTAGTCTGTAAATATGATAATATGGGTATGACTGAAGTCTGAAATAGTTGTAATATTTAAATCATCATTTACAGATCTGTATGTAGGTTCACTTTAGGAAAGGAGCGTATACACACTAGTTCTATATATCAAATCAGTGTATACATCATAAATTTGATTTGCAAATCTATACACTATTTCACTGTGGTAAAAGCACGTACACACGCAAGTGCAACACATGGAAGTAGTGTATACCTTATAAAGTATGTTTCAGTTGTTTCTGGTTTCTGTTGCAAAGTTCTAGGTTCTAGTTTGGGTTTCTAGTTACTGTAGCCTGGTGACAGTACTATGAATGATTAGATTGAGGGGTTGTTAAAGTGATTGATTGATTCAGTTGTGACTGGTTCAAAAGGTGATTGGGTGATGTAGATATACTTGATAATTGAATGTCAGTTATAATCTTGTTGATGGATCCAGTCTAAAAATTTATGAAACGTGGTCCCTAGAGGAAGAAAGAAGGTCGTAGCCTTCTATAGGTGGGCACCTATGTACTAGTAAACATATCAGCTAGTACAAGAGCTAGGGGGTTTTAGCTCCCTTCCAGTAGAAGTTGGAGAATGAGAGAAGGTTGTAACCTTCTGCAGGTAGAAGCCTGCCTACTGTTATAATACTTAACCAGTACAAAAATTGTAAACTGAATTTTCTTGTTATTAAAAGAAGAGAGAGACGACAGCAACAGGTGGTTTTCACCCACATTGGGTTTCCACCTTATATCTTGGTGTTCCTGCGTGTTGCTTATGTGTGATGCTTTATTCTGCTTTTACTGCACTGTCTAATGAATTCCTGATATACTGGTTAAAGTTCAATGCATGATAATTTGGGTAAATCAGAAGATCTCTACATATACGCTGGTTGCATTAAGTACAGTTGCGTATACATGCTAGTTCACTGACCTGAAGTAGCGTATACAATACAGATTTGAAAATTAAATTATTGATCTGATAATACTAATTCAACCCCCCCCCCCCTCTCAGAATTATTTCCAACATTTAAATAATTCCACTTTATTCCTAACATAAAATTTGGTACCTTACCACATGCTAGGGATAGTCAAAACCTTAACCATTCACACCTTAAATCAATCCCTTGATTCAATTATTAACACATTACAACATTCTACATATAGTTATAAGTCTCAAGTTCTTGCACATATATAATTTATTTGTTGATTTAAATAGGTCAATGGTATATATATACCTTACACTTTCTCGGTTCACATATCAATGTGGGATACATATTAATTTGTTCTAGTCTTGGTGTACACTTGGCACTCTATATATACATAACATCACACCATTCATATGGGTTTTACATGGTGTAGGAAGCTGTAAGAATTCGAACGATTATGATGGAAAGTCTTGATCCAACAATGGATCTTTGTTTAGGTTCTTCCCAAAACCTTTCCTCCCCAATTCGAACACATTTCATTATTTCCACTGGCTAGGCACCACTTTGCATGTGTAACAATGCATCCCCTCATATCTACCCACATTCACCAGCTTACTCGGGGTAAACATGAGATGAGGGGCTACTATGACAAGACTCCTAGGTGACCTTAAGGAAGTAGAATCGATAGAAACCCACAATGTAGACCTTCTACACCTGGTACAGGATTTCCAGTAATCCCCATGACCAATCCCTAGGTCCCACTAAGTTTTTAAACCATTAAATCCCTGCACACTCCCTTGATATGGACAAGGGTGCATCTAGGAGGATCCATTCACTCCAACAGCAAGGCATGGGTGTGTATGGGGACCTTTCCCCTCAGTCTTGTGCCTGCGAAAAACTTGCAAGCGAAAAACTTTCTCAAGGACCAGGCCTGCCCATTCCCAACTGGGACTAACATTCTATCAAACACTTGGCATCAATGAAATCTACAAGACATGAATACGAGATAGAGCATAAATGACGGATAACTCATTGCGACTTAACAAGAAGGACCACCACACTATTCCCTTAACTATCTTGACATCAATTAAGTCTTGGATCAATTAAATACATGAAATAACCATGACTATAACCATTCTTATAACCAGAATTAAACCATGTAAATAATAATGAGATAATACCCATTAATTCCACATAATAACAAGTACAAAAACAAGAGAACGTATCTTTTATTAAACATAGGCAAGAGCCAACCAAGTTTGGGACTTCCATGCACCACCTAACCATAGACATGATTGAACCAAATCTTTCTTTTGGTCAGTCACCCCCATGCTATATTCCATGCATGAATGTGGGATATCATGGATAAACCAATCCAAAAAAAACAAGGGATTCTGTAGGTTAAACTGCATCCACCCTCACCAAAACCGACACTAAGATCACAAAATCAATTTGAGCTTAGAAGGCCTTTGGAATCCATCACTATCCTTGAGGAACTTTTTGTCTCCTTGTCTCTCAGGATTTACCAAAATCCACACTAGATAACTAGGCCCTAAATCGAGACTCCACCCACAGGATTTACCATGTATCCCGCCAGAACCAGTCAAGGGATTCCTAGGCCTTTAAGGATTTTCACAAGACCACCTTCGCTCCAGATTCTGAAACCATTGAACAATTCTAAAGCTCAAAAATGAGAAACAATCCCATCACACCATTTCTATCCAGAAAAAGGAAAGGCAAGGCTAAAAACCATTGTCATAACCTGACAAGACCATGTCATCGACAACTAGAGAACCAAATACCAACATGCAAATCCATGCAAGTTAAAAATAGCTAGGAAATCACACATGTAATATATTAACTACAATTATTTCTACTGAATTTGCTTGATCCTTCTCTTCCTTGCTTTCTCTTTTCTTTCCTTTCTTTTCCTTCTCCTTCCTTTACTTGTCTTTCCCTTCCTTGCTCCAAAGCAAGAATTATCCAAGAAAAATCTAAGTGTCCAAGAGTGAGAGAGAGAGAATAATGAGAGAGCTCCAAAACTGAACTAAAAAATTGTTACAAACTGATCCTCAAAATCCATTTTATCAATGAGGCCTCTATTTTCTTCATTTTCCATTATTTTCATTCAATTTCCTCCTCACATGCAACTTGTGACATTTGACCTTCCTTTTCTCCTATTTTCCTTTATTTTCATATATAAATGTGCCAAAATACCTTTTTTCCTTTTATTTCTTAGCAATTGCCTTTTCTAATTTTCCTTAGCCATAAAATCATCCAATGATTCCCAATAGGATATCTTTGTGCAACATTCAGCTTGGAATAATTGTCCCTTAACCATGGTCTTATTTTTCATTTACTAACTTTTATTACATGAACTTTTAACCAAGGGATGTTACATCATGTTGGTAAGGTATGTCGGCATGTTTGGATCTTCCAGGTTTTTATTACGTTTGTATTCTGCATCTCATCTTTTTACCAAATGAGTTTAATTGGAAAGGAAGGTTTTCCCCCACATTACAAAGGTAATTGCTCGCCTTGAATTTCTTTACAGTGATAATGCTATGTTCTGAGTTCATATGTGTCTCTATTTGAGATTTTTTATCTCTTGGGACTAATTATCCTAATTATGGACAAAGGAAAGACTTACTCTACTCATGCATTTAACATTCTCTTCGAACTCAACTCCATGAGTCATTGGCATGGTTGGAAATTTCATTTACAAGTAAGTGTTTGTACATTATAGACCCTCTATGGTTTTTTCATGGTGATTATGTTCTCCCCTTTAAAACCATAACTCCTTTTGTTTGCAATTATGGAAACGGATATTTGAGGCTTTTACTTTACATATTGCGCTAGGTCTAGTGAAAAGGTAATTCTATTAAAAAAATTTGAGCTCCCTTCCACTTCACTATAGAATAGAGTCATTCAACACACTTATAATTTGGGGTTCTTGTTCCAAATATTTCATATGAGCTATTATCATGTTTCCTACATCTTCCATGGTCTATCATTGTGCTCGACCTTACCATACGATGTAAAATTTTAGTTATGGCTATATATTGTTGAAATTTTGGGTTTAAAACCCTTAGTTACAAATTGGGATTTTAACCTCCAACCTTGTTTGTCTAATTCCTTACCTCTATCTACAAGAAATTTGTTTAATATAAATGTAACTATTTTGATGCAACCCATAATGATTTATATAGATCGCTTTGGAGAAATTTTATCATCTCTCCATCATGTAATTGCAACCAAGGCTCATGTTGGTCAATCCCAGAATTGGGTATATAGTACTTTTCATATTTTTAATTTGTTATGGAGTCTAAACCCTTAAACTCCTTTGCAATTTGATGCCGTGGAAAAGAATAGTCTTGCAACCTATACCTATAGGTAACAAAGGTTTTAATACGAATATCTCTAAATTTGTTTGTATCTATTCATTTCTTTTAAAACAATAATAAATAATATATCTCGTCTTCCATCCAGGTAACAATCGCAGAATTTGTGGTACCATTGTTGAAGTTGTAATGATTTATAAAATGGGTTTTCAACACTTTGATTCCAGCATTTTACCCTACAGTTTGTCCCTCTCTTTGGTACCTCTTCTTATATTGGGTGGCCATGCTAGGCACATACATATGGACTCAATCACGAGTCATCAACATTTTCATTTAAAAGTTATTTGTTTAGTTTTTTGGTTTAGTGTGAGCTTGTTAGAGTTTGGCTCACTACTAAGGTTTATAATAGACATTTTCAGTCTAAACCTTTGATGACTATTACCTCTCTAACAACAATAAATTTGGGTTTAATAGAAGCATTATATATCATTGATATATTGTTATACTCGAAAATGAAGGACTTCCATGGGTCTTGTTTGCGACCTATATTTTTGTTATTTTATTTTCTTTTACTTTTAATAAAACGGCTATGTAGCCACATATATGATTTTATGAATTTTTCATGCTTATATGTATTTTTCATATAATAATGTTTGGTCGAACTCAACCTAACCAATAATCTATTCGATTTCATACTTATGATTTACCTATAGTCTCCTTTGATTGTTGCAATCTCTTTTGGTTATACACAAACTCATAATTATTTCACAATGTTGTCATCACTCTATATCGATTTATAGAGTTAAAGAAAAGGCCTTAGCCCTTTGTTTCTTTGAAGCCTAAGTTAATTATTTTTACAAAGATAGCTCAGATATAGGATATCTGATTATTGGTTTTTAAATGGATTTAAGTTATATATTTGCAATCTTGTTATATGTGGAATCCATCTATATTTATTTGACATAAATATAACTAAAATGATTCTTCCAATTAATCACAAGTGTGATACTCTTGTTTTTGTTATTTCTCTTCCATATAACTCTTGCCCAGTCGAAATCGACTTAGACTATGATATTGTTTAACTAAGTGATTACTACATATAAGTTTCGCCATTTTCATACCAGGTTGAATGGTTTAGATTAATATGTGTATATATTTGGTCAAACGTGTATGAGTTCTTTATTAGATATATCATAGTTCCCTTTTGTTACAATCAAGAGCGTTAAACTTCTTAATGGTATATTCAAATTACCTCCCTTATTTAATTTCAAAGGGTCAACTAGTTATGTATAAAGAACTAGTTATTATTTTAATAATATATAAGGAATTATTATACCAGTTGACCCTATAAAGTCATACTTACTAGTCTACATAACTAGTTATTATTTTAATAATATCTAAGGAATTATTATACCAGTTGACCCTATAAAGTCATACTTACTAGTCTAACTAGATGATATAAGTTCTTTTAAAGAATCATGTTATAATTAAAGTATTAATACAAATTTTCTTTATCTACCATTTCCCTTTTTATCTAGACTTACAAACAAAAGATGTTCGAGATTTAAATAAAAAGGAACATAAGAACCTTGTAGTTTCTTTTTTATTTTGAGCTATGCATGTGCTCTAGTAACCACACATGATCATAATAAGGCTTTAGTATTCTTAGTATATAACTTCAACAAAATAACAATAGAAGACTTCTTCTTTTATATTACTATCCTTCAATCATTTTCTGATCAAACTTTTCCTATAATTGGATGCTTACTCATACATTCATATAGGTTTAACAACAAAGAACAATATTATAATAGAATACGCATCCCTTCATGCATATCTAGTTCTATCAATAACATCATATCTTCATGAAATCAGTTGTTTATTTTCCTTGGCATCAACATGCACAATAATTATGCACACATGTATAGATACTTAATAACCATAGAGCAATAGGACTAACAAAATTTATAGTTCTTCATGTAGATAAAAGTTTCACCATAAATCTCAGCTAACTCGTCTGCTTAGGGATCATTCCAGAACAAAGAACATTCCACCCAACCATGAATTAACTCTACCAATTCCACCCGAGCTAAGATCTTATTTCCATGTAGAATCAACAACTCTTTTATTCCTATGTGGTTTTTCTTTATATATTTATTACTAGCATAATTTTAGTAGTGTCATGCTTTAAGGTCTGCTAGTATTTTCCTTGTGTCTTTTTGTTTTAGGTTTTTTCGAAAAAGCTTCTTTTATTTTTCTTTAAAGCACCCATTTCCCTACCATAGTACTTTATTCTACCCCACTTAGTATTCATCTCTCACTAACTGATTAACATAATATCTCTCTCCCATTATGTTGATATTTTTAATTATTTTCTCCTAGGCATTTTTAGGGATGTTCCGCCATGTGAACTTAACCACCAACAACTTTTCATAAGCTATGAAGAAGTCTTCCAAAAATCTAGTGATATTTCCTAAATATTCCAAACAATTTATTTATTTAATAATAAAATATTTCCACCATTTCATAAGTCCAATCATGACTTTCATAGCGACTGAATCCAATAATATCTCAATGTCTAAAAATAGTCAATGTGTAAAAAGGAGAACATAGGGATGTTACATAATATATCCTTTATGACAGATGAATGTATCAATCTCAATCACCCTAAATAAACTTATGTAATAATATTACACCATATATATTATTTTATTTTATTTAAAATAAAATCAATTTATATTTTTAAAATTCTTAATTTTTTTCTTCAATATTTTAAATAGATAATTTAAATATTTTTTAACTTAGGTTTGTCTCTTGAAAATTAACTTCTAGTTATGGTTAGAGTTGTAATTGTGAGAATAATTCCATAATTTGAGAGGGTATAATGGTTAAGAACATATCACCTTGTAAGAGGTCACAAGTTGAACACTAGAGAGATAAACAGATACACTTTATGTCTTTGGTGTCTTGATAGATTAAGTGTCCCAAAAAGTTAAGAAGTTGAATTCATTTATACATTAAAAATATAATTTAAATAATTAAATAATGGTTTTCACTAATAATTATATTATTGAATAAAAAATTCAAAATATAAAATATTTAAATTATACTTAACTTTATATTTCTTTTTTAAATCTGTTTTCTAATCCATCGCATCAAAATTTTAATTTCCAATGTTTTTCAAACCAACTAATGTGGTTGATTCTGACAATGATTATTAAATATTACTTAATAATAAAACAACTACATTTAATATAATAAATTGAATATTTTTATCTATTAATTATTCTCACGTAGGCTTAGGTTTAGTTTTTAAAAATTAGTTGGCTTTTTGTTTTAATGCATTAGGTATTTATTTGTATTCTAGTTGGTAAGATCCTCCTTCAATATATGACTTATGTCCTGAAGATGTATCCCTGTTGGGATTTGAAACATCGACAAGAGGCACACAATATTGTGAACGATCCAAATCACAAATCTCTAACTAAAATATTGATTTGATGGATCATGAAGAGAGATTTCAAAATGAGTCTACTCACAACAACCTTTCTTCAAAAATAATAATTCTTAAATATAAAATACAAAATTTAAAAGTAAATTAAATTAATAAATAGAAATAACATTTATTGTAAACTTTACCACGATCGAGATGCGAGTCAGCGTTTGGGACAACAGATTGGGATTAATGAAGCGTACCCCTGAGTTTTGTAGCACTGCACCCCACACACTCGAGGCGATGGGTGGGGTGGCCCTTGGCATGATTGCATGTAAGGGTGATCGACAAGCTGGTAGAGTAGGTGAAGGCGCAGGTTTTATAAGAGTTAAGGGTGAACAACTGGGTAATGCT
This sequence comes from Pinus tabuliformis, assembly GCA_031772625.1. Taxonomy (NCBI): domain Eukaryota; kingdom Viridiplantae; phylum Streptophyta; class Pinopsida; order Pinales; family Pinaceae; genus Pinus; species Pinus tabuliformis. The sequence goes on along the minus strand of CM062806.1, from coordinate 894,603,685 downwards.
GGTGTGTTTGATCGCAGACAAAGGAGTTGGTGCATGGGAAAGAGAGGGTGATGCCATCCTCTGCCTCAAGTGCACAAACGATCTGTGAATTCCCATGGGTATGTTATATGGGGCTTCTGCTGGTGGGAGAGAGGGAAAATTAGAAATGTTAATTGCGAGAGGAATTGGGGGTGGCACTAGGTTGCACTAATTTGGTCCTGAGTCTATGTCATGTTTTAGTTGGGTCTTGGCTCTCCCTCCTTTTATTCTGACTTAGCATTGTTTTTCTTTGGATCCCTATGCTCTGAGGGCTGAGGGTTGAGAGGGGATGACGTGGGAAGTTATGTCGGGAGAGGTTATGTGTTGGATGCTAAGGGATGTAGGGGAAGCCATTTCAATTTTTAGGGTATAGCTAGAACTTTTCATGGAGAGGGAATAGTTAGGCCTCTCGAGTGGGTAACCAGGCACAGAATTGTCAAAGTATTTACTCTGGTACCTTGGGCAGAGGGGAATGGGTCTGCAATTCATGTTTTGGCCTCCCATTGGGAAGTGGTAGAGCCCGCTAGCTTGGCCTGGGCAAAAGGAAGACAACCTATTTGTGGTTTTGAGGAGATGGGTGTGGAGATGTGGACTCATTGTTGGTGGACAGAGGCTAACCCCTTATGGGGAATGGATCTACAACCATGATGGCCAAGGTCCTGATAGCAAGGGGCAAGGGAAGGAGCATGGTGAGGAAAAATTCACTGGGAAATCAAATCGAGGATGGGATCAATACCATACTATGTTAAATAGTTTTTGGTTAAAAAACTGCTGTAGTGAACATGTTTTGGGCACCTTCGCCATGGATCAACCTGTGAAAGGTTGTGGACGTGGAATACGGGGAAAGGTGCCTAGAAATGGAAAGGAACCGAACACGTCTAAGGCCCGCAGGGGGAGAAAATCAATAAACCATATCATTCACGAAGCTACTAAGGCATATCATGAGGGTACTGATGAAGGCATTCGAAAAATATTAGAGGAATGGGAAGAGGAGGTTAAGAAAGGCAGCGAGACTGGCAACGACATGCAAAATTGGAGGACTCTTGTCCCAAACCTAGGTAACACTGGAGGCAAGTTAATGCAATTCAATAAAACCCTATATCTCTACTAGATGACGAAAAGCATGATAGGCAAAGCAATGGAATAGATCTCGGTGGGTATGGTTGTTTCGCTTCAAGGTATGTCGAGCTACAAACAGGACTTGTAGAAAATTCAATTTCAGCTCCACAAGTGAGACATTTGGTTGGACATAATTGAGAGACATATTCCATGTATCCTAGATGTGTCGCCTGGATCAAATGTTAGGGACCTTGCACCAGTAGAATCAGCCTCGGAGGAGTAGAAGGACTAGATACTCACCCATGTTTACTTTTGTTTTCTATGTGGATAACATTTACTTTTCATCTTGCAAATATATGTATAGATATATATCTAGAGTACGGTAAGGAAACAGAGACACATATAGCTTGGATAGAAAGACTAAAACTTTATTGTTTTTGGATGGCATGCAATGTGGATAGGTGGCCAACAAACTTGGTTTCCCAATGGGAAAGTTGAGGCCACCTAACCATTCTATGTGGTGTAAATTTGCTTATAAATGAATAGAAAAAAGAGAGGACCTGCCAAGCTTAACAACAAAAAAAACTTTTTGTAAACTTTATCTTAGTTAATTTTTTAAAATTAAATTATATTCAAATTATAAATTAAATAAATAATAGTTTATAAAAAAATATCGTTTTAATTAATAGATATTAAAATTAAATTCTGATAATTTTAATTAATACAAAAAGATGAAAGAGTTGATAATGAATTCAATGATCTATAGGAGTGCCCTACATATAGGGCATATGCTATGAAGAGTGTTCTCGGTCATATATAAACTCAGAGATATGCCAAATTCCTATAACCATAGAAGTTCCTTCTTTAGACAAGGCAACAATGGTTGTATTCCAATCCATAAAAGTGATAAATAGTAACTGAGTCAAATGATTATTTTAAAATAAAAAATTATTCTAAAGTCAAACATAGTGTGCATGTGACATCTAGCATTTATGTTGAACCAATTTATGACAAGCATCAAGTCACCAAAAGTATATAGCATGTGAATGTCTTCTTCCAAAGCAAACAACAATACAAGATTTAAGCTCATAAGTACAGAGAAATTATGTGTTCCCTACCCCATCCTAGATTTTAGCTTGCAGTAATGATAATTTTAGAGGTATAAGACAACACCCCCACCACATGTACCATTGGTAAGAGCAGCACCATCAAAATAATCCCAAGGGACGGATTGATCAATGAGTTTTTCAGAAATATTGCATTGACGGAGAAGTGAATTTGCAACATCTAGCAAAGATAGAGCATAAATAGATTGGACCACAACTTTCTCATGGGTGGAGTATTTGTGATTGAAAATTTTAGCATTTCGCATAAGCTATATTCCCCAAGATAGGAGGATAGAGAGGCACTTTAGTTTTTTAGGAGTAATGTGATTCCACCAACTAGACCAAGCTTATGAGAACGATACCCCCTACCATCAAATATGAACATTTAATTCTATGCATGTTGAAGCCCATAGATGTGATGCAGGAAAGTGTTCCCTTTGTGGACAGAGGCAACCCGTCTAGCCCTAGAGTGGGTCTAGTCACAAAAAAGACAAAACAACAATTGATTCCCTTAAATAGTCATTGTTGGAGGCCTACCTCAGACTGGTGGTTGATGAAGTTCCGTTGCGCTACTCCAGCTTCCATTTCCTTCTCCTTAATGAGCAATCAATCTGAAACACCACAAGAAAACAACAGAGCACGTAACTGAGAACAAAAATGATCTATCTACTCATAAAGTCAAGAAATCATGAGCTATCAAGTAAATTATATACAAGACATAGGAAATCATCATTGATTATATTAATAATAAATCAAGAGAAAATCTTATAACCAAGTCTTGACGTCACAAGCCTTCTCGGAGGGTCTAGCCAGCATGTTTCTTCAAGCATTCACTCGCAAAGATGGGTCTCCCAAACAAACAATCTCTCTCTCTCTCACTCAAAAGCTTTAATACAAAGTTAAGGGCACTCCACAACCTCTTACAAACTATTAGCAATCCCACACTTGTCACACTCACACCAAAGCTATCTACCAAACTCAAAAGCACTAGCAGCACTATCCAACCAAAGGAACTAAGGAACTAGCAGATCATAGCAATGGTGAGTGATTTTATAGGAGGAGTCTCCATGAAATGACGAAGAGGGAGCTTATCCTTAAGGGAGGTTGCACAAGAGGCAGAACCACCATCCCAAAGGAGGAAAAGTGACCCAAACTGACCCAACAACCAGCTCTAGAAACACCCAGAAGGCCGACTGTTCGAACAAATTCGCCAAATCTAGATTGTCACGAGTCATGAACTGGGTACTAGTGATGATGTCGCATCGATAGAGTCCATGACAGAGAACCGTTGCGCATATTAAGGGTTTACTAGCGACAATGTAGGAACTTAGTAAAAAAGGGTCAATCTTCAGCATTAGAGAGCATTTGCTTAATCTTCTTACATTGGTGGGAAGATATGAACATTTTTATTTGACACATGACACAGCAGAGGGACTGAGATGAGGATAGTGACAAATTACTGTGTAACAGATTCCCCCTAAAGCATGAAGCCCGAGAGAGTGGGATGAGTGAAATGCTTTACGAAACTGTCTAAACTAGAACACTAGTTTTGAAGAACCTACAAGAACAAAGACAACTGATATCTCTGATAGTGAAATACATGTAGTCTAGGCATGGGCACAGCCATCCAAAATACATATGATAATTGGCCTATGGTATGGATGTAGCCACCCAGTTGACAAGACCATGATAATGATAAAGGTATGGTCACAGCCATCCATGAAGACTCAGGCATGGTCACATTCATCCATCAAAGAGTCATATGTGTAATCACGAACCAATCCACACAGCCCGAACATATGCAATCTTAGTTCAGGGTCTTGAAACCCAACCAATTATAGTACAAAGTCTATCATGCGAACAGATGTGCTGAGGTCGAGCATGAGAGAAAGTCACTTGATTACCGGTCAATGATGAAAACCGTTAACAAGCATGAGAGAAGCCACCAATAATGCCAATGGTTCTCAAGGTGCTATCTAGTACAATCCACCAGGTGTGAAAAATGAGTTGAAGTCAAACACCCATGGAATCACCCAATCGAAGACCAATGATGAAAGTCTATCGTCAAGTGCGAAGAGATTGCCATTGATGCATGCAAGCTCTAAGGTATCGAAGGGGATCTCAAGACCAATCTCCTGGATAATGAGTTGGCATCGATAGGGGATGATCCGTCGCAGGAGGGCCATAATGTTTCCCCCATCAACGACATGAGATAAGGAACAAGTGGTAGATGGTGGATCAGAGTATCATAGGAGGAGGTAAGAGTGTGAACTGCATAAGGATTATACTCTTGAACATATCGATGACACAACTCTAGAATGTGGCAGCATTTTGGTACCAAAGGATCGGAGGCTTGATGGAGACAACATGGATTATATGGAATGAGGCAAAATGGCAACCTAGAACCCCGAAAGGCCAAATGATGATGTGTGGATATCCCAACCTGACAAGAAGCAAATGTGTTGATGTTCAAGAGTGACTAGCTGTCGCAAGTAACCAAAGATGACTTTCAAATTTTCCCCCACCATTGCTGGCAAGTACCCCAATTATTTTTAAAAACAAGCTTGAAGGGGATAGCATATGCTTGTAATATAAGTTCGACCTTCGGACGAATCCAACCTAGTGATAGTTTAACGAGCCCTAGGGAGGAGAAGCTCGAGTCTCGTCATAGGGACGAGTCTAATATCTTCAGGGTTTAACGAGTCCGAAATAGGTAAAACTTGGAGTCTTTTTCATGTTTAGAGAGTTTGAAAAATACATGGAAAAGAAAACTCCAGGGGGGTCCTTTTTCATAAATTTGTGTCCCTCAAGCCCAAAAAAATATAAAATAATACTCGAGAGAACCGCTTGACCATTACAACCAAGGAGTAATTTTTGTAATTAGTGACCTCAATCCGAAAAAGTAGAAAAACGATCGAAGACATGTTGTTTCGTGACCAGTGTCGAACCTGAAAAAACAAAAGTTTGGTGATCTTTTCATGTTTTATACGGTCATAAAAGAGTTGAAAGTGGACCGCCTTTTTATTCTATTTAATGAGTCAAAAATGGAAAAACTCAGCAATCTTTTCATATTTTATGAGTCAGAAAAGAGCTTAAAGGTGACTCGTCCTAGAGGAACAAGTGCTATAAAGGGTAGTAACTCGTTTCGATAATGGTGGAACTACTCAAAACATGTAATGGTCAAGAGGCTGGCTAATAAAACCACTCATCGTTGCGGTTCCTTAGGAAAGGAAAAACAAGCAAGTGAGAGCATATGATCGGCCAAAGAGATGGCGATGATGGAACGAAACAACCAAGGCTCATCTAGTAGAATTTAGTGGATAAAAATGGCAATCACGAGGTGTAAATCAGGTATGGGTTCATGTTTACACAAGCTTGAACCATGGAGAACTCTGCTTGGTTTCGGTTTCATGTTTACGCACGCTTGAAACGAGAAACTATGCTTGTTATAAGTTCGCATGCCCACAACATAATGACGCAAATCGAGGTACATGCCCCCAAGCTTCATTGCATTCAACGAGGTGGATGGAATGAAGGTTCACTTTCAAGGTCTTGAAAAGACTCAACTTGGATTTTACGAGATCTTAATCAAAGACTCGATTTGGAAAAGGGAGTGGTTTCATTTTTTAATGAGGTTGACACAGTAAAAGAACTATCCTCATAACCCTTGGTTCAATTTTTAACGAGGTTGACACAAGAGCAAGAACTTTCCTCATAACCCTTGTTTCATTTTTTAACAAGGTTGACACAAGATCAAGAACTTTCCTCAAGACTCCTTGTTTATATGCCATATGAGAACATGGCTCCCAAGAGGTCTTCGCAGGACGGAAGAAACATGCTCTGGGAGAAACACATGTCATTAGACACCAATGATAGATTGGGTTCCAACACCCCTAGTACATGATGTACGAGACCATCTGCATGATCATCAGCAGAGGTGGAGATAGAACAGGTAGCCACATAATTGACCTGTGGCAAAGAAGGTACTACTTGCGGATAAGAACTGATGGGGGATGATGGTACAGGAGGCACCGGGTGACTAAAGAATGACAATTGATCAATAATCACCATTCTTCCATTGTGCGGAAAATAAACCACATAGAAGAGTGAAGAGATGAGGGCCCCCATGGCATAAATATAGTCACGGCCAAGAAGAAGGCTGAACTCTAGAGCACCTTAGACAACCATTACATCTATAGAAATGGCTTTTCCTCCCAAAGTAATAGGGAACTTCAGAAGGATCCCTAAAGGTTGACTAGCTCCTCTGTCAAATTCCAACAGACTCTGTGTGACCAGCACAAGATGTGGGAAGCCCAAAGCTTGCCAAGTAGTGAAAGGCATGAGGCTAACTGATGCACCCTCATCCAACATAGTGCCAAGTACTGCCTTATCATAGGCATGTACTATAATCTGAAAAGGCACATAGGATGGAAGGCGGAAAGTAGTCAAGTGACTCCAGTCGAAGGAAACGACTAAACTACTTGGTGGGGGTATCATATGATTGCCCCCATACTCAACAGGAACTGAAGAAGGACCCTCTAAATCAGCTAGGATAGGAGGGTCATTCTTGGACTCAAGAGAATCTGACAAGACGAGAAGAACATGAGTAGAATGCTCATGATGCTCTTTTGGAACAGAGTGATCAATAGGTGGAGAATCCAAGTCGACACTCTCTTCGACCAATGGTTGGTCTGAAGTAGGCTTATCAAAGCCAGGTTCAGAAAGAGGAGGATGGACAAGAGAAGAATCTAAGTCAATCTCTTTGTTAACAGGGAGAAGTTCTGAAGAGAGCCTCTAATAACTAACGGGAAGTTGAGGTGAAGAAGTTGTAAGACTTTCCAAAATGGTGGAAGCTTAATCCATGAACGAACAAAGGTGAAGGGGATGGTGGCCTTCACATAGTCTACATGGGAATCAAATCTTCCCTTTCTTCTTATCAATGCCAGTTGATAGGGTAGCATTGTCATGAGCTTTAGAGGATGACGAGGGATGAGTCAGATCATGAGACCATACTTCTAAGATCCTAGGGATGCCAGGACAATCATGAAGAAGATGGTCACCCTTGCACAATCTACAAGGAAACTTAACCTTCTGCGGAGGAACAGGGGGTGGTACAACTTGAGATGTACTCAGAGAAATAGCTACACAGGTGGCCTCATGTTTATCAGACTTCTTCTTCTTCATCATCATCTTCTTCTTCTTCTTAGTCTCCTAGTTACTGGATGTGAAACTTTCACCAGGCGAAGGAGGAGATGAAGGTGAAGAAATAGGGGAAGGAGGCGTAGGCTCAACCTTGGAATCAACGTGTCATGGTTCAGACGAAGGAGATGATGGGATAGGAATCATGACGCTCGAGACCACCGAGGATGAAAACAACCAAACGGGCCGATGGTTATCCCAGGCAAAGACAATGTTGCCATATACAGAGCACCAACATTTCCAAAAGGTGGAAACGAACCAGAATTTCCATCTGGGGGAAGACCTTGGCCGGTAGACTCAGGGAATGTTGCCATTGGGAACGAGCCTGAAAAACACTCTTATCACAACCAAGAACTCAAACTATTACCAGGAATATTTCGTGGGCAATAAATTTTATGACGCAGGAACAAAACTTGACCTTTTCATGTTTCAAGAGTCGAGAAAAGGATGAAAAGATGACTCTATCTCTTTCAAGGTTTAATGAGCCTGAAAGGACAGGTGCTCAGATGGACCTTTTCTTTTAAGGAGTCTGAAAAGGAATGAAAGTGACTACTCTGGATAACTAGGCAAAAGGTTAGCCAAACAACCCGTAAAACTGCATATACACCTTGGCGATCATATGAAAACCAAGGGTTTTCCGTACGACAGTCAATCTTCCCAAATGTTGTGCTTGATGCGTTATGGTTTGCAAGGCGGCAGACACGACTTCCTAAGGATATACGATAACCTAGTGGGGTCTCCCAACATATACTCAATGGTACTGGGAGCACAAGTCTGTACTAGTAGCTATTGAGTCACAGAAGGAGGAATCACCCAAACTTAAGTGAAAGCAATAGTGACTAGGTTTAATGACACCGGGGCACATCTCTACCCTAGACCTCTAAATAATGTGCGTTATGTTCCAATGCATTGTTAAGTTCATTCAGTTCATTTTAGAGTTGATCTTGAATTATGTTTCAATATCCAAGCCTTACCGTATGTATATCAAAACCTAGGGTGTAGCTAAAATGAATAAAGCATCTTTCATTTCAATGCACTCCTACTTACATAAGGGTAGAGAGATCATTCCCAAACCAAGACAAAACCAAGATCAGCAAATGCAGTCACTCAGGGGACACAATTTATAAACACATCAATCCCTACAGTGCATTGATACTACTAATGAGAGATTAAAATTAGCCTTCTAATTTTTCAAACATGAAAAACTTGGAATGCAAAATGTACTTTCACTTTTGTATACTAATGAATGGAATCTTTTGATTTTGATAGCTTTGAATTCTAAAGAAACAAACAAGCAAGCGTGAAACTGATTGATCCAAATAATTGTAATCTATGTCTAGTAGTGAAAAAATCGAATCAATATGAAAATTGGTTCAATAAATAACACTAAACACCAATCAACAAGAAACAAGAAATGGAAAAATATCAAGCAAACCAATATGACAGTTGGGGATGGATCTTGGATAGAGAAGCAACCAAGCCAAATAATTCAAAACTTGAAAAACCAGAACCATGTCACAAAGCCAAAAAATACAATATTCACTTCAATGGAACCATAGAGTAAGCACCTTAACTAAAAGCAATTAAAACAAACTAATAGATAAGAGGAAGACAACAAGTGTTGTTGGGAAAAGTATCCAATACGGAATGACCCTATCCCACTCTAAGGGTGATAGTACCTCAGCAACAACTGAATGCAAAGCTATTCAAGATTACTTCTTTATGAGATGAGAGAGAGAAGAAAAGGATGATCCACTAACCGTTATCTTGCGCTAATGGTTGATCCAATCTTCGCTCCATGCTGCTTGCTCCTGGCTCCTTGCTCTTTCACCGGCCCAGCTACACAAAGATCCTGTAAAAGCACAAGAAAAGGAAACTACAAGAAGCATACATCCATAACTGATTTAAGGATTAGAATAAATCAAATATACAAGCATCAATACGCCACAAAGATACATGCATATAGAAGAACCTCAAATACTTTATTAATAGAAGAAGTAAAGTTCTGAGAGAGTTACAACCATAATAGGCCCAATCCAGCAACACCTCCCAGCAGAAAGAAATCTCCTCTTCACCTCCTTCAAAGCAATCACCCAATAGTTCTATACACAAACCAACAGCACTTCCTTACTTGCACAAAATTCCAGCCTCTTAGACCTCATGAGAGAGCTCTATATATAGCATATTTGGAGAAAGGATGAGTCAGCTTGAGACTGACATGAAGCTGACTAGTGTCCTCTCCCACTTTAGTTAATCTTCAGTTCTTGAGTCCACTTGGAGATTCTTGCTTCCACTTGGAGATCAAGACCCTCTTACTCATCACAAGGCGAATTCCTTGACCCAAGTGTCAGTTTGGAAGCTTCCTAGGCAGTTGACACCTTGCAGAATGACTGTGCCACTTGGCCAATCTCGCCCAGCGCAGGTAGCCTTCATTAGTTTTGACATTCAGCGTAGGTACAGAGTGGAGCAGTTGACATTCAGCGCAGATGCTCAGTGGAGCAACTGACATGATCCAGAAATAGCCTGTTTTTGAGTGTTTTCAGGTGGAGAACTGATTTTCAGTGCTGTGGTTTGCTGACCTTGTTCCTCTAAGGGTAAGAACAACATGTTTAGGAACTTTGGATCCCTTAGATTATTGACATTTCATGCTCCATGCTGTTAGGCACAAAAATGTCTATAACAGTTGCCCCCTAAAGTATGAGGTCGTTTATCGGGTGAAATGCTTTATCAGGAGGATCCGAAGTTCATTCAATCACTGAGAGGTGCCCTGTAATAAGATACAATACAATACATTATTTTTCATTCTGCTTTCATGATCTAGCTGAGGCGGGCATTCCCATGCTCAACTTTATAAATTCATTTTGGTACATAGAACAGACGATCGTCTGGTGATAGACTGATAATTCTCTGCTGAAATTATCATCCTTTGAGTAGGATGATCATCTGCTGCAATAATGTACATATCAAATGTCTTTATATCCTGAATATATATATCGCAGCCCGGATGGATGAAACTAGATCCGGGGTCTTCAATCTCGTTCGATCTTCACTCTAAGTACAAGTCGATCCATGTAAGAATTGCGCTGAAGTCGAACATGGAAAGACATCGCTTGATTACCGGTCAATAATGTAAACCGTTAACAAGCGCGGGAGGAATCACCAATAATGACAATGACCCTCAAGTTACTGCAGTACAATTCACGTGGTGTGAATAAAGGACTTGGCGTCGAACACCACGCAAAAATCTTTTGGTCGAAGGTCATTGATGTATACCTGTCGCCGAAAGTGAGAAACTTGCCATTGAGGCATGCAAGCTTCAAAGTACTGGGGGGGGTTGTTCCTAGATCAACTTCTTGGATAATGAGCTGAAGTCGACAAGAAGCGATCCGTCAAAGGAGGGCCTTAATGAATCCCACATCAATGACACGGAACGGAGCTAATGATTTTAGTGGAGGCGAAAACAATCTGTGAAATATGATTCAGGGTGGCGATCATGGGTGGATGAAGGATAATGTATGGCAGTGGATGGGACACGGTTGACTCTTTCTGAACACATCTCTTGAACATATAACGACACTAATGTGATGGATCGGTAGCATTACCCCAAATGTGGATGGTTTGGCGAGGACCATGGTGATGAGACCGGTGAATGAAACACCCCAACCCGATGATCCGGATTTAAACAGGAACGCAACAAATTACAGAGATAACCATATACACAAAGATGCAACAGAAATAATACTTCATTTCATTAATGGAAAATACTGAAATATGCTTACAACCAGATATGGAAATAAACCAGCTAGGGCGATGGTAGCTTATCTCTGAGAAGAGATGTGATGGCTACATGCCTCTGAACTGTTCCGAACTGTATTACAATGAGGCTCGAAGGCCTATTTATTGTTGAGAAACAATGGAAAACCCTTCACATCCCGAAACCTAACCCTAGAAGATGAAATGCCAAATTGTGGGCCCCGTTTGGGTAAATTGGTACATCAATTTCCCGGGGTCGTAACTTTGGCATACGATCTCCGTTTGACGCGTATGATAGCTCGTTAGAAAGATCTATCCGAGAACTACCACTTTGGGAAGGGAAACATCGGTCCATGGACCCATGTTGCCCCCAGATTCCCAAAAAAACGTCGTTTAGGGCCTCAAAACGGCTCCGGAAGTTCAGGACCCGAAAAACTGCTAAAAATAGTAAACTGCGCTACAATTTAGGAAACTGAAAAGACTGAAAGAGACAGTTGTGAGGGTCCAAATGGGTTGGTGGGTGGCCACCAACATCCACCTAGATCATTCCTCCCCCCTTAGGAAGCAATGGTCCCCATTGCGTTGAGTTCCTCCATCTGCTGAACTTGTCCTGCAATCTCTGATGTGTCCAGTGATGGTGGGAAGCATGGTCGCCGATGGTCCACATTGAACATTTGGTGCAGGCGAAGGAATGGAGGAATGATGTGCTCCAAAGCATTGTTCCCCATAGCCTTGGTACTGCTGTAAGGACCATGTCGGAGTGGTCTGAGCTTCTGATGGGTTCTGGTAAGGCGTTCTCTCTGCAGATGTAACCAAACTTTGTCGCCCACCTGAAACTTGTGTGGTACCCCTATGGGTGAGGAGAAGTTGTTCCTGTGTTCTGTCATGACCGTATCCCTTTGCTGCTGCTGCATGGAGGAACCCTTTGCAGGGGTTATGGATGTAGCAACGATCTTCCCCTTACTTTGGGAGTGAACCAGACAAATGAATTTCCTGGTCTGTGATATGAGCTTGCTGCCTTTCTTGGTAGTAATCAAAGATGTGGCGGTAGGTGGGGCTACCTCCGGTATCCTGTATAATGAATTATTCAAAGAAATAATGACAGCACGAGGCCTTGACTCATACACAGCATGTCGCCTCCACAAGTATGGTTGGCCTAATAATACATCACAAACATCCAGAGGTGTAACATCACACAATACCTCATCTGTGAAGGGTTTGATGCTGTAGGGAAGGCGGCACTGCTGGCGAACTTTCAGATCTCGTCCTTCGTGAAGCCACCCGATACTGTATGGCTGCGGGTGTGGTGTAGTCGGTAGGCCCAACCGCTTCACGACCTCTGCTGAAACCAGGTTCTTTTGGCTACCACTGTCGACAATGAATCGTAGCGGTGAACCCTTCACCCACATCTGTGAGTGGAAAAGATGCTCCCCCTCCTCTGGATCTTCGGGCTCATTCTTCTTGATCTTGGCGGTGGCAACAGTGGCACTGGGATCCGCATCAATGATCTGCTTCCCTTTGCCATTCCCCTTGTCGGGTTCTGGCTCAGGATCAGAACATGCATCTGATTCGGAAGCCTTCAACTCGGCCACCAGCGACTGCTTGGTCCGACACTCACTTGTGTTATGAGTGGGACTCTTGTGGAACTCACACCACTTCCCTGTGTCTTTCTTCGGCTTCATGGTGTTGTTCTTTTCTTGTGGCTTCGACGGGTTGTCTTGGGTCACCCCGCCTTGGCTTTGTCCTTTGGGCTTCGGATTTTCAGATCCAAAGTCTCGCTTCTTCTGTTTGAACTTTTGCTCAATTTTGACAGCGTATCGGTACGCTGTGCCGAGTGAGGAGATGTTCAAGAACACCATCTCTTCCTGGATGTATCTGTGCAAGCAACCACGGTATTTGAGTACCAGATGCAGCTCAGAATCTTTGATACCCAACTGTGTGCGAAGGGTATGAAAAATGTTTGTGAACTCCGGCACATCTTGGTCTCGTCCCTGCCGCAGTGTGGTCCATTTGATGTATTTGTCCTCATAGCTTCCGACAGGGTAGTATTGCTCCTTGATGGCATCCCGAAAGTCATTCCAAGTGGGTGCGGCTGAAAATAGTGAGCCTGTACTTTCATCCTTCTGCTCGCAGTAGGTTTCCCACCAGTCCTTGACGTGGGGGGCTGCTTTGAGAAGAGCGAAAACAATCTTTTCCCGACTTGAAAATTCATGAACAGAAAAATACCCATCTAGCAGATTTAACCATTTATCTACGGTATCTGCGTCTATTTGACCCTCGAAGATGGGGATTTCAAAATTAACTTGTACCTTGAAGGGTGTGGCATTTCCAGAGTCGTTGTTGGAAGCCGATGCGTCGCCTCTGGGTAGCCGCTGAAGGATCTGCGCAAAGCTATCCATCATCGCGTTCCTTTGCCGCTCAAGCGCTTCTTCGAGCAAGATTTTGATAGGATCTCCTGCCCCCTCGTCTTTCTTCTCATCCACCATGGGAGGCCGTCGGGATTTTCGAGGCTGGTCTTGCAAAGGTTCGACCAGTTCAAGCCCTAACTCCTTATATCCCGACCTCGTTGGGGACATGCAAAGAAAAACAGAGAAAAAGCAGACCGCTCTGATACCACTGATCCGGATTTAAACAGGAACGCAACAAATTACAGAGATAACCATATACACAAAGATGCAGCGGAAATAATACTTCATTTCATTAATGGAAAATACTGAAATATGCTTACAACCAGAAATGGAAATAAACCAGCTAGGGCGATGGTAGCTTATCTCTGAGAAGAGATGTGATGGCTACATGCCTCTGAACTATTCCGAACTGTATTACAATGAGGCTCGAAGGCCTATTTATTGTTGAGAAACAATGGAAAACCCTTCACATCCCGAAACCTAACCCTAGAAGATGAAACGCCAAATTGTGGGCCCCGTTTGGGTAAATTGGTACATCAATTTCCCGGGGTCGTAACTTTGGCATACGATCTCCGTTTGACGCGTATGATAGCTCGTTAGAAAGATCTATCCGAGAACTACCACTTTGGGAAGGGCAACATTGGTCCATGTTGCCCCCAGATTCCCAAAAAAACGTCGTTTAGGGCCTCAAAACGGCTCCGGAAGTTCAGGACCCGAAAAACTGCTAAAAATAGTAAACTGCGCTACAATTTAGGAAACTGAAAAGACTGAAAGAGACAGTTGTGAGGGTCCAAATGGGTTGGTGGGTGGCCACCAACATCCACCTGGATCACCCGATGTGATACGGAGGACAAAGTGTCATGTTCAAGAGCGACTTGCTACCATTAAAGCTTTGAGGTTCTCCCAATTTTTTCCCAGTCATTTCTGACCAGTACCTCTTTATTTTTGTCAAGCTTGAGGAGGATAACATATGCTTGTTCTATAACCTGCCCTTCGGGCAAGCCCATCGCTATGTTTTAACGAGCCTAGCGATAGGGAAACTCGTTCTCGTCTAAAGACAAGTTTGTCGCTATTTAATCATTTTAACGAGTCTAACGACAAGGAAAACTCAGTCCTTTTCATTTTTAGAGAGTCTGAAAAGGTACAGAAAGTTAACTCCAAAATTCCTTTTTCGTCATCTAATCCCTTAAGTCCGAAAAAGTATAAAACAATATAGAAGGGATGAGTTTTCGATAACTTTAACGAGCCGAATAAAACAAGCGCTCGACCTTTTTGTGTAATAATCCCTCAGGTCCAAAAAGATTAAAATCTAGAGGAGGGATAGCTCTTCCGGTCCTTTTAACGAGCTGGAAGGCCAAAGCTCGGCAAACTTTTCATATTTTACGAGTCAGATGAAAAGAGCTCAAAGAAGACTCGTCTTTTGAGGAACGAGTGATAAACAGGGATAGCAGCAGATTCCAGGTACAGGTTGGAATTTTCCAATCACGGCAGTGTCACAAGGATGGCTAAGTGAAATCACTCTTCGCAGCTGTTCCTCAAAATAGGTAAACAATCATATGGAGGTGAACGATCGGCCAAATGAAAGTGGAGGTGGCAGGTGCAAAACACGACCAAGGCTTTTATGGTTGATCAGGTTACATACTTAATGGTTATTTACCGAGATGGGTTCATTTTTTAACGAGCTTGAATGCGCCAAAACACTGCTCAATCTTATGTTTATTTTTTAATGAGCATGAACTATGTGCTAAAACTGCTCGGTGATAAGTTCGCATGCCCCCAGCATAATAACGCAAATCGAGGTGCATGCCCCCCAAGCTTCATTGCATTCAACTCGGTGGTTGGAATGAAGGTTTTCCTCGGGGATTTGTTTCATTTTTTAATGAGGTTGACACAAGATTAGAACCGTCCTCAGAGTCCAAATCCATCAGACATAGAAGGTTTCATATTCCACTGTGGCCACTTCCACCAGATTACTTGGGGGCGGTAGGGCAAAAGTACCCATTAAGGCAGGGTGTTTTAGGAGACCTACTCCGATATTTTGGAGCAAATGATTCCTTCCATGGATCATTGGAATGCTTCCCGTAACTTGTGAACTGTTGTGGAGAAAAGTTTGTTGGTCGACGATTGTAATTCCTCCTTGGAAGGGAAATGCAATCTTCCTGAAGTAGGTCGACACAACTGTGGCCATGGCATAGATCCATGGTCTTCCAAGTAGGATGTTGTAATCGAGGTTTCCATCAATTACTTCAACATCAATTCCTACTGTTTTGCCCCCCAGTTCAACTTGCAAGTTACTTAAAATCCCGTATGGAGTGTATGATCGTCCATAAAATGCTTTTAACGTCGTTGACGATTTCGACAGGGGTGGTGAGCCTAAATCTTTCCAGCAACTCATCGACATAAGACATGTAGATGCCCCCTCATCAATAATTGTTCGATGAACAGTTTTGTTGAGGGCTTTCACTTGAATAAGGAAAGCTAGTTGAGCTGGTAACTGAGGGTCATATCCTTTATGATCAAAGGCGACAAGATTGGAATCCATTGGGTCAATTCCACCTATTGCTGATAATAAAGCTTGTTCTTGGGAGAAGCAATTTTGCGGTACCTCAAGTGTCGACATAACGGACGGCGATTGGGCCAGGTCCTCTATCTGTGCTATTTTCGCACAAGGATTAAATGTCGATTTGTGTACTGCTCCCTTTTGCGACTTTATTATTGGCTCCGGGACGATGGGTGGCACAACTTCGGTCAAAGTTGTTGTCCAACTACTAGGTTGTTCATTAGCCTTGTTGTTCGATAGCTTTGGATTCCTGTAATCCTTATTCCTCGTCAAAGCATTATTTTGCTGCTTCGAGGTAGACAACATAAGCACTTGGGATCGGGAAGCATTTTGATTAGCAACCAGATTTTGACCTGGATTAGGAAATGGATCAGTCAATACTGCTGGGGTTTTTGAACTCTTAAAGAGTTTCTTAACTTCAGCTATATGTGGACAATCTTTCGTCCAATGATCCTCATCGCATATATGACACCCTGCTGGGGGTTTCCTTTTTCTCCCTTTCTTTTTCTTCTTGCCCCCTGGTTGCTTCAGTTGTTTGCCCTTGTCGGTCGACATGGCATTTACTTCTGAGTCAAGAAGTTCTTCATTTGCATTTTGACAATAAATTTTGTGCTTGCCAATCACGCCATCGCCGGCGTGAGAGTCATTGTTTGATTTAGGAGGAGGAGGAATTGAGAATTCCGGTCTAGGGGCGTCAGGTATTTTGTCGTAGAGCGTGCCGGACTGAGTATAGACCAAGTCCAGATATTGCGCACGAGCGATAACCTGCTCTTCCGTTACGACCCCCCCCTTTGCCACATCTTCCGTGATGGCAAGAAGTAATGACTTGATAAACCATTCAGCTAATAGCTGATCGGGAACGTACGTTTTTACCATCCTACGACGACGTCGCCACTCATGTATATGATCAGATATGTGGGTGGTAGTCGTCTGTTTGAAGTTGGTAAGGAGTTCTGTTCCCGTTTCATACCTTATTGGTAATTGAAAATGGGTTAAAAAGGTTGTGGCTAAGGTACTGAAGTTGTCGAACGAAGCTCTAGGCAATTCAATGTACCATTTTGCCGCTGGACCCGTTAACGTCCTCTGAAAGAGGCGAAGTCGTATTGAATCATCATTCAGGGTGTTTGATGAACACCATAGATGGAATGTCATCACATGATTCGACGGATCTTCACCCGGATTTCCATTAAATTTAGGAATATCTGACGGAAGTTTATGCGGAATCGCTGGCCACCAAGGGGCATAAGCAATTGGATCATTCGTCAGCCGGTTTAGATCTGGTAATTCTAGAGTTGCTACAAAGGGCAACTGTTGGTTCAGGTTAGGCAAAGCATATCCAGGATAAGATGGTATCGCCTGAGCAATGGGTCTTTGCATACCAGCATAATGTTGACAACTTTGACAAGGTTGATGGGCATAACCATTATAGTATGGTTGCCCATTACTTACAAAGACTTGTTGCTCAAGTCCTTGATATGATTGCTGGAATGGCGGTTGTTGAGATTGAACCAGCTCTGGTTGTTGGACCATTTGCTGTTGACCAATACTGGATGGTTGACCGGGATGAGGAGTCATAGTATGTATTTGAGTCTGAGTCGCTCCAGATAAGGAGGCACTACCCTGAGATTGTGATTGAGTCGTTGAGACAAGAGGTTGTTGTATTGCAACCTGAGAAACTTGGGGTTGACATACAACAGGTGGAGCTTGTACTTGCGACACATTCACTATAGCAGGTATGGTGGGAATATTCGACACAGGGTGTACTGGTTGCATTGAATATACAACCCCTGGTTGTTGAGGCAGTATCGGTACCCATCCGCTGGATGTAATTCCAGTTTGACCTGAACTTTGTTGCAAACTCCCATATGGTTGTTCTCCGGGGGGGAACAATGAAAAGGCATAATGCCCTCCATATGGTGGCAATCCAGTACTTAAAGGACAGATTGGCCTTTGAAGACACATTGGATTAATTTGTTGAGTTTCAACATAAGAAATACCAGATGATAATCCGGATGAAGAAATAGGAACTAACCATGTCGTCGAAGCAGTCCCTAATTGGACTCCGGCTTGTTGTTGACAATTTGCCGGGACAGATGGTATACCAGCGAACATCGTTGGAGTAGCAGCAGGAGGCTCTGCTGCTGCTGTGTCGGACGACATTGTCCTAGATGTCGACGGTTGTTCAGACATATCTAGTCTATCCAAAAGATTTCTTAGCGATTCTACAGGAACTTCCACTTGTGGTGGACTAACTTCGAAGATCAACGAGGGAAAGGTGATGATTATTCCGCTTAAAATAAATTTTATAATGACGCTTTAGACACAACTTGCTTTTTCAGTTTTAAAGAGTCGAGAAAAAGCTAAAGATGACTCTAGTCTCCTTCGATGTTTTAACGAGCCCGAAGTGACAAATGCTCGGATGGACTTTTTCAGTTATAGAGTTTGAAAAAGGCCAAAATAAACTTCTCTGGAGATCTAGGCAGAGGGTGTGCCAAACCTTTCGCAAAACCACAGAATACGTTTTACGGTACGGGTGGTCAATCTTCGTGAATGCTGTGTTCACTGCATTGCGATCAGTAGGGCGGCCGACACGGCTTCCTAAGGATAAAAGATATATTCCTATAGGGGTCTCCCAATATATACACGACGGTACGTGGGAGCACAAGTCCGTATTAGTGCCACCGACTCTCAGGAGGAATCACCCACCTTCGTTGAGATCAACAGTCACTACGTTTAACGACGCCGGAACACGTCTCTAGCTTAGACCTCTATTTTTGCGTTATGTTTCAAAGCGTTGTTAGGTTCATTCAATATATTTTAAGTTGATCTTTTTAAAGTTTTCCTTTCAAGGTTCACCATGAGATGTTTTGATACAAATTCCTAAATGCAGTCTAAGATGAGAAGGAAGCTTTTTCAATCTTTTTGACTTATGAAAATCTTAACTACTGAGGGAAAAGAAAGACAACATCTTTTCACACAGATCAAAGAGCATACACTAATGCACTTTTTTCCCTAAATCAACATACAAACTTATCAAATGAAAAATGCAAAATGCAGGTATTTCTTTTCTCTTTCTTAATGTTTGTGCGATACAAAAAGAAAGTTGTTATATAACCTTGAATTCAATTTCAAGTGAAAGCAAACAAGCTTGTCCAAAATCAAAAGACACCTTAAGATTTACTTGTTTCGACACTAGAAATATATAAATTCAGACCATATGACGAAAGCAAAAGCTCAATCAGCTATGAACAGCAAATAAACTAACTCTTAAGATCAAAACGACACTTTATCACAGGTCTAGATCTAAGAGGCCACAGCAAGACTAGTTCACTTTCATTATGGGAAACTGTAAATGATACAAGAAATACACAAAGAACAAACATAGTTTCTTTATACAACCGAGGCAGAATAGTGGCAAGGAAAGTTGGTTTCAGATAGGTACATTGACAGATAACAGGCTGCAAAAACAAGGGTGAAAACAGGGCAATAAACAGCAGGGAACCCCAGTAGCACTAGGCAAAACTGGTTCAGCGCAGGTAGTACACTGTCAGTTTGACATTCAGCGCAGGTAGCCCCTTCGGGAACTGCGCTGAAATGCAGACTGCCTTCACTGCACCTGCACTGAAGATTCAAACTTTCGTTTTTCTCAGTTTCCGGGTCACAGATTGCTAAAAAATTCACAGTTTTTGGCCAAATCAAAAGCTATCAGTCAAGTACACACTAAGGGATGAAAAGGAGGATGAAAAGCTATCACTAAGAGCTATTTAGAGTCCTTGTGGATCAGCTCTTCAAATCATAAACTTACCCAGAAACTGAGCTAGAGTAGCTGCCCTCTACTTTGCATTTGAAAGATCCAAATGCAGTTCGATTCGGTACTCCCTGTGTTTATGAAATGAATAGCAAAAACACAAACAACCAACAAGATACGATCCCCAGTGGAGTCGCCAATTTGTTGTTGGGAAAAGTATCCAATACGGAATGACCCTATCCCACTCTAAGGGTGATAGTACCTCAGCAACAACTGAATGCAAAGCTATTCAAGATTACTTCTTTATGAGATGAGAGAGAGAAGAAAAGGATGATCCACTAACCGTTATCTTGCGCTAATGGTTGATCCAATATTCGCTCCTTGCTGCTTGCTCCTGGCTCCTTGCTCTTTCACCGGCCCAGTACACAAAGATCCTGTAAAAGCACAAGAAAAGGAAACTACAAGTAGCATACATCCATAACTGATTTAAGGATTAGAATAAATCAAATATACAAGCATCAATACGCCACAAAGATACATGCATATAGAAGAACCTCAAATACTTTATTAATAGAAGAAGTAAAGTTCTGAGAGAGTTACAACCATAATAGGCCCAATCCAGCAACACCTCCCAGCAGAAAGAAATCTCCTCTTCACCTCCTTCAAAGCAATCACCCAATAGTTCTATACACAAACCAACAGCACTTCCTTACTTGCACAAAATTCCAGCCTCTTAGACCTCATGAGAGAGCTCTATATATAGGATATTTGGAGAAAGGATGAGTCAGCTTGAGACTGACATGAAGCTAACTAGTGTCCTCTCCCACTTTAGTTAATCTTCAGTTCTTGAGTCCACTTGGAGATTCTTGCTTCCACTTGGAGATCAAGACCCTCTTACTCATCACAAGGCGAATTCCTTGACCCAAGTGTCAGTTTGGAAGCTTCCTGGGCAGTTGACACCTTGCAGAATGATTGTGCTACTTGGCCAATCTCGCCCAGCGTAGGTAGCCTTCATTAGTTTTGACATTCAGCGCAGGTACAGAGTGGAGCAGTTGACATTCAGCTCAGATGCTCAGTGGAGCAGCTGACATGATCCAGAAATAGCCTGTTTTTGAGTGTTTTCAGGTGGAGAACTGATTTTCAGTGCTGTGGTTTGCTGACCTTGTTCCTCTAAGGGTAAGAACAACATGTTTAGGGACTTTGGATCCCTCAGATTATTGAAATTTCATGCTCCATGCTGTTAGGCACAAAAATGTCTATAACAACAAGGGATTAACCAGACTGATGAATTCAAGTCATCCAGAAAATCTATGTTGGATAAAAGCACACCGAATCAGCTATCATTATGGACTTTTGGAACCTTTCCTGAACCAGTAGTCACTAAAGTGCATGATATAGGGCCATTTTGGATAGTTATCCAACTTCTTCAGATGGATTTACCTTGGAATTTAAATTGTGAGGAGAATCGGCTTCTCATAAGCAATAGTGAAATACTATTATTCAATGGTGATAAAACACAATTTCTAAGTTCTCCGACTCAAATTTTTAATGCAACTGTTAAATGAAAAGGTCCAGGAGTGACAATGAATTGTTTGAATTTAGTTCAAAGTTTTCTTATTTAAATTTTGACCTTAAATGGTTTTAGTGTAGGTTTAGATGATTTGGTTCTTTCTCACTATGTTTCTCGGAGAAAGATATCTAGGGAAGAGCTAGGAAGTGAACATACTGAAATTTCTATAGAGGCAGAATTAAAAAAAATAACTTTACAAGAATCGTCGTGGGCGTAACACCATCAACTAGTGTCGTTCAGTCACTAGCCGTAGCAACAGAGTGACGTTGTCACGAAAGTACACTTCTTTCACACGGCAGGCCGATTTCAGGAATCGTTGTGACTGTACGATAGGATTCAGTACGCACAGACTTCTAAAACAGAGACAAGGCGACGTCGGCATGATTGTTTAGCTTTTTCCAGCGACAAACTTAAAAACAATGAAAGATAAATGAAAACTCCCAAACAAAGACCAGTCTATCCTTACAGACAATAAAGGGATTTCCCAGATTGACCCAGGTAACCCAAAAGACTGATGGTTCAATCCCAAAATTCAAAAGACACTAACTCAAAATCAAGCAAAAGCAAACAAGAGAAAAACATAGGACGGACTCCCTAGTGGAGTCGCCAACTTGCGATGCAGGAAAGTGTTCCCTCTACGGACAAAGGTAATCCCTACAGCCCTAGAGTGGGTCTAGTCACAGTAAAGACAAAACAACAATTGATTCCCTTAAATACTCATCGTTGGAGGCTTACCTCAAACCGATGGTTGATGAAGTTTCGTCACGCTGCTCCAGCTTCCGTTTCCTTCTCCTTAATGAGCAATCAACCTGAAACACCACAAGAAAACAATAGAGCACATAACCGAGAACAAGAATGACCTATCTACTCATAAGGTCAAGAACTCATGAGCTATCAAGTAAATTACATACAAGATATAGGAAATCATCATTGATTGTATTAATAATAAATCAAGAGAAAATCTTACAGCCAAGTATTGATGTCGTAAGCCTTCTCGGAGGGTCCAGCCAGCATGTTTCTTCAAGCATTCACTCTCAAAGATGGGTCTCCCAAATAAGCAATCTCTCTCTCTCTCACCCACAAGCTTTAATACAAAGTTAAGGGCACTCCATAACATCTTACAAACTATTAACAATCCCACACTTGTCACACTCACACCAAAGCTATCTACCAAACTCAAAAGCATTGGCAGCACTATCCAACCAAAGGAACTAAGGAACTAGCAGATCATAGCAATGGTGAGTAATTTTATAGGAGAATGAGTCTCCATGAAATGAGGGAGAGGGAGCTTATCCTTAAGGGAGGTTGCACAAGAGGCGGAACCACCATCCCAGAGGAGGAAAAGTGACCCAAACTGACCCAAAAACCAGCTATAAAAACACTCAAAAGACCAATTGTTTGACAAATTCACCAAATCTAGATCATCACAAGTCATGAACTGGGTACTAGCGACGAAGTCGCAATGATATAGTGCATGACAGAGAACCATCGCGCATTTTAAGGGTTTACTAATGACGATGTAGGAACTTAGTCAAAAAGGGTCAATCGTCAGCATTAGAGACCATTTGCTTAATCTTCTTCCATAGGTGGGAAGATATGAACATGTTTATTTGACACATAACACAGCAGATGGACTGAGATGAGGACAGTGACAAATTACTGTGTAACAATAAAACCTTTGAAAAAAGAGAAAAATAAGAAAAGGTGAGATACAGATTCATTTGTATTTTTGCACAATGTTCACCAACTTGGGCCATAAATACCCCTTTTCGACAAAATATTGGTTGTTGACACTTTATTTTCTAATATGCACCATTGGAATAGGTGATCCTTTGTCGAGAACACCATCTTACATAACTTATTTGACCACCATGGTGGTTTCTCAGGTTTATTATGCTCATTCAAGAATATATACCTTGCTTTCAATACATAAGTTCCATCTGTTGCAAATGCTCAAACCAAGGAATCTTCTCTATCACGAATACAAATGCGTGAATTGTTGAGAGAAAATATAAATCAATGCTATTTCTACCAGAAATTTAGAGGGATATGAAGCTACTGATGAGACATCCAACCTTGAGCCTAGCCTTTAGATCTATCATTATCAACAACTGGACCACAGAGAAAACTCCCCTGGTATGAAGGAAATCCACTAGAGCAGCGGGAATCTATAAATAATTGTTGCATCCAACTCAAGGATCCTCACTAATGCACACTTGTTCACCGTTACCAACATTCCATGTGAAGTCACTCTCAGCAACCCCAAAATAATGGGTTATAGCTTTCTAGATGACCAATACGTTAGACTTATGCTTGTTTTGTAAGCGTATCCAATGAAAGATAGAGAGGGTTGATATATTTCGTAGGTACCACCTTTGTCCAAATTTTGTGAGCAGATATTAAACACCATCCCACTTTTGAAATTAAAGCTTTGGAAAATAGGTGAAATTTTTTTAGACCCCAACCTCCCAATCTTTGGGCAGTGAGATTCACTCCTACTTAACACAAGAAAAATATCTCCCCTCTTTATGACCAACCCAAAGATATCTATAACAAATTTTCCAAATTTTTGAGAGGGTTCCCTTGGGAATCCATGAAAGAGATGACCAAAAGACATGAATTTCTTCCAGGAACAACTTTATGAGCATCAACCTGCTTGCTCGAGATAACCATCAGAACCTCCATACTTTAAGGAACTTTTGAATCTTAGCTAATAACTAGTTCCAATCATCTTTCTTGCAGTATTTTGGTTTGAGCTATAATCCTAGGTATTTAAGATGATCGTCCAAAATTGAAAGCGAGAGAGGGAAAAAATGTTGGACCAGAAGAATATCATCTTGGGAGAGGCCAAAAAAGGAAAGAGTGGACATTTTATGATTTACCTTCATGCTATGGCTTTTTCAAATAAAACCAAGTTTTCCGTAATGGACAATAAATCTCTTCTAGAACCACAACAAGACAATAGGATGTCATTGATGAACAAGAGAAGGGTGATGAAGCAATCGACAACCACTTATATTATTTTGATTCCCCCCTTCACTTGGCATCAACAAGCATCTTGTTGATGCCCTCCACCACTAGTAAAACTAAGAGGGGTGAGAGGTGCCACCCCAGATGCAAACCTCTCTTACCATGAAAAAAAGGTGATGATGCTCCATTAATAAGGACCACAAAGGATACATTTGTAATAAATCGCATCAGCCAGTTTATAAAGGGGATCTCGAATCCCATATGAGTAAGGATCATTTGAAGGTATGACCATCTCACTCTGTCATAGGCTTTTGGGACATCTATCTTTAGATTGAGACCCTTTAATATTTTCACCTTCATACTAGGAGCCCTTCTTAAGAAACTCCAACAGCTTAATGATTGTTTCTACCCTCTAGGAAAGAAAATTGCTCTTTTGACAAATGCACTAATAGAATTGGCTTGATCTTATTTGCAGTGATTTTGGCAATGATTTTGTATGTGTA
Organism: Pinus tabuliformis; assembly: GCA_031772625.1. Taxonomy (NCBI): domain Eukaryota; kingdom Viridiplantae; phylum Streptophyta; class Pinopsida; order Pinales; family Pinaceae; genus Pinus; species Pinus tabuliformis. Next base: position 894,578,791 of record CM062806.1, on the reverse strand, counting down.
TTTGCATAAGGATATCAGGTAGAATTCATCAAAATACTGAGAGGATTCAGAATTATGAATAAATGCAATGAAAGTGCCATACTCAATCGTCTATCCATCTAGCCCTAGACTTTCGTTCTTTTGAAAACCATGAAGGGTCTTCTGTAGTTTGTCATATGTAATAGGAACCATCAACTCCAGGTTTTGATCAAGCTTAACAAAACAAAGAATGAACCGGGCCAAAGTGACGATCTCTGGGAGGGTAGCTTTCGGGGGGGGGTTAAAAGGCTTCAGAAATGGGATACCCCCAATGTAACCATCTCCTCAAATGTAGAGGCATGACCACCACAATATTATTAAGCAACCATATAGTGTTTTGAATTTTCCTACATTTTGAATACTTCTGAAATTATTTGCTATTTTCATCTCCACTTTTGATCCATATCACTCGACTCTTCATATGCCACTTTTTTTCCTTTTCTATCAATTTTTTTTTTTTTTTTTTTTTCATTTTGAATCATTCTATGCCTTCTTTCATCATCAAGGAATCTCATTCCTTAAGGAGATTCCATAGATTCTTGTTCAAATTCAATGGCTTTTATTTCTTCTTCTTCCCTTAACCTATTTTTTTTACCCATTCAATCGTGACTAATTTTATAACTTTGATATTGGACATGAATCTAATAGCTTACATGATATATCATGTCCCAATTTTTAGTCAGCAGCTTTTTGAAGGCTAGATATTTTAGGAATGGAAAGTTAAACTTGAAGGGGCTTCCAGGATTTTTTTAGGTCTCTCCTAAGCTCCAGGAAGATAGGGGAGTAGCTTGACTCCCCTCCTGAACTAATCCATCATATGTTCATGAATAAAAAATATATCAATCCTCTTGGTTAAAAAATCTTCTCTGGTTCTTTTGTTCCTCCATGTGGGAAGAAACTTCCTTAACTCAAGATCATATAATAGAGAATCTTCAATTTTGTGTACAAAGAAATTATAAATGGGGCCGGGGTGAGCTTGCATTTCCCATATTTCTGAGACCCCAATCAAAAAATTTAAATCACCTACAAGCACCAGATTTCCCTCTTTTAATAGAGATGTTTTGAATAGAGAGACCCAGAACATAGCTCATTTTGAATGTGGATCATAGATGTTGATGAGAAAAATATTCATGCCTAGAACGGCCAAGAAAACATCGACTCCCAAAATCAATTAAAAACCCCATGATGCATAGAGCTTTATTGTTTCATAATTTAAACCGACATTAAGACCTGTAGAATTTCCAGAGAAACCGAAGGCCACAAACTATCATCATTGAAGGAGGGATTCCAAGGATCGAATAATAATCTCACTGTCACCTAAATTTTCTTGTAGGAAGATAACATCAATGGGCTAAGAATTTACCAAGCACTTTAGAGCTAGTTTCTTGGGGGCACTAGCTAAGACTCAATAATTAAAAGACATGCAGATCATTTGGGATAGCCAATAGGGTCTAACAAAGCTCTAAGCACCCCATGGATGGTTTGTTGAAAACCTATAACCACATCCTTACTAGCATTTTCTTTTTCCTTTGAGATGTTTGAATTACGATCCCTACCATGACCAGGTTTAGCAAGGGATCTAAAACTAAGCCCACCAATTATAGGTTGTTCTGGAGGATTTCAAGAGGAATGGAGGAAGTACCTAGCATGAGAGGAAATGGACGAATCATCCCTCATCCACAATGATGAGGTATTGGAGGGGGAACGGGAGGGTGGGATGAGGGGAGGACACATGGAATATGATTGACATTATGGATTGATAAAATGATAGTGGGGAATAATCAAATTATCAAATAACATAGAAATAGACCCGACAAAATTAAACAAATAAGAGGTATGGGGGGAGATGAAGGAATACCTTGGAGTACATCATTGGAATAGATAGGGACAATCTCAGGAATATGCACTACTTTGTTGATGGAGTCACGAGCATCCTCATTGAGCATCATCTTCTCCTCCCGAGGTGTTAAAACCATTCTAGAGAGAGCCATCAAATTGGCCTCAATTTCCTAAACGATTTGACATTCAACCCTACTTCTTTCTATCTAGGCCCCCGTGAGGGAGGGGAGGAGAACTTTTTCCACTATAAATGTAAATAGAAATCTTCAATCACGTGAAACAATTCATGACAATGGCTTCATCTGAAAGGGATTCCCTCATAATCCAAAACTTGAGTATGGGTTACCCTTCAAAATGTGAGCTTCATTTCCAACAACAATCCTTCATTTATATCAATATTCACTAAGATCTGAGCTATATAAAGTTTATTTGAGACTTTGAAAGAAAGGTTTGCATCCATATCTGACCCCAGACTATTCCCAATTCTTTTGAAGACATCTAATGACCAGTACTAAGGGGGTAAATGCAACAACCTTACCCGGATAGATGCACTACCTAACTTCTCCCTTTTTGCATCAAATAATGGCGTCCATTTCTTTAGAGGACTTGGATATAGCTTATAGAGTGAGGACTTTCAAGTGCCTTATTTGCAGCTGAATCTGAGGGAAAGGTCATCATAAAGAAACCTTTTATAGTCCTTTTGTAATAGGCACTTCATCACTTGCCATTTCCATTTCTTTGAAATGTAATCTGTGATGAACTCCGCAAAGAACCACCCCCAAGATCGTCCAACAATCACCTTCTAAGTAGCCTCTAATACTTCATCTGTCTAAACATCCTCCTCAAAAATCAAATCTTTCTCACCAGACTTCAACCTAACATTTTTCTTTTCCTTCCCTTCTTCCTAGCTGATGTATGCTCGTGTTCCTCCTTATCCCAAACTAGCGTATCCTCGACCAAAGCCTCACTTGTTGTATATAAATTTTAAATTTGTTATATTAATATATTTAATATATTTTTTTGTGAAATATTAATACATATTTAATATATTATTTGACAAATTTTCATTTTTGTTGTTTAAACTGGGTTTCTGACAACCTATATGAATTCAACACTATGAAATATCGTTGGGGGACTGGGATTGTTAAAAGTTCATAACTTTAACTTGTAATTCCAACAAATCCTTGTAGAATTCTCAATAATTTTAACCAAAAAAGATGTCACAAAACTCTCCAAAAAATTGAAGAGAGCTTACAACAATCTCAAGTACCTTCAATAAACTTAACTAACACTATTATCAAATACATAATTATTTATTTTTTACTTAATTTAATTGTTTATTAGTTAAAATAAAATTAACTTATATTTTTAAATTATGTTTTCTTTTTCAATATTTTAAATAATATAATATAATATAATATTCACTCCAATACTCTCTTCCCTTTTTCTTCAATAATATTTATCTATAATCAATATGTAATCTTCTTTTCTAAAATTTATATACAAATTATTTAAAAAAATACTATAATTAACTATGATATGTACAAAAGTAAATAATATATATTAGTAACATCAATTCATGATAAACATCAAAAACACTTATTTCATAATACACATCACATTACTAAAAATTAATAAAATCATAAAAATTAATTAAATTATAATTTTATTGTAACAACATATTATTATTGGCATTATTAATTAAAAAATAATATATAAATTGAACATATACACATTTAAACAAATAATGTAAAAAATTCATTAGCATAGAGATTCACCGCATTTATCATTGAGAGTCTTCATCTGTAAATAGACTTTGTTACAATACCATGGGCCAATACTATGTTTTATCAATTCCACATGTCCAAAAAACCATTACTCATTTCATGTGACACTTGTTTATATGATATTTTTTTAATTAATCAATTTAATTAAAAGGAAAAAAATGATAACTACGTTCAAGATAAATCCCTACCACTAAAAATATCCTATAATATTCCATAGTGGTTAAATCCCTACCATCCACTCTTAATTATTGATAATTAAATTAAAATTCTAGAAACCCTATTATCAAATAACCACACTTATAGACATAATTACCACATAATAATTATTAATAATTAAATTAAAATTAGAAACTATATTCTTATATCAACACACCTACCAACACAATTACTAAAAATATATATAAAACAAGTAAAATGAACACGCCTATCAACATAATTACTTTTAGAAATATATGAAACAATTAAAATATATTAAATAAGTAAAATGAACACGCTTATCAACATAATTACATAAAAAAATATATAATGTAGGTAGAGTGGACACGCTTATCAACATAATTACTTTTAAAAATATATAAAACAATTAAAATACATAATATAGGTAGAGTAGACACGCCTATCAACATAATTACTTTTAAAAATATATGAAACAATTAAAATAAACATGACTATCAACATAATAATAAAAAATACATAAAATAGGTAAACTAGACACCCCTATCAACATAATTGCTTTTAAAAATATATAAACAATTAAAATATACACGCTTATCAAAATAATTACTTAATATATCATAAACAAAGATATATATCTTCATAATTACCATCTAATAATTACCAAAATTATGGAATAACACCTATCAACATAATTACATAAAAAAATACATAATGTAGGTAGAGTGGACACGCCTATCAACATAATTACTTCTAAAAATATATGAAACAATTAAAATACATAATATAGGTAGAGTAGACACCCCTATCAACATAATTTCTTTTTAAAATATATAAACAATTAAAATATACACACTTATCAAAATAATTACTTAATATACCATAAACAAAAATATATATCTTCATAATTACCATCTAATAATGATCAAAATTATGAAATAACACCTATCAACATAATTACTTTAATATATGGGGTAAAATAAACCCGCCTATTAATATAATTACTCTTTATATATATATATATTATAGTCTATCAACATAATTAGTTTTAAGTATACATCAAAACAAATAAATTTTATTAAATAAATAAGTAAAACAGAACATTGTTCTAACTATTAAAAAACAAATAACCTTTAATCAAATAAAATAACCTTTTTTCAAAATATTACAAAATATATTTTTGATATAATACGATGAATTAATCTCGTTTGAGATTTGTCCTCGTACGGGGTCAAATTCTATTTCCATCTGCAAAAACCTAATCTGCAAAAACCTAAAAACATAGGTGAATGGTCTGAAAAAGGATGAGGAAAATGATCCACAGATAAATGTGTGGATTATGGCTTAACACAAGGTATCCCCTTCCATCTTCTTCCCCATCTCTCTTTCACTGTGTGGAGCAGCTTAGCGCTGTCTGCCAACAAGAACAATGACGAGCAGAAAGGAAGAAGAGAATGACAATACGAGCAGAGATCAGAAAAGTGAATATCTGCCACAAGCAGGCAGACAGCATGATGAATCTCTTCCGCCGCCTCCAGGAAACGAAAACATACAGCTAGGGGGGCCAATGCATGCAGAACCACCGAGGACGGGGGCAATCGGCTTAAATCAAGGAGATGAACGGCGGAGATCTATACTGGAGGCATTACAGCAACGCCAATATTATAAAGATGAAGCGCGAATGTTTTCAAGCCTCAAAGGGCAGCTTACCGAAGAATCTGTAACTTCAATCGTCCAGCATCTCCATGGTATTGACAGCGACAGCGAACGCTTTCTATTTGTCAAGAAAGAGCCGGGAAGGATGCTTCATGGTGACAAATGGACAAGGATAGATGTAGAGTGGGCACTGCCTGATTGGATAATTTCGCATCAGGTCGACCAACCCGCAACGATCAGGCACAGAAGCACTTCATCGCATCCCAGTCAGAAAGGTAACCAGGTTATAAGAAGCTACAACGTTGAAAATCGCGACCAAGGCACTTCATCGCGTCCCCGTGATAAAGGTGAGAAGCTTATAAGCCAACCTTCCAGGGAAAAATATGGTTATCTGCCACAGCTCTACGAGGAACTTGACAGTTCTATGCCCGGATTTCTTGGAAACAGCGAGGAAGTCGAAGGTTTTTTAGTTGGGGGAAAGGAAAAGCTTCAAGAGATCCGTCGGGAGTTGAGTTGCCGTTCCCGTTCTCGTAGTTCAGAGAAAACCCATGCAGAAAATATGGATGACATAGAGCTAATCCAGTGTGACAGCCCTTCTGGTGAGAGGAAAAAGGTTTGCACGTTGTGGGGTGTTGACCTTTATGAAGAAGACTTTGGGGATACTCCAGGGAAATCTGTGCCCGACGTAAACGGGTCAAATTAAATGTGTGCTGAGAATAAGCGAATAAAATCAGAGCTGTTCGCCTTTTTAACATTCCAGTTTTTCGTATTTCTGTTTTGAAGTTACTATCACATCGATACTATCAATTCCTTCGATGGGTCTATGTCATGGTTTCCCTTTCGTTATGTCACTCTTGGTGTATTTCACTTTTAAATATCAAGCACTTTGTTTCTCCAGGGAAAGCTCATTTTGTTTTTCTCATATGATTATTTCCATTATTCTTGTTTCTAATGCGTTTTTGATGTTGATTACTGTTGATCAATATTTTCATGTTAACTTCCCTCAACACATTGAAACTTAGCTTGCGGATTTTTCAATCAAGATGGTATTGAAATCCAAGGCTATATCCAATTAAATAATGTTTGAAACTTGCGGATTTTTCAATCATGATGGTATTGAAATGCAAGGCTATATTCAATTAAATAACGTTTGTTCAATGATTTTCAAGTAAGCATAGTTCATCTTATTTAAACATTTTTCTTTATAGTGAGATATGAACATTTTTAAAGAATTTTATGACTATACTCCATAATCAAAATGTAGAATAATTTTTTTTTCACAAAATAATAGAATGGAAAATTTTAGATAGAAATTGTATAATCAATAGTTGTGTTTGAAAAATCAAATGACATTATCAAATTTAATGGTTGTAGTGAAATATTTAAATGATGGGAATTTATTTAAAAAAAACTATTCAAATAAAAAATTTAGGTGGTTATTGTTAATAAAAATAAAAATAAAAAATTTCCATGTCTAATCTTAATTCAATTTTTGTATTAGGATACTACTCTTTAATGTCTAAAATAACTTTTGTTAATAAAAAAATTTAAAAATTTTCCATGTCTAATCTTAATTCAACTTTTGTATTAGGATACTACTCTTTAGTGTCTAAAATAACTTGATCATACTTTGATCTTGGTTTGATTCATCTCTTCCATTTAATTTAGATACCTTTGCAGTTACTAGTTCTCCATGCAATCATTCATATGTTAATTTTTATTCATTTTTTTTTACTAGTGGTAGATAGTTCGCTTGATCACCTATGTTTGTATATAGATGTTAGTCAAAGATGATCCAAATATCTCTCCAAATCACTAAAATCATGTACTCAATGCACAAAACACAAATCTAAATGATTCTTAGCTTGTTGTTCTATCTTTTAGTAGTCTCTCGTGTTGACCATGTATTGATTAGGTACTCTAGAATAGTTGTGATTCAGTTGAATAGGTGTTTCACCATCTCAAGATGCCTTGGAGAAAAAGACATGTTTCAATTTTAACCGAGATTGTGTGGACACATAATAGCAAATGATGAATTGTGAAGTTTCTTAAAGTTGCACTTTACATTTTAGAATCCATTTATTTTCAAGAAATTCCAAAACTTAAAATTTAAGAAAAATACCTCAATTGTTATTATTTATTTTCAAGAAATTCCAAAAATTAAAATTTAAGAAAAATAAGTCAAGTGTTATTATGGCCAAAATGTGAGAGAATATTGTCATAAATGACAATAATAAGCATTTTTTAAAACTAAAGGAAAAAAGCATAGAAATTTCGTTAGCCAAAATGAGGATTGAGATGTGCCTCTCCATTCTTTATGCCCATTAGCTTGTTTGAATTTCAAAGGTTCTGTGACATTCATTACTTTAGTGATTAAGGAATAATATTTAAATCCTTTTGGTGGGTGTGGTGCTTCACTATTTTCATCTCCTCTCCTACTTTGTGGTGAATCATCTCTTCCTCTTGGTACCTTATGGCTGCTAGAGGTGTCCATGTCACCAACATAGATCCATCTTAAGCATAGATCTAACATGAGTTGAGAGGGATCAAATTTCTTCCCATGAAAACTTATTTTAGAGTGCGAAAGAAAAAGTGCAGTTTTTCATTGTTTAAATTGTATTCTCGAATGCTATAGAGATAACATAACTTATTTTTTTTCAATAGCTTTATAGGATATATACATAATTTTTTAAAACAATATATAAAATATTTTACATAACATATGTATTGAGTCATTTTATTAGCACAAATTAAAATGATTTTTTTGTTCTTAATATTTTTTTAGCTATAGGTTATTAATTCATATTAAAATATTTTATTCATAACCCACATTCGATATTTTATTATATACAAAATTCAAATAATTTATTTTAACATTTTTCTCTATATAGATATATATGAAGCTGATACCAACACAAGTTAACATAGATTTTCAAGTAGTTTATTTAAATCACGTGTTGAAATATTTTTTAAAATTATAAAGTTTAAACATCTTACTCGCATTTTTTTTTACTTCTAATTACTTTACATGAAATTATATAATGTCATATGGACAAGTAATTAAACATCCATAGCATATTATTTTTTCTCTTTTATTATAGCCAACGTTAATTTTATATTTAGAGAATATTTTTTTTTTAAGAGACACATGTCAACTCCAATTTTAGCACAGATATACTTACACATTGTCTTCACACTAGGTTGTAGAATGATCCTCTCAGCTCAACTAGATTTTTCCTTTTTTTTCCTGGTTATCATTTGCTTCCTCTTTGACATCGTTATCATCATATGGAATGTGTCATGCATCATAATTGTCCTTCTTATGACCTTCATTCGCTTGCTCATGAAATATCAAATCTTTTATCGCAAAAACTTTGTATGTGAAAGAATCAAACAACTTATATGGTTTATGATCTTAACATCAACCAATAAAAATACACTTGATAGCTTTTGAATTAAGTTTTCTCCTATCTTGTTGTTGGACAGTTGGCATTGTGTGCATGGCCAGTGTCCTTGAGAAGGCATCTGCAAGTTTGTTAGCATTGATGTCAAGAGTCATGTTGAGGAGTTGCGTTGGGCAGCTGGCTTGCCTAAAAACTAGCAAGAGTGTTGGCAGTGATGTCAACCAGACAAGCTTGGTTGTTTGTTGCAATTGATGATGGTAGTGATGGCCCAGGAAGAATCTCATGGTAGCTGCAGGCTTCATCTAGAGAATCATCATAGTAGCATTCTTATTGGAAACACCATAAAATGATGATTACAGTGATGGCCTAGGATGGGAGTCCATGGAAGCTATAGACCTCGTGCTAAGGACACATTGTGGATGTGATTCCTAGTTGTCTTGAGAGTTCAGGACCAGAAGATTGGCAGTGAGGTTGGAGCCATGTTTTGAGGTATCATATGGGCTCAATGGCTAATTGGACCCCTTCAATTGGAAAGTGACCTTGAAGAGAATTCCAACGATATGCAAAAGTCAAGAAATGGACTTGTGGGTCAAAGTTATGACCTGCTGAAGTTCAGTTTGTTAAAGCCTTAAGCAAGGAAGTGTAGAAATTTTGACTAATATGACACATATTCACAGAGATTATCCCGATTATACACTATTGCGGAATACATGCATAATACATAACCTCCTCTACGTTGATCATCAATTTACAGAAGCAGAAATAATAACATGTGCACATAGAAGCATCAATCACACATATCAACACAGTATTTTCCCGAGGAAAGAATCTCGCTAAAAACCCCAACTATATGTATATTATATTGATTGAGAACATGTAATAATACATAGTACAATACTCCTCACAAGTAATCAGTACTATCTCCACCTGTTACACACAATAAAGCTCAGATCTGATCTCCAAATCTCCTCCACTGCTTGCCTGCCTCCACTGCACAATACCTGCTGAGAATGAATGAGAATGGCTGAACCAAACTCCTATTTAACTTGTGAAAATCACCCACACTATAAATCACGTGAGCAAAAGCTATATTTCACTTGGTATTGGCCCACACTACCCAGAGATCATTGGCATAACTCAATCCCATGCATGTGCACAATCTCATGCACAACTGATAGCAATCTCATCCTCTAACACCTGTCTCCACTGAAATGTACATGCACTGAGTTAAATGATGTATTCTTTAGTTGCATTATGAGTTAATAATTAGTGAATTATTTAATAACTAATTCACACAACTCATCAATTAGTCTATTGATCAGTTAGACTAAATACAACTAGTTCAACTAAGTCAAACTGAACACAACTCCATTAACTCCATAATCAACTCCACCAAACTCAATTGCTTGAGTTCTAACTGAAGTCATGCATGCAACAACTCAATTGACTCATAAGAAAACATATTTCCTTCTGACAGCTGCATGTGCCACATTTGTAGCTCAAACTGAAGTGCTCCAAGAGGATAAGATAAAGTTTATAGTCTAAATATTATTATGAGACAATAATATTTGACTTTTCTATTTTTGACTAGAAGTCTAAAATAAGACTATGATCACTCCTGCTGTGATCCAAAAATAGACTTTGCGCCATAATTTGCCTGCGGGCCCACTTAGTGAAGGCGACTCCTTTCCACTAAGCTCCATCATCTTGTTGCATTCTCAATAAGCATTTCTTGTTGCACACTTTTCAACACTCCTTCTCAACAAGAAAGGTTTCCTCTTAAATCTGATCATGTAACTCTTGAATGTTTTGCATGCAGCACATCTACCTGCTCCACTTTGCTCCAACAACACTTGGAACAAAAACACTCCCAACTGACCACTCTATTGGGCTAGGAACATACTCTGATGCTGAAGCTCTACCTGCTGCTGACAAGTGCTCCCTCTCTGACATCTGCGCTACTGCAACATCTCCATGCATCTCGCACCATTACACACCTCTCTATGCCACCTAGCACTGTGAAAAACACTTGTGCCTCTCGCATTGCTGCAGCCTACATGCTATGCGCTGTCTTAGGATTCCCTGCACTGTCGCTCTCTCTGCCGCTCCATCCGCATCTATCTCTACCCAATCAATCATTTCCTGCTACTCCACATTGGGGCTCCCGTAGCAAGGTCTCATCCATGAGGTTGGGTACCTCAAGGATCTTGCCCCTCCTCCTTGGGACAATCAATCCACATCACCCCACCTCCTACCTAGAGGTATGGCTACATGCGATCCCTCAGCCCACCTGGCTCGAATTTTCCCCCTACTGGAGGTCTCTGCATGAGTAGATGTCTCTACTCGATCTCCACTCAGCTCCCCCTATTGTGGCTGCTCCACAACCTCCTGAAGCTGCTGCACCAATCGTGGATCCTTCACAATCATCTGAGACTTCTTCTGGCTCTGCATGTTGAGAGGTAATATATGCTCCCTCTCAACCACCAAGTCTCCATCAGTTGCCTCGCTGCTCAAGGCTTTGCATGCATCTTGAACCTCAAGAGCATACAGGTTCTTGACCCGTGAACCAATCTGCTTCACCTGTTTAATGATGATGTGTCTAAGGAAAACCTTTTCCTTACTGAAGACTACATCATAGCCTCCATCTTCCAGCATCGCGATCGACACCAAGTTTCTCTTCAGTCCTGGTACATACTTCACATCGGTCAAGGTAAGGTGAGCTCCATGCTCCCTCTGAAAAATAACCGTGCCTACACCTGAGACACTATACTTCCCATCGTTACCCATCCCTATGAGTATCTAGAGATATTTCTCCTCCAAAGTACTGAACAAACTTTTGTCACCGGTCATGTGGAAAGAAGCTCCACTGTCAAGAAACCAACCACTTCCCACCATGGATGAAACCATGCATGCGAAGAGTGTGAAGTCCAACTCAAACTGTTAAGCAAGTGAGGCTGCCTTACCTTCAGATCCTTCCCTGGATCCCTTCTTGGACTTCTTCTTTGGGCAATTAGTAGCATAACAACCCAACTCATGACAACGAAAGCACCTCACCTTCGACTTCTCAACCTTCTTCCCATCATTGGAAGAACTGGATTCGGAAAGAGAAACCTTCCCCTTCCCCTTCTTCGCCTTACTCGCTAAGGCACAATTCTCCTCATCATGCATAGATGAAGAACTGTCTCTGGTGTGCCATCTAATCTCCTCTTGCACAAGATCCGACCAAAGTCTCTCCCATCCTGGAAATTTCTCCCTTCCATTCACCGAGTCCTGGTAGCTATGCCAACTCTTAGGAAGGCCAAGGAGTGCTAGACTCACCATATCCTCATCCTCAACAGTTACCCCCACAGTTCCAAACTCATCCCGGCATTGGGTGAACTTTGTGAGATACTAGGGCATATTGTCTCCATTCTCACACCTAATGTTTCTGAGTTTATCCTTGAGCACCATTCCACCAGCTCAAAACTCAACTGCTTCTGATCTAAAATTCGTGAGAACAAAGTATTTCTTGTACAGAGATCGACTGTATGGGCATTCACCAGATATCTCACCTTCCAAAAGAAGGATGAATCCAGAGGCTACCTGGCCCGATTACAGACTCTGCCTGAATAATAGATCTGATGATCAATCCTCGCTTTAATATCCTGTAGAACGTTTTCTACAAATCAACCAGCTCCATGTAGAAATTTTTTCTACAAATCATCTAGCTCTGATACCATGTAGAAATTTTGAATAATATGACACATATTCATAGAGATTATCCCGATTATACACTATTGCGGAATACATGCATAATACATAACCTCCTCTACATTGATCATCAATTTACAGAAGCAGAAACAATAACATGCGCACATAGAAGCATCAATCACACATATCAACACAGTATTTTCCCGGGGAAAGCATCTCGCTAAAAACCCCAACTATCTGTATATTATATTGATTGAGAACATGTAACAATACATAGTACAATACTCCTCACAAGTAATCAATACTATCTCCACCTGTTACACACAATACAGGTCAGATCTGATCTCCAAATCTCCTCCACTGCTTGGCTGCCTCCACTGCACAATACCTGCTGAGAATGAATGAGAATGGTTGATCCAAACTCCTATTTACCTTGTGAAAATCACCCACACTATAAATCACGTGATCAAAAGCTATATTTCACTTGGTATTGGCCCACACTACGCAGAGATCATTGGCATAACCCAATCCCATGCATGTGCACAATCTCATGCACAACTGATAGCAATCTCATCCTCTAACACCTATCTCCACTAAAATGTACATGCACTAAGTTAAGATGTATTCTTTAGTTGCATTATGAGTTAATAATTAGTGAATTAATTAATAACTAATTCACACAACTCATCACTTAGTCTATTGATCAGTTAGAGTAAATACAACTAGTTCAACTAAGTCAAACTGAACACAACTCCATTAACTCCACAATCAACACCACCAAACTCAACTGCTTTAGTTCTAACTGAAGTCATGCATGCAACAACTCAATTGACTCATAAGAAAATGTATTTACTTCTGATAGATGCATGTGCCACATTTTTAGCTCAAACTGAAGTGCTCCAAGAGGATAAGATAAATTTTATAGTCTAAATATTATTATGAGACAATAATATCTGACTTTTCTATTTTTGACTAGCAGTCTAAAAATAGACTCTGATCACTCCTGCTGTGATCGCTCTTGTTGTGATCACTTCTGCTGTGATCCAAAAATAGACTTTGCGCCATAATTTGCCTGCAGTCCCACTTAGTGAAGGCGACTCCTTTCCACTAAGCTCCATCATCTTGTTGCATTCTCAATAAGCATTTCTTGCTGCACACTTTTCAATAGGAAGAATCCTGCATATCACAAACCCGCAAATTAGAGGTGTAGTGAGATTGAAGATCAAAGATTGGAGGCCAAGACATCTTAGCAATCAGAAATCAGAAGACTTGGGGAATCGCATGTTGATGGTCCTGACTAATCCTAATCGGTGATTCGAGGATCTATGGTGCAACACAACAATGTATGCATTTCGCCGATCAGTGACTTATGATATCATCAATCATAGGTCTCGACATATCGGAGAGCATGCCATATTGGTGATTGAAAATCGCCGACCGAGGAAAATCAATGATCACAATCAAAGGTCCCGCATATCAGAACTCCCGCAAATCAGGGATTTGAGCCTGTAGTGTTAAATCATTAGGCAATCCAAAAAGGAAAATGCAAAGGAATTCATTTCAAAACAAAGGTTGGCAGGCCTCTTTCTCTCTCCTAAGGACACGTAATAGCTGGCAGATGAGCTCTAATAAGGACAGATGGTTGTGAGGTATTGGATCTGATAACGACACATGGCAACGGGTGGTGAGCTTCGATGAGGACACATGGAAAAATCTGATTGGTTCTGATATAGCCAAGTGGATATTGACGTCATCATGATAGGATAATACACAAGGACACGTGGCAAAAAATTGCGTTGTCTTAAGGTGGCCTAATGGGCCATATTCAGGTGACACATGTCACCACTCAGAATATGCCATGTGGCAAGTGACGACATCACATTGAAGATCAGCGATCGGAGGTTTGTAATGGTTGGCACATTGGCCACCTTGGTGAATCACCGATTAAGTGGCACCGATATAAGCACTAGCACGTGGTCACGAAGAGTCAAAGAACCAAGGGCTAAGGCCGAACACAGAGGGCCATTAGTGATCGTCGATCGGAAGTTTTTTATGGATGGCACATGGTCACAGTTGCAAAATTGTCGATTAGAGGGCTTCGATATGGTTACCGAATGGTCACAACACTCGGTCCTATAGTGGAGATTTGATGAGAGCTAAAACAGAAGAGGCTTGAATATCAAAGTTCGGGAAGCGGAAGTTTGCAATCTTGCACCAATGTGAAGTTACGATGGAAAATATTTGATAATGCAATGGTAAAAAGGTGTATTGATGGTGTATGGGTCAGCAGTTGTAGGAGTAAATGCAAAACAAAGGTTTGGTCATAGGATGAATGACGACTATCATGGATCAGTTTAAGATCTTTGAGAACAAAGAAACAAGGACAATGGTCCACACAATGTCCATGCCTAAAGAACAGAGAAGCCATGCTAAAGTACGGTCAAGCTCTATGAGCCTTGAATAGGCATGGTGAGTCTCAGTGATGGGAGAGATGCAAGATAGAGAGGATCGTGCATGGTTTGAGTAAGCAAGTGCACTGAGAATTAATTCTCAGTATGGGGAAATAGTCAAGTGCCCATTCTCAAGTGAATGTACTGGTAGAGACCAAGTTCGGTGTAGACAAAAAAATGCAGGGCCATGCCTAAGTACAATGTGTAGTGTAAAACAAGGACAGTGTGGCAACATCGATCGGGGAGATAGCAGAGGAACAAAACCCAGGAGCTTGATTTAGCATGTGGGGTAAAGAAGCATACTTGTTAGAGAGAGCCAATAGCAAATACCTCCGAGTGTGAGCAGTGTTGTGTGAGGCTAAGGAAGATCTAGTTCCACAGAGTGAGGTTGAGAGTGTATATGCGGAGGTAAAGAGATCCCGAGAGCATTATGTTGTGTAAGCAAGATTGAAGGTTCATGTGCATTGTGTAAGCAAGGTTGAAGGTGCATGTGCGCTATGTAAGAAAGGTTGAAGTGCCTATGCTCTGTGTTTAAGATTTAAGTGCATCTGCTCTATATTTAAGGCTGAAGTGCCTATGTGTTGTGTGGCATGTCAAAAGTGCCTGTGAGTTTATGTGAGCAGAAGTCCGAGAGTTGAGCCTGTGTTGTGTGAATCAAGGCCAAGATCAGACTGTGTTGTGGAGAGAAGAGTGGCAAAGAGAAGATTTTTTATTGTTGAGAGAAGAGAGCAAAGGGCTAAGGGTGACTATTGTTGAGTAGGTCATAGGGCTACTGAAGAGAGTTACAGAGAGTTGCTGAGTGCAATAGAGTGAGAAAATACAAATCTGAGATCAGGTAGAGTTGCTTCCAAACTACATTAAACATTCAGTTCCTATTTGAATGTGGGTTGGTGCCTACAAAATAGGAAGTTGGTGATTCCATCTCTTGTGGAGCTTGGGAAGGCTTGAGGTTGGTGCCTCCTACAATTTGGTGCTTGAAAATATCCAAGGAGTTGCAAGTTGGTGCTTGCAACAAATCTGTGAGGTCGATGCCTCACATGGTTCTTCTGGTAAGCTGGATAGGTGTCTACAAAAAAAGAGGGAGTTGGTGCTTCCTGCTAGTCGGTGTTAGCAAACAATCAAAAGGATTTGGTGCTTCCTGTGAGTGGGTGATCACAAAATAGATTGATGTAATACAGTGGGTGCTCTTAATTTACATCAATAACAAGAACAAGCTTTGTTGTTTTTCCTGAAAGGGTTTCCACGTGAAAAACATGTGTTTGTGTGTATGATGCTTATGGTTTGTGTGCTTTTGCATTGAGTTAGTGTTATTATCATATTATATATTATTGTTGGTTATATGGTTCGATGCCAAGTTTAAATAAGAAAAGTAAACTCGCATAAAGAAGTAAAAATTAGCCTTAAAATGGCTTAATGCTAGTTTATAACCATAAAGAGCTTCAAAAGGAGTCTTATGATTTAAATTTTTTGTTGGAATTCTATTTTTCAAATAAAAAATAGTGCTAACAGCGTCATCCGAAAAGGCATCGATAAGATGTTTACCTTTTAACATGCTCCATGCAGATTCTACTAGGGTTATGTTTTTTCTTTTCAACTACTACATTATGTTGTGGGCCATGTGGTACCATTTACTATTGTACAATTCCATGAGCTTTGTAGTACTTGATGAATTCACTTGAAGTATATTCTCCCCTTTGATCTAATCAAAGGATCTTGATGTATTTTCCCATTTGCTTCTCAACTAGATTTTTGAACTCTTTAAAATATTTAAATACATCACTTTTCTTTCTCATTAATAATGATTAAGAAATAATATGTTCCACCTAATGGTCTTGTCTAAATAGGACCACATGCATTTATATGCACAAGTGAGTATCCATTTTTCTTCTATTTGTATGAGTAGGGAACTCTTCCCTATGCATCTTCTATAATACATACCTTTTACATGTATAATATTCATTGTTAAGCATTGGAAGTTCTTCTACAATTCCTTGTTTTTGAAGTAGCAATATATCATGATAATTAACGTGGCCATACCTTTGGTGCCAAATAAGTTTTGTTTTCATGGTTGTGGATACCAATTATTTATGACTTTTGGTTGCCACATTAAGCTTATATAAACCTCCAATTCTTACTCCAATTCCAAATTTCACCACACAATGTGAACTAACAAATTATACCTTCATATTGTAATACGTTATAGTAGAAATTGAAATAATATTATTTTTAATACCAAGCGCATACATCATGTCATGAATTTGTTTGACACAACCATTTCGTAATGTCACATATACATCACTATACTCTTTGATTTTATGTAAACAATCATCCAAAGATATATATTTGTACCTGATTATTAGTTTCATGAATGTTTTAAAACTAATTCTTATTAGAGGACATATGGGTGGAGACACAAAAATCAAAAAACCATGTATTTGAATCATCTATTTCAAGAGACATTGGAGCCTCTGAAATTGAAAGTCTAAGATTTTTTATGTCATCATTCATTGTTTGAGTCCTCTATCAACAAAATGACCAGTGTGCCTTATGTTTATATGTTTAGACTCAAGCTACTTCCTTTTCATGCAATGATTCTAGAATAATGTCCAAAATTTCCACAGTATTGAAATTATACTCTAATGTCAATATTTGGAGATGCAATACCTTGTTGTGTCTTTGCAAATGGTGGGTTTCCAAATGATTTATTTCCATGTCATAGCTTTCTTACTTCATTAACTTCTCAAGGCTTCCCTTTGGAATGTTCTTTCCCTATTCCCATAAGTGCCAAATCAGAACTTTGTGGTCTAAGGTTCTTTTGGCTTTCTTCCTCCTGCGTGAGAATACCTACCAACTCATCAAAGGTGGAATGTTTATCCTTCATGGCAAGGCTTGTGATGAACATCTAATACTCATATAGCATTCCATTCAAGGTTATTGTGACTAGGCCAATCCTAGATAAAATTTCACCTATATCTCCAACTTTATCTTTAATGTCTTTAGTCATTGAAATGGAATTAACGATACTTTCATTTTATTGAAAATTAAATCAAACATGCTTACTCTTTAGGGACATGAGTCAATTTGTATTCTTTGACTCATAAATATTTGAGTGTTTTCCACATCTCATTAGATGTCTTGCAATCTATGCTGTGACGTATAATGTTTTATTTTATAAATATTTTCAGCAACACTTTCACCTTAGTCTCTCTCCTCTCCAAATATCAAATTATTGTAGTTGTAGCTTCCACAACAACCTCTAGATTCAATTCATAACCAATTTATATCAACTATATTTTGTAACCTTCCATTAATGTATGCATTTTAAAATTCCAATTCACATAATTGGCATCATCCAACATGGTTTCTTCGTCTATATATGATTGTGCTAGAGGATTAGCCATTTTGAAACAAATGTTTCTCCAAATTCAAATCCATCACTAATTTTTAAGCTCACAAACAATGATTTCCTATTTTAAGAGATGAATAATTAACTTGAGAAAAATTCAAATAAATACCATATACATAATTCATTAGCAGCATATTTTGTAGCAACTGATTCCATGCAATATTAATTTTAGTTTCCAAAAAACTCACCGAGCTTCAAATCTTAACACAAACAATGGATAAGAACTAAGTCAAATGTTGTATACTACTTACCAATGTGTGGTTTGATGTCATTCTTTGATCTCCAAAGCACACCCTCCAAAAATTTCTCATCAATAGACTTGTTGAGATGCAACGTAGGTTCAAACTACATAGAATTATCAAGAATGAGCTTAGATGGATTTGAAGAATTAAAATGATAAAAATTACGTTCACCTGAAATAATTAAATTGGACCTGGGCTTAGATGGATTAAACCCTATAAATGATAATGTAATTAGGATCTGACATAACCATTATGCTTTATGTTGATAATCCCAACACCAAAGAGGTAATGGACTATGAATTGTTGAAACTCGAACTGTAGGTCAAGAGGCATGCCAATTTAAGCCTCGTGGTTGACCCCTTCTCAAAGTTGTGGAATAACTTATTATAGGCACAATATGTTATTGAAACTGACTTTTCCCTAAATGGTTACCATTCAAGCTTATGTTGGTCATGTGAGTGCCTTGTGAACACTTTTAGAGAAGAGATAAGATGCAAAGGAAAATAAAGACCGCTTTATGTACATTTATAGCACCTATCCTAAAGACAATGATCTGTGTACATTTATAGCAACCTATTAAGAAAATTACCTCTATTTATTACAATAAATTTGAAATGATAGTTGTAATTCATAGACTCATATTTCCTATATTAAGTCTAGCCCAAAAGTAGTGGGATAGATATTTTCAGGGTAGTAGGTATTCCAAGAAGAATAAATGATTTTGGAAAAATTATTTCCCCTCCTTTTGAGGGCCTTAGGAAATGCTATGATTGATGTGGTTACACGCAAAAAATACACCTTTTCTTTGACTCACTGGTCACAGATAGTGCCATAGTCTTAGTTTCCACTTTTGATGCACACTTCCACCAGTGGCTTAACACAATTCTCAAACTTAGTGAGGAACATCCCACACATCGGGTTTCACCCCCAAACACCACCGCTCTATGATCTCATTCACTAGCTCTCACACCCTCAACTCTGATACAAACTTATAAAATATGGAAGATCAATTGTGGCTCACTAATGAGACAATTTCTCATCAATAAGATTGCTTCAATCACACTCACATTCACTAATCTAGCACACAACTACATTTATAGTATTACAATCTAGTTGAAAAGAATCCTAGAATATAGGATATGAAAACTAACAAAGGCCAATTAGGACGATCATTCCACACAATTCTGTAAAACCAAATAACAAATTCTAATAATATGAGATTTTAGATTTGTCCTTTATTAAAATAGAAAAATTGTTGTAATTATAAATTTGTTGATACTATAAATTGGTATCGAGTGTATACAATTTGAGTGTCCTAAAAGTTTTTTATGGATTTAAAACAATTTATGCATTAAAAAATACAACTTAAATAATAAAATATTGCAATTTCACCAACATTATATCATTCAATGAAAAAATCAAGGAATAAATATTTTATTATACTTCACATAATCATTTTTTAAAATAAAAGAGAAAAATTCAAATATAAATTAAGTTAATCAATGATAATAGCATTTGTCCTTGGGGTGTAGTTCAATTGGTGATCATGACGATATGATGTATTATGTAAATTAAGATATCCAAGTTTCAAATCCCTCAAAAGTAGCCCAATCTATGGAGAGGAGGACAAGTCATATACCTCAAAGGTGTAGTGGTAGCAGTAAGAATTGACCCCCTCTCATGCGAGCACAATCCTGACCCATTTGTTCATTCCTCTAGTTACAACAAAATAATATTAATAATAATAATAATAATAGCAATAGCATTTATTGTAAATTTTTCTTATTTTTAAATCTTTTGAAATTAAAGTGTATTGGAATTATAAGTTACCCTAGATGGGGTGACTAGTGGCAAAGCGAGGGGGGGTGGCCTTCCACCATCTCACCTAACCAATAGGCTAAGGGATGTGGAAAAACGACCCCAACAAATGTAATCAATGGAAAGAAACATTAAACACTAAAGAATTGGGATAGATGAGGGCATGTTAAATAATGGAAGAGGTGGTAGAGTGCATGTCAAAGGGAGGGTTTGAATGTTGAGCCTACAAGGAATGATTAATATGGAGGGATTTTAAGATGTGAAACCATTTGGATTACTTTGAATGGGAGCCCAGAATGAGGTCTCAAAGGAGGACTCGTGGGGGGAGAGAGTAGAGTATAATTTTGAAGAATTGTAGAGTGCGGAGATAATTCAAAATTGAGGTTATTATGCCATGGAAAAACAATGACTACAACTGAAAAGTGGCTGTGATACTGGGAAATTTTATGCCCAAAGAGGAAGATAATTTTGGAAGCTCTAGTATAATACACCTAGAATACACACCACCTGGAATAGGTAATTTCCATTTTCACTTTTAGAAACTTTGTGCTATGTTCATCTATAGGTTGCTCCCTCTCAAAATCATCTAGGGAGACCCCCTCTCTCCTCGGAGGATTTTTGGGGATGGTTGGAAATTCCTTATTATTAATTTTCCTACTTTGATATATGAGGGGGGTTGGGCATGGAGTCTAAAGGTAAGTCAATATTATTTTATATGGGTAGGGAATATTTTCTCTACTATTGATATCTATAATTATTGCACTATATCTACTCAGTTTTATATTAGTGTTGAATTTGAGAGTTATTTGTCTTGTTGTGCCATTCATATTGAGAATTGGTAAAATTAGGTCTAGTGTGTGAGTCTGATAGACAAAAGAGTGATTTTATTACCGTGCACATCCCTAGGGCATTTTTGGTGTTCTGAATGTCATCCTTTAGCATGGTTTGCAAGAGGCTTAGGTCCTTGTCCTCATGGTTCTGGGTGGGCAAGGTGGGGACATTTTTGTCTCGCTTTGAGCAGGTGTTTGAATCCAGGTGAGTGTATCTGGTGGCTCTAGTTCTATACTAAATAGAGTTCCTTGCTAGTCAACTCTCAAGTTATGTTTTGTGAAATCCTTGGCTACTAGAAGGAAAAGTGGAATTGGAGGATAGTATTCACATCTGAACAAATTAGATTATATGATTTATTCCATATCTCCGAGAATGCAGTCATAATTTCAAGGGAAGAGGTCGAGTAAGAAGTGAGGTGGCCTACTATGAGGAGTGTGCCCATAGAGGGAGCTCCCATTTACAAAACAAAATAGTAGGATTTCCAAAAAGATACAAAGAGAAAATTCTTATGAATGTGGAGGAATAAATTTCTTTGTTTGAGGGGAAGCATCCTCTCAATGAACCTCTCTCATATTCCAAAGTCTTGGAGGAGTGGATATGATGGATCTCTAACACAAGGCATACATGTGGTAGAGATAATGATTATCTACATATAGTATATTTGTACATGCAAATGAAGATCCTCTTGGGACACATGCTACTGGAAAATTAGGAGTCTAGGAGGAACTTGCTACAATCCTTAAACTATATGCATGAACATATGAAACACTACGATTGCAGGTTGGAAATGAAAGCTTAATATAGGTTGGAAAGGATTAAACCACACCTCTGTCTTAGACCTTCGGATGACCTCACATCCCATATTCCATTTGTAGCATTTGACTTTGAACCAATTCCCTAAGTATGTGATCGATGATGTTTATGATTTTCTTTTTGTGTTGGATTATGTATTTGGCTAGATAAGTCACTATTCTAGCATAAGATTCTTTGATTTTAATTATGTTAGTATTTATTTGTGTTGGGAGCAACCCAACTTGGACTAGAGTTTGATGAAGACTCCGCATTTTGTGGAGCAGAGTGCAAAGTAAAGGATGAAGTAGAGCATGAAGTGGACCGCACAGTGGAGCAATGGAGCGCCAAAGTGAACCACGCAGTAGATATACTGCGTGGTATATGGGCTTAGGGGAAGGTCAAAGCCCCAAATTTTTGTTAAAAGAATGTAATGTTGTAAACGATGAATTGTTTTTTACCATAGTAGCTTGTATTAGGGGAGTCCATAATATATGGACCATGGTATTGCGAGGATATATTCCTCGATGTAATAGTATATATAGGGATGAATAATAAAGAAGGATATAGTCTTGAAGAATCACATCATGTATTGAAAGGTTGTATCTTCTTGATTTGTGGTTTAGGCAAGAAGGTGAGGCTTTGCAGCTAAGTTCACAGAGACCTAAGTCCGTAGCTAAGTGCACGAATTGCATGCAGCTAGGTGTGCAGGCCAAGAACTATTTTTTGTACAAATTCTCTATTATAAGAAATAGTTCTTGTGTATGTAGTTCCACATTGGGATGAACCATGATAAAATCTATGTCTTCATGTATTTATTTTCCTATTATATGTTGTATCATAGCAGTTTATTATAGTTGCACTTTATTTCAGTACAGTGAAGTTTTATGGATGTATATGGTATGCTTTATGTGATAAATGTAATGTGGTGAAGTAATATATAAATGTGAAGTAATGTATGAATGTTAAGTATAATAAAACATAAAAATACAACATCTTTGCATCCCTAAAGGCTATAGAAACCTGGTTCTGCATCCTCCCATAGTCACTTCAGGTGAGATTGCAATCTTCTTGCAGGTCGTTGTCGAAAGGGCCAGTGCTTGAGAGTTTTGGTGGTGCGTAGTAAAGAATCAAACTTGGGTCAGCCCAACCTAAGCCAACAAATGGTTCCATTAGTAAGATCGAGATCTATTTGAGGAATATGTGGATGTGGCATCCGTCGAAGAAAGAAATTCAATATTGGGTAGAATAGAAAGAACGAGAATTTGTAGATCAAGAGAATATAAGCCCTTGCATGTCATCTAAAAGGTGGTTACAGAAGTATTTTCGAAGATCAGTACAAAATTTTCTTCATTTCATTTCATGTTGAGTTGTACGAGTGGATATCAAGGTTGACCGAAACAAAATATTGTTTTAAAGGAGATGGACCTAAGGAGTGGACTCTTAAACTGATACAGTGACTCAAGAACTCTGAAAATAGAATTTCAAGGGTTTTTTATTTCTTGATTGATAGCATCTTGGGAGGATTTGTTACCGAGTTCTCAATAGACTCGACTATGTCCTAAAGCAAAGCGGAATGATTATTTTTCAAAGGAATATGAGGTAAGTACTTGATCTCTGAAACTCTGGATTAAGATGCTTTTATGTGAAAAGGGAGTTTTACTAATGTAATCAAATTATTAGATTACTTATGTTTGGGAGAAGATCCGAAGAAGAGTCTGGAATAACACAAAGTGGAAAAAGATATAGAATATACACTAGAAAGATGTCTCATGGCCAAGATCCGAAGACTTTCATAGAAAATTACTATAGCCCTCTTTTGAGCGAATATGAATGTGATGAAAGTCTCCTTCAAAACGTTGAGGTAACTCCACAGTATTCACCCTTCCAGCCTAAAAGTTCATTGAAGCCATAATCTAGTAACAGTCAAGGTGTTTTTGGTTTCCCCATCCCCTTACTCCTCTTGCCACTTCCACCCCCCACCCCCACCCCCCCCTTACAAATCCCCCTCCCCCTCCACATCCCCCTCTAAGAACAAATATGGCTTATGATATTAAGCTACCTATTTTAAAGGAACTGTTCCAAAACAATTTTGGTTTTTATGGAAATCAGTATGGATAGCGAAGTAGGTACATGATGAAAATATAAAGAATGCATAGCTCGTCACAAAATTCTGAGATCGAGCATTAACATGGTACATGAAGTATTCAAGAAATCAGATTAGATCATTCACAAACATTAAAACAATGCTGGTAAAATAATTTAAGAAACTAATGTCTGAATCGTAGTACATCATAAAGTTAAAAGAAATAAAATAAAGGCCTACTAAGTCTATTTGGGAATTCGATCAGAGATTCAAGCTATTATTGGATCAGGTGAGCTTCGACATAGCTCCGCAACAACATAAGAAATGGTTCATAGATAGGCTGTTACCACATATCAGATTACCTTTGACGCAACATTAGATAGAAACCTAAGTCGAAGATCTAAAGCTTGCGATGAAATTGGAAGCTTCGCCTGTAGGAGAAAACAATGCAAGTATGCAATAGATTCAGAGTGAGCTAGAAAATTTGATTCTACAGTTACAAGATGTGAAGAAACGAAGAGAAGCTAGAGAAGAAGTGTGGTGTGCGAAGTGAAAATCAGAAGACCACTCTAAAGAACAATGCCCTTTCTTTAGAAATTACATGGCTAGTGGAGCACTGAATCCTTTCAATGCCCGATCTAGCCTATGGTGTGAGATATGAAAAACTAGAGGTGAACATTGATAATAAGATTATTTTTCATTATAAAAATATGTGCAGACTCCTAGGAACCTATATTGTAAGTTCTGTAAACTGGTAGGACATGATGAGAACCATTCTCGAGCTTATGAACTAATGATGGAGCATGGTGCTGACACTTATAAAATGCAAGCAGAAGAACATGGGCATGAGGAAAATGCACATCGTAGTGGTCTAGGTGGTTATCAAGGAAGAGGTCGAGGTGCCAGAACTGGTCGAGGGAATGGATAGATTATTTTCTATAACTATGACCATCTACGACACTTCGCGAGAGATTGTTAGAATCCCACTACGAAATGTAAGTATTGTAAATATTTTGACCATGTAATCGAAGAATGTCCAGTACTTATGGAAAAATGCAAGAAAAGAGAGACCAACATCCTGTTGGGTGTGGAGCCTGATTATATTCTGTATTCAAAGGTCTCAACCAGATGTATACCCCAGGAAGATTGTACACCCCTCCATGTGGGGGAGTGCGGGAGGGACTTGTCCCCCCGCCGGGGTTTGGGGGGTCGATTCCCCCCGGTGGGGGATCCAAGGGCCAGAGGTCCCCCGGCGAGGGTTCGGAGGCAGTGCCCCCAAAGCTAAAAACAGATGTAAAATTTCCTTGTAAAAGTCTAGTAATTTCTAGTCAATCTGGGTTGTTCATTAGGTAGATGATTTGACGGTAGAAGTTATATTTAATTTTGGGTTTTTTGCCCTAGAAGGCAACCCCTCACTATATATGAGGAAATTGTATTGCGTCTATCATATCTGTATTCTGAGTGAAGAAAAGAGAGTAGATTGAGAGCAAAGAGGGAGTTACAACGGATCTGTTGTAGGTTGTATCTCTTCAGTTTGCTGGATAATATAGTAAAAGAAGGATTGGATGTTTCTTCATGGATGTAGCCCAAACTGGGTGAACCACGTATATCTGTGTCTCTCTTGTTTTATGCATTTTCTGTGTTTATATTTCTGTAATATATAATTTTTCTAACACATCTGACAGATAATATCCAAATGATGATGATTGAAATAAGAACTGATGATCATTGAATCAATATTGTAGCTAGAAGTGGAGCTGTGACTGGTGATGACAAAGTGAATGGAAAGAAGGAATCTACAACTGCATGGGTTAGAAAGACAACTAAAAAAGCTCATGTCTTTGATATTCAGAAAGAAAAAGAGGTGTTTATGGAAGCCAAATGAAGCTTTATGGATGTTGGAGCTTCGACATCTAGTGCATAGCTGAAACAAAAAAGTAACTGTGACATAGCATCAACTTTGACATAGGAACAAGCTTTGACACAAGATCAGGACTTAGCAAGTCAAGTAGGTATTTTAAAGTATTTTCTACAATTACTTGTATGAAGTTACAAGAGATCTGAAATTTGTAGAAGGACTTTAGGAATTGATAGATTCATCTGAATCTAAAGAAACACCACGATGTGAGTTTCGTGAATTTAACAATTTACATCAACAGAAGCGAACATGAAGAGAAAGGAGGCTTAGTGCGCAAATATTAGAATATGAGATGCATCAAGTTATTTTAGATATGGGATCTGAAGCTAATTTTGTGCAGAAGAAGACATGGGATTTAATGGGTAAGTCGAAGCTTCAATGGTCACCTATTCAGGTAAGGATGGAAAATCAGTAGAAGATCTTTCCCATAGGAAGGGTATCAGGTGTAACAGTAGACATCGAAGGAGTTCACACTATAATTGACTTTGAAGTAATAGAAATTGTGTATGATAGTAACCCCTTTCCTACACTTCTTGGACTTGATTGGGCATTTGATAGCATGGCTATAATTAATATAAAGAAGAGACAAATACTATTCGAAGGGAATAATATGAGGGTAATTGTTCCCTTGGATCCATCAGAAGGACCAAGGTATAAAGAGCTAGATATAGAATGGTATTGTGCTGTTGATATAAACAATATCTATCAATTGACAACAAAAGAACAAGAATTGGCTAACCCTACTACAGAGGGAAAGCTAACTTGAGAACATGAAAGTTCTTGTGCATCAGACTCAGAAGAAGAATTGGAGAATTGGTAGAATATGCCACATGAAGTATCAACAAGGCGTTTTGCAAGAGTTACTAAATCAATTCGTTGCATGACATCTAAGGTATGTAAGCTGCCTTCTTAAGATGGGTTGGGTGATGTGAATATTTTTCTTAATAAATATGAGGAACAGGTTCCAAGAAGTCAAAGATTATTAGCTTTGGATATAGCCCTAAAAGCTACTCCTGCTAGATGGTGGGGTACACATAAGAATAATATAGGAGGCTGGTAGGAATGTCGAAGGTTGATGTGGATAAGGTTTGGTTAGATAAACACAGAGATAGAGTTGAAATATGATGGTGAAACCAGTCCCATGGATCATATCCAATTATGTACTACAACATGGAAGGAGATTCCACAACAAGAGTGATTACATGGGTTCATCCATACATTGGAGACAATTCCTCAAAACTGGTACTTCGAAATAAAGCTTCGACATGGTACTGCGAGCTGAGCAAATATGATTGATGGGTTTATATTGGAATTTGTCTTTGAATATGATTTTCCATATATAAATTCAGCCCTTCAAGCAGTTAAGAATAAGATCTTTGAGATTTCAACTCTGAGGACATGGTAGCAACCTGATTGGGTTGCGCAGATAGAACATGCACTAGAATGCTATAACCTTATTGCAGAAGAAGAAGAAGATCCTCGCAGCATTCACATAGTAGAATTAGAAGGACACTGTGAAGTCAATGGACCTGAGCCAGAGTTACCAAATATAACAAAGCCAATAAATACAAAAAAGGTAAATATAATATTAGAAGAGGAACCGAAGTTTGCAACTATAGGAGATTATTGGGATGAAGGGACAGTCAACAAGGTTACATAATTGCTTCATGAATATCAGGAGTTGTTTCCCTCTACGTTTTCAGAAATGCAAGGTATGGTAGGAGATTTAGAAGATATGAAGATCCCCCTTAAGCTTGATGCAAAGCCAGTCAAGAAAATACCTTACAAATTGAATCCGAAGTATAAGGAGAAAGTAAAAGTTGAGTTGGATAAGATGATAGAAGCAGGAGTTATTTAACTTGTGGAAGAATCTGAATGAGTAAGTCCTATGGTGGTCCAAAAAAAGAAAACTCAAGGATAAATTAGGATCTGTGTTGATTTCAAGAAGTTGAATGATGCATGCCTACATGATCCTTTCCCTACACCTTTCACAGATGAAGTACTAGACAACGTAGGAGGGTAGGAATTTAATTCATTTACAAATGGATTTTCAAGATATCATCATATTAGAATTGCACCTGAAGATCGACATAACACCACCTTTGCTACAGAATGGGGTTCATATAAATACACAGTGATTCCTTTTGGACTAAATAATTCCCCTATTATATTTTCAAGAGTGGTGGTCATAGCTTTCAAATAATATATCCACAAATTTCTAGAAGTATATTTTGATGATTGGACAGTATTTGGGTTGTTAAGAAAACATACTGGAAGTTTAAGACTTATGCTTGATACATGTAAACAATATCAGATCTCCTTGAACTTAAAGAAATGCATATTTTGTGCACCTTTTTGTATATTGTTGGGACATATTGTTTGCAAGCAAGGATTAATGTTGGACCCTGCTAAGATTGGTATCATTGTAAATTTTCCTCCACCTAAGATAGTAAGACAAATTCGCACTACATTGCGACATATTGGGTATTATAAGAAATTCATCAAAGGGTATGCACAGATCACTAGGCATATGGAATTCATTAAAGAAGGATGTAATTTTTCAGTGGGATGAAGAATGTCAAAAGAGCCTCGACATATTGAAAGAAAAGATGGTAGTTGCACCTATATTAGTGTTTCTTGAGTGGAATAAGGAATTCCATGTCCACGTGGATGCCTCTTGTATAGCTTTGGGAGTGGTACTAGCAAATCCTGGTTAAGGAGAAATTGATCATTATATATCCTTTGTAGGTAGAAAATTGTCCAAGGCATAAAAGAATTACACAACTACAGAAAGAGAAGGATTGGCTATGGTATATTCTTTGTAGAAATTTAGACATTATTTGTTGGGATCACATTTTAAAATGTTTACAGATCATTTTTCACTTAAATATTTGGTTAATAAGCTTGTTTTAGGAGGAAAGATTTGTAGATGGTTACTATTATTTCACGAATATGATTTTGAAATCATTGTTAAACCAGGAAGACTAAATGCAAGATTTGGCCATTTGTCAAGATTGGAAATAGCTGAAGAACCAACCAGTATAGAAGATAAATCTCCTTGATGCGTAGATTTTTGTATTAGAGTTGTAGATGACCATTTTACAGACATTATTCATTTTTTGAACACAGGAATGGCTCACTCAAAATATACTATGCAACAGAAGAAAGAATTAGTGGTGAAGGCAGATGCTTTTTCATTAGTAGTAGGACACTTATATACGATGGGACCAAATCAGATACTGCACAGGTATGTTCTTAAACATGAAAGGAAAATCATTCTAACAAAGGCTCATGAGGGCGTAGCTAGTGGACAGGGGCCAATACCATGGCTTATCAATTCCACATGCCCAATACTCATTTCGTATGAAACTTGTTTATATGACATAATTTTTTTAATTAATCAATTTAATTTAAAGGGAAAAAAATGACACAACTACCTCGAAGATATATCTCAACTTTTGATTTGTGTATACTACTAAAAATATCCTATAATATTCCATAGAGGTTATACTTGTTTTCTATATGTGAGACTTTTTGAAAAAAAATATGGTTTATTTTCTGATCTAATTTGCCTAGAATCCAGTAAAGGTTCATTGGAATCATAAGTTTGACACATGAACTTTGCACAATTGAAGTGTACAAGGGTTTTTCAGGGTCCTCAATTCATATATGCAGTCAAAAAACTAGTTTAAACAACACAAATCAAGATTTGACAAAAAATGTTTTCACGAGATTCCGACTAGAAATCCCCTAGAAACTCCAACAAGTCTCACTTAAATACAACTCCTAGGTTGAATCCCTACAATCCACTTATTAATTATTAATAATTAAATTAAAATTCTAGAATTTCTATTCTCAAATCAACACACCTATCAATATAATTACTTAAAAAATGCATAAAGCAAGTACAATAAATACAACTATCAACATAAGTACCATAATTAAATTAGAATTCATGAAACTCTGTTCTCAAATAGACACCCCTATCAACATTTTACTTAAAAAAATACACAAAGTAGGTAACTAACACACCTATCAACATAATTACTTTTAAAAATATATAAAACAATTAAAATAGACACGTTTATCAACATAATTAGTTAATATACAAGAAACAAAGATGTATATCTACATATTTGCCACCTAATAATTATTTAAATTCTGCAAACTCTATTCTCAAATAGATATGCCTATCAAAATAGTTACTTTAAAAAATACATAAAACAGGTAAAATGCCTATCAACATAACTATTTTAAAAAGGCCTAAGCTAATTTATAGACGAAATGGCATTTTTCACAATTATTTTCTCATTAATTTTAATTAAAATCAAAAAAAGATTTTTAAGAACTTTAGTTTAAAAAATAAATAAAACTAAGAAATTAAAGGAATCAATTATTTAAAAAATATATAAAACATTTATAAAATAAATTCAACTATCAACATAATTACTTTAAAATATACATAAAACATCATTACTTGTAAGTATACATAAAATAAAATAAATTTTATTAAATAAGTAAAACGAAATATTGTTCTAACTATTAAAAACAAAAATCAAATAACTTTTCTAAAAATCAAATAAAACAATTTGTTTAAGATATTAAAAAACATATTTTATTTTTTTTGATAGATTACGATGTAGTAATTTCGTTTGGCCAAGATCTGTACAAAGGCTTAGTCAAATTCTATTTCCATAGGGAAAAACCTAAAAAGACAGGTGAATGGTCTGAAAAGAAGGAAGAGGAAAATGATCCATAGATAAATGTGTGGATTATGGTTTAGTACAAGAGAGCATGATGAATCTCCTCCTCCGCCTCCAGGAAACGAAAACATAGAGCCAGGGCCATTGCCTGCAGAACCACCGAGGACGGGGGCAATCGGCTTAAATGAAGGAGATGAACGACGGAGATCTATATTGGAGGCATTATATCAACACCAATATCATAAAGACGAAGCGCGAATGTTTTTAAGCCTCAAAGGGCAGCTTACGGAAGAATCAGTAACTTCAATCGTCCAGCATCTCCATGGTATTGACAGCGACGTCGAACGTTTTCTATTTGTCAAGAAAGAGCCGGGAAGGATGCTTGATGGTGACAAATGGACAAGGACAGATGTAGAGTTGGCACTCCATGATTGGACAATTTCACATCAGGTCGACCAACCCAGAACGATCAGGCACGAAGCACTTCATCGCATCCCAGTGATAAAGGCGAGAAGCTTATAAGCCAACCTTCCAGGGAAAAATATGGTTATCTGCCACAGCTTTACGAGGAACTGGACACTTCTATGCCTGGATTTCTTGGGAACAGCGAGGAAGTCGAAGGTGTTTTAGTTGGAGGAAAGGAAAAGCTTCAAGAGATCCGTCGGAAGTTTAGTTACCGTTCCCGTGCTCGTAGTTCAGAGAAAACCCATAGAGCTACTATGAAAATATGGATGACATAGAGCTACTCCTGTGTGACAGCCCTTCTGGCGAGAGAAAAAAGGTTTGCACTTTGTGGGGTGTTGACCTTTATGAAGAATACTTTAGGGATACTCCAGAGAAAAATGCGCCCAACGTAAAGGGGTCAAATTAAATGTGTACTGAAAATAAGCAAATAAATTCAGAGTTGTGCACCCTTTTAACATTCCGGCAGTTCTTCACGTTTTCAATTTTCGTATTTCTGTTTTGAAGTTACTATCCCATCGATACTATCACTTCCTTCAATGGTTCTATGTCATTGTGTCCCTTTCGTTATGTCAGTCTTGGTAAACTAATTTTGTTTTTCTTTATGCTTGTTCCTATTGCGTTTTTGATGTGGAGTACTATGGATCAATAATTTCATGTTAACTTCCTTGAACACATTGAAACTTAAGCTTGCGGATTTCTTAATCAAGATGGTATTGAAATGCAAGGTTATATTTAATTAAATAATGTTTTCTCAATGATTTTCAATGCTTAACTATAGTTCATCTTATCTAAACATTTATCTTTTCATAGTGAAATGAACATGTTTAGAGAATTTTATGACTATGCTCTATAATCTAGAATATTGTTTTTTCTCACCAAATAGAATGGAAAAATTTAGTTGAAATGTATAGATGGTATAATCAATATATGTTTTTTTGAAAAATTAAATGAGATTATCAAATTTAATGGTTATACTGAAATATTTAAATGACAAGAATCTATTAAAAAAAGACTATTCAAATATAAAATTTGGGTGGTTATTGTTTATGAAAAAAATAATTAAATTTTTTCTATCTCTAGCGTTAATTCAATTATTGTATTAGGATATCATACTTTGATCTTGGTTTGGTCTGCATCCTCCGTTTAATTTAGATACCTTTGTAGTTAGTGGTTCTCCATGAAATCTTTATTATGCTAATTTTTATTCTTTTTTTTTTACTAGTGATAGATAGTTCCCATATCCCCTATGTTTGCATTATTGTTTTTATTCAATAAATAATCCAAATATCTCTCCAAATCACAAAAAGTCATGGAGTTGGTGCATAAAATGCAAATCTAGGTGATTCTTAGCTTATTGTTCTATGTTTTAGTAGTCTTATTTGTCATGTTGACCATGTGTTGATCGGGAACTCTAGAATAGCTTTGATTGTTGAATAGGTGTTTGGCCATCTGAAGATGCCTAGGAGAAAAACCCATGTTTCCATTTTAACCCATATTGCATGGAAACATAACCACAAATGATAAATTGTGAATTCTCTTAAAATCTGCAATTTACATTTTACAATGTATTTATTTTCAAGAAATTTTAAAAATTAAAATTTAATAAAAATAACTCAAGGAAGTATTATTATGGCCAAAATGTGAGAGAATATTGTCATAAGGGACAATAATAAGCATTTTAAAAAAAATAAAGGCAAAAACTATAGAAATTTCCTTGGCCAAAATGAGGACTAACATGCATCTCTCCATTCTTTATGCTCATTAGCTTCTTTGAAATTCAAACATTCTATGACATTCATTACTTCATTGATTAAGGCATAATGCTTACATCCTATTGGTGGTTGTGATGACCTTCTTGGTGCTTCACTACTTTCATCTCCTCTCCTACTTTAAGGTGAATCATCGCTTCCTCCTAGTGCATTATGGCTACTAGAGGTGTCCATGCCACTGGATTCTTCCTGCTCTTTTTATTCCACTACTCATTTGTTTCCTCTTTGGAATCATCATAATCATAAGGAATGTGTCATGCATCATAAATGTCCTCCTTATCCCCTTCATCTGCATTCTCATGAAATATCACATCTTTGCATGCAAAAACTTTATCCTTGCAAGGATCAAACAACTTATATGCTTTATGATTATAATCGAAACTAATAAAAATACACATGATAGGTTTTGAATCAAGTTTTGTCCTATCTTCTGTTAGTTAACGAAAAAATTATTTGCTTCCAGATATTCTTAAATGACCTAAGGCTAATTTATAACCATACAGAGCTCCAAAAGGAGCCTGATGATTTAAAATTTTAGTTGGACTTCTAATTTTCAAATAAAAATGGTGTTAACAGCTTCAACCTAGAAGGCATCGATAAGTTTTTACCTTTTAACATGGTTCATGCCAATTCTACTAGGGTTATCTTCTTTTCATCTACTCCATTATGTTGTGGAGCACGTGGTACCACGTACTATTGTGAAATTCCATGGGCTTTATAGTATTTGATGAATTCACTGAAAGTACATTCTCCCCCTTGATCTTATTAGAGGATCTTGATGTATTTTCTTGTTTGCTTCCGAACCAAATTTTTTAATTCTTTAAAATATTCAACATATGAATTTTCTTTCTCATGAAGTAAACCCCTGTATATCTTGTCAAATCATTAGTAATGATTAAAAATAATATGTTCCACCTAATGATCTTGTCTACATAGGACGATATATATATATATGCACAAGCTCAAGAGTACCCATTTTTCTTATATTTGTATGAGTAGGGAACCATTTCCTATGAATCTTCCCTAATGCACACCAATTCCTTATTTTTGTAGTAATACATCATGATAGTCAATGTGGCCATACCTTTGGTGTAAAAAAAGTTTTATTGTCACATTTTTGGATTCCTGTAACACCCTCCTCGCATATCTACCCAAGTAACCAACCAATTTGGGTAAACATGTGACAATATGGTACTATGATATGATTCAACCTCCTTGGTGTCCTTAAGGAAGTGGAATCGATGGAAACACATCAAACATACCTTCCACATCAGCAACTGTGAAAATTTATAAATAGAAATTCTATTGCTGCAACAACTTATTTATTTTACCTACTTATTTCTCAATAAGTTATTTATGAAATCCCTTTAGTAAATATTAAAATAAATTCTATTGCAGATATCACACCATTATACATAAACAAATATATGCACAAGAATCAAACACATCAACACATTTATTTTTGGACAATTGTCCCCAGGAAAACCCAATGCAGGAAAACCAGTGCAACAGAGGAGGGTTTTATTAATCTTTAGCAACAATTGCTTTTAAAGAAAAAATTGCATATACATTCGGAGAAAACACCTTAGACTTTTCTTCAAGACTTTCTAGGACCCTAGAGGACTTCCTTTCCCTACTGCATCAACCCGGTGTCATTCTACGTGGATCTATGTTGCTCTATCCTTCTTTGCATCATCCTTGCATCTCTATGATCTGCGTCTCCCTCTGCATTATCTCTCAAAGTCCCTGTGTCACTTCTTCTGAGATCCCTGACTACTGCTAATCACCCCCTCTTCCTCCAACCTACAACTCTCCCTCTAAAATCGATCTCACTCTCTCTGGGAATCAATTTTCCTTGTGATACTGAGTATCTGCTCGTGTGTCTCCAAATGACCCTCAAATATTCTCTTATACTTTTCCTGTTGACGAATCAACAACTGAGATTAAGTCTCTAATCAATGGCTAAGATTAAAATAGACTTAATCCTCGTCTCTTAGAAGCTTCTCATCCTTATCTTCATTAATACTTTTATTTTCCTAAGTTTAGACTTAGAAGCCCATTAAAAATATTAATTATTTTAATAACTCCTCATCCAAATGAAATTTCTCAAAACAATTTCTGGGTCTTGGAGATCTCATGTGCCTTAGCCTCTCCACCAACTTTCATGGCTAGATCCCATCCTATGCTACCAAAACTCAACACTCCCTCTTAGTGAGGAATGTGCTCTAGTGATGTTCTAGGACATCACACTGATTCTCTCACACCGGTACCTATGTTGATGCTTGGCCTGCTGCCCAACATCCATTGCACTACTTCTTCATGTACTGATGCCCATGGATTTTCCATTGCCACTGCTACATCTGTACAACAACTCCCTCTCAACATGCTGCCCATGCTGCCCATAGCACTACCACTGCTAACTATTGCACTGCATCACTTGATATTTATCCATTTCTACTACTGAAATGGGTTCTTTACCATCCCCATCTTCTCCTTGAAATAAACGAACTTCATTCTTCCTAGGGCCTTGGTGAGGATTTCCACCAGCTGTCCTCCTGTACGAGTGTAGTTCAACTGTACTGCTCCTCGTTGGACATAGTCTCTGATAAAGTGACACCGAAAATCAATTGGATTCAACCGATCATGAAATACTGGATTCTCAGAGAGCTTGATGCAACTCTGATTATCACACATGATCCTGGTCACCTCCATCCTTCTACTGAATAAGTTCACAAGAAATTTTCTAAGCCATATGGCTTCGCACGAAGATGTCCTAGCGGCCATATATTTTGCTTTAGCTGAGGTCAGAGCTATGGATTTTTGTTTCCTACTCCACCAAGAGGTCATCACCAATCCAATGTTGAAATAGTACCCAGTGGTACTTTCTGATCTACTAAACTTCCAACCCAATCTGCATCAGTAAAGCCCCTCAGTCTAATGTCATTACTTCTGGTGCACAATAGTCCATACTTGATTGTTCCCTGTATATACCTAAGAACATGTTGGGTTGCTGCCCAATGCGCCCTCTTAGGTTCCACCATGAACTGACTGAGGGTATTGACAACGTAAAAAATGTCTAGCCTGGTATTGACCAGATACATCAAGGACCATATGAGCTGCTTGTGTAAGGTGGGACCAAAATCTTTGTCTTTTGATGCATCAATTTTCTTCCATTTGGTGATCATTGGAGTATCCATAGGCCTACTATCCTACATCTTGAATCTCTTCAAGGTTTCTGCAGCATATCTCTCTTGTCCAAGGAAGATCTCACCCTTCTATTGCTAAAATTCCAACCCTAGGAAATAATGTATCTGTCCCAAATCCTTCATGTCGAGTTATGTGGCTAGATTCTTCTTCCAGTCTCGATGAGCCTAGATGATCTTGTTAGGAAGAGATCATCCACATATAATACTAGGACTAGAGGGCCATTCTCTACAACAAGATAATAGAGATTGGGATCTGCATTACTCTTGAAGACCCCCATCTTCTGTAAGTAGCCATCAATTCAACCATATCATGCTTTAGGCATCTATTTGAGCCCATACAAGGCTTTCTTCAATCTACCTACATGAGATTTCTTCTAATGTGTCTCAAAGCCTTCTGGTTGTTCAATGTAGACTTCCTCTTCTATCACCTAGTTGCAAAATGTCATCTTGACATCCATCTAATGAATCTCCAACCCCATCTGTGTTGTAAGATATATCACAGTTCTAATAGATGTAAGCCTGGCTGTCGGGGCGAAGGTCTCTCGATAGCCTATTCCTTCCTTCTGAGATTACCCCTTAGCCACAAACCTGGCTTTATAATTTTCCACACTACTGCCTACAATGTATTTGATCCTGTAGATCCATCTCAAACCTAACATTGATCTGTTCTGAGGCCTAGGCACTACTTCCTAGACATCATTCACCATTATAGAGTTGTATTCCTCCACCATCCCATCCATCCAAACTTGATGTTGAACGACCTCCTGAAAACTGGAAGGTTCCCCAACTTGAGTTGCTAAGACTTGATATCTTTCTAGATGTCTTCGCTCCCTTTTACTGTTCATGGGTGCACCAATAAAATGTTCTCCATCCCGTAGAATCTGTCAGAGTTCTCGGCTTGTTCTTCCTCTGGTAGTAGGTGCATTTATTACCTTTTCCTGTTCCTGTGACTCCACATGTTCTGAAGGAGAATTTCTAGTACTGGCTTCTACTAGTTGAAGTGGTTTGACCAATGGCTCATCTTTTGACTGCTCCTCGGAAGGCATTTCTCAATATTTTATGAAGGCCCTATCCTCCATGAACTTCACATCTCACCGAACGACTACCTTCCTACTCCCTGGAAGATAGATTATATATTCCTTATCATTCTCGCTATATCCCACAAGATATCCTTTCTCTCCAATTTGATCTAACTTCTTCCTCTTCTCCTATACAACAATATGTTAAACTCCCAAATATCCTGAAATTACTAAGTTTAGGTGTTTCTTCGATGAAGACCTGATTTGGAGTAATCTTGCGCAAAGCCCTATAAAGAGTTCTATTATGGACATAGACTGTTGCGTTGCATGCTTCTTCCCACAATAATTTTGGCATATCCTAATCATACGTCATTGCCCTAGGTGCTTCCACAATAGTCCTATTTTTTCTTTCTACTACTCCATTCTGCTGCAGGGAGTTGTACACTATCTTCTAATGTCATCCCTAGCGCAAAAATCAATGAAGTCCTTGTTGACATACTCTCCACCATTGTTTGAGTGCAATAATTTTATCTTCTTCCCTGTCAGATTCTCCACTAGAGCCTTGAAGTCTTTGAATCGACAGAAAACCTCATCCTTGGTTTTTATAAAATAGATCCATGTCTTCCTGGAATGGTCATCAATGAAGGTGATGAAGTATTCGACACCACTAAGAGATTTTGTGGATATCGGTTTGTAGATGTATGATTGTATCATTCCTAGTACACTCTTGGCCCTATTGTTACTTCTAGGAAATGTTTCTTTGGCATACTTTCCCAGAGCACACCCTCTGCATACATCATGTCATTCAGTACTAAGATCTAGAACTCTTGTTATAGTTTTTATGAGAATTCTCAGAGCCCCATGCTGCAAATGTCCCATTCGTTTGTGCCATAGTTCATTCAAATCCTTGTCTCCATTACTGCCTATCAATGCGATTGGATATTCTAGCTCGAACCTATACAACTTGTTACTTCTGATTCCAATCTGGACATTCTTTTTCCAACTCGGGTGTTTGGCCTATGCTCTCTCCTTAATGAATAAAACATCGTAGCCCTTGCTTTGAATTTGAGATACAGAAAGTAAGTTCATCCCTAGTCCTGGCACATGCAGCACATTGGTAGCTCAGAACCGCTCTCCTATTTCTGTTTGAAAAACTATAGTACCTTTCCCTACTGTAGTACACATTTTCTTTATTCCCCATGGTGATCTGAAAATTCATCCTTTCTTCTTGATAATCTAAAAAACATTCCCAGATTCTTGTCATATGCCAGGAAGCTCCATAATCTATATACCAAACCCTCGAGGAGGAAGATCTTTCAATGCAAGTAACTTCCTCTTCCAATCTGGAATGATTTTCCCTTCCAATATTTGAATCTTTTCCCTGATAACATGTGAAAATTTCTAAACATAAATTATATTATTGTAACTACTGATTTATTTTACCTAATTATTTCTCAATATGTTATTTACGAAATCCATTCAGTAAATATTAAAATAAATTCTACTGTAGATATCACACCATTATACAGAAACAAATATATGCATAAGAATCAAACACATCAATACACTTATTTTTGGACAATTATCCCTAGAAAAACCCAATATAGGAAAATCAATGCAGCAAAGGAGGGTTTTATTAATCTTCAACAGCAACCACTTTTACAGAAAAATTGCATAGACACTAGTAGAAAACACCTAAGACTTTTATTCAAGACTTTCTGACACCGTGGGAGACTTCCTTTCCCTACTGTGTCAGCCATGCATCATTCTGCATAGCTCTGCACTACTTTGTCCTTCTCTACATCATCCCTACATCTCTATGATCTGTGTCTCCCTCTGCGTTGTCTCTCAAAGTCCCTACACCACTTATTTTGAGCTCCCTAGCTGCTCCTAATCACCCCCACTTCCTCCACCCTACAACTCTTCCTCTGAAATTGATCTCACTCTCTCTGAGAATTGATTTTCCTTGGGATACTGAGTATTTGTTGGTGTGTCTCCAAATGACCCTCAATTCTTCTCTTATACTTTTCCAGTTGATGAATCAACGGCTGAGATTAAGTCTCTAATCAATGGCTAATATTAAAACAAACTTGATCCTCATCTCTTACAAACTTCTCATCCTTATCTTCAATAATACCCGTTAATATTTTTATTTTCCCGAGTTAAGACTTACAAGCCCATTAAAAATATTAATTATTTTAATATCTCCTCATCCGAATGAAATTTCTCAAAATTATTTCTGGGTCTTGGATATCTCATGTTCCTTAGCCTCTCCACCAATTTTCGTGGCTACATCACGTCCGATGCTACCAAAAATCAACATCAACAACACTCCTAGGAGTCATCTCAACCACACAAGTATCATGCCCCTATGTCCCACTATTGTTTTAAGCTATTAACCCTTTGGACACTCCCACACTATGGGAATGCCATGGTTTAGAGAGATTTGGATGCTCACACAAGCCTAGCTGCCTGTGTCCAGGGACTATTTCCCACGGACTTGTGTTAGAGTCTACGGGAATTAAGGCACTTTTCAAGCCTAGAATTCCACCGACTACCCAGAACTTGTTGTAACTTTCAGAATCCATTAAACACGTGATGAAAAGGCTAATAAACTACAAACTAAATCCAGGACTAAGCCTGAACATCCCCAACCAGGACTGACAGTTTTTCAAACATTTGGCGTCAATGCAATCTATAGGAAATGAATACAAGACAAAGCATAAATGACTAATAACTCATATGAGACTTGACAAGAAGGATCACCACC
The DNA here is from genome assembly GCA_031772625.1 of Pinus tabuliformis. Classification (NCBI taxonomy): domain Eukaryota; kingdom Viridiplantae; phylum Streptophyta; class Pinopsida; order Pinales; family Pinaceae; genus Pinus; species Pinus tabuliformis. The sequence continues at coordinate 894,538,751 of CM062806.1, read as the reverse complement.
TTCCCCCTTGAACTGTTATGACATCAATTTGGTCTTTCATCCATTATCCTTTCAGTTACAAGTAAATACATGAAATAACCATGACAATAAATAGCCATTTAACCATGCTTATAACGAGCATTAAACCATGAAAATAACAACGAGATATCAAACATTAAATCGACATATTAATAAGTAAAAAATAAAGAGAAATTAGTTTTTATTAAACATGGGCAAATCCTACCAGGTTCAGGACTTCCACATACCACCCAACCGTAGACATGGCCAAACAAAATCTTTCTTTCAGCGAGTCACCGCAGTGCCATATTCCAAGCATGAATGTAGGATATCATGGATAAACCATTCCAAAAACAACCAAGAGAATCCATAGGTTAAACCATCTCCACCCTCACCAAACCATGATCACACCAAAACTAGTGCTCCAATCACAAAATTGAACCGAACTTGGAATGCCATCTGGAATCCATCATTATCCTTGAGGAATTTTCTGTCTCCTTGTCTCTCAGGCTTTACTGTAATCTAATCCTAGATCACTAGGTGCTACACCAAGACACCTACCTTAGTATTTACCGTGTATCCCACCAAAAATGGTTAAGGGATTCCTAGGCCTTTGGGAATAAACCTTGAGACCACCTTCCCCCCGGATTCAAACTCCATCCATCATTTCCAAAGCTCAAAACTAAGATCAATATCCCAACACACCATGGCATCTGGAAAACGGCAAGGCTAGGTTCAAAACCATTGTCATAAGCCAGCAAAACCATGCCACCGACAGCAAGAGAGCCATACACCAACATGCAAAGCCATGCATATCGAAACTAGCTAGGAAATCACACATGCAATATGTTACCTGCAATTATTCCTACTGAAGCTACTTGATCCTACTCTTCCTTCCTTTCCTTTGCTTGGTTTTCCTTCCTTGCTCCAAAGAGAGAGTGCTCCAAGAAAACTTTGTGTCGAAGAGTGAGAGAGAGAGAGAATAATGAGAGAGCTCCAAAACTGAACTAACCAAGCTTACACTAACCAAGCCTTCCCATCAATCCTCAAAAGCCTTTTTATTAATGAGGTCTCTATTTTCTTCATTTTCCATTATTTTCCTTCATTTTCCTCCTCACATGCAACTTGTGACCTTTCACCTCCCTTTTCCCCTATTTTCCTTTGTTTTCATAAATAAGTGTTTCAAAAATGTCTTTCTTCCTTTTTAATGCCATTTCCTTTACCTTTGCTAATTTCCTTTAGCCATAAATATATCCAATGATGCCCACTATGATATCTTTGCACAACATTCAACTTAGAATATGTGCCCCTTAACCGTGGCCTTATTTTTCCTTTATTAACTTTTATTACTTGAAATTTTCACCAGGGTTGTTAAAAAACCCTCCCCCTTGGGGAGCATCATCCTTGGTGTTAAACCACACGAAGACCTAAACAAAACTGCTGAAAAGCAAACATATTTCCCATGGAGCTTTATAACATAGCTCGTTGCAATATTTACAATGAATAAACTTCTCAAAATGAAAACAACATGACAACATGACAACATACCACATATTGGAGCTTTGTAACATAACTCATTATGGTATTTACAATAAGCACATATACACATGTGCACATTTTCTAAACCAGCAAAGAAAAGGGTAAGATGCCTACATCCACAACAAGGGAATCTAAAGGCTCACAAATCCACCCTCAAAGTAATACCAGGATTTGCCTCCTTCCCAGGAAGTCCACAATCCACTACCACAGTCAAACTGCATCCAATATCTAGCATTATAATACTGTGCCACTTGTCCTCTCAGTGAACAGTTACATGATCATTGTTTCAGGGCGCACTCCCAATGTTCATTTGATTCCATCTAAAAATTATAATGACCAAACAATATATATCCCCAACATTCCCTTCTCTGCTACACATTCGCTCGAGCAATTCGGTCACCCCTTCCGTGTAGTCACTCACCTTCCAAGTTCCCCAACGTCCCCTATCCCAGGTGATCCATCCCTTGGCAAGGCTTCCTCACATCGTAAATTCAAACAACCAAGGCATATACCTTCCTCAAACCATCATGCTGGTCATAGCATGCTCATGGAAATCAATGGACACTATTGGGTATGAGTGTCCCACAATGGCTCTGCTCCTGAAGTGCTTTGCTAGCATACAGTTGCATGTTCCAATTCCTTTTGTTGTTGTTGCTAATGCTTGTAGTTGATTTCAACCATCCAACTGGGCATTTCCTTGCTTCCTGTACCAAGCACATAACTTCCAATAGATTAAAATAAATTAAAATAACCTCAAATCATATGTCATTGATAGCTCGTCAATAAGGTACACTCACAATCATGTTTACTTTGTGTCACAACAAGTAAAACTAGCATCTTTCACCAAATCATCATGTATAAATATATCACATCAGGTCAGCTCAAACACAACCATCATAGATCAAAATCATAAATCACATGTAACCATCATAAACCAGAATCATAATTCACACATATAATAAAACTGAAAAAAAATATTCATACTTATCCTTTAATCAATCCTTAGCTTCTACCTTTGTCTTTATTCTGTATGCACTCCGGATCAGTTTCCACACCCGAAAAACACCTAATGACTTCTCCTCAACCATATGCATCACACATGACATACAACACCATTCAATACATGCACCTATACCTGACATATAACACATACACCTACACCTAGTGTACAACACAACACAATACATACAACTACATCTGTTATACACCACAACACAATACATATACCCACACCTGATGTACAACACAATACATATACGTATAAATAGTACAACATAATGAATACACATGTCATGATACCACGAATACACCATGAGCATTCATAATACACATGTACACTACACAACATGTATGGACATGCACATAATACCACATGTACAACATGTACACATTACCACCTATACATAGAACCACATACATAATGTGTACACAACATCACATGTACATGAAACTACTTATACAATGTGTACACAACGCTAGATGTACATTGTACCACCTGTACCATGTGTACACAACACTAGACGTACACAACACCACATGCACGACATGTACACGAAACCACATGTACACAGTACCTTATGCATGACATGTACACAGAACCACCTACACACATCACCATATGTACAACATGTACACAACACCACATGCTCACAACACTATTTGTACAATCATGCACACAACACCATATGTACATAGCACCACATGTACAACATGCACGAAACATCACATGTACATAGCACTGCATATCCAACATGTACATAGTACCATCTATGCTCAACACTGCATATGCAATATTCACACAACATTATTTGTACCACCCTGTACATAACATTGCATAAAAACATGTACACACACTATATATACACAACACCACATGTGCACAACATCACAGATGCAACATGTACAACATATAGAATATAGGCATAATAATAGTACCACACATCTAAAACCACATTATCTCTACCAAGCAACCATGCTTCCAGTATCTCTTTGCCATCCATGCTTATCCTACCATGTCGTGCATCATGTTGTTTTCATTCCGTTGATGTATCTCTCACCATTAACCCATCCATAACAAAAACATAGATATAGTATAATCACATAATATAAATTCATATCCACACGATATTGACCTCAGATATCTGTGATCCGGATTTTAAACAGGAACGCAACAAATTACAGAGATAACCATAAATACAGAGATGCAGCGGAAATAATACTTCATTTCATTACTGTAAAATATTGAAATATGCTTACAAACAGAAATGGAAAGAAACCAGCTAGGGCGATGGTAGCTTATCTCTGAGAAGAGATGTGGCGGCTACATGCCTCTGAACTGTTCCGAACTGTATTACAATGAGGCTCGAAGGCCTATTTATTGTTGAGAAACAATGGAAAACCCTTCACATACCGAAACCTAACCCTAGAAGATGAAACGCCAAATTGTGGGCCCCGTTTGGGTAAATTGGTACATCAATTTCCTGGGGTCGTAACTTTGGCATACGATCTCCGTTTGACGCGTACGATAGCTCGTTAGAAAGATCTATCCGAGTACTACCACTTTGGGGGACAACATAGGGCTCGGTTGCCCCAGAATTCCAAAAAAACGTCGTTTAGGGCCTCAAAACGGCTCCAGAAGTTCAGGACCCGAAAAAATTGCTAAAAATAGTAAACTGTGCTACAATTAAGGAAACTGAAAATGCTGAGAAAGACAATGGTGGGGGTCGAGGTGGACCTGGCAGGTGGCCACCAATATCCACCTGGATCATTCCTCCCCCCTTAGGAAGCAATGGTCCCCATTGCGTTGAGTTCCTCCATCTGCTGAAGTTGTCCTGCAATCTCTGATGTGTCCAGTGATGGTGGGAAGCATGGTCGACGATGGTCCACATTGAACATTTGGTGCAGGCGAAGGAATGGAGGAATGATGTGCTCCAAAGCATTGTTCCCCATAGCCTTGGTACTGCTGTAAGGACCATGTCGGTGTGGTCTGAGCTTCTGATGGGTTCTGGTAAGGCGTTCTTTCTGTCGATGCCACCAGACATTGTTGCCCACCTGAAACTTGTGTGGTACCCCTTTGGGTGAGGAGAAGTTGTTCCTGTGTTCTGTCATGACCGTATCCCTTTTCTGCTGCTGCTGCGTGGAGGAACCCTTTGCAGGGGTCATGGATGTAGCAACGATCTTCCCCTTATTTTGGGAGTGAACCAGACAGATGAATTTCCTGGTCTGTGATATGAGCTTGCTGCCTTTCTTGGTAGTGATCAAGGATGTGGCAGTAGGTGGGGCTACCTCTGGTATCCTGTATAATGAATTATTCAAAGAAATAATGACAGCACGAGGCCTTGACTCATACACAGCATGTCGCCTCCATAAGTATGGCTGGCCTAATAGTACATCACAAACATCCAGAGGTGTAACATCACACAATACCTCGTCTGTGAAGGGTTTGATGCTGTAGGGAAGGCGGCACTGCTGGCGAACTTTCAGATCTCGTCCTTCATGAAGCCACCCGATACTGTATGGCTGTGGGTGTGGTGTAGTCGGTAGGCCCAACCGCTTCACGACCTCTGCTGAAACCAGGTTCTTTTGGCTACCACTGTCGACAATGAATTGCAGCGGTGAACCCTTCACCCAAATCTGTGAGTGGAAAAGACGCTCCCCCTCCTCTGGATCTTCGGGCTCATTTTTCTTGATCTTGGCAGTGGCAACAGTGGCGCTGGGATCCGCATCAATGATCTGCTTCCCTTTGCCATTCCCCTTGTCGGGTTCTGGCTCAGGGTCAGAATATGCATCTGATTCGGAAGCCTTCAACTCGGCCACCAACGACTGCTTGGTCCGACACTCACTTGTGTTATGAGTGGGACTCTTGTGGAACTCACACCACTTTCCTGTGTCCTTCTTCGGTTTCGTGGTGTTGTTCTTTTCTTGTGGCTTTGACGGGTTATCTTGGGTCACCCCGCCTTGGCTTTGTCCTTTGGGCTTCGGATTTGTAGATCCAAAGTCTCACTTCTTTTGTTTGAACTTTTGCTCGATTTTGACAGCGTATCGGTATGCTGTGCCGAGTGAGGAGATGTTCAAGAACACCATCTCTTCTTGGATGTATTTGTGCAGGCAGCCGCGGTATTTGAGTACCAGATGCAGCTCAGAATCTTTGATACCCAACTGTGTGCGAAGGGTATGAAAAATGTTTGTGAACTCCGGCACATCTTGGTCTCATCCATGTCGCAGTGTGGTCCATTTGATGTATTTGTCCTCATAGCTTCCGACAGGGTAAACTGCTCTTTGATGGCATCCCGGAAGTCATTCCAAGTGCGTGCGGCTGAAAATAGTGAGCCTGTATTTTCATCCTTCTGCTCGCAGTAGGTTTCCCACCAGTCCTTGACGTGGGGGGCTGCTTTGAGAAGAGCAAAAACAATCTTTTCCCGACTTGAAAATTCATGAACAGAAAAATACCCATCTAGCAGATTTAACCATTTATCTACGGCATCTGCGTCTATTTGACCCTCGAATATGGGGATTTCAAAATTAACTTGTACCTTGAAGGGTGTGGCATTTCCAGAGTCGCTGTTGGAAGCCGATGCGTCGCCTCTGGGTAGCCGCTGAAGGATTTGCGCAAAGCTATCCATCATCGCGTTCCGTTGTCGCTCGAGGGCTTCTTCGAGCAAGATTTTGATAGGATCTCCTGCCCCCTCGTCTTTCTTCTCAACCGCCATGGGAGGCCGTCGGGATTTTCGAGGCCGGTCTTGCAAAGGTTCGACCAGTTCAAGCCCTAACTCCTTATATCCCGACCTCGTTGGGGACATGCAAAGAAAAACAGAGAAAAAGCAGACCGCTCTGATACCACTGATCCAGATTTTAAACAGGAACGCAACAAATTACAGAGATAACCATAAATACAGAGATGCAGCGGAAATAATACTTCATTTCATTACTGTAAAATATTGAAATATGCTTACAAACAGAAATGGAAAGAAACCAGCTAGGGCGATGGTAGCTTATCTCTGAGAAGAGATGTGGCGACTACATGCCTCTGAACTGTTCCGAACTGTATTACAATGAGGCTCGAAGGCCTATTTATTGTTGAGAAACAATGGAAAACCCTTCACATACCGAAACCTAACCCTAGAAGATGAAACGCCAAATTGTGGGCCCCGTTTGGGTAAATTGGTACATCAATTTCCCGGGGTCGTAACTTTGGCATACGATCTCCGTTTGACGCGTACGATAGCTCGTTAGAAAGATCTATCCGAGTACTACCACTTTGGGGAGCAACATAGGGCTCGGTCGCCCCAGAATTCCAAAAAAACGTCGTTTAGGGCCTCAAAATGGCTCCGGAAGTTCAGGACCTGAAAAAACTGCTAAAAATAGTAAACTGTGCTACAATTAAGGAAACTGAAAATGCTGAGAAAGACAATGGTGGGGATCCAGGTGGACCTGGCAGGTGGCCACCAATATCCACCTGGATCAATCTGTCAGGCTACTCTTCCCATTTGATTCCTCATAAACCAGGAATCTCTTCATGGCATTCACCTGCATAAGAAATCATTCCTCCACAAGAACGATTGCTGATGACCCTATCAGATAGTGACATAGGTACATACATACATACATATATGTAACATTAGCACAAAACAGTCATGATCTCATTAGAAAATGACATACCTACATACATACATGTCTACATATATATACATTGAGAAAATCATGATCAAAACATAATTACCAAATATCATAAGGTCAAGGTTAAGAGAAATTCCTTTCTTTGTGCAACGCATGTACAACATTGAGAACAATAATTCCCAACGTTGTTAAGGCATCTTATGCCTCAAATCTATTTACTTTAACTTTCTTGATTACTTTTCTCATGATTGTCTCACCATCGTCCATTTACACCAATGGATCCAACCAATCCAACTAGTTGTTATACGCTTTCCTTCAATTTCCCTTATACATGAACTGAGCTTCATCTAGGCCTTACATCACATGTTCGGTTTCATTCATCTCTCCCTGGTCTCCATTAACTTTCCTCTTTCCCAACCAATTCCATAGACCCCAAACATAAAAGGAAAGACAAGAAACAAACAAGAAGAAAACCATGGCAAACCAACAACAATATGATACCACAACCAAAGTGGCATGGCCATGGACAAGACAAAAAAAAGCTACAATAAAGCACAACAAATCACCAAAACCAAAATCACAAGACTAACAACATGTTGAAGCCCCGAAAATCAGGTCTACAACAAGGGGGATACCCACCCAGTCCGGACCTTGGTTGGCAGCTCCCTTTCCGTTTGGTATGGTGGGTCTGACTGGGGATATGGGACCAGTTTCCCAATTTATGTGTCTGTGTAGAATTTGATATTTCTGGTCTAATAGTTCCTAATTAAGATGCTCTAATTCTAATTCTAATTCTAATCTAATGATATGCAATTGTATTCTAATAAACAGAAACATCTAAGTCTATACTAACCCGAGGTGTAATCCTTCTGTTATGTGATCTAAAATGATTTCAGATAACAATCGGTAATAAAGATCATTCAACTGTTATAAGAAAAGAATTCAATATAGGTAAACTACTTCACATAAAAAGTTATACAAAACAGTTGTGAAAAACATATCCCACAATAAGCTACTCATACATTAAGCATAAATAAATAGCTATCATCGTACAAAAGTGCCAAATGATAACTCAGGCATTCACACATTAATATATAAACAACTGAACTTGAATATCACTTTAACACAAAAGATAGAAATAGTTAAGCGATAGAAGTACCATTTATAACTAGTCCTACTAATGAGCTTCAAGCGATAATGATTTATCTCTCCTTAATCCAACATCCATTAAGAGTACAGAAGTGCAACATCAGTAACAGATATTAGATGCAAAAATCAATAAATCCTGTTCCATTCATTCATCAAAACCTCCTCAGAGGGTACAAAAGTGTATGTTCTAGGGATAAGTTTTTGATAAATTTCAGGACCCTTCTCTAAATGCATGAGAAGGGTTTAAATACTACTAACTAAAACTAAAAATAACTTATTACAAAAATGTAGGCTGCAGTTTAAATGACCGTTGTCATTTTAGGAACAAATAAAATAAAATTAAAACTAAAATTGAATCAAAAATTAAAACTACTTCTGTATCTACTCCTTGAAATCGCACGTGTTCAGCATCTGTTTGAGAAGAGTCGGCTCGCCGACTTCTGATTTTAGCTGTGCTGAGAAAACAGAATTGGTGAGAGCTGGTGCCATCTTTTCGGAAGAATTGATGATGCACTTGAGAGTCATCACTCACTATGTGGCTTTACCAACTATGCCCAGTAATGATCCCAGTTCAACTTGGTTAACCCTTGGATTGCTTTTGCCTTTTCTTGAGCCTTCTGCTTCCAGTTTTTCTATCATTGCTTTCTTGCAATTTTCGGGGCTTGCAGGTGACTGAGCAATTAGAAGCTTTCCTTCTTGAGAAGTTTTTCTCAGCGATGTGCGATTAGCGCTAGGCGCTAGTCACACATCGAAAACTGCCTCTGTTTCTTGATCTGGGCTTCCTTGATGCTTTTTTCAACTTTTGCGCTTCTTTCTTTCAGTGGGTATAAAGCTCAAAATTTGTAAAAATAATGATTCCGTGAGCTCTTGACCCTGAGCCTTAAACTGTCTGTTTTTTATATCATCATTGTCGAGTATCCATTTAACCATGTCCGTGTATGGAAGAATTTTGGGCCTGTGCTGCTATCTTGTGTAAGAATGAACAAGATAGCTCTGTGATGGGTGCCTCAGAAGGAGCCCGCAGTAGCCATAAACTCCATTGCCTTGAGATTTTTTCCTCAAGTAGACTATACATGCCTTCCCAAGTGGAAATATTCGCGTCTCTATTGCATGAGGTGTCTGTGTACAAGGGTGTTATTTCTTTATCTTCAAACATCGGAGCCTTGCCTTTCTTCCCCATAGTTTCTTGTATACTGCTTTGTATAACGTTTTGTTATTCGTTCTTGCAGTCTACAAGTGAGGTGAGAGTAATGATAAGGAACAGTGTCGAGAAAGCTTTAAATGTTGGAGACATGCAAAATGTACCACCTTACGTGAAATGGTTCTTCGATAAACACAAAATCATTTCATTAACAACTAGAAACTACCTCATTCATTAGCATTTAAAGCGCATAACCAGGTGTTGATTTATGGAAACCACTTTTTTGAACCACGAGCCCGCAAGATCTGCGATGAAGCGATTTTGTGATTTGCTTCGCAATATCGCAAATCGCAACATCGCAAAATCATGACAGCTTGCTATATCGCATTATCGCATAGTTGTGCCGCTTTATCGCAAAATTGTGATATCACAATATCACATGGTCGCAATATCGCATAATCGCAAGATCGTAATATATGACAATCTTCGTTAATCTGTTTTCTACGAAATGCGATTTGCGATATGCACCATCGCATATCAGCAGTTTTAAAGTTTTTTAACGTAAGTAGTGTTTGATGCATGCGATGTGATATATGTTTGTCATCCCGTATCACGATCTCACATTTTTAGAGTTCGGCTTACAAAGAGGGTATCATGTTATCCTTTTGTGATGCGATGTTTCCTAAGGAACTCCTAGATTATCATAAAACTTAGGCTTTTTTAGTTTTTTCAAGGGTAATCTCCTAAGCTTATGACAATAAGTTTTATTATAAAAGAAAATTTAAGCACTAATTGTTTTTAAGTTTTTAACTAAGGGTCCCCATTTATTTAGTATTACGAATAACACTAACTAAAAAGGGGGGGTTTTTGGTGGCCACAACAATCGGCGATTCACTTGGAAAAACCAGTTATCTCTGTCTTTCTTTTAAATTTTCTAAACTTCCAAAACAGAAAATTTTCCAGAAAGTTAAACTTTATTATAGAAAGATAAAGTACATTATGCTTTAACCTGTCAATGACATTTTGTTTCAACTATTTTCAACTTTGATTATTTGTCACCTCAAGCTAGTCCTTGTATTTACATCAGTCATTTCTTGGTTTGTAAAGATAAAACAAAGTCTTCTCTGTAAACCAGTTTTAAATATGCTCATTTGTCGTAGGTAGAGCCTCTGCTGCTAGCAGGCATTTATAACCTTGATAAGGTTACCTGTTACCCAACAATGATCCTATATCCTACTTAGATAAACCTACAATTCCCAAAGAAGAATCCATATCCACACTTATTGCTTTGATTTTCTTTTACTCTTAAAGAACAATGTCTTGGTTTGATAGCCAATTTATGACACAGTCATTCACTTGATTTATAACTTTGCTGAACAAGTTGGCTCATGATGAGACCTCTTTCCTTTTGATTGCAACAATCTTGAGTCATTGCCCTGTTGTGGTATGCAGTATTGGCAAAGTCAGCAAGTTATAATACCTGTGATTATGATAAGCCGGCTCGTGATGAGACCTCTCACTCTTTAAGATAAAGTGTATCCTTGGATTTTTCCTCTAAAAGTTGTGATTTCCTTAGTAGGGAGTAAGTCATTATTTCCTTAAGATAGCTCTAGATGACAATAGTAGAGTTTTTGGAAATAGTTGTTCTACAGAGAATCTTTATTTTGTTATTAATACCTTTCATTGCACTGATATAAAACAATTTCTCACTGAAGGTTGTTTTCATCAAATTTTATGAAGTTGAAACTAGTATCATATCTAGGCTAGAGTTTTTAATTGTATCTTTCAATAATAAAGATCAATTTTCCAAAAGATTTGCTATTTATACAAGAGAAAGATCAAAATCTGAAAGAGAATTGGTGTCTTTTTCGCAAATTCCTAATATAACCATTCACAACTGGTTTTATTATGGACAGAAAAACAACTAATCTACAAAAATAGAAGAATGATCTTCTATGGAAAATATCTCTTGAAAATTTTTCCGTTAACAGGCAAAGAGTACCTTTTACCTGTTAAATCCTGTAACATAAACGTTGACGGACCTTTGATTTCTACGATTTGGAAAGGACCAAGCCACATTTGTTGAAATTTTGTATGTTTCCCTTTTTCTTCATGAGCCTTGTCCCATTTTAAAACTAGATCTCCCATCTGAAAATCTTTTCTGGTCATTATGTTTGAATCAAAAGAGGATTTTACTAATGCTTGATGATGAGCGTGAGTTCTCTTGGCCTATTCTCGTTGTTCTTCTAACTTCATTATTTCCATTTGCCTCAGCTGTAAAGAGGAAGTTGGTACTTCATCAATATATTGAACTAAAGACAGAGAGGGAATTGCTAAATGAGTCGGAAGAACCACTTCTTTTCCATAGACTAAATTGAATGGAGAAGTGCCAATGGAGGCTTTTTGCGTTATTCGATCTACCCATAAAGCATATATTAAAGACTTATGCCAATTTTTATGATTTTGGTCAACTGTTCGTTTGATAATCTTGATAAGGTTTTTATTTGTAGATTCAGCTAACCCATTCCCTTGTGGGTAGTAATTGGTAGAATATTTAAGTTTGAATCCTCTTTTAAGTGCAAATTCATTCATTGCATTTCCAGAAAAGTATGATGCATTATCAAACATTAAAGTGGAAGGCAACCCAAACATGGTGATTATGAATTGATCTATGAACTCAATAATACTTTCAGCATTAGTCGTCTTGAGTGGAATTGCTTCTACCCATTTAGTAAAGTAATCTGTTGCTGTAAGGATATATCTATGATGCTTAGAGGAGTGAGGAATGAGCTCACCTATTATGTCCAATCCCCACTGATCAAAAGGTTGCTCAATGTTGATTGGCTGTAGTGGCAAGGATGGTTTATTTTGTCTTCCAATAGTGGTTTGGCAGACTTGACATTTCCTCACATACTTGTGCGAGTCTTTGAATAATGTGGGTCAGTAATAGCTTGCGCGTAAGATTTTATGTGCAGTAGCATCTCCAGCATAGTGTCCGCCTGCTGGCCCATCATGGAGTTCCTACAAAACCTTTTCAGCTTCAGATTTTTCAAGACATCTGAGGAGAACATAATCATAATTTATTCTAAAAATAACATTATTCAAGAGCTGATATCATTTGGCTTTCAACCTCAGAGTTCTTTTCTTGATATGATCGAGGTGTGAAGGAACATATCCATTCTTAAGATAATAAATGATATCAACATATAATGACTCATCATCATTTAGGCTTACCTCGTACATTTGTATGTCTGCAGATGGAATTTCAGATATAAGCGATGCTCCGGCCAGCATTTTGCAAAAGCCTTGACCTTTTACAATACTTGCTGGTTTGATTTCTACATCATATTCCTGTAAGGCAGTAACCCAATTGGCTCTTTTCTCACCCACATCTTTTTGTACTAAAAGATTTCTTACCGCTGGAAATGGTACAATGATTTTTGTATGGGTTTTGAGTAGAAAGGGTCTGAAATATTTAATTGCTTTGAAAACGGCGTAAGCCTGTTTCTCCACATCTGAATAATTTAACTCAGCACCCTGTAAATTTGAACTGAAAAAAGCAATCAGAGCTTCTGCTTTTTCTTGATTTGTTTGAGTGAGTATCGCAGCATATGATCTGTCAGAGGCAAATGTATATAAAATAAAAGGCTCTGAAAAATTTGGAGTTGCTAAAGATGGAGCGTTAACAATCGCTTGTTTGATCAAATTGAATGCCTCATGTTCATCTTGGCCCCATTTAAAGTTAGCGTTCTTTTTAATAATTACTTGTAAAGGAGACACGATTCTTAAAAACTCTAGAACAAATCTTTTTACAAAGTTGATTTCACCAAGGAAATATTGCATGGCTTTTTTGTTGTGTGGTAGGGATATTTCAGAAATCTCCTTGATTTTGTCAGGATCAATAGGAATTCCAGATTTCGACATTATCAATCCTAGAAGTTTTCCTTCACTTAATGCGAAAAAGGATTTTTTCGGATTAAGTGAAATTCCATATCTTAAACAACATTGGAAGATTTGTTTTAAATCTCTAAGATGGTTGCTTCGTTTCTTGGAAGAGACCGTTATATCATCCAAATAGATTACCACAAATTTATTAACTAAACCTTTGAATGCGATGTCCATGGCTCTCTGAAATGTGGCACCAGCATTAATAAGGCCAAATGGTATCTTTTGATATGCGTATGTGCCCATTTACTTCTGAATGTAGTTTTTAATTGATCATCGAGATGTACCAACACTTGATTGTATCTTGAAAATCCATCCAAAAAGAACATTAATTCTGACCCCGCAACTGCCTGCAGTATTTGTTCCATAGGGGGTAAAGGAAAATTATCCTTTTGGCAGGCCTTATTAAGATTTCGAAAGTCAATGTAGATTATAATATCTCTATTTTTCTTTCAAACAGGTACCATATTGGAGACCCATTTAGAATGTCTAACGGGAAAAATTATTTTGGCTTTCAATAGCTTGTTGAGTTCAGTTTTGATCTGGTTTTCTAAATTTGGATGGATCTTTCTCAACTTTTGTTGGACAAGTTTTTCATTATCGATCATTGGAATAGTATGTTGGATCATGGAGGTGTCATATGTTTTGAGTTCATCATAATTCCAAGCAAAGACATTTTTATATTGTCTCAAGAGACGAATGTACGCTAATTTTTCTTCAGGGGCTAGGCCAAGGCCTAGATTGATGTTCTACGGTTTGGTATCAGTTCCTAGATTTACTAATTCGTAGTTCAAAGTTGAACTTTGGAGTTTCGAATTGGTAGATATTTTAAACCGATCTTTCAAATCATAGAGGTCTTCTAACTTGACTACCAACTTAGGTATAGCATTGTTAGTACTATCCTATTGCAATTGTTGGTCATGTTGGTCTTCGTCAATTATTTGATTAGTGTAGGATCCTTCAGATGTGAGAAAACTCACAATATCAGGATCGTCATTGAAAATTCTCCAATTAGTAATGTTATTAGGAATAGAAGGTCTAAAGATTAATTCAATTGAAAATCAGTCAGGGCTAAAATCTTCTGAAGGAATGAGCTTGGAGGCTACGTTGGCCAAGAGGTATGCGCTAGCATTCTGGAGTCTGGGAATTGATTAAATATTAAATGCTATAAAGTGTTCAGTCAGATCTTGAACTAAATATTGGTAACGTTTTAAATGACCTGATAAACAATGTATAGTATTATGTACCTGTCTGACTACAATTTCAGAGTCTCTGAAAACTTGAAGGTATTTGACATCCAACTCGATTGCTTTGTACAACCCTTGGACTAAAGCCTCGTATTCTGCGGTGTTGTTGGTGCAATTAAATTCGAGTCTGCAAGTTAGCATAGTTTTATCTCCCTCTGGACTTATTAACAGGCATCCTGCTCCTACTCCTTCGTTAAACTTAGAACTGTCAAAAAATAATTTCCAAAACAAAGATTTATTTACAGGACTATCTAAAAAATTAATACATTTAGAACTATCTGTTTGTGAAAAATTTTCGACTTGGGATAAAACAGAATGTTCCAAATAAGGTGACGTATGAGCATTAAAATTCCCTAGGAAAGAATCTACTGAGTAATTACCAATAATACTAGAATTATATGCTACTGGTTCATTTTCTCCCTCTAGCTCTGTTACTATGTATTTCTGATGTTGTTCGCGTTCAACTTTTATCTGATTCGGTTTACCATTATAAGGGAGCCACATGTGTGGCCAGTCAGTTGCAAAGTATTCATGAAGTTTTTCTGACCAATCTCTGCTAAGAATTAAGCGATAAAATTCCAGAATATCAACAACTAAAATGTCGATAACTTGACATACCTTTGGGTTGGATGACAGCCTTATGGTAACCTAATTTAATTCACCAATCACTTCGACTTGCGATCGATCTAGATGAACTATGCACACAGCGGATTTTTATGGTTGAACGTTTAATTTTTCACACATTGATCTTGGTAAAATATTCGATGAAGCTCCAGAATCCACTAAGCAATTATGCACGCTTTTATTGAAAATTTCATACGTAAGGAGAAATGGGGGAGTATGAGATCTCGATCTTCCTCCAATTAAGGCGATATCATTTGGATCAACTTTATTCATTGCATTAGTTGGAGGTCTTCCCATGTCATGGGAAGCTTGAGAGATTACAGTAGTGGGCAAAGGTGTGGCTGGTACAGCATGCAATTCTTTCAAAAGTACTTTTTGCTGGTGTTTTAACTTGCTCAATTCAAAAAAAGTGATGTTGGCCCTAGTCTTTTTCATGTCTTCTATGATGTTATACTCCATTTCATCTGAAACGATCAGCGTTTTAGATGGAGTTGATGTGTCTGTTTGGACTTCGTTGCTTTGCGTCGCTTTGAATGTCGTTTTCTTGGCTGCGACTTTATCCTTCGTCGTCGAGCTTGCACTCTTTGGCTTAGGGGTAGTTTGAGGAGGATCAAGCTGATTTCTACTTCGTGTACTAACCGGGGATGCTTCTTGATCCTCTTCTTGTGCGAGGATGAAATCCCACATTCCTTGTAAATCTACAACTTCTTCTTCATCGGTTTGCTCTTTAGTAGTGACTTCCTCTTCTTCTTCTTCGGATTCAGTGTTTGTAATAGCATTAGGGGTATTTGAATCAGTCGAAGGATTCGTTTTAAAAGGTCTGTACGACTTTTTCGCAAAAGTTTCTACCACTTGTTTCTTTATGTCGACCATTTCGTTAGACATGGTCTTCAAAACTTTTTTCAATCCTTCTAAATAGAATGGGTCTTTCGATTGTTTTTTCTTGGGATCTTGTTTGAAGGAGACCTTCTTGGATTTTCGTTCTTCTATCGCGTTTTTCTTTTCTAGGGCCATAATACGTTTCTCTACTACTATTGCTTCTTTCATATTTTCAACTAAGGTTGTTTTGTTAGCCCTATCGACAAAGATTGTTATGTTTGATGGTAAAGCAGTGACGTACCATTCACTTCGCACTTCTTCGTTGGGCTTGGAAGCAGTAGGAATTTTTTTTAAGATTTTATTGAAACGTAAATTGAAATATTTGATAGGTTCTCTTGACTTGGCCCTAAGTTTAGACAAGTCATTTATCAGTGTCGCCATAGACCTGTCATCACCAAACATGGTCAGGAATTATTCTTGGAAGATGTCCCAACAAGTGATAGATCTAGATGGTAATGAGAAATACCATGATCCTGCTGTTCCTTGCAGAGTATAAGGAAAAATTCGAATGACGGCATCCTCGTTGGTAACTCCATTGAGATTTATGAATAGCATAAAGTTATTGATATGTTCTTCAGCTAGCATGCCTGCCTCAGGATTAAACTTAGGTAGCCATTTTTTAGGATGGGCCGGTAGCTGACTCAATGGTGCAGGCATTAAGACTGCCCCTAGGGTATTCCATAGAGATTGGGCCATCGCTGAACTACTAACAAAGGGAAGTGCAGAAGATGATACCTATGGTTGAGAAGATGAGGATATTATGCTTGCAGATGGTTGAGGAGGAGTTGTGGAAGTTCCAGTGGGCTGATGGACAATGATCTGAAGTGGAGGAGTGGATGGTTGACTTCGTGGTGAAGAGGTTGAGATGGATGATGATGATGAAAGAGTCTCTCTATCAGACCCTTTAGGAGATTTCCTTGCTTTCTTCCTTGTAGGGAGAGGTAATTCAATTGGCTGAACACCAAACTTTTCACACTTTAATCTAGTAAGAGGATGAGTAGGGTTATATTGCGAAGTCACGCTGCCTTGAGATTTATCAGATTTTTGAGGAGATATAGAAAATCGTTGAAGTTTATGAATCAAAGATTCGACTTCAGGAGGTTCAATAGTAGATTGCTCTGAAATGCCAAGGTTTGTAGCAGCGGCTGTTAATCCAACAACTTCTGGCTCTGGATTTAAAGATTCTAAATGTAATGGAGAAGTCGGGGGAGATGGTGAGGGCGATTTACTCTCAGAATGGTATTTAGGTTTAGATTTGCTTTCCATTCACAGTTCAGGCCCTCCTTCTAGCACCAAATATGTTGAAGCCCCAAAAATCGGGTCTACAACAAGGGGGATACCCACCCAGTCCGGACCTTGGTTGGCAGCTCCTTTTCGATTTGGTATGGTGGGTCTGACTGGGGATATGGGACCAGTTTCCCAATTTATGTGTGTGTGTGTAGAATTTGATATTTCTGGTCTAACAGTTCCTAATTAAGATGCTCTAATTCTAATTCTAATCTAATGATATGCAATTGTATTCTAATAAACAGAAACATCTAAGTCTATACTAACCCGAGGTGTAATCCTTCTGTTATGCTATCTAAAATGGTTTCAAATAACAATCGGTAATAAAGATCATTCAACTGTTATAAGAAAAGAATTCAATATAGATAAACCACTTCGTATAAAAAGTTAGATGAAACAGTTGTGAAAAACATATCGCACAATAAACTACTCATACATTAAGCATAAATAAAGAGATATCACCGTACAAAAGTGCCAAATTATAACTCTCGCATTCACGCATTAATATATAAACAACTGAACTTGAATATCACTTTAACACAAAAGATAGAAATAGTTAAGAGATAAAAGTACCATTTATAACTAGTCCTACTCATGAGCTTCAAGCGATAATGATTTATCTCTCCTTAATCCAACATCCATTAAGAGTACAGAAGTGCAACATCATTAACAAATATTAGATGCAAAAATCAATAAATCTTGTTCCATTCATTCATCAAAACCTCCTCAGAGGGTAGAAAAGTGCATGTTCTGGGGATAAGTTTTTGATAAATTTCGGGACCCTTCTCTAAATGCATGAGAAGGGTTTAAATACTACTAACTAAAACTAAAAATAACTTATTACAAAAATGTAGGATGCGATTTAAATGACCGTCCTCATTTTAGGAAAAAATAAAATAAAATTAAAACTAAAATTGAATCAAAACTTAAAACTATTTCTGTATCTACTCCTTGAAATCGCACGCGTTCACCATCTATTTGAGAAGAGTCGGCTGGCCGACTTCCGATTTTAGCTGTGCTGAGAAAACAAAATCGGTGAGAGCTGGCGCCATCTTTTCAGCAGAATTGATGATGCACTTGACAGTCATCCACTGACTATGTGGCTTTACCAAGTATGCCGAGTAATGATCCCAGTTCAACTTGGTTTACCCTTGGATTGCTTCTGTCTTTTCTTGAGCCTTCTGCTTCCAGTTTTTCTCTATCATTGCTTTCTTGCAATTTTCGGGGCTTGTAGGTGACTGAGCAAGTAGAAGCTTTCCTTCTCGAGAAGTTTTTCTCAGCGATGTGTGATTAGCGCTAATTGTGCATCCAAAGCTGCCTATGTTTCTTGATCCAGGCTTCCTTGATGCGTTTTTTGCCTTTTTCTCTTCTTTCTTTCAGCGGGTATAAAGCTCAAAATTTGTAAAAATAATGATTTCGTGAGCTCTTGACCCTGAGCCTTAAACTGTCTATTTTTGATATCAGCATTGTCGAGTATCCATTTAACCATGTCTGTGTATGGAAGAATTTTGGGCCTCGCTACTATCCTGTGTAAGAATGAACAAGCTAGCTCTATGATGGGTGCCTCAGAAGAACTCTATAAGTGCGCAGTAGCCGTAAACTCCATTACCTTGAGATATTTTCCTCAAGTAGATTATACATGCCTTCCCAAGTGGAAATATCTGTGTCTCTGTTGCATGAGGTGTCTGTGTACAAGGGCGCTATTTCTTTATCTTCAGACATCAGAGCCTTGGCTTTATTCCCCATAGTTTCCTGTATACTGCTTTGTATAACCTTTTGTTCTTCCTTCCTATAGTTTATAGGTGAGGTGAGAGTAATGATAAGGAACAGTTTCGGGAAAGCTTTAAATGTTGAAGACATGTAAAATGTACCACCTTAGGTGAAATGGTTCTTCGATAAACACAAAATCATATTTCATTAACAACTGGCAACTACCTCATTCATTAGCATTTAAAGCGCATAACCAAGTGTTGATTTATGGAAACCACTTTTTTGAACCACGAGACCGCAAGATCTGCAATGAAGCAATTTTGCGATTTGCTTCGCAATATCGTAGATTACAACATCGTAGAATCATGACAGCTTGCTATATCACATTATCGCATAGTCGTGTCGCTTTATCGAAAAATCGTGATATCGCATATCACATGGTCACAATATCGCATAATCGTAAGATCGTAATATACGACAATCTTCGTTAATCTGTTTTCTGCGAAATGCGATTTACGATATGCGCCATCGCATATCGATAGTTTTAAAGTTTTTTAACGTAAGCAGTGTTTGATGCATGCAATGTGATATATGTTTGTCATCGCGTATCACGATCTCGCATTTTTAGAGTTCGGCTTACAAAGAGGGTATCCCGTTATCCTTTTGTGATGTGATGTTTCCTAAGGAACTCCTAGATTATCATAAAACTTAGGATTTTTTAGCTTTTTCAAGGGTAATCTCCTAAGCTTATGATAATAAGTTTTATTATAAAAGGAAATTTAAGCACTAATTGTTTTTAAATTTTTAACTAAGGATGCCCATTTATTTAGTATTACGAATAACAGAAGGAGGAATCACCCAAACTTAAGTGAAAGCAATAGTGACTAGGTTTAACGATGCCAGGGCACATCTCTACCCTAGACCTCTAAATAATGTGCGTTTTGTTCCAATGCATTGTTAAGTTCATTCAGTTCATTTTATAGTTGATCTTGAATTATGTTTCAATATCTAGGCCTTACCGTATGTATATTAAAACCTAGGGTGCAGCTAAAATGAATAAAGCATCTTTCATTTCGATGAAATCCTACTTACATAAGGGTAGAGAGATCATTCCCAAACCAAGACAAAACCAAGATCAGCAAATGCAATCACTCAAGAGACACAATGTATAAACACATCAATCCCTACAGTGCATCGATACTACTAATGAGAGATTAAAATTAGCCTTCTAATTTTTCAAACATGAAAAACTTGGAATGCAAAATGTACTTTCACTTTTGTATACTAATGAATGGAATCTTTTGATTTTGATAGCTTTGAATTCTAAAGAAACAAACAAGCAAGCGTGAAACCGATTGATCCAAATAATTATAATCTATGTCTAGTAGTGAAAAAATCGAATCAATATGAAAATTGGTTCAATAAATAACACTAAACACCAATCAGCAAGAAACAAGCAATGGAAAAATATCAAGCAAACCAATAGGATGGTTGGGGATGGATCTTGGATAGACAAGCAATAATTCAAAACTTGAAAAACCAGAACCATGTCACAAAGCCAAAAAATACAAGATTCACTTCAATGGAACCATAGAGTAAGCAACTTAACTAAAAGAAATTAAAACAAACTAATAGATAAGAGGAAGACAACAAGGGATTAACCAGACTGATGAATTCAAGAGGCAGAATTAAAAAAAAAAAAAATCTACAAGAATCGTCGTGGGCGTAACACCATCAACTAGTGTCGTTCAGTCACTAGTCGTAGCAAAAAAGTGACGTTGTCACGAAAGTACACTTCTTTCACACGACGGGCCAATTTCAGGAATTGTCGTGACTGTACGATAGGATTCAGCGATGCACAGACTTCTAAAACAGAGACAAGGCGACGTCAGCGTGATTGTTTAGCTTTTTCCAGCGACGAACTTAAAAACAATGAAAGATAAATGAAAACTCCCAAACAAAGACTAGTCTATCCTTACAGACAATAAAGGGATTTCCCAGATTGACCCAGGTAACCCAAAAGACTGATGGTTCAATCCCAAAATTCAAAAGACACTAACTCAAAATCAAGCAAAAGCAAACAAGAGAAAAACATAGGACGGACTCCCTAGTGGAGTCGCCAACTTGCGATGCAGGAAAGTGTTCCCTCTATAGACAGAGGTAATCCCTATAGCCCTAGAGTGGGTCTAGTCATAGTAAAGACAAAACAACAATTGATTCCCTTAAATACTCATCGTTGGAGACCAACCTCAAACCGATGGTTGATGAAGTTTCGTCACGCTGCTCTAGCTTCCGTTTCCTTCTCCTTAATGAGAAATCAACCTGAAACACCACAAGAAAACAATAGAGCACGTAACCGAGAACAACAATGATATATCTACTCATAAGGTCAAGAACTCATGAGCTATCAAGTAAATTACATACAAGATATAGGAAATCATCATTGATTGTATTAATAATAAATCAAGAGCAAATCTTACAACCAAGTCTTGATGTCACAAGCCTTCTCGGAGGGTCCAGCCAACATGTTTCTTCAAGCATTCACTCTCAAAGATGGGTCTCCCAAACAAGCAATCTCTCTCTCTCTCACTCACAAGCTTTAATACAAAGTTAAGGGCACTCCATAACCTCTTACAAACTATTAACAATCCCACACTTGTCACACTCACACCAAAGCTATCTACCAAACTCAAAAGCACTAGCAGCACTGTCCAACCAAAGGAACTAAGGAACTAGTAGATCAGAGCAATGGTGAGTGATTTTATAGGAGAAGGAGTATCCATGAAATGAGGGAGAGGGAGCTTATCCTTAAGGGAGGTTGCACAAGAGGCGGAACCACCATCCCAGAGGAGGAAAAGCGACCCAAACTGACCCAACAACCAGCTATAGAAACACCCAAAAGGCCAACTGTTTGAACAAATTCACCAAATCTAGATCATCGCAGGTCATGAACTAGGTACTAGTGATGACGTCGCAACGATACAGTGCATGACAGAGAACCGTCACACATTTTAAGGTTTTACTAGTGACAATGTAGGAACTTAGTCAAAAAGGGTCAATCGTCAGCATTAGAGAGCATTTGCTTAATCTTCTTACATAGGTGGGAAGATATGAACATGTTTATTTGACACATGACACAACAGAGGGACTAAGATGAGGACAGTGACAAATTACTGTGTAACAATAAAACCTTTGAAAAAAGAGAAAAATAAGAAAAGGTGAGATACAAATTCATTTCTATTTTTGCACATGTTCACCAACTTGGGCCATAAATACCCCTTTTCGACAGAATGTTGGTTGTCGACACTTTATTTTCTAATATGCACCATTGGAATAGGTGATCCTTTGTTGAGAACACCATCTTACATAACTTCTTTGACCACCATGGTGGCTTCTCAGGTTTATTATGCTCATTCAAGAATATATACCCTGCTTTCAATGCATAAGTTCCATCTGTTGCAAATGCTCAAACCAAGGAATCTTCTCTATCACGAAAACAAATTTGTGAATTGTTGAGAGAAAATATAAATCAATGCTATTTCTACCAGAAATTTAGAGGGATATGAAGCTATTGATGAGACATCCAACCTTCAGCCTAGCCTTTAGATCTATCATTATCAACAACTGGACCACAGAGAAAACTCCCCTGGTATGAAGGAAATCCACTAGAGCAGGGGGAATCTATAAATAATTGTTGCATCCAACTCAAGGATCCTCACTAATGCACACTTGTTCACCGTTACCAACATTCCATGTGAAGCCACTCTCAACAACCCCAAAATAATGGGTTATATCTTTCTAGATGACCAATACGTTAGACTTATGCTTGTTTTGTAAGCGTATCCAATGAAAGATAGAGAGAGGGTTGATATATTTCCTAGGTACCACCTTTGTCCAAATTTTGTGAGTGGATATTAAACACCATCCCACTTTTGCAATTAAAGCTTTGGAAAATAGGTGAAATTTTTTTAGACCCCAACCTCCCAATCTTTGGACAATGAGATTCACTCCTACTTAACACAAGAAAAATATCTCCCCTCTTTATGACCAACCCAAAAATATCTATAACAAATTTTCCAAATTTTTGAGAGGGTTCCCTTGGGAATCCATGAAAGAGATGACCAAAAGACATGAATTTCTTCCAGGAACGACTTTATGAGCATCAACCTGCTTGCTTGAGATAACCATCAGAACCTCCATACTTTAAGGAACTTTTCAATCTTAGCTAATAACTAGTTCCAATCATCTTTCTTGTAGTATTTTGGTTTGACCTAGAATCCCAGGTATTTAAGATGATCGTCCAAAATCGAAAGCAAGAGAGGGAAAAAATGTTGGACCAGAAGAGTATCATCTTGGGAGAGGCCAAAAAAGGAAAGAGTGGACTTTTTATCATTTACCTTCATACTATGGCTTTTTCAAATAAAACCAGGTTTTCCGTAATGGACAATAAATCTCTTCTAGAACCACAACAAGACAATAGGATGTCATTGATGAACAAGAGATGGGTGATGAAGCAATCGACAACCACTTATATTATTTTGATTCCCCCCTTCACTTGGCATCAACAAGCATCTTGTTGATGCCCTCCACCACTAGTAAAACTAAGAGGGGTGAGAGGTGCCACCCCTGATGCAAACCTCTCTTACCATGAAAAAAGGTGATGATGCTCCATTAATAAGGACCACAAAGGATACATTTGTAATAAATCGCATCACCCAGTTTATAAAGGGGATCGCGAATCCCATATGAGTAAGGATCATTTGAAGGTATGACTAGCTCACTCTATCATAGGCTTTTGGGACATCTATCTTTAGATCGAGACCCTTTAATATTTTCACCTTCATACTAGGAGCCCTTCTTAGGAAACTCCAATGGCTTGATGATTTTTTCTACCCTCTAGGAAAGAAAATTGCTCTTTTGACAAATGCACTAATAGAATTGGCTTGATCTTATTTGCAGTGATTTTGGCAATGATTTTGTATGTGTAGTTGCATAAGGATATCAGGCAGAATTCATCAAAATACTTAGAGGATTCAGAATTAGGAATAAATGCAATGAAAGTGCCATTGAAAGGATCATGGATAAATCCCCTCAACCTGGAATCTCCCACATCCTTTAGAATATCGGGCCCAAAAATATCATACGTCTCAGTAAAATACTCAATCATCCATCCATCTAGCCCTAGACTTTCGTCCTTTTGAAAACCATGAAGAGTCTTCTGTAGTTTGTCATATGTAATAGGAACCATCAACTCTAGGTTTTGATCAAGCTTAACAAAACAAAGAATGAACCGGGCCAAAGTGATGATCTCTGGGAGGGTAGCTTTCGGGGGGGGTTAAAAAGGCTTCAGAAATGGGATACCCCCAATGTAACCATCTCCTCAAATGTAGAGGCATGACCACCGCAATATTATTAAGCAACCATATAGTGTTTTGAATTTTCCTACCTTTTGAATACTTCTGAAATTATTTGCTACTTTCATCTCCACTTTTGATCCATATCACTCGACTCTTCATATGCCACTGTTCTTCCTTTTCTATCAAGATTTTTTTTTTTCATTTTGAATCATTCTATGCCTTCCTTCATCATCAAGGAATCTCATTCCTTAAGGAGATTGATTCTTGTTCAAATTCAATGGCTTTTATTTCTTCTTCTTCCCTTAATCTATTTTTTTTTACCCATTCGATCGTGACTAATTTTATAAATTTGATATTGGACATGAATCTAATAGCTTACATGAGATATCATGTCCCAATTTTTAGTCAGCAGCTTTTTGAATGCTAGATATTTTAGGAATGGAAAGTTAAACTTGAAGGGGCTTCCAGTATTTTTTTAGGTCTCTCCTAAGCTCCAGGAAGATAGGGGAGTAGCTTGACTCCCCTCCTGAACTAATCCATCATATGTTCATGAATAAAAAATATATCAATCCTCTTGGTTACAAAATCTTCTCTAGTTCTTTTGTTCCTCCATGTGGGAAGAAACTTCCTTAACCCAAGATCATATAATAGAGAATATTCAAGTTTGTGTACAAAGAAATTATAAATGTGGCCCGGGTGAGCTTGCATTTCCCATATTTCTGAGACCCCAATCAAAAAATTTAAATCACCTCCAAGCACCAGATTGCCCTCTTTCAATAGAGGTGTTTTGAATAGAGAGACCCAGAACATAGCTCATTTTGAATGTGGATCATAGATGTTGATGAGACAAATATTCATGCCTAGAACGGCCAAGAAAACATCGACTCCCAAAATCAATTAAAAACCCCATGATGCATAGAGCTTTATTGTTTCAGAATTTAAACCGACATTAAGACCTGTAGAATTTCCAGAGACACCGAAGGCCACAAACTCTCATCATGGAAGGAGGGATTCCAAGGCTCGGATAATAATCTCACTGTCACCTAAATTTTCTTGTAGGAAGATAACATCAATGGGCTAAGAATTTACCAAGCACTTTAGAGCTAGTTTCTTGGGGGCGCTAGCTAAGCCTCAATAATTAAAAGACATGCAGATCATTTGGGATGGCCAATAGGGTCTAACAAAGCTCTAAGCACCCCATGGATGGTTTGTTGAAAACCTATAACCACATCCTTACTAGCATTTTCTTTTTCCTTTGAGATGTTTGAATTATGACCCCTACCATGACCAGGTTTAGCAAGGGATCTAAAACTAAGCCCACCAATTATAGGTTGTTCTGGAGGATTTGAAGAGGAATGGAGGAAGTACCTAGCATGAGAGGAAATGGATGAATCATCCCTCATCCACAATGATGAGGTATTGGAGGGGGAACGGGAGGGTGGGATGAGGGGAGGGCACATGGAATATGATTGACACTATGGATTGATAAAATGATAGGGGGAAATAATCAAATTATCAAATAACATAGAAATAGACCCGACAAAATTAAACAAATAAGAGGCATGGGGGAGATGAATGAATACCTTGGAGCCCATCATTGGAAGAGATAGGGACAATCCCAGGAATATGCACTACTTTGTTGATGGAGTCACGAGCATCCTCATTGAGCATCATCTTCTCCTCCCGAGGTGTTAAAACCCTTCTAGAAAGAGCCATCAAATTGACCTCAATTTCCTAAACGATTTGACATTCAACCCTACTTATTTCTATCTAGGCCCCCGTGAGGGAGGGGAGGAGAACATTTTCCACTATAAATGTAAATATAAATCTTCAATCACGTGAAACAATTCATGACAATGGCTTCATCTGAAAGGGATTCCCTCATAATCCAAAACTTTAGTATGGGTTACCCTTCAAAATGTGAGATTCATTTCCAACAGCAATCCTTCATTTATATCAATATTGACTAAGATCTGAGCTATATAAAGTTGATTTGAGACTTTGAAAGAAAGGTTTGCATCCATATCTGACCCCGGACTATTCCCGATTCTTTTGAAGACATCTAATGATCAGTACTAAGGGGGTAAATGCAACAACCTTACCCGGATAGATGCAGTACCTAATTTCTCCCTTTTTGCATCAAATAATGGCATCCATTTCTTTAGAGGACTGGGGTATAGCTTATAGAGTGAGGACTTTCAAGTGCCTTATTTGCAGCTGAATCTGAGGGAAAGGTCATCATAAAGAAACCGTTTATAGTCCTTTTATAATAGGCACCTCATCGCTTGCCATTTCCATTTCTTTGAAATGTAATCTGTGATGAACTCTGCAAAGAACCACCCCCAAGCTCGTCCAACAATCACCTTCTAAGTAGCCTCTAATACTTCATCCGTCTGAACATCCTCCTCAAAAATCAAATCTTTCTCACGAGACTTCAACCTAACATTTTTTCTTTTCCTTCCCTTCTTCCTAGCTGATGTATGCTCGTGTTCCTCCTTATCCCAAACTAGCGTATCCTCGACCAAAGCCTCACTTGTTGTATATAAATTTTAAATTTATTCTATTAATATATTTAATATATTTTTTTGTGAAATATTAATACATATTTAATATATTATTTGAAAAATTTTCATTTTTGTTGTTTAAACTGGGTTTCTGACAACCTATATGAATTCAACACTATGAAATATCATTGGGGGACTGGGATTGTTAAGAGTTCATAACTTTAACTTGTAATTCCAACAAATCCTTGTAGAATTCTCAATAATTTTAACCAAAAAAGATGCCACAAAACTCTCCAAAAAATTGAAAAGTGCATACAACAATCTCAAGTACCTTCAATAAACTTAACTAACACTATTATCAAATACATAATTATTTATTTTTTACTTAATTTAATTGTTTATTAGTTAAAATAAGATTAACTTATACTTTTAAATTATGTTTTGTTTTTCAATATTTTAAATAAATAATATAATAAAATATTCACTCCAATACTCTCTTCCCTTTTTCTTCGATAATATTTATCTATAATAAATATGTAATCTTCTTTTCTAAAATTTATATACAAATTATTTAAAAAATACTATAATTAACTATGATGTGTACAAAAGTAAATAATATAAAGGATGGAAAATTTTAGTGAAGTTTAAAAACATTGGCGAATCTCACTAATCCCTAATATGAAAACTATAAAATATTTATTGATATATTTGTAAAATTATTCAAATTTATAATGATTTTATATATAGTCTCTATATAATGTTGGCGATTTTTAAGGTAAAATAACTTTATATTTTAAAATTTGGACGAATCGTCTTTTATAAAATTGGAAATTGGCGAATCTTTTTTGTGGAAAATCATGGAAAATTAGCCCACTGGGCGAACATTAGCCCCTAAAATTTTCCATATTAGTAACATCAATCCATGATAAACATCAAAAACACTTATTTCATAATACACATCACATTACTAGAAATTAATAAAATCATAAAAATTTATTAAATTATAATTTTATTTTAACAACATATTATTATTGGCATTATTAATTAAAAAATAATATATAAATTGAGCATATACACATTTAAACAAATAATGTAAAAAAATCATTAGCATAGAGATTCACCCCATTTATCATTGAGAGTCTTCATCTGTAAATAGACTTTGTTAAAATACCATGGGCCAATACTATGGCTTATCAATTCCACATGTCCAAAAAACCATTACTCATTTCATGTGACACTTGTTTATATGACATTTTTTTTAATTAATCAATTTAATTAAAAGGAAAAAATGACAACTACTTTCAAGATAAATCTCAATCATGGATGATTGTATACTACTAAAAATATCCTATAATATTCCATAGTGGTTAAATCCCTACCATCCACTCTTAATTATTGATAATTAAATTAAAATTCTAGAAACCCTATTATCAAATAGCCACACTTATAGACATAATTACCACATAATAATTATTAATAATTAAATTAAAATTAGAAACTATATTCTTATATCAACACACTTACCAACACAATTACAAAAAATATATATATAACAAGTAAAATGAACACGCCTCTCAACATAATTACTTTTAAAAATATATGAAACAATTAAAATATATTAAACAAGTAAAATGAACACTCGTATCAACATAATTACATAAAAAAATACATAATGTAGGTAGAGTGGACACGCCTATCAACATAATTACTTTTAAAAATATATGAAACAATTAAAATAAACACAACTATCAACATAATAATAAAAAATACATAAAATAGGTAAACTAGACACGCCTATCAACATAATTGCTTTTAAAAATATATAAACAATTGTAATATACATGCTTATCAAAATAATTACTTAATATACCATAAACAAAGATATATATCTTCATAATTACCATCTAATAATTACCAAAATTATGGAATAACACCTATCAACATAATTACTTTAATATATATATATATATAGTAAACAATTAAAATATATTAAACAAGTAAAATGAACACGCTTATCAACATAATTACATAAAAAAATACATAATGTAGGTAGAGTGGACACGCCTATCAACATAATTACTTTTAAAAATATATGAAACAATTAAAATACATAATATAAGTAGAGTAGACACGCCTATCAACATAATTACTTTTAAAAATATATGAAACAATTAAAATAAACAAGACTATCAATATAATAATAAAAAATACATAAAATAGGTAAACTAGACACGCCTATCAACATAATTGCTTTTAAAAATATATAAACAATTAAAATATACATGCTTATCAAAATAATTACTTAATATACCATAAACAAAGATATATATCTTCATAATTACCATCTAATAATTACCAAAATTATAGAATAACACCTATCAACATAATTACTTTAATATATATGGTAAAATAAACCTGCCTATTAATATAATTACTCTTTTTATATATATATATAAAATAATTAAAGTCTATCAACATAATTACTTACTTTTAAGTATACATCAAAACAAATAAATTTTATTAAATAAATAAGTAAAACAGAACATTGTTCTAACTATTAAAACACAAATAACCTTTAATCAAATAAAATAACCTTTTTTTCAAAATATTACAAAATATGTTTTTGATGAATTAATCTCGTTTGACCAAGATTTGTCCTCGTACGGGGTCAAATTCTATTTCCATCTGCAAAAACCTACCTATGTTAGGTGAATGGTCTGAAAAAGGATGAGGAAAATGATCCATATATAAATGTGTGGATTATGGCTTAACACAAGGTATCCCCTTCCATCTTCTTCCCCATCTCTCTTTCACTGTGTGGAGGAGCTTAGCACTGTCTGCCAACAAGAACAATGACGAGCAGAAAGGAAGAAGAGAATGACAATACGAGCAGAGATCAGAAAAGTGAATATCTGCCACAAGCAGGCAGAGAGCATGATGAATCTCTTCCGCCGCCTCCAGGAAACGAAAACATACAGCTAGGGGGGCCAATGCATGCAGAACCACCGAGGACGGGGGCAATCGGCTTAAATCAAGGAGATGAACGGCGGAGATCTATACTGGAGGCATTACAGCAACGCCAATATTATAAAGATGAAGCGCGAATGTTTTCAAGCCTCAAAGGGCAGCTTACCGAAGAATCTGTAACTTCAATCGTCCAGCATCTCCATGGTATTGACAGCGACAGCGAACGCTTTCTATTTGTCAAGAAAGAGCCGGGAAGGATGCTTCATGGTGACAAATGGACAAGGATAGATGTAGAGTGGGCACTGCCTGATTGGATAATTTCGCATCAGGTCGACCAACCCGCAACGATCAGGCACAGAAGCACTTCATCGCATCCCAGTCAGAAAGGCAAGCAGGTTATAAGAAGCTACAACGTTGAAAATCGCGACCAAGGCACTTCATCGCGTCCCCGTGATAAAGGTGAGAAGCTTATAAGCCAACCTTCCAGGGAAAAATATGGTTATCTGCCACAGCTCTACGAGGAACTTGACAGTTCTATGCCCGGATTTCTTGGAAACAGCGAGGAAGTCGAAGGTTTTTTAGTTGGGGGAAATGAAAAGCTTCAAGAGATCCGTCGGGAGTTGAGTTGCCGTTCCCGTTCTCGTAGTTCAGAGAAAACCCATGCAGAAAATATGGATGACATAGAGCTAATCCAGTGTGACAGCCCTTCTGGTGAGAGGAAAAAGGTTTGCACGTTGTGGGGTGTTGACCTCTATGAAGAAGACTTTGGGGATACTCCAGGGAAATCTGTGCCCGACGTAAAGGGGTCAAATTAAATGTGTACTGGGAATAAGCGAATAAAATCAGAGCTGTTCGCCTTTTTAACATTCCAGTTTTTCGTATTTCTGCTTTGAAGTTACTATCACATCGATACTATCACTTCCTTTGATGGGTCTATGTCATGGTTTCCCTTTTGTTATGTCACTCTTGGTGTATTTCACTTTTAAATATCAAGCACTTTGTTTCTCCAGGGAAAGCTGATTTTGTTTTTCTCATATGATTATTTCGATTATGCTTGTTTCTAATGCGTTTTTTATGTTGATTATTGTTCATCAATATTTTCATGTTAACTTCCCTCAACACATTGAAACTTAGCTTGCGGATTTTTCAATCAAGATGGTCTTGAAATCGAAGGCTATATTCAATTAAATAATGTTTGAAACTTAACTTGAGGATTTTTCAATCAAGATGGTATTGAAATGCAAGGCTATATTTAATTAAATAATGTTTGTTCAATGATTTTCAAGTAAGCATAGTTCATCTTATTTAAACATTTTTCTTTTATAGTGAGATATGAACATGTTTAAAGAATTTTATGACTATGTTCCATAATCAAAACGTAGAATATTTTTTTTTCACAAAATAATAGAATGGAAAATTTTAGATAGAAATTGTATAATCAATAGTTGTGTTTGAAAAATCAAATGACATTATCAAATTTAATAGTTGTAGTGAAATATTTAAATGATGGGAATTTATTTTAAAAAAAAATTATTCAAATAAAAAATTTCGGCGGTTATTGTTAATAAAAATAAAAATAAAAAATTTCCATATCTAATCTTAATTCAATTTTTGTATTAGGATACTACTCTTTAATGTCTAAAATAACTTTTGTTAATAAAAAAAATTAAAAATTTTCCATGTCTAATCTTAATTCAACTTTTGTATTAGGATACTACTCTTTAGTGTCTAAAATAACTTGATCATACTTTGATCTTGCTTTGATTCATCTCTTCCATTTAATTTAGATACCTTTGCAGTTACTAGTTCTCCATGCAATCATTCATATGTTAATTTTTATTCATTTCTTTTTTACTAGTGGTAGATAGTTCACCTGATCACCTATGTTTGTATATAGATGTTAGTCAAAGATGATCCAAATATCTCTCTAAATCACTAAAATCATGTACTCAATGCACAAAACACAAATCTAAATGATTCTTAGCTTGTTGTTCTATCTTTTAGTAGTCTCTCATGTTGACCATGTATTGATTAGGAACTCTAGAATAGTTGTGATTCAGTTGAATAGGTGTTTCGCCATCTCAAGATGCCTTGGAGAAAAATACATGTTTCAATTTTAACCCAGATTGTGTGGACACATAATAGCATATGGTGAATTGTGAAGTTTCTTAAAGTTGCACTTTACATTTTAGAATCCATTTATTTTCAAGAAATTCGAAAACTTAAAATTTAAGAAAAATACCTCAAGGGTTATTATTTATTTTCAAGAAATTCCAAAAATTAAAATTTAAGAAAAATAAGTCAAGTGTTATTATGGCCAAAATGTGAGAGAATATTGTCATAAATGACAATAATAAGCATTTTTTAAAACTAAAGGCAAAAAACATAGAAATTTCGTTAGCCAAAATGAGGATTGACATGTGCCTCTCCATTCTTTATGCGCATTAGCTTGCTTGAATTTCAAAGGTTCTGTGACATTCATTACTTTAGTGATTAAGGAATAATATTTAAATCCTTTTGGTGGGTGTGGTGCTTCACTACTTTCATCTCCTCTCCTACTTTGTGGTGAATCATCTCTTCCTCTTGGTACCTTATGGCTGCTAGAGGTGTCCATGTCACCAACATAGATCCATCTTAAGCATCATGAGTTGAGAGGGATCAAATTTCTTCCCATGAAAACTTATTTTAGAGTGCGAAAGAAAAAGTGCAGTTCTTCATTGTTTAAATTGTATTCTCGAATGCTATAGAGATAACATAACTTATTTTTTTTCAATAGCTTTATAGGATATATACATAATTTTTTAAAACAATATATAAAATATTTTACATAACATATGTATTGAGTCATTTTATTAGCACAAATTAAAATGATTTTTTTGTTCTTAATATATTTTTAACTATAGGTTATTAATTCATATTAAAATATTTTATTCATAACCCACATTCAATATTTTATTATATACAGAATTCAAATAATTTATTTTAACATTTTTCTCTATATAGATATATATGAAGTTGATATCAACACAAGTTAACATAGATTTTCAAGTAGTTTATTTAAATCACGTGTTGAAATATTTTTTAAAATTATAAAGTTTAAACATCTTACTCGCATTTTTTTTACTTCTAATTACTTTACATGAAATTATATAATGTCATATGGACAAGTAATTAAACATCCATAGCATATTATTTTTTCTCTTTTATTATAGCCAACGTTAATTTTATATTTAGAGGATATTTTTTTTTAAGAGACACATGTCAACTCCAATTTTAGCACAGATATACTTACACATTGTCTTCACACTAGGTTGTAGAATGATCCTTTCAGCTCAACTAGATTTTTCCTTTTTTTTTCCTGCTTATCATTTGCTTCCTCTTTGACATCGTTATCATCATATGGAATGTGTCATGCATCATAATTGTCCTTCTTATGACCTTCATTCGCTTGCTCATGAAATATCAAATCTTTTATCGCAAAAACTTTGTATGTGAAAGAATCAAACAACTTATATGCTTTATGATCTTAACATCAACCAATAAAAATACACTTGATAGCTTTTGAATTAATTTTTCTCCTATCTTGTTGTTGGACAATTGGCATTGTGTGCATGGCTAGTGTCCTTGAGAAGGCATCTGCAAGTTTCTTAGCATTGATGTCAAGAGTCATGTTGAGGAGTTGTGTTGGGCAGCTAACTTGCCTAAAAACTAGCAAGAGTGTTGGCAGTGATGTCAACCAGACAAGCTTGGTTGTTTGTTGCAACTGATGCTGGTAGTGATGGCCCAGGAAGAATCTCATGGTAGCTGAAGGCTTCATGTAGAGAATCATCATAGTAGCATTCTTATTGGAAACACCATGCATGTGTGACTAAGATGAACTTTAGTTTTCTAATGAAAGGTGTCCAAGTTCACTGGCCACCTCCAACCCATTAAAATTCCTCTATTGACTATTAACATATTTTATTGTTATATTCATAGGAAAGAGGTTAGGGTTGTAATACCTGAGCCTACCTATGGATTGGATTGTTGGAGATTCTTTCATGCTGGAGTTGGATCTCATAACCTTGTGATATTAAGGTTGTTGGACTTCTTTCCTTCTTTTCATTTAGGTCTTCATAACTTAATGGTCCTTTGAATGATAACTTTGTTGTGTGTGTAAGTCCCTTCTTTGTGTCCAATCTGTTGTTTGTGGAGTGGATGGACTGCTTCCTAAGGATGATGTGCCTCTTCTCTACTTCATAAATAGCTCCATGATGCTCTATGTGGGTGGAAAGAATAATTTTAAGGAGTTTTGTTATGAATTTATAGGTTGCTGCATGAGGAGTCTCCTTCTTGTAGTAGTCATTTAATTCCTTTTTTCAAGATCTCATTTAGCATGTAAAATTGAGGGTGAGTCATGAAAGTTATGAGGACAATATTAAGATCATTAGGAAGTGGTGTAGTTGGTGGATGAATGGAAAATAGAAGTTTTTCTATGTTTTTCTTATATGCATGACAGAGAGGAAATATGAGCTAGCTTTGGGTAAATGGAGTGGATGTGTAGTGAAATTGACATTGGTGGACCTCTCTCAACATTACCTAAAGGAAGCATGAACCTTTGGTATATATTTCCCATCGGATCTCCCCCCTGTATCATTTCAGGATCCTCCTGTAGCATTGCAGGCTCCTCTAGTAGCATTATAGTGAGGAGGTAGAATTTGATTCTTTTCTTGGCTGGATGATGGAGAGAGGTAGGTATCTGATTTGTGAGTGTGGAAACGAGATGTGTGATAAGATAAATTGAGGATTACACCTGTAGATGCTACATTATAGCCATGATTCTATCAATTTTTTGGAGTCCTGCAAAGAAAATATTTTAGCAAAAGTGGTCTACGAACTCCTTCCCCATGTTTTTCTCTTTTTCTTCTCCTTTTTTTTTAAGACAAACAAACTACCTTTATAGATGTTTTCATGCTACATGTCTGCCCTATGCACCTCAGAGGAGGTTTTCACCTGGGGATCTTTTCATCTTTTATTTTTCCTCTCTTCTTTTTATTTTTTTTCTCTTAGGTATCCTCAGAGAAGTTTTCAACTCAGGAGTTGGCCTCAGATGTCTCATGGAGTTTTTCATCTAGGCTATCTTATTATTATTATTATTAGGAATTTGGTGGACTGAGGGCTATGAGCCTCCTAATCACATTTAGCTCTCCACTGACTGAACTGACAAACTCTTTCTTGGACATACGTTTCTTGTGCAACTTCAACCTATGATCATTGACAAGTAAGGGAATCTATTCCTCATCAATTATTATGATTTGGATAGACCCATTCCCATGACACTTCTCTAATATATAGGGAACGACCCATCTTGTCATTAACTTCCCCTTGAAATCCTTGAATCTAGAATCATACAAAGGGTACCAATGTCCTTCTTGAAAATTCCTTTCTCTAATGTATTTATCATGCCAAATCTTCCTTTCTAGCTAGATTACCTCAGTGTGTAGGAGAGTTTTCATTCTAAATTCATCTAGACCATTGAGTTGGAGCATCCTTTCCTTTTGTGTTTTAGTGAGGTCCAAGTTTAACTGAGATGTCATCCTCGAGGTTTTTTTACTCAAATTCAATATACAACAAGGCCTTCTTCCCATAGACCAGCTCAAATGGAATGAATCTAGTGGTCGTCTTCCAAGTGGTGTTTTGGGCCCAAGTGGCTTCCACAAGTTTTCCTGCCCAATCTTTTCCTGTTTCTGCTAACAACCTTGATAACAATGCTCTCCAATTCTCTATTTGTGAATTCCACCTACCCATTTTGCTAAGGGTGATAGGCAGTAGATGTCCTATGCTTGATGTGGTGCTACTTCATAAGATATTCAATCAAACTTGTTATAAATTGCTCTCCTTGATAAGTGACTAATTCCCTTGGAAAACCAAATTTGTAGAAGATGTTCTCCCTGAGAATATCATCCACCTTCTAGTTAATTGATGCATTTATTGCTTTTGTTTCAGCCTATTTGGTCAAATAATCATTTCATACAATTATATAGCTTTTTTGCCCTCATGGGGGATCAATAGGTCAAATTAAATCCATGGCCTACTTTTCAAATGGCTCTAGAGTCACTTCAGGTTGTAAGGGAATTTCATCCTAGGGTGTTAGCTTAACCATCCTTTGGCACTAATCACACCTGGTGGTGTACCTCCCTGTGTCTTGATGTAAAGTGGGCCACTAGTAGCCTAGTTGTAAAACTTTGAAGGTTGTCCTCTTAGCAGCAAAGTGCCCCCCACAAGGTCCGTCATGGCACGTTGAAAGGATGTCAAAGACCTCTTCTTCCCTCACACATCTTCTCAGGATATGATTTCGGCCCAATCTAAAAATATTTCCCCCAATCCAAGTGAATGGGGAATCTTCCTAAAAATCTTGTTTTTCTCCTTGGAGGATATGCTAGGAGGGAACCTCCCAGCAACCAGATAGTTGGCTATTTCAGCAAACCAAGGAGAAAGCACATACATGGAAAAGAAATGTTCATTTGGAAGTTGATCATCTATCAATTCTTCCTTTCCTATAGGGAGAGTTAGTCTTAACAAGAAATCTGCAACCACATTCTCTTTCCCTGGTTTATCAACAATAGTCAAATCAAATTGTTGAAATAATAACAACCATCTAATTGTACTAGGATTGACATCAAGTTTATTCATTAAATACTTAATGGTTTCATTATCAATGTGAACCAAATTTTGCTAACCAGTGATATAATGCCTAAACTTGTTCAAAGAATGCACCACAGCCAAGAGTTCCTTTTCATTGACAATATAATTTAACTCAGTTTTAGAAAGGTTCTTACTGATGAAATGGATAGCATTAGGAAATTTGTCTTCTGCTTACCCTAAGGTAGCCCCTATATCTTTGTGTGAGGCATTCGTGCGTATATGAAAAGGTAATCCCCAGTTGGGACCCCTAAGGATGGGTGCAATAGCCATCTTTTCTTTTAGTATTTCAAAGGCTTCTTGACAATTGTTTTCCAAACAAAGATATGAATCTTTATCCAGCAGTCCAAACAAGGGTGAGGCCAGTTTTCTAAAATATTTAATGAATCTTATATAATACCCAACTAATCCTAGGAGACTCCTGACATCTCTTTTGTTTTTAGGGATAGGGACCCTTTTGACGATGGAAATATTGTTTGGGTCAACCTGTTTCCCTTCCTTGGATAAGGAATGGCCAAGGAAAGCTCCTTCATTCATCAAAAACTCACATTTCTCAGGGCTAAATGAGAGATTCATTTCAATACATTTATTCAAGACTTTGCACAAATTAGAAAGAGATTTTTAGAAGTCATGTCCATAAGGAGTGAAATAATCCATGGATATCTCAACAAGATCATGAACAAGTTTAGCAAAAATACTTAGAACTTTCCTGTGAAAAGTAGTAGGGACATTGCACAAACCAAATGAAAGAACTCTATAGGAAAATTTACCCCAAGGACATCTAAATTTGGTATTGTATTGGTCTTCAGGTCTGAAATTAATTTGGTTGTATCCACTAAATCTATCTAGGAAGGAGAATAATTTATTTCTTTCAAGACCATATAGGACTTTGTCAATGAAGGGAAAATGAAAATGGTCCTTCTTTGTGGCCTTGTTAAGTTCTCGGTAATCAACACATATTCCCCACTTCTCATTCTTCTTGGGAACTAAAACAAGAGGTGACACCCTCTCACTATTTGAAATGGGGTATATGAACCCTGTATCCAATAGATTTTGTAATTCTTCTTTCATAATGTCGATAAGAGTTGGGTTCATACTTCTCTAGGGTTAATGCACAGGCTTGCATCCCTATTTAATGTAAATATGATAAGCATGAATTGAAGGATGCACACAGTTCATTTACTTATAATCTCGAGCAAAAGAATCCAGCTATTGCCTCAGTACATTGTACAATTTATATTCTTGTTTGGTCGAGAGAGAGGGGTTGATATTTAGAGTTATGGATGGGTGAACCTCTAAAACCTTAACATGTTCTAGTCTAGATTCAATAGATCACAAGTCAGTCCAAGCATTACCCTCAGATTCTTTCAAAAATTCATCGACCGGTATGGCAATGGGAGGCTTCTTCTATAAGATATGGTCAATAAGGTCATCTTCATCAAGTTGTGACCCTCTTATAATAATATCTAGAGTACATACTGGGTAGGAGGTTGTGTGGTATAATTCATCCTCTTCCTTTTCCTCTAACCATATGGGTAAATCGTGTTCAATATAAGGTTGAGAAGGAGGATAAAACGTAAGTTTTTTTTTAATAAATTTTCATTCTTGATAGTCATGTTCATAGCCCTACAACTCATGTAGGCATTAACAGTGACAACCCAAGGTCTTCCCAAGATGATAGGATAGCCATTAAACTTGGTTTTGGGCTATAAGACCGGGAAATCAGTAGGTTACTCCTACGATTTAATGGAGACCATGACATCCTCGATAATTCCCTCAAGAGCTAGTGTGGATCTATCTAGAAGCTACAACATTGTGGTGGTCATTCTCAAATCCCCTTGGAGATTGAGCTTCAACATGGTTTCCCTAGTCATCACATTGATTGCATCCCTGAGGTCAATCAAGGTATTAGGGAACATAATTCCATTAATGTGCACATCTACTACTGGGCTACCACGGTCTAGATATTTTGGGGAGCTCATCCTCCCAAGCATAAAATTAGATAGTTTTCCAAAAAAACTGACGGTGGGTGTATCTATTTTTATTCTCCCGGGAATTTTGAAGCATTTTTCATTAATAATCTTGTCGTAGATGAGAACATTTGTAATGTCTTGGAGAAGGGGTATCTTGACACATGAATTCTTCAATTCTCCCAGAATTTCAACCTATTATGGGGTGTGATCCACCTTTCAGGATAGGGGGTGTGTTAACTTGTGGGGTACTCTCTTCCTTCTCTTCTTCAAGCTCTTTAGGTGGAGAAGGTGGGAGATTATTGGGAGCACCCTCCTAGACCGAAGGTTAATCTTTTGGATTTCCATAGCATAAGAAGGATAGGATGTCTCTCCATTGTAGACCTATTGTGCATGCTTATTGTTCAGGTTCGGACTCGTTTGAGTAGGAATTTCAGGTTACTTAGGTGGGGTATGATGAGTTAGTTTTGTTTGAGGTTGGGGTGGAGGAAATAAAGTATGAGGTTGGCTTGTTTGAGCCCTCCAACCTTATGAGGGGTTTTCCCATTGGGAATATTGGAGCGAATATGGTTGAAAAGCTAAGCAGGATATGGAGGATCATAAGGCCAAGGAGATGATGTGGAACATGATGGATGAGTGTAAGCATACCAAGGCTGGAAAGGTGCATTCTAATTTGGATAGTAATGAGGATAATGTGAAGCTTTCATGCCTTAATGATATGGTTGAGGTCTTGGGGGTCTCCTTTGTTTAATGAAGAAAATTTGTTCATACCCACTCTCTACTCCTCCCTGGTGTACATCCTTTAGGCCTAGAAAAGAGGAACATTTGTCTATTGCATGATTTTCTTTACATACTAGGTAGAATTCTATGACATTAAATGGGCATTCATTCCTAGTTTGTCTTTTCGTACACCTAGGGCATAAAATATCTAGCTCACATTTTGCTTACATATGTTTTCTTTTTATTTTCACAGTATCTATTTGTAGGGAAAAGGTATGCAACATTTCACTCTTGAAATCCTCCAACATATTCTCTATCTCATGCTTGATGGATATTTTAGAGGGAGAGTATCTGACCAAGATTTGGCTAGACCTACCCCTCTTCCTAGAAGCCCTAGAGTAATTCTTGAATATAGCTTTGATGTTATCATAAGGAAATTGGTAGATATATCCTACAGATAACATGTTGAGGGTTTCCATTATATCTTCCCTAATCTCTCAAAGAAGAACTAGAATGAGTGACTCAATATCAGGGTAACAGTTGGCCCTCCTATAATTCAGTTGAAACATCTCCTCATATTCCTCCAAAGACTCATCAGGTCCAAGGGTCATCCTAAAGATTTTCTCCTTTGTTTCTTTGGACCTACAATAATATTTGTATTTATGATTGAAGGTTTATTTCATTTGGGCCCAGGTAGTGATGCTTCATCTAGGTAGACACATAAACCAACACAAAGCTGCATCTTTCAGGGTAGAAGGAAACAACTTCATCTTCTTCTCATCATAGGCATAGTCATAGATCCTACAGACAACAACAAACTCAAACATGAAGGTGTTGTGATCTTTAGAGGTTAGGCCATGGAAATGTGGAAGGGTATCACACCTTATATTTTTCATTCTAGCCTCTCCATTGGTTTCTTTGACGGGGAAAATTTCATTGTTCTAGTTTTCAGCCATAGTTTGGGTAGGTGAGATAGGTTCTTCTTCTCCTATAGTTTCTTCAAAAATTTCAGGTCACTCTCCTAAAGGGTTTTGCAAATCCCTTGTAGTCATAGAGGGAAGTTCACAGTCATTAAATAAGAATTAAGGTTGACTTCTTGATGGTGTAGGGGTTTTTGGTAGGAATATCCCTTGGTTATCCCTACTCCTACGAGGCATGAAATAACTAGATTTGTGAATTCTTTTTTATTTTTTTCAAGAATTTTCAAAGCAATAAGACTGGTACAAAATAGAAAATAATAAGAAACTCCTAAGAAGAAACAACACCTACTTAGACACCTCCTCTAAAACAACGGAAAATAGTTATGAGCCCTGGTATAGCATGAAGATTGTTGCAACTCTCAAGGGCTCCTCAACTCAAATTATCAACCCGAGGTTCATAAAAACTTAGAGGTGACAGTGTTCTATGCACAATAGGTTAGGTTCTACTCATATCACCCTCAATCATGAAATCATATCAAGGTAAATAGAGACCATTCGTCAAACTAACTATAGTGAAAACTTCTTATGAAAGCATAATTGAACCTGATTCTAACTATGAAAGTGAAAATGTCATTCATTCAATTGTCGATGCTAATTGACATTGCGTGAAAGAGAAAGGGCTAGTCTACTTGTAGATGTAAAGCTACTCTACATTAAACATTTAATCAAATCATTAACCTACTTACATGTATCATTGATCTACTTTACATTTTCTTGAAAATAAGGAATCTAACTTTTAACATGCTTAGGAGAAGAAAATACTAATTCTAACTTTGTTTTGTAGTGTGGAAAGGAGGAGGCTAGGGTGGTCTAAGAGCCTTCTTTAATCATCAAATCACAAGTTGGATCCATTATTCAACTTAACTAGGCTAGGATCGAAGTGGGGAGAAAAATTGGCTGAAAATAACATTGTTACAGGGCTACTACAAGAGCTCTTGTATTGCTAAAGGAGGCTCTGTTTTGCTACAGGAGGAGTTCAAAGAGAATTTTCAGGGTAGAAATGGAATAGTGAGGGAAGGAGAAGATGGATGAAGGTAAGAGGAAGTAAATGAATGTGTGGGGATCTCCCTATCCAAGCCTTGGTCCTCTCGTAGGTCTATCTTTCACAAATGGTGATGCCCACAGTGTCCTCTATTAAACGTGGAAACTTAGTTTGGGAGTAGTGTGAGGTGCAGAGGAATAATATGGAAAGGTACAGGTGGATATGGAAAGATATTCCCACACCTACAGATCAACACAACCCTACAGCTAGCCAAATACATGCATCAAATGACCAATAACACAGTGAGATAAGCTATCATGGAAAGATGAGTTGAATTTGACTAAAATATATTGTATTCCGCAACACTACTCTAATCACTGAACTAAAAACTAAGTTGTAGAGAATCAACATGTAAAAGGATTACAACTAACATCTATATATTTCCAATAAATCATAAACAAATGTTTTTGGACTGAAATTGTAATCTTTCCAATCACTCTTTCCACAAGAGAGGTGATAGGAAAGCTTGAAATCACAAGCTTTTATAGCTTACCATCTATTTAAACAAGAGAAATATGTAAATTCTCTAAAATAAGAACAAGAAATAAACACAGTAGAGGGACTAAAGCCTATAGATAGTTCCCAAACCCAATGGTTTCAGCTCTCTAAAACTATCTCAAATGCATATCAATGGAAAAATTCTCATTAGTAAAACATAGTAGTCTCATACATCACATTAATGTTAAGAATAACAATGTCAAGCACTAAGCTCAATAGCTACTCTTAGATGAATCAAAAACTTGAATCCTCATGAGCCTTTCAGCTAGTTTATTTATATAAAAAGGTAGTTGATGGTAGCTCCCTTGAAAATAGGAGTGATTCCCTCCAAGATATCGAGAATTGTGGATTTGGTTCTCCTTGAAATTCACATGGACTTGGATTCCCTCAGCTCCTAGTGAATTTGAGCCATGACTGAGGATCATATGATCCTAAGTCAAGTTAGAGAGTTAAGGAGGTGGACAAGCCCCACTAGATTCTCTCTTTCTTCTCTCCATCAAGCCCCTACATAGAAAATTCCTCAAAAATGTCTCTTTTTCATGAAATTTAATAACATTAGGCCTCACAATATGACAAACACGTTTTAATCTTCTTACTCAGCATATTATGACTAAAAATGAGAATTAATGTGAAAAAAGGATAGTTTTAAGGGTTAGAGGATAGAAAAATGAACTTCAAGATATACCTATTAATGGGACCCATCAATTAGTGTGGTTATATGCACCTGTGTTAGATAGTCATGCATGGTAATAACTTATTATTATATGCATTACGGTAATATGCATGATGATTTTTGTCATTATGGTTAAGGTACTTATATTATTGTATATCATGCTAATATGGATTAGCATGTGCAAATGGTTATGGTTATGATATTCATGTATGAGTTGATATAGTA
The DNA here is from genome assembly GCA_031772625.1 of Pinus tabuliformis. Classification (NCBI taxonomy): domain Eukaryota; kingdom Viridiplantae; phylum Streptophyta; class Pinopsida; order Pinales; family Pinaceae; genus Pinus; species Pinus tabuliformis. Next base: position 894,496,000 of record CM062806.1, on the reverse strand, counting down.
GTGATATTGTGTTGTACATATCTAGACTGAACTACGCATATGTATAACCTCCTAGGCGATACATTAAGATATGATGCTGATTATGTCTCTATTTGGTTTATCTAACATGGCATGACTACAAGAGATATAAGACCATGAATGAATAGAAAAATGGTGGACTACAACTCACATGACTCCCCTTACAGGCCTGATGTGAATTCAGTGGAATGAGAAAGGTCAGTTGAGTAGTGAAAACAGGAGTATTCTCCTGGTTTGACATATACATTGAGAATATTACAGGCGTAATTTGTCAGTTTCAAGCTAGACAATGAGAGATTGATTGTGTAAACACACCTCCAATATCTACCCAGTTTCATCGGCCTACCAGGGTAAACATAAGAGGAGAATCTACTATGATATGACCTAACCTCCTAGGTTCAATTAAGGAAGTGGAGTTGACTGCAGAAGATAAGATGACATCTCATAACATCCTACATGGGCTACAGGTCACTCAGAGGCTAAGTAACCACCCTAGCTAGCCTAAACTTAAGTTTTACACCCTTTTCTCTGACGTGGGTCCCCAAATGCTCCCACAAAAAGCTATCCATTTAGTTGGAAGCATCCAACCAAATGCACAAGACTTTATCTAGGGGTTGCAACCTAAAATGTATAGCTCAAAGCATGAAATCCCATATTCTAAGCATAAATTCCAGGTTAGCCTCCACACCACTGCCTAGAACTCACTGATACTTTCCAAAATCAATAATGACATGAGTATAAATTTATTCATACAAAATTTAATCAAAGGCTTGAAAGTTGACCTAACCAGGCCTAACCATGACAGTGATTTCATCAAGTGTATGGAAAACATGTAATCTATATGTCATGAATGCATATTTAAACATAGGGGTCTGATAGTTATATTAAAATCATCAAGAAGGTCTAATACCCTCTCATAATAGTTGCAATAATATATATTAGCTCATGCATTCATTAACCATTTATCAATAAATAAAAACATATCAAGGTCCATAGCCAATATACATCATATAACCATCATATAACCAACAAATGAACAACATATAAACCATGATAGAACAACCATCAAATCCATATAATAAAAAATACAAGTACTCATGAAAATACCAAAGGAAAGATATATTATTAACATATTCAAAATCCACACAAGTTAGGTACTTCCACGTACCACCTAACCATATATTGGGTTGAACCAAATATCTCTTTCATCTAATCACCCTTGCAACATATTTCAAGCGTGAAAGTGGGATCTCATGGAATAAACCAAACAAAACCAAATCAGAGCTTCCAACAGCCATACCACGTCAACCCTCAACCACTGATTCCACCTCACGACCAGACATCACTAACACCAACCATATTGGTCTCTACCCAAGTTGTCTAGGGCTCTAGAGCATTTGCCCCAACCACGGATCCGAGAACTAATAACTCAACCCATAACCTTCAAGGCCTCTAGAGCATTTTTCCAACCAAGGCTCTAAGACTAGTAACTCAACCCACCAAGGGCTCTAGAGCATTTGTCCAACCAAGGCTCTGGTGGGAAGATGTGAAGCGTTGTTATGAGGAGTCGAAGCGTAAGTGTGTGTTACAGTGTGACTAGAAAGGGAATGAGAAGACTAAATGAAAGTGGGTTAAGAAGTGAGGAAGACCTCATGATGTAGGTTATAAGTAGAATAGGCACCTTATAAGAAGTTCAAAGAAGTTGAGAGAAGACATGGGTCTCACCCTGTGGAGCATTAGATTAAAGGAAATGCTAGAGAACCATCGCAGTATTGGATCCATAGTGGAGATAATTGTATGAAGGATTTCCCTTTGTATCATGATGGCACAACTAGATTGTGATAGGCCTCATATCTATAATATGTAGGAGGGACAAATAGTTGGGGATGTAGGTTACAGTATTCCCTGGATCTATGCAATAGTGGATAACATGAAAGAAGATAATCAGGCATTTATCATTTAGGTGGAAGTGGAACTAGGGATAGAGCTCCAGGCAGAGCCTCAATGCATCTTTCAGTGGAAGGAGCTCATGCTTCAGAAAAAATAAATAGATCAAATGAAGTGCGTGGAAGCACTTTGGGGTCAAGGAAGCTACATGGAATATGATGGATCAGATGCAGACATAATATTTTGTCTCCAGTTGCAGATGAATTCGTCAAGGGAATTAGAATCCCTTGAGCGATGGTATGTGTAGTTGTTTAGTTACAAGGAAATGTGCTTAAGGTATAAAGGTAAGGTAACTAGTATATTGTTATATACATTTATTCACTAACAATTATTTTCTTATGGCAATATGATGTATGGGATTTCGTGGCAAAGAAACTGCCATGAAATCTTGAAGAAGGCTTGGGTTGAGATTTGCTTTGGAAGCACTGGGAGCCATGGGGGTTGAGTCATGGTGTCCATTGAAGTCTTGTGCTTTCGGTATTTTTTATTTGATTGAGATTGATTTGGGTTTTGATTGTGTGGTGCATGGCCATGCCACTTTGTTTTTGGTGTTGTATTTTTATATTTTTTCATGGTTTTTTCTTGTTTTCTTCTTGTTCTTTCCTTTTATGTTTTGAGGGTATTGAGGATTGGTCAAGGAAGAGGAAATTTAATGAATCTCAACAAGAACTGAATGAAAACCAATAGGTAATGTAAGACTCGTATGAATCCCAATGCATGAATAAATTGCAACAGAAGGCAAGAATATGAAAACCAATTGGGTTGGTTGGGCCCATTGGGGTAAATGGACAGTGGTAGGAAAACCATGAGAAAGGCAATAGGAAAGGTAAATAAAATGGATTTGAGGCATCATTCGAGGCTAAATTGGGAACTATCATTCTCAATATTGTGCATGTGTTGCACAGATAAAGGAAGTTCTCTTAACCTTGATCTTATGAGTGATAGTAATTATGTTATGATCATGATTATGTTGATGTTTATATATATATATATATATATATATATATATATATTCTATTGTCTAACATGGTTGTCATGGATCATTATTAGGAAGAATGATTTGTTATGCAAGTGAATGACATGAAAAGGTTTATGGCTATGAAGAATCAAGTCGGCGGAGTAGCCCTCGAAGATCTGTGATGTTAGTATAACTATGCATATTCTTATGTTATGAACATGAAATGTTGAAGGATACATCAATAGAATGAAATCAATGTGATCTGTGACATGCTGGGAAAAACATGGATAGAGGAAAATAACCACAGACACAGGACTTGGGTTGTGGATGCACACAGTAAGGCATGGGAAAGACACTAGAGGCAAGGTTTCCTCGTAGAGACGATGTGATGACTCGATGTGCAATACTATTGTTGTGTACATGTTGTGTTGTGTATATGTCCTACATATTGTGCCATGTACATGTGTTATTGTGTAGTTGTGGTATCATGACATGTGTATTCGCTATTTTGTACTATGTGTATGTGTATGTGTTGTGTTTGACACCGGGTGTAGGTGTATTTATTTTTTTGTACAATGTTTAAAGGTCTATGTGTTGTGTTATACACTGTGTGTATATATACGTGTTGGGGATTGGTTCTCTGGATCCCCAAAGGTTATGGATTAAAGCCATGTAACAGCTTAGATTCCTTGGAGGATGTGTTTGACTTACTAGTCCCTAGAGCGTGCAGGTTGGGACAAACGCTATGGAGCCCTAGATAGCTTGGGATGAGAGCAACCTTAAGTTGCTGATATTGAGGGCAGAGGTGGTATAGTCTCTAGATTTCCTTGTTTCTAATACTGAAGATAAGTAACTATGTCCTTTCTAGGTTTGGAAAATGATCCAGATCATGTACGTGGTCAAAGAGAAGATAAGGCACTAGGTGCTTGTGAGGTTTGGAAACTAATTTAGTGTGTGTATGAAAAAGACAAAGAACGAAGGTAGAAGAAAAGGACAATTTGAAAGATAAGTATCAGTATTTTAGTTTAGTTTTAATTATGCACACATTGTATGACTTTGATTTATGATGGTTATGTATTGAGCTAACCGTATTTGATATGTTTATACATGATGATTTGATCAAATAGCTAGTTTGACTTGTTGTGAGAGAAAGTAAACATAATTGCAGGTGTACCTTATCGACAAGCTATCAATTAGGTATGAATTGAGTTTTTTTATTTTCCTTTCGATTCAAATGGAAATTATTTGGTGGTACAAGAAACATAGAGATGCCAAGTTTGGGTGGTTGGAACTAGCTGCCAGAGTGTTAGCAGCAGCAACAAAATCAATTTGAATATGAAACAATCTGTTGGTAAAACAAGTCAAGAGAAGGGTTATTATGGGACATTGGTACCCAATTGTTCATTTATTGCCATGACAATGCTATGAGTGGTATGATGGTTTTGAGGCAGTGATATTCCTTGGTATTTGGACCTTCTAATGTGAGGAAACCTTGTCAAGGGATGGATCAGGGGCTATGTAGAAGGGAAGGGGATGCTAGCAGAACTTGGAAGGTGTGTGACTACATAGAAGGGGGTGACCTGATTGCCCGAGGGACTGTGTAGTAGAGAAGGGAAGGCTCAAGAACTTTTTTTTTCTCACTAGCATTTATAGATGGAATCGGAAGCACATTGGGAGTGTGCCCTGGAACAATGAGTCAGTAATTGTTCATTGAGAAAACAACTAACGCAAGAATTGTAGTTTTGTACATTGGAAATGGAATTTGATTTTTGTAGTGGATGCTAGACTTCTTGGGAAGAAGGTGAATCCTGGTACTACTTTGAGGGTGGGGGTGTGAGCCTCAAGATTCCCTTGTAGTAGATGCAGGCATTGTATCCTTTTATTTGCTAGTTGAGAAAATGTGCATATGTATATATGTGTATATTATTGTAAATATTGTATTGAATTATGTTATAAAACTCCATAGATAGTATGATTATTTGTTGGTTGAATATAATGTGCATGAATATATATGTGTTGTTATTGTAAATATTGCATTGAGTTTGGTTACAAAGCTCGGGCAAGTGGTATGTTTATCATGTTTTTAGTATTCGTCATTGTAAATATTGTAACGAGATATGTTATAAAGCTTCATAGGTAGTATGTTTTTCTAGTTATAAGCATAATTGAACACCGAGGATGGTGTTACCCCAAGGGGGAGTTGTTTGTAACAAACCCTGGTTGATTTTCCATGTAAATAAAATAAGACCAAGGTCATGGGACATGTATTCCAAATTTAATGGTGGGAAGACATCATAGTGGGCATCACTTGTGGTTAATTAATGGCTATGGAAATTGGCAAAGGAATTTGCAAAGGAAAAGAGGCAATAATTGGCATTTAATTGTGAGAAATATGGAAAATAAGAGAAAAGGAAGGTGAAGAGACACAAATTTGCATGCAAAGGAAATTAGAGAAGAAATGAAGAAAAAAGGAGACATCAATGATAAAATCCACCTGAGAATCAGTTAACATATTTTTCTCATTCTTTGATTATGATTAGCAAAGGATAAGGAGAAAGCACTTGGAAAAGCAACCAAGGAAAGCAAGGGTGAACAAGAGAAAGCTTGGACAACTGCAAGTAAGGACATACACTAGTTGTGGATTGCAGGTAATAGTGTGCATGTGAGATTTAGCATGTCGGTTTTGGATGCATGGTATATGCATGTGGTTCCTTGGTTATGTGTTTTCATTGGCATGGGTATTTGCATGTTTTGATAGTGGTTTTAGCCTTGCCATGCCATTCCTGGGTAACAATGGTGTTGTGGGTTTTACACTTTCTTTTCTTGTTGGTTCTTAGGTCCCATATGGATGTGGGTTGGGAAAAAAATTATGGAAGCCCTGGAACATTTTGGGTTGAGTTACTAGTTCCTGGAGCTGTAGATAGGGATAAATGCTTTGGAGCCATTGATGTGTTGAGTTACTAATCCATGGAGCTGCGGTTGGAACAAACACTCTGGAGCCCTGGAAGGTTGTGGGTTGATTTAATAATTCCTAGAGCCCTAGATAACTTGGGTAGAGACTAATCTAGTTTATGTTAGTGATTTCTAGACCATAGAGGTGGAATCACTATGGTTGATAGTTTAGGTGGTTTGGCCTATGGAAGCCCTAGTTGGTTTTTTTTTGGTTTATTCCATGATATCTAACATTCATGAATGGAATATGGCATGAGGGTTATTGGCTGAAAGAGATATTTGATTCAATCCAATCTATGGTCGGATGATACAGCGAAGTCCCTGACTTGGTTGGAATTTTCATATGTTAACAAGAGTTATTTTCCTATTGTGATTTATGAGCACTTGTATAGGTTATCATGTGGACATTATGGATGATTTTCCATGGTTTCTATGCTGGTTATTTGATGGTTATATGTTGGTTATATGATATATGTTATCTGTGACTCTTGACATGTTTTGATAAGTATTTGAATGGTTGATGAATGCATATACTAACAAGAGCTATTGAAGCTAGCTAGAGAGGGATTGGAGCCTTCTTGGTGATCCTCAGATGAGGACTATAAGTTTATGATCAGGTATGCATTCATGACCTATAGCTTACAAGTTTACCATATGTTTTACTAAATGTCTATCATGGACTAGGAATGTCTAGGTCAATTTTTTTCTTGAGTTTTGATCAATCAACATTGTCATTTCCTTTGATTGCATTCTACAAAGTTACATGGAATTTTGTGTAGTGGTCTAGAGGCTAGCCTAAAAAGGTGGCACATATCCCAGAATCGCCTACTCAGAACTAATTTTTTTGGGTCATAACTACATGGAAGATGGATTGTGAATGTGGTTGGAGGCTCATAATTGCATGCATTTTGTGTTGTGCATGCAGTTGGGGGTTGAGCTTGTGAAAAAGTAGTTCCATCTTAGGATATGGTCATTAGAGGTTGTGGACTGACTTATGGGTGATCTATTGTTCCTGAGGGATGTTTTTAATGTCTTTGTGTCAGCTCAACTTCCATATCTAGAACATGGAGGTGGGCTCATGTCATAGTGACACTCATCTCATGTTTACCTGGCAAGCTTATGAATCTGGGTAAATGTCAGAGGTGTGGTTACATTACTATATATAACCTTCACCATTTTCATAACTGGTTGAATACTTTAGATTAATAAATTTATATATTTGGTAGAACCTGTGTGAATTCTTTACTGAATATACAATAGTTCCCTTTCATTACATTCTAGAGAAATAAGATTCTTGATGATCGATTTAAATTACCTCCCTTATTTAATTTCAAAGGATCGACTAGTTATGTATAAAGAACTATTTCTTATTTTAATAATCTCTAGGGAATAATTTACCAATCGACCCTATATAGTCATACCGACTAATCTAACAAGAGAATATAAGTTCTTTTGAAGAATCAAGCTATAATTAAAGGTTTAACACATAGTTTCTCTCTCTGCCATCTCCTTTTTTAGCAAGACTCACAAACATAAGGTTTTCCAGATTTAAATGAAAAGGAACATAAGAATATTGTAGTTTCTTTTTTGTTTTGAGCAATGCATGTGCTCAGTAGCCATACATGATCATAATAAGGCTTCAGTATTATTAGTATAATTTCAATAGAATAAAAATAGCTAACTTCTACTTTTATATTGTTATCCTTTAATATTTTTACGATAAAACTTCTATAATTGAATGCTTCCTCATGCATGCATATAGGTTTAATAAAAAAGAATAGCATTATAAAATAATACACAACCCTTGATGCAGACCTAGTTCTATCAATAACATCATATATTCATGAAATAAATTGTTTATTTTCACAATCCTCTAGCATCGATATGGACAATGGTTTTGCACGCATGTATGCATTCTTACTAAACAAATAACAATAGTGATAACAAAATATATAGTTTTGTTGAAAATGGAAACAAGAAATACTAAAAATAGAAATGCTAAAAATAGCATTACTATAAATAACAGTTTGGGTACTAGTGTTGGACACAGCAACAAGGAATGAAAAATGGAAGTGTTAAAAATAACATTGCTATAAATAGAATTTCAGTATGGATTCCAATTTTAGTTAGTCCTTGAACTAAAATTGAGAAGTAAAATTTGAATTTGTTTTTAGCAACTGTTTGATTAATAATTAATTAATTCATCTTGAGTTAATTAGTTGGAGAAAATCAAACATGACGTCTATCTGAATACATGCAATAGTTTCTCCACTGATTGATGAATTTATCCCTTAGTTAAGGAGATGAGGATGAGTTGTACTTTGAGTTGTAATTAGTTAGCTCAGTTAATTGAGCTAAGTCCAGTTAGATTAGTTCCAAAAGTTTGTGGAATTAATTGTGAGTTCAGTTAGTTAATGCTTGCATGCATGTAATTGTTTCTCTCTAGATAACTAAATATTCTCTCATAAATAAATCATGCATGTCAATTCAGTTAGAGACCCAGTTGAGATCAGAGGAAGGGACAATGTACTATCAGTTGGAGGGATTTTCCTATATAGGAAACTCATCCATGCTGAAGGAATTATCTCCTTCAAGATTGCACAATTACTACTGAGCCAAGTGAGCAGTGTGAGGTGGGAATTCACACAAGTGAAAGCATCGGATCCCAGGAAAAATTGCACAAGGAAATAGGAGGCCTGGAGGGTAGAGGAGAAGGTTTGCGAGAAGCCTTTTACTGTCTATGAGCAGTAGAGGGATTCTACTGAGAGCTGGGTAGCTTTTGAGCTAAAGCTTTGTGTAATCCAGACATATTTCCACTTGTATGATATTATAGAGGTCGGGGTTTTAGGCTGAGGCTTTCCCCAGAGTATTCTTCTGTGTTTATGTGTGATTGATTTCTAATTCTCAGTTATATGTGTTCTATTTTATCTTGCTCAAATTCAATTAAGCTTCCGCAAGTTTGTTTGTAGAAGTAGATTAAGTATTTTTCTTTAGTATATTGCATTATCTGTTGATCTACAGTGGGAATTTCTACATGGTATTGGAGCAAAGGTGATCAAAGTGAAGAACTGTATACAACTAGGGAGAAGTTAGAAGTTTGAGGTTCCAGAATATAAAATTTGAATTCTTATCGCATCTCAAATTTCACCAATGGCATTCAACGGTTTAAGGCCCAAGTATGCCCTCGATGGAAGATCGAATTATATAGCTTGGAAGGATCGCATGGAAGTAGTATTAGAGGACAACGGTTTGAAGGAATTCATTGGTCAAGAAGTCCCAAAGCCAGCAAGAGCTAATGCTACAGAATTGGCAGAATGGAAGAAATGTGTGGCTAGAGTGAGGAGAATCCTCCTAGAGGGAGTTTGAGACCACATTGTCTCAAGCCTCCATGGGAAGGAGACACCATTTTCAATGTGGAAAACATTGAAGGATCTATATCAAAACAACAACAATCAGAGGAAGCTGGCGCTAAAAAACAAGCTTCGGAAAATCAAGTGTGAAAAGGGCGACACAATCTCTACATATCTAAACAAGCTCACCACTTGCAGGGATGAGCTTGGAAGTGTAGGGATCACGACAGTCGATGATGACATGGTGATTCTTGCTCTCCTTGGTCTTCCTAAGAGCTGGCATAGCTACCAAGACTCGATAAATGGAAGAGAGAAACTGCCATATTGGGAATGATTTTGGTGGGATCTGATGCAAGAGGAGACAAGGAGAAGCACCAGAGATGGTTCTTCATCCAAGGAGGATGAAAAAAATTGTGCCTTAACGAGTAAGGCAAAGAAAGGGAAGGAGAAGGATTCTCATCCCAAATTGAGTTCTTCCTATGGTGGGAAGAAGTTTGACAAATCGAAAGTGCGATGCTTTCATTGTCGTGAGGTTGGCCATTTTGCTACAAATTGTCCACTGAAGAAATCCAAGATGGGATCCAAGGAAGGATTTGAAGGTGGGGCATTGGCCTCATAGTTCGAGTTGGATTTCACCCTCTTCAATGCATGCTTTCATCCATGGTGGGATGTCGTTGGTTTCTGGATAGTGGAGCTTCTTTCCACATGACCGACGACAAGAGTTTGTTCAGTACGTTGGAGGAGAAAGATCTCCAGATACTCATAGTGATGGGTAATGATGAAAAGTATAGTGTCTCAAGTGTAGGCATGGTCTTTTTTCAGAGGGAGTGTGGAGCTCACATTACCTTGATCGATGTCAAGTATGTACTAGGACTGAGGAAAAATTTGGTGTCGATCGAAATGCTGGAAGACAAAGGCTATTGGTTGAAGGGAAAATACCCCTAGGATCCTTTGGGCTAAGACCCTACCAGACTGAAAATTGCTTATACAAAGAAACACACACACACAGCCATCTTTTTTACTTTCAAGCAAATTCTAATGTTTAGGGTACATACCTAAGGTCCTACGTTCGAGAAGACCGTTAGGGTGCAAACCCTTCTTGGAGTTCCCTTCTTCTTTCTCTGACCTGCAAGACAAACAAATCAAAGAACACAACAGTACATGTATAGAAGTTTATGTATAAATCATCTTTATGCTATAAAGTTAGTTATAAAAAATCTTTAAGTAACCACTTTCATAAGAATTCAACACAAGAATCTCATAAGCATAAAGAAAGATTATTCGGGAACAAAGACGTGTTTCTTTATATATAAAGGCAAATAAAGTACATATATCGGAAAGATATCACCTAAACACCTTCAGCAGGCTCCAAGCAAGCTTCCTCCCGGATTCGTTCCAGCCTCCAGCCTCCAACAAGAGCTCCTTCCAAGCCTTACTCAATGATGATGTCAAGGATGAATGATCACCAATACACATGGAAACAAGGGTTTCCTATGCAAAATGGGGGAAGTGCAGAATGCACCAAGGACTTCAGACCTGGTCTAAGGGAAAAATCTCAGCATAATAATCTTGCTCTCCTTTCTCTCTCTCCTTGGCCTTCCCTTTGATGTCTTTTTATACCCTCTCCAAAGTAGTTTTTTAGTTAGGAGTTGGTTGGGAACAGTTGGGCCACGGGCACTAACAGGTGATCCAGCAGGTAAACCCGCGATCACCGCCCGAAAAAGAGGAAATTATATTTTTTTTAAGTGTTTTAATAGATACACGCGGGTTGGGTATGACAGACCCGCGTGTACACGCGTTTAACACAGGGCAAAGTCGCGTATAGGGAATAAAATACTGTTTTTTAAATTTTTGGACCAGGTCTGGAAGGAGGGGTTGCCCTAGGCCATAAGTGCAGCATCACAAACCATAAGAGTGAGATTTGGAGCTATAACAGATGCCCCCTAATGTATGAGGTCAGAAGGGGAACATGATGGCCGAAATACATTAAGTAAGTACAAGGAAAGGAACTCTGCCGAAAAACCGAGGAGGACTTCACCAGAATTCAGCCTGCCAAGCCACCGAAAGGAGATCAGAAAGAAACACTGTCTGAGGCGGGCATACCCATGCTCAGGAAAAGTAAAGCATGTCCGCATATCAAGTACAAGCGGATCCACTAAGTATACAAGTATAAATGACTGTAAAATACATAATGGATCATCTGATCATAATGAGTAAGTACATGTCTGAATATCACATATAAAACTGTCAATGATGCTGAAAGATGCAACGGATCACTGAAATCAAAGACTGATCCCATAAGGTACCAACTGAACATGATGGAATAGGATGGTACTACACTGCAAACTCAGGTGCCAGCATATAGAATGTCGCCATGACTGACTGCAACATATAAGGTGGAGTGGTATCAACTAGCAGCAACAGGAGCAACTGTCAAGTGAACCAATGAATGCTGATACAACCTGAGGTCTTCACCGACCGCCGTGGTACATTTCTACACCATGGGAATAAATGATCTGAAGTCGACCATGTGAGAAATTATTTGATTACCGGTCATTGATGTATACCGTTAACAAACGCGAGACTACTCACCGATAATGATAATGAGCGTCAAGGTACCCAGTACAATCTAACAAGTGTGAATAGATGAGCTGAAGTCGAACACCTGTAAGAATCTATCAATCAGGAGACAATGATGGTTTCCCACTGTCGATAGCGAGGAATCTGCCACTAATGACTGCAAACCCCAAGGTACTGCCAAATGGACTCTAGATCTTTGCCCCAGAGCAATGAGTCGGAGTCGATAGGGAAAGATCCGCTAGAAGGAAGGCATTAAGGCATCCTCCATCAATCTAGCGCGAGTGTAACCCGTAGGCCAATAATGTGGAAGGAATCGGACGAAAAAGATGTAGTAACCCAACCGAAGTACGTTTCCGGCGTACACAAGATGTGGCTAGCGCACGGCAGAAACCCTCTGAACCAACCAATAATGAAAGCTGACACAGAGGCGAGGTATCCACCAATAGGGTCAAATGGAAACCAAGGTACTGCACGAATCCCAATGTGTGATAATGTATGCTGATGTCGAACACAAGGGAAACCACTCAGTCAAAGACCCATGATATTGATCGATGCTGAGCACAAGGTGACCTATCAATAATGAAAATAGGGCCAGGGTGCGGTCTCTAGGTCTGCCCTCAGAGCAATGTGTCGTCGTCGATAAGGACAAGACCCGCCAGCAAGAAGTCAATGGGGACCTTCTCAAACCGGCACGAGTGAAGGACCAATATAACTGATGTGATGATAGACATGACACTAACAACCAGGGATGGCCGACTGAAAAATGAGTCAAGAGACACCGCAGAAAGGCCGACTCAGGCTAACTTCCCTTGAACAAAAGCACGACTCAATGTGACTATGTGGCAGCATATAATGAATCTGTATAAGTTTGTCATGCAGGAGGCACGAACGAACCCTCCATATGATTGGAAGAGATAACCAATCGGGGGAGAACTGACTCGATAACAAGGTTATGGCTTACCTAAGTCAAACTAAATCCCACCCATGCGGAGGAGACTTTGTTTTGAGTGCTTTGTTCAAGGGCGACACGACTGACTCTAGCTGCCAACAATAAATGGAAATAATGTCCCTGTTCCCGCTCTTTTTGGAATATTTAATTTTTTTGTCTTTTTCTGATAAGCCGGAAAAAGAATAAAAGAATGCTATGGTACAGTGGAAAGAACGAGTGTCGGTGAAACAGATGATCTAGTTCCTGGGAAAGGAACGTTCCTATGCTCAATGCAGGGAGGTGAAAAATTGGTCAGTGACACTCAGAGGTATGTCCCTTCCACGGATCTGGGTATGTCAAGCTGCAGAGGTCAAGGGTATGCAAGGTCGATTTTTGCAGACGTCATGGTCAAAAGTGGGCTTAAACACGAGTCCAAGTGAAGCCGGCTATAGGCCAAAAGGTGCAAATGGTCAACATGCAATGCAGAAGTACAACTCAACACACATAGGAGCCTCTAGGGTATAAGGCCAGAACGAAACGAAGAAGCAAAGAAGAATGAGTCTTCAACGCATAAGTCATGGCGGGACTACAGAGGACTCCCGAGCCTACTCAAAACGAAGCAGCATGGGCAACAAATGTCAGTGAGGTGCTAACTAGGATGCCCATGTAAAAGGATGGCTCTACCATCATGTCATGATTTAAAGAATCGGCGAGTGAAAATGGCTTGCGAACCATAACATGATGGGGTCGACCCTACGGCAGATGTATCGGTCAAATGGAGGCTAGTATGCATAATGCAACGGAAAAATGGTGTCCCTAACCTATATGCCAGTGAGAACACGATACCTGCCATGACGGGTCAGCAGTCATGGAACCGTCTTGAACCGTCGAAAAATGTCCAAAATGTCCTGAAAAACAACTCAATCTCGACATTCCAAGCTCCCAAGTTAAAAGTGACATGAAACCAAACAAAATAAAATTTTGAAAAAATTTTGCATTTTCAAAACTTATAAAAAGAAATTTTGGACTTACCATTTTCACCGTTTGACTTGGAGAGCAAATTGTGGAGCAAAAGGAGCAAACTTTCCCCGTGACTTATTCAACCGTTCAAACTTGCCGAAAACTTCTAGGTAAGCACTAAACTTGTCTTGCAATCAATTGTGATAGTTTTTAGGAAGTTTAATTAATGTTTCACCGTTAGATTTTTGCAAAAAATTGCTCTGCGGCGTACACGCGGGTTGGATGTATATAAATCGCGTATACGACGGCCCTACACGCGACTGTGTATAGGGTAAACCGCGTGTGCGCAGCGAAAATTTTTTATACAAAAAACTAATGGATGAAAATGATTTTTTCTTCCAGGATGACTCTCACATGGCGTGAAAGAGAGCACTCAGCTGTAGATAATGAAGTTATGGACAATGATGAGGCATTAGATGCCTTACGGGGATGCGGATTGTTAAAATTCTTCAAGTTGCCGAATATGAAAGCAAATGTGCGTCTGCTCGAGAGACTTATTGATTATTGGGATGTCGAGGAAGAAGCTTTTATGATTGATCAGATGCCACTCAGGATAGAAGTGGAAGATATATATTTCATCACGGGCCTTTCCCGAAGGGGAGAGGTAGTCCACTCCCGGGGCAGGACCCGGAATAGTCTCAGCGTAGACGACTATGTACAACTTTACTGCCCAAGTCATCGGAAGGTCGGGAGTCAGATCTCGATCCCACACGTGGCGAGTTTGTCACTACGGATAATCCTGTTCACCATAGCTCGAGTGAACGGGTCATCTTCGCTACATTAGGCATCACGGGTAATAATGAGCGTAGCAGTGGACTGTCTCACCACGGTGTTTGACTGGTGTACTCCTCTACTTGCCAACATGAAGGAGCAGCTTGCTTCTATCAGGAAGGGACAGACCAAGAACTTTGGGTACGGAACCATTTTATGCACGTTTTTCTTCGAGAAGGTTCCCGCACTCCGCCCCAGGGTAGCAGTTCCCATCAGTAGTCCACGTGATCCACGTATGGGCCGGTGGGCTGACTTGATGAAACGTCTGGGGGGTGGGGAAGTGCCCAGGAATGCATTCGACGACGACTTTTTTGCTTGGTGGGAGCAACAGATCATCGCCATAGACGACTACCCCTATGCTGGACTGGATTTCCGAGGAGATCCTGACCTAGTGTTACCACCAGACGCAGCATGGGGCGAGATCGGTAAGATTTTTTTTGATTTTTATGATTTTATGATTTTTCAAGCATAATGATGAACTTTGAAAAAAATATTTTTTTTTGATGAGATTCAAATGACTGATATGATGATCATGTTCCAGACATTGGGCCTGTGCGACCAGATGGATCCCCACGGCATGGGCGGCGTGGCCGAGGAGCCGAAGAGGAGGCTGCAAATGCGGAAAGGACGCTCAACAACGTCCAGCGACACTTGGCGAGATTGAGCTACCAAGTACCGATGGCCGAGATAGAGGACCTTCCTCCAGATATGCAGCGTCATGTGGTTGGGATGCCACGTGACTGGGTTCGCGTCTTTCGGCGCGTGGCCACTGCTATAGTTAGTTATTTAGATGCTCATCCAGAGCCGAGGCATTAGATATGCCTGACATGATTATGGGCATTTGAGTCCCAATTTTGTATATTTTGGACACGCATATGTACACTCGAGACGCTTTGCGATATATATATATATACAGTTTGACTTTTTGATGCATGATTTTATGATGATGAATGATTGATATGCCAGTCTAATGCTTGATTAGAGATAGAATCAGCTAACCAATTTTGAGATCTTGGAATGTGCAAATAATTAATGTAAGTAAATGATCTTTGCAACAACCTCACCCTTAAATATTGGCGATATAATGATGGATCTCTAACCCGATAAATGTTATTTAACTGAGACACTATCAATTGAGAATCAAGATATACTACCAACGAGTCGATCCCATGAGAGATTGGCTCGGATAATAAATTGATAACAGTTGTATACTCGGCCATATTGTTTGAAGCAGGACCGATACACACGCCTCTCGATGTCATCAACTGACCAGTTGGGTAATAAAGTACCCAAGCTGCGGAAGCAAGATTCCGAGTGTGCCGACTAGCACCATCGACGAATCCAAAATAAACCAGATCATCCATCAACACCTGCCAAAGCAGACCAAAAGTGCTGATATCAGAAAACGCTTGATAAGATATGTACAAATATACATAAAATACAAAGAAGCCATTGCCTGGCCAAAGCTAAGCAAAGCACTTCCTGAGGTAGAGCCCGTCAGGGGGCTCCGCCAACTGACTCCTAGGGATATTTATAGGTACGACAATCGAACCAATCAATATACTCTCTTCGGTAAATAAATGTGTCGGAGCCAAAGGGACCGTACAAACATCACTAGTCGAACTGGAGGACCGAGATTCTACTTCATGCACAGGGGAATGAAAGTATAACCGACGATGTAAATCTTCCAAAGGTTGATCTACGGCCGTCATTGCTTCGAATATCGCTTCATCCGATGGAAAAACAATATCTGAGTAATCCGATGCAGAGGTGGAATCAGGGGTCCGAAAATGAGCCACATCACCATCTATTTCTTTCCCAGAGGAAATAGTAGAATGGTTATCTACAGAGTTATCGATAGATTCACATCTAGGTTCTGCTGCAGACATAAGAGATTCTATTTCACCCACCTTGTCGTCACCTGATGTGGTCACAGATGAAGCTAAGGTTCCAGGATTCGAAGAATAAAGAGTTTGGACAAACTCTCTCCGTAAAGGATCCCTGGAGGAAATTGTATCTATACCAGCTGTAGGAGGGGGAAGGTTAAACGTACCCATCAATGAAGAATACATCCCGACTCCTAGACTCTCAATAGGCGGACGGGGGTTACCCACTAAAGGAATGGTAGAGTCAGAGTTTGCTTGAGGATCAGCTGGACAATAGTCCAATTGGTCAACCTTAACGATTTTCCCCTCATAAGGAAAGCAAATGACACGAAATAGAGTCGAAACAACGGCTTCCATCTCGTATACCCAGTTCCTTCCTAATAGGAGATTATAATCTAGGTTAGCGTCTATGACTTCTACTTCAATATTAACGACCTTTCCTCCAACACATATAGGAAAAGCCGGGATAATCCCGTACGGTCTATGAGAGTGACCATCAAATGCTGTTAATAGGGTGGGTGAAGGAACAACCGTCGGTGATCCAATGGCCTTCTAGCATGACATAGACATGACACACGTGGAAGCTCCCTCATCTACAACCGTCCGGAAAATATTCGTTTTCTGGTAGGTAGACTTTATCTGGAAAGCCATGTGATGAGGAAGTCTCTTTTTGACATTACTCATATCAAAAGAGAGAGCTAAGGAATTACTTGGATCTACTGCCCCCATTGCCAATAGCAAGGCACTTCGTTGAGTAGGACATGTCTGGAGAACCTCTAACGCGGACATAGCACATGGACTCTGAGCCAGATCCTCGACAATGGAGTAATTCTGGGCTGCCCTAATATTAGGGTTGATAGTCGCGCGTTTAGCTGAACCTTTCGGCACCCGAGCTATAGTCTCAACAGAAGGTCGCTCAATATGAAGTGGGTTGTTAGTTTCGGGAACTGATTTACCCTTAGAATTTTCACCTTCACCATAATCGCGTGACCGTGTGGCCACATTAGCGTGAGCACCCATCATGAAAACATTTGATGACTTGTCCCCTTCCTGGTTGCCCCCTGCGGAGGTACCAGGGTTCGAACTTGCGCCAGCAAGAAGTTGCTACCCTTGGGGAAACGGGTTAGTTAACACAGCTTGCGAACTAGAAGTCCCTTGCTATCCTAACAAGCGCTGAGCGTCTTCAATTCTAGGGCAGAGATGAGTTAGATGGTCTCCTTTGCATAACTTGCAAGGAAACTTAACTTTCTTTCTCAACTCATTTCCACCACCACCAGCGTTGTTGCCGGATTTATTTGCATCGGGCTTCCCATCCTGGTTCTTCTTCTTACCACGTCCTTTCTTTTTTCCATCAGAATTTTGATTTCCTTTGGGGTTATCGGATTGGACGACGTTAATGGAAGAATTTTGGGAAGCAGGAGGATTAGACATTGTGACTTGGTTGTTAGAAGCAGTTTGTAATGACAACTGCTGCAATTGATTCAACAAGTTCACTGTAGTTGAGTCTACTGACCCTACGATACCATCCGCGTGAGGACCTGGCTTTGGCTTAGCTAAATCAACCTTAGATCCAGGAGCATCTGGCAAGTACTTTTGGAGGATCCCAGACTGAGAGTAGATCAGTTCTAACTGCTGGGCCCTGAAAATGGCTTGCTCCTCAGAATAGACCCCAGACATGGAGACATCCTTGGAGATCTCGGGTTGCAAAGACTTCAAAAACCACTCTAGACGGTACTCCGGAGGGATTTCGGCTTTAATGAGCCTTTTTCTCCGTCTCCATTCTTGTATGTGATCAGAAATGTGGGTTGCCTTATCCTGACGAAAGGTAGCCAGAAGTTCAGTTCCGGCATCATAGCGGACAGGCAACTGAAAGTGATTCAAGAAGATATTAGCTAAGTCTGCGAACGATGTAAAGCTGCCCCCTGGCAACTCTATGTACCATTTAGCCGCATTACCAGTCAAGGTGCGCTGAAAAAGTCTCAACCTAACCGAATCTTCGATGAGGGAGTTAGATGAGCACCACAAATGGAATGTGGTTACATGATCGCCCGGATCTTCACCACCCTTCCCTTCGAATTTTGGGATGTCCGAAGGTAGTTTGGTTGGGACCGGAGGCCAGGCTGGATTGTATCTGATAGGGTCGTTCGTTAGCTTAGTGAGATCTGGCAAGTTTAACGTTGCCAGAAATGGAAGCCTAGGAGGACCTAGGGGATTCCACCCAGACTGGGCAGAACTCCCCAAGTTCTGAAAAGATTGTCCTGGGATTTGAGAGGCACCAGGTTGCCCCAAGTGACCAGTAGAACCAGCTGAACCAAAGGGCAAGCCTTGTGGTCCAGCAAAATTCGGAGTTTGACCAACTCCTGCCGTATAAGCTCCATAGCTTGCAAAGTTTCCTCCTAAAGAATTGTAAGGAGTCGATAACCCCTGATATGGGTTCCAAGCCGAAGCGAGGGGAGGAATACTTTGAAACATGCTAACCGTGGAATACGGCCTACTTCCTTGTTGGCCAATAAATGGATTCGCAGTTCCTGCGTTACTAACCCCAGGGTTATTCCAACCTTGGAAAGGATTGCTGCTTTGTCCTATTGAAGAAAAAGGCATGGATCCTACCGTTGGGTTGGAATGTGGAATATGACCACTTCCAAAAGGAAAACCCTGAAATGAAGCCGATCCGCCCATCATGGACGTAGCGGCACTGAACGGAACTGACGGAATACCCTGTGATTGGGTGCCAAAAAGGAAGAAACCAGTACTAAAAGCATTGGTTTGGGCATTTCCACTCGTGGACGGAATGGAGGTAGACCCAACCAAAGATGTGCTAGCAAATGATCCGAACAAGGAAGCGGAGGGGATGGAAATGGTTCCTCCCCCTTGCACCGATGTTGGGGTTTGCATAGTCGCAGCACTCGTGGAAGCCATGCTTCCAGTAGTGATCATAAATGGTAAGCGCGTAGCGTAACCTGGACTCGCTGGTCTATATAATGGAGGCCCAACGTATCGCAATACGTCTGGGTAACTAGATGGTAGTGGAGAATTTGGAATCACTAATGATTCTGAAAGTTCTTCTACCTCTACGTTATCCTCCGCTTGAAAGCAAACTTGAGAAAAGACTGGAGCATCCCTCTCTTGTTCAAAAGTACCAGGCCTTGCTTGGCCGCTAATATCCCCGAGAGGAGGATCAATCCCCGATGCGTCAGCCGGCGTGGGACAGACCCCACCGGTAGTATTCCCTCTGCGCCTTCTAGGAGAAGGCTCTAAACTAGGTGGCGAGAGACCACGAAGTCTTCGAGACCGTCTTGGAGACCGGTCAGCCACTTTGAATTCTTTGTTAAGATCTAACTAAAGACTCAAAAAAATTAAAAGCTAAGCCGACTAGGAGCACAGAGCACACAGTATAAAGTTCCTAAAGATACAGCCAGTCAAACAACTTTCAAGTATTTCCGCTCCGGGTGATTGAGACCGGACACCAAAATACGAGAAAGTGAATCAAAGGGCCTTCCGAGGATAGTCTGGGATGATGAGGGCCCAGTCCTATCAGCGAAGGTATCAGAGGAAGTTACGCTGACCTCCTAACAACAGCCTGCGCCGGTGCAAGCCCCCAAGCTTCGCAAGGGTGCCCTCCGGAAGTACTGTCGAGAGTGATACAACGTCGACCTCAGGTGCCACGGGATTCCCCTCCGCTGCCACCTATGCAGATCCCTAGGAGAGGCAACTATGGGTACCAACTCATCGCAGAAGCCAGGCGGAACAGTCGTGAGGTAAGTTCGGACAAGTAGGAGAGGGGGTATCTCTCTTCCCTGTCTTCACAGACCCTCGTGCTTAACTCCCAGATCCGGAGCTTTCCTGGTCTCCCTAACGCTATTGGATTTACTCTCTTTAATCAGACTCTTATGTTTGACGTTTTGTGTGGCCTTGGAGAGTTAACTCTCCACTCGCCTAATCCAAGGCCCTAAAATCCTAAACTTGTTGGTGTAATAACTAAAACAAAAAGTTCTAGTGGATTTTAATTAAGCGCTTGATTTTATTAGGCTGTTCTTTAAGTCAAAGGTAATGGAGGTGAAACTTGTGGTGTTTTATGGACGCAAAAGAAATTAATAAAACCTAGCTACATGCACATGCACTTTTGTTTTCGATGAATAGCAATTTCTATAAGGTTCAGAAGGCACTTGTAATATAAACAAAAATTTTTTCCTTTTCTTTTCAGACTCCACACTCACAAAAACTAACAAAACTAAATATGCCTAAAAAGAGATGCAAATCTTTCCCTAATGCAAGAACTAAATGTGGATGCACGATTCAAAGACTACTCTAAAAACAAAGAAGGAAAGTTGCTGCTTTACCAAATTTTGTCTTGCCACTGAAATGCTTAGATAGAAGATGATTTGTTACTAATCATTTCGTCCAAACAATAAAAACAAGTTTTAAGATAAAAAACAAAGCACTTTCACTTCGCAAAAAAAGGAAATCAAATGAGAAGCAAGTTTAAGAAAGCGAAACTCAAAAACTTTCAAAAGATTTTCTTTCAATCAAACCAAAAAGTCTTTTTCAAAGGAAAACTCTCAAAAAAAACTGACACTAATGATTGATAAACAAGCCACCAAACACTTTCGTGAATTGACACCTTTCAAATGATGAAAACTCAACAAAAATAAAATGTGTTCGAAAACGCTTTTGACAATCAAAAGCAGCAATGAAAGTCCAAAATATCAAAAGACAAGTTTCAAGAAACTGGTAACAAACAAATTTCCCGAAACAAAGGAGTAAATGGTCATAAAAATGATTTCGTTAAGCAAACACAAATGTCATGAAAACAAAATGGACACAAAGATTTGAAGACAATCTTCCCACTCTGCCGAAACAGAGCAATCAAGATTCTTAAACAGAAACCTTGTGTGTCAAAAATCAATGACGCTTGCAATCAACGAAAAACAAGACTAGCACTCCTTATAACTAGAGAGAGTTCGAAACAAGATGCCCCCTGTTAAACAGAGAACTGTCACTGGGAATTGACTATTTTAAACTGACCCAAACCACCAGACAGACATTCAGCAAAAGAAAAATTATAAATCTTGAAAATTATGTGATATACGCGCCTGCAATTATTTGCAGAATGCGTGTATACGCGACTGTAACTAAGGAAACCTGCGTATACGCGGGTTTACTTAGTGCAACTTGCGTATATACGCTTCTGTAATCCAGAAAAAGTGCGTATATGAAGTCTTTCAAGAAAAATAAAAAACACAAACTGAAAAACTGGAAAAGCTTGGAGTTCAAGAAAATATCAGACAGTCAGAACCAACAAACAAAGGGACTGAGCCTTGATTGGCTTGAGGACTACCCAAACTAGGAACAACAAGAGTGTTGTCCCCAGTGGAGTCGCCAATTCTGGTTGAAGGGAAAATACCCCTAGGATCCTTTGGGCTAAGACCCTACCAGACTGAAAATTGCTTATACAAAGAAACACACACACACAGCCATCTTTTTTACTTTTGAGCAAATTCTAATGTTTAGGGTACATACCTAAGGTCCTACGTTCGAGAAGACCGTTAGGGTGCAAACCCTTCTTGGAGTTCCCTTCTTCTTTCTCTGACCTGCAAGACAAACAAATCAAAGAACACAGCAGTACATGTATAGAAGTTTATGTATAAATCATCTTTATGCTATAAAGTTAGTTATAAAAAATCTTTAAGTAACCACTTTCATAAGAATTCAACACAAGAATCTCATAAGCATAAACAAAGATTATTCGGGAACAAAGACGTGTTTCTTTATATATAAAGGCAAATAAAGTACATATATCGGAAAGATATCACCTGAACACCTTCAGCAGGCTCCAAGCAAGCTTCCTCCCGGATTCGTTCCAGCCTCCAGCCTCCAACAAGAGCTCCTTCCAAGCCTTACTCAATGATGATGTCAAGGATGAATGATCACCAATACACATGGAAACAAGGGTTTCCTATGCAAAATGGGGGAAGTGCAGAATGCACCAAGGACTTCAGACCTGGTCTAAGGGAAAAATCTCAGCATAATAATCTTGCTCTCCTTTCTCTCTCTCCTTGGCCTTCCCTTTGATGTCTTTTTATACCCTCTCCAAAGTAGTTTTTTAGTTAGGAGTTGGTTGGGAACAGTTGGGCCACGGGCACTAACAGGTGATCCAGCAGGTAAACCCGCGATCACCGCCCGAAAAAGAGGAAATTATATATTTTTTAAGTGTTTTAATAGATACACGCGGGTTGGGTATGACAGACCCGCGTGTACACGCGTTTAACACAGGGCAAAGTCGCGTATAGGGAATAAAACACTGTTTTTTAAATTTTTGGACCAGGTCTGGAAGGAGGGGTTTCCCTAGGCCATAAGTGCAGCATCACAAACCATAAGAGTGAGATTTGGAGCTATAACAGCTATGATGTAGTCTTTAGTAAGGGAAAGGTTTTCCTTCAACACATCACCATGAGACAGGTGAAGCAGATCAGTTCACGAGTCAAGAACCTATATTCTCTTGAGGTTTAAGATGCATGCAAAGCCTTAAGGAGCAAGGAAACTGATGGAGACTTGGTCATTGAGAGGGAGAGTACATTACCTCTCAACATGGAATGCCAGAAGAAGTCTCAGACAATTGTGAAGGAGCCACAATTGGTGAAGCAACTTCAGGATGTTGTGGAGCAGCCATAACTAGAGAAGATGAGAGGAGTCCGAGTGGAGGCATCCACTCATGGAAAGACCTCCAGTAGGGGGAAAATTTGAGCCAAGTCGATAGAGGGATCACATGCATCCATACCTCCAAGTCAGAGGTGGGGCGATGTGGAGTGACAGTCCCAAGAAGGCTAGAATAGGGGCAGGATCATTGAGGTACACAACCTCTTTGATTAGACCTTGCTACGGGAGTCCCGACGAGGAGTAGCAGTACTAGCTAAGTGGGTAGAGACAGATGTCGATGGATCGACAGAGAGAGCTACAGTGCAGGAATCCCAAGACAATGCAGAGCTACCAGGCTACAACAATGCGAGAGGCGCATGAGTGTTGGAACAGTGCAGGATGGCACAGAGAGGTGTGCAATGGTGCGAGATGCATGGAGTGTTACAGTAGCTCAGAGGTCATAGGGGGAGCATTTTTCAGTGGTAGATGGAGCTTCAGCATCAGAGGATGTTTCTAGCCCAATGGAGAGATCAGTTGGGAGTTTTTTTGTTTCTATAGTTACTGGCACAATCACACTTGGGAGAAGTGTTGCATGCAGAACATTCCAAAGGTTCAGGATCGAATTCCAGTTGAATGCCTTTCTTGTTGAGAGGGAGTGTTGAAAATGGCAACAAGAAATGCTATAAATAGAAGTTCGGGTACCAATGTCAGACATAGCAACAAGGAATGAAAAATGGAAGTGCTAAAAATAGCATTGCTATAAATAGCATTTCGGGATGGATTCCAATTTTAGTTAGTCCCTGAACTAAAATTGAGAAGTAAAATTCGAATTTGTTCTTAGCAGTTTTTTGATTAATAATTAATCAATTCATCATGAGTTAATTAGTTGGAGAAAATCAAACATGAAATCTATGTGAAGACATGCAACAGTTTCTCCATTTATTGAGAAATTTATCTCTTAGTTAACGAGATGAGGATGAGTTGTACTTTGAGTTGTAATTAGTTAGCTCAATTTTTTGGGTTAAGTCTAGTTAGATTAGTTCCAACAGTTTGTGGAATTAATTGTGAGTCTAGTTAGTTAATACTTGCATGCATGTTACTACCACTCTCCAGATAATTGAATATTCTTTCATAAGTAACTCATGCATGTTAGTTTAGTCAGAGAACCAGTTGAGATCAGAGGAAGGGACAACATACTATCAGTTGGAGGTTTTTTCCTATATAGGAAACTCATCCATGTAGAAGGAATTATCTCCTTCAGGATTGCGCAGTTACTACTGAGCCAAGTGAGCAGTGTGAGGTGGGAATTCACACAAGTGGAAGCACTGGACCCCAGGAAAAACTGTGCAAGGAAATAGGAGGCTTGGAGAGTAGAGGAGAAGGTTTGTGAGAAGCCTTTGACTGTCTATGAGCTGTAGAGGGATTGTACTCAGAGTTGGGTAGCTTTTGCGCTGAAGCTTTGTGTAATCCAGACATATTTTCACTTGTATGATATTACAGAGATCGGGGTTTTAGGCAGAGGATTTCCCCAGAGTATTCTTCTGTGTTCATGTGTAATTGATTTCCCATTCTTAGTTATATGTGTTCTATTTGATCTTGCTCAAATTCGATTAAGCTTCCACAAGTTTGTTTGTAGAAGTAGATCAAGTATTTTGCTTTAGTATATTGCATTATCTGTTGATCTACATTGGGAATTTTTACAAGTTCTTCATGCAGACTCTTAACATATTGAATACAAGTAAAATCATGCATGATTTACTTTTATCATCACATAAATAAACCAATTTAATAACAGATAAAATTTTCCCCAGAAATATTAGCTAAGAAGACTACTTGGGGAATATTTAGTAACGTTGCACGTTCCACCCAGCTGTGAAATTCCTTTACCAGTTCCCCTTGAGCTAAGATCTTCTTTCTGTCAGGAATCAACAACTCTTTGAATCCTATGTAGTTTTTATTTATATATTTCTTCCCAACATATTTTTAGCACAATCCTGCTTTAAGGTCTGCCAACCTTTTGCCTACGTCTTTTCGTTTTAGTTTTTTTTTCAAAAAAGATTCCTTTATTTTCCTATAAATCATGTGTTTCTCTCTTGTGATGCTTTATTCCACCCCACTTAGTATTTCTCTCCAACAAAGTGATTAACATAATATTTCTCTCCCATTATGTTGATATTTTTAATTATTTTCTCCGAGGGATTTTTAAGAGACTTTTAGGGAAGGTCCACCATGTGTACTTAACCACCAACAACTTTTCATAAGCTGGCAAGAAGTATTCTGAAACTCTAGCTATTTCATAAACATTCCAAATCGTTTGTTTATTTAATAATAAAATATTTACATCATTTCATAAGTTCAATCATGACTACCATAGCCATTCAATCCAATAATAGTTCAATGAATAAAAATAATTAATGTTTAAAAAGAAGAACATAGGGGTGCTACAACTTCCCCCCCTAAAAATAAATATTGTCTTTGGTATGTTTCTTTCAATTCCCTTCCTCTTGGAACAGTGATACAAATTCTTTAAGCATTTAATCCTCGATATCCCATGTGGCCTCCTCTAGGGTAAAGTTCTTCCATTGCACTTTAACTTAGGTAATGGCTCGGTTCCAGAGCATGGTTCCTCTCTGATCTAAGATTTGTAGTGGTTCTACCTAGAAATATCCTTCTGGTTCCACCTATACTACATTCCAATTAGTTATGTGAGAACTATCATGAATATATTTCTTTAATAAGGAGACATGAAAAAAATTATGCACTTTGATATGATTGGATAATGCTAGATGATAATTTATTGGCCCAACTCTAGCTAGAAATATCAAAAGGACTGCAAAACCTCAGTGTTAGTTTAGCACAAATTCCTAATCTCAAGGATCTTTCTTGCTTTCACTTTTACAAACACATGTTCTCCTACTTTAAATTTTTGTTTTATTCTCTTATATTTTTCATAACTTTTATGTCAGTCTTGTGTAGTCTTTAAATTTTTCCTAATCTTTTTTACCACTTGCTCATTTCCTGTAGAACAACAGGTCTCAATACTAGCCTATCTTATGGTTGAATCCAACTTAAGGAAGTGTGGAACTTCCTTCGATACAATTCCTTAAAGGGACTCATTTTTATAGATGCTTGATAACTCTTGTTATAAGAAAATTATACTAAGTGTCAAAAATCTCCCCACTTAGTAGATATATCCATAACATACATTCTTAGCATATCTTCTCAAATATGGTTTTGCCTTTATGTTTTTCCATCTATTTGGGGGTGGTAAGAAGTAATAAAGTTGATTTGCGTACCCATTCCTCCAAACAATGTTTTCTAGAAATTGGAAGTGAATTTAACATCTCTATCAAATATCACCATTTTCGATATGCCATGCAACTGAAATATTTCCCTCATGAATATGTTTACAATATATCTTTTTCCAAATGTAGACTGAATGGGTATAAAATGTGTTGCTTTGTTTAATTAGTATACCACAACTATGATAGAGTCATGTTGTCTTCTAGTTCTTAGAATTCCAGTGATAAAATCTAAGGAAATAACTTCCCTATAAAACCCTACCCCACATTTACCCACTTTAACTTGCTCACTAGGGTAAACATGAGATGAGAGTTACTATGCATGACCTGATTTCAAGATGTACTTATGGAAAATGGGGTCCACATGTTCGGAACTGACTACAAGCACCCAATGACACATGATCACACTGTTATTAGCCTATCTTGACCCAACACTATTTCCTTTTAGCTTCGTTTCCTTAAATTTAACATAAATTTCTATTTTTTGTACTATTTTTGGTCCTAAACTTTTGAGGGCCTAAACAACATTTTCAGGGAAAATGGTGAGACCAAAATAATGTTGGAGTCTTTTTTTTCTCGATTCTTCATTTTTCCACCTCATGGAGATCTTTGAAATGAGGTATTATGATATCCAAACAGAGATCGCATACCAAAGTTACAACCCCGAGAAGTTGGAGGTCCAAATTATTCATTTATACAAACACTTTGTGACTATGGTACCTATAGGTTATGAATGCATAGTTAGTTCATTGTTTTCATTACTTCATCATATATTCATTAAGAAGGCTCAATGCCCTCTCAAGCTACTTGCATCAAACACTAGTTAGCCCATGCATTTACATAACCATTCAATAACTTATAAATCCATAACCAATATCCATAACAACAGCACATTATACAACAAAATATACCATGCCTATAACCAACACTTAACTAGAAAGAAACCATGAAAAACTAGTCATAAAATCAACACAATAACCAATACATGTGCTCATTGGTCTCAATAATAGATAACACATAATAACATATGCATAAATCCAACTAAGTCAG
This sequence comes from Pinus tabuliformis, assembly GCA_031772625.1. Classification (NCBI taxonomy): domain Eukaryota; kingdom Viridiplantae; phylum Streptophyta; class Pinopsida; order Pinales; family Pinaceae; genus Pinus; species Pinus tabuliformis. The sequence goes on along the minus strand of CM062806.1, from coordinate 894,468,602 downwards.
TGACTTCCATGTACCACCTAACCATAGATTGGGCTAAACCAAATCTTTATTTCAACCAATTCTGCCCCGAGCCATATTCCAAGCATGAATGTGGGATCACATAGGATAAACCAAAACAAAACCAACCAGGGAATCTAGAGGCTAAACCACCTCTACCCTCAACCACAGTGATTTCACCTCAACCAGTCCAGAAATCACGAACACCAAAAAAAGCTTGGATGCCTCCACCCTTGGCCCTTGGAAATTTTCCTGAGACCACCTCAACTAGGATCCAAAATCTATTGTCCATATGAAGCTTAACTAAAACAGGGAACCCACTACATCATGGTTATCCAAGAAATGGAAAAGGAAAGGTTGAAACCACTGTCAATCCAGGAAAATCCCATGTCATTGACAGCCAGTAACCCAATAACCAAATTCATGTACCATGAATTCAACCACAATGGTTTCACCTCAACTGGTCCAGAAATCACTAACACCAAAAAAAGATGGATGCGTCCACCCTTGGTCCTTGGAAATTTTCCTGAGACCACCTCAACTAGGATCCAAAATCTATCATCCATATGAAGATCAACCGAAACAGGGAACCCACTACATCATGCCTATCCAGGAAATGGAAAAGGAAAGGTTGAAACCATTGTCAATCTAGGAAAATCCCATGCCATTGAGAGCCAGTAACCTAATAACCAAAATCGTGTACCATGCATTCAAATCACAGTAAGGAAATCACACATGCAACCTATTACCTACAATGTTCTCCTATTGTGGATTCTTTTCCAACCTTCTTCTTCACTTCCCATGAATTCCTTTGCTTTCTTCCTAGATTCTATCTAAATTCTCCCTCTCTCCAAGTCCGAGTGAAAATGCCTCAATGTCCAAGTGAAGGCTAAAATCCTCCAAGAGTAACCAATTAGTGATAAAGAGTGACTAAGAATAGCTATGAGAAGCTTAGAATGTTCTCTCCCTCCTTCTGTTTCCTTTTTATTTTCCTTCAATTTCCTTCATTTACCCTTGCATGCATATTATTCTCTCTTCATCTTCCTTTTCTCCTATTTTCCTTTCTTTCTTTAATTAATTCCTTTTATATCCCTTTGCCTTTTGGCAATTCCAATACCAATTTCCATAGCCAATAATGAACCACAAGTGATGCCCACTATAATGTTTTCCCCATCATTCAGCTTAGAATATGTGTCCCATGAACTTGGTTTAGTTTATTTACATGGAAAATCAACCCAGGATTGTTATATTCCCACTTCCATTCTGGAATGGGTAATTGATTTAGCAACCCAATTGGGTGTTTGTGTTCTACCTTCACCTGTTGGCACTCTAGACATTTACCCAAATATTCTGCCACTTCTTTCTTTATTCCAAGCCAATAAAATTATTTCCTCGAGGAAAAAATCATTTTATGATATCCTGGATGTCCTGCAAAGGTTTTTCAGTGATGTTCATCCAATATAAGTTGTTTTATGGCAGTTTCATTATGAACATAAATCCTGTTACTATATGTTAATGTTTTTTATGATTTTCATGCATAGCCAATTATTGTTGTTAACTATAATTTATGTTGTATTTTCAAATAAACTTCATCTTTCTGTCCTAAAATTCTGATTTGTTCTGCAAATTATATTTTAATGCTACTAATAGATATTTCCATTAGTGGATTTACTTTTATACTTAAAGTATATACTACATTGTTTTCTTTGCCTTTAATATGCTTTATGTTAAACTCAAACTCACTTAAAATTTCCATCCGGCTAGCTTTTCTAGAATTTAAATAAGATTGAATGAAAAAGTATTTTAGGCTAATGTGGTCAGTGACAAGTATAAATTTTTTACCTAATAAATAGTGTCTCCACATTTTTAAAGCATGTATAACAACATCTAACTCTAATTCATATACAACATAATTTATTTCATGTGATTTTAACTTTCTTGACTCAATGTCACCACATAATTTTCTTGCATCAGAACACCACCGAACCCTTCAAGGCATGCATTCATACATACCAAAAACTCCTTTTCTGGATCTCCAATCTCTAAGATAGGTGCTATTGTTAGCAAAAGTTTTAATTTTTCAAAACTGTCTTGACACTTGGATATCGATTCAAACTTTACTCTCTTCTTTTGTAAGGAAGTAATGGGATATGCCAATTTAGAAAAACCTTCAATGAACCTTCTGTAATACCTAGTAACTCCCCATGAAGGATCTAGTATCTAACACATCCTTAGGTATTGGCCAATTTAAAATGGCCTTAGCCTTTTTAAGATCAACAGATAATCCTTCTTTTGAAATGGCATGACCCAAATATTGTATTTTTTCCTTATAGAACTCACATTTGCTGAATTTTTCATATAGTTTGTTTTCTCCCGAGGTTTGCAGCACCATTCTTAGATGTTATTCATGCTCTTACTTATGCTCTGAATACACCAAAATATCATCTATGAAGACCAATACAAATTTATCTAGGTACTTACTAAGAACATTGTTCATTAAAAACATAAGAGCTGTAGGTGGATTGGTAAGACCAAAAGGTAATACTACAAATCTGTAGTGTCCATACCTTTTTCAAAATGATGTTTTGTGTATGTATTAATCTTGTATCCTTAACTGGTGATATCATGTTATCAAATCACGTTTTGAGAATATTGTTGCTCCTATCACTTGGTCAAATAGATCATCAATATGGGGAAACATATACTTGTTTCTAATAGTCAGTTTTTTTAGTTGTTTGTAATCTATGCACATCCTAAATGTGTCATATTTCGTTTTCACAAATAGTACTAGGGCTACCCAAGGTGAAACACATGGTTTGATGTAACCATCTAGTAATTCTTGTAATTTCATTTTCAATTCCAATAGCTCAGTAATACTCATTCTATAAGGTGCCTTGGAAACCAAGTAGCTCTTGGATCGAATAGTACAAATACATGTTGGTTCAATACGTTAACCTCAATTTCAATCATAGTTGACTGGTGTTATTCTTTTTCGTCCTTGAGAGTAGCATTAATCCTAGGGATGTTTCTTTCAATATTGTTCATTGTGGTTGCGTCATGAAAAACTTGCACATTCTAAGATCCCAGGTGGTGATGCCGCTACTCCATGCTTCAATGCCAGGTTTCCACTAGTCGATAAAAGAGTTTATACAAGAGTCGATACCTTCTTGTATTTTTGGAGCCGATGGGAGGATTTCTTATTGGATGGATTCTTGGATGTTTTGGAACTTATGTATTGATTGTTGTGTGGACAATTTCTTAGTAGATGGGGTTCTCCACATCCCCAATACCTTAATGGTTCTCTATATTTTCCACTAATTTCCCCCTTGTTGTTCAACTCCATATTATTTCAACCACCTTTTGATTGTATAGGCGGGGGCTAATTATTTCGCCTAAACTTCTTCCACAAGTGATCTCTCCTGAAAAATTTCATGAAAGAGGATTTTGTCTTCTTTATCCCTCCTACATATTTATTTTTATCCTTATTTTGGTAATATTTTGAACCTTCACTTATTTTAAATTTTTTTATAACACGGTCTTTCCTTTCTTATTGCTTCATCCATCATCTTAGGATTTTCAAATTCAATCCTTTCTTTATAAGAAAGTGGAAAACAATTTAAATTCATTGTACTTTTGCTTTCTCTTCCTTTATGTAGGGAACATATTATAACAGATTAGTAAATTTAGAAAAAAATTCATCCATGATTAACTATCCCACTCTTAAATTATGGAAATATTTTGCAAGGTCATCACAGTACCTCTCAATTAAGTACTTTGATTTGAACTTTTTTCCGGAACTCCTCTCGCAAAATTGTTTTCTCTTCTGGATTATGCATTGTTTTTTCCTCTTCCCACCATATGGCAATTTTTCTTTGTTATTGGTAAACTGCTAATCTAACTTTCAAATTACTATAATATTCATAAACTTGAAAATACACAGTAATATTTAGCATCCATGCTTCTGCGTCTTCCTCTTTCTCACCATCAAAGTTAGGGGGCCTTATATTTTTAATCTCTCCCTTTAGTTCAACTTTATTTTTCTTTTTGGATCTATGTGATTTTGAAGAGGTTTTATTAGATTCATTTCCACTTCCGTATTTTTCTTTCTTAGGATCAACACTTTTTATCTTCAAGGGATATTTCTTATCCCCATCCTCTCCTATATCCATAGGCTTATGAATTGACTTATCATTCAAATCGTTTATCAATTTCTCTTGTTCTTCACTTGCCTTTAGAAAATGTTCATGAGCAGCTCTAATGTTGTCCAATTCTTGTCATAATTATCTTACTATATCCAAGAACTAAGTTGATGGAGGTTTATCTTCTCCTAACAACTCCACATACACTTCTCCTCCAACAGCAAGAGGTTGATTTCATGCTTCTTACAATTTGTATTTTTATTTTGATAACACGTGTACCTTATTGCCAAGAAACAAATCACATTATCTTTCATACATACAATAATATATCATGACTTCTGCATTTTGTTCTCTTATTGTGGCTTTCCCTTAGGCCTATCTTTGAACCTACAACTATGACACCATATGTAACATACCTCAATTCATATCCCAAAAAAAAATTATTTACTATAGTACCACTATAATTGTACTTATATTCATTTTCAATCATACTTACAATCTAGGGCTTCACTCTTTATATGGAACTTATTTAAGTTTTTGTGTTAATTGTCATCATCAGAGTTCTGAAAGTTTTGTTCTTTTAGAACTAGATTAATATGTGGAATGTTTCGCACAGTTAATGGGTTCCCCCTTAACCCTTAGGATCACATGAATAACCCCTTAAAATCTCATCAAAGGAGTATACATTGTCCTTTGGTTTGATAACATTATTATTTTTCCTCCCATAATTTCACTCACATTCCTTAGCCACTTTTACTACTAAATTCTTAAGGATTTTATGGTAGTTTAATTCGTTTGTACAAAACATCTTCATTTTAATCTATTGTACTAAATCTCTTGATTGGAACTTTACATTAACAACCTTTACATTTAATGTTGGCATTATGATGTATGTCTTGTACTTGATGGCAAACCACTTGTTGTAGAACAACTCACTTGTACATGGTAACTAGATGAATCTACAGAGGAGATATCAGATGTGATAGAATGCAATGTAGGGCAGCTTCAAGGAATCAGAGTATAGCAGGTAAAAAGTAAAGAATTATAGATCAGTCTTCACAAAATGAAGAAAGAGAAGTATATGCAGGTTCACCATTGACCAAGCTATGTATACATGCAGGTTCATTGTATACAAGTCGCGTACACATACACACACACTTTCACTGAAGGAAAAGCGCGTATACCTTGGAAAACTAAATTTTTGGTCCGAAGTATTTGGTACATGGTATTTTGATCCATGGTATAGGTCCAAGGTATCTGGTCCGAGGTATTGACCCCAGGTATTGGGTTCAAGGTATTGGTCCTAAGTGGTTTTAGTCCATGGTATTGAGAAAGGCCTAAAACTATAAAAGGAGGAGAAGATCATTAGGCCAAGGTGTGCAAGTATTGAATATCTAATGAAGTGTGAGATCTAATATGGAGGTCATTGGCTTATGGTGTTGTGCTTGACCTGAACCAAGGTTGAACCTTATTGTTTGATGAAGGACAAGATGTAATGATGTATCAGGATCTTAAGGCTTGAAATGATTTATCTTTATGTGGTTTTATCATGTATATGAATAACTGGCACATGTTGTAGTCTGTAAATATGATAATCTGGGTATGACCTAAGTTTGGAATAGTTGTAATGTTTAAATCATCATTTTTATATCTATACGCAGGTTCACTTTAGGAAAGGAGTGTATACATTCTTGTTCTACATATTAAAGCATCGTATACATCATAAATTTTATTTGTATATCTGTATGCTATTTCACTATGGTAAAAGCGCGTACACACGCAGGTTCAACACATGGAAGTAGTGTATACCTTATAAAGTATGTTTCAGTTGTTTCTGGTTGCTATTGTGAAGTTCTGGGTTCTAGTTTGGGTTTCTGGTTATTGTAGTCTAGTGACAGTACTCTGCATAATTAGATTGATGGGTTGTCAAAGTGATTGATTGATTCAGTTGTGATTGGTTCAAAAGGTGATTGGCTAATGTAGATATATTTGGTAACTGAATGTCAGTTATAATGTTGTTGATGGATCTGGTGTGAAAATTTATGAAACGTGGTCCCTAGAGGAAGAAAGAAGGTCGTAGCCTTCTGTAGGTCGGGACCTACATACTAGTAAACATATCAGCTAGTACAGGAGCTAGGGGGTTGTAGCTCCCTTCCAGTACAAGTTGGAGAATGAGAGAAGGTTGTATCCTTCTACAGGTACAAGCCTACATACTGGTATAAGACTGCACTAGTATAAAAATTATAAACATAATTTTCTTGTTATTAAAAGGAGACAGAGATGACAACAGCAAGTGGTTTTCACCCACATTGGGTTTCCACCTTATATCTTGGTGTTCATGTGTTTTTCTTATGTGTGATGCTTTATTCTAATTTTACTACATAGCCTAATGAATTCCCGGTATACTGGTTAAACTTCAATGCATGATAATTTGGGTAAATCAAAAGATCTCTGGATATACGCTAGTTTCATTAAGTATAGTTGCATATACATTCTAGTTCACTGAACTAAAGTAGCGTATACAATTCATATTTGAAAATTAAATTATTGATCTGATAATACTGATTCACCCCCTCCCCCCTCTCAGTATTATTTTCAACAATTGGTATCAGAGTAGGTCCTTCAGAAGAAGCTTGATCGCTTGAAGGAAGATCCATCATCATGAGTAATAAAGAAAGCGGAGGATCCATCAGACCGCCAATATTTGATGGTAGAAACTTTGTTTATTGGAAGTTAAGAACCACAACCTATCTTCAATCACTTGGAACAGATGTCTGGGAAATCGTGGAAGGAGGATATACATTTCTATCAGCAATTCCTACAAGTACGACAGGTAAAAATCAATATGAAACCAATGCCAAGGCTGTCAATACTTTATTGGGAAGTCTGTCAGAATCAGAGTTTGTCAAAGTTATGCAGCTCAAATTAGCCAGAGAATTATGGGACAAAATCATTCTAAGCTACGAAGGAGACTCTCAGGTAAAATGTGCTAAACTGCAAACTCTTAGAATTCAATATGAAACTCTCAAGATGCACAATGATGAAAGTACAGCTAGTTACTTCTTACGTATGGATGAGGTTTTTAATTGCATGAAGAATCTAGGTGAAGAGATAAAGGAATTTACCTTAGTTGAAAAAGCTTTAAGATCCTTGTCTGCTAAATTTGAATCAAAAGTATATGCCATAGAAGAAAAGAAGGATCTACAGACTATTACTATGACACAGCTTCACAGAATATTAACTGCCTTTGAAATGACAAAAGGAGGTCCATTAGATATGAGAGAAGCTGTATTTAAAGCTTCAGCAAAAGGAAAAGAAGAACTCAATGAATCAGGACATATTTCAAAAGAAGAAGAGGAATTAAACATTGTCAAGAAGCTTCAACAGGTTTCCAGAAGATTCAGAGGTAAACTACCTTTCAAATGTTTCGCCTATGGTAGAGTCGGTCATTATGCTACCAATTGTCCTCATAAAGATAAATATGATAAAGGGAAGGAATCTGCAAAATGGAATAAAAACAAAGTGTAAGTAAAAAGAGCTACTATACTCATGAAGATAGCAATGGTTTATCAAATAGTGATGAAGATGAAAATAGTAATGACTATAGACTTCTGATGGCTTATGAAGATGATGATTTTTTGGATGCTTTAGAGGAAGATGACCTTTATGAAGAAATCTCTAAACTCAAAATCTGTTTAGAAGAAAAGAATATGGTTATAGATACCTTGACATACCAATTTGCTGAAAGAGAAAAACACAATGAAAAACTAGAATGTGAAAGTGTGGGTCTAAGAAAGGATCTTGAGAAAACAAAAGATCTCAATCTTAGATTTGCCAAAGGATTAGAAACCTTAAATGGAATTATCAAAGTGCAGTGTTCTCCTCTGATAAAGACAGGTCTTGGATATACTGAAGAAGCATCTCAATCATAGAAGCCGTCAACCTCCACTAAAAGCTATCTTGATGCAGTAAAGAGCAATGAACAGTTTGATAATCGTCAGCAAAGGCATAAAGCACATCACCAAGAAAATCAGGCTCAATTTACTTCAAGGATGAACAAAAGCCACAACCAACCTCAAGTAAATCGTACTCAATTTTCTTCAAAGATGAATATCAATAGAAACTACAATCACCAGGTTAGTAGATTCGATATTCGCAAGAACTTCTTTAATGGTCAATGTTTCTCATGTTATAATTTTGGACACAAAGTTGCTCAATGTGTTGCTTACAAAACCATCATGACTAAAGAAGCACAAAATCAAAGGAATGTGACAAGGATCAAGAAAATTTCTTATAATAACTTTTCTCTTCTTGAAAATGAAATAGAATGCTCAATCTGTAACAACTTTGGCCATGAAGAATCTGAATGCACGAGTAAATTTCGGCAAATATCTCAAAAGGATCAAACTTCATTCAATCCCAAAATATGGAGAAAGAAAGAACCGTAAAAAGAAAGATGTGGTAAAGCCTTGTATGCAGAAGGACAAGAAAACTAGTGGTACATCGACAGTCGATGCTCAAAACACATGACAGATGACAAAGAAAAACTACACTCATATAATGCCTTAGAAAAGGAAAAGAGTGTCTCAGTTGCAAACGACACTCCTGCTATCATAAAAGGTAAAGGCTCTATTTTCTTGAAAGAAAAATTTAAAGCTAGGAATGTTATGTATGTTGATGGTTTAAACCATAACCTGTTGAGTGTGAGTCAAATGTTTGATCAAGGAACTGAAGTAGTGTTTCAATCAAATGGATGTGTTGTCCGTGAGCTTGATACAGGAGAAACAGTAATCAAAGGTACAAGAAATCCAAACAACCTATACATACTCAAGGGAGGACAAAAATGGCTATGGCACAGAACATTGGGAAATCTAAGCTTTTCTCAAATAAGAAAAGCATGCAGATTCTAGGTTGTTCGTGATCTTCCAGATTTCAACATTCCTGAAAATACTATATGCAAATCATGTCAATTCAGTAAGAAAACTAGATCTCACTTCATCGAAAAGGAAGAGTCAACTAGTAAGCCTCTTTAACTTGTTCATACTGATTTATGTGGACCATCAAGGAAAAAGTCACCTCATGGAGAAGAATACTTTATATTGTTCATTGATGACTTTTCTAGATTGTGTTGGATAGGTCTTCTAAAGCATAAAGATGAAGCATTTGAAAAGTTCAAAGCCTTAAGAGCTTTGGTTGAAAATGAATCAGATCGTAAAATCAAATTCCTCAGATCTGATCGAGGAGGGGAACTTACCTCGGATGAATTCTTTGACTTTTGTGAAGAATATGGAATAAAAAGGCAGTTCTCCACCACAAGGACTCCTCAGAAAAATGGAGTGGTAGAAAGGATGAACAGAACTGTTCAACAAATGTCTCGTGTTATGCTAGATGAATCTGGAACTCCTGCAACCTTATGGGGTGAAGCCGCATTCGTCGTTGTCACTATTCTCAACCAAGCAAATGTTCGAGTAAACAACACTCAAACTCCACATGAACTTTGGTATGGTAAGATTCCTACTGTAAAATACTTCAAATTTTTTGGAAGCAAATGTTACATCAAAAGGTTTGATGAAAAACTTGGTAAGTTTGAACCCAGAGCAGATGAAGGTATTCTTCTTGGCTACCCTTCTTGATGTAAAGGATATAAATTTTGTAATAAAATACTTGGGAAAATGAATGAAAGTATTGATGTTGTTGTTGATGAAGCATGCAAAAATCCAAAACAGATAAAAGCCAAAGATTATGACAATGAAGAAGATGAGGATCATTTTCCCACATCAAATCACATTGATTCTAAAGAAGAAACCAATGAAACACCAAAATAAGAGATAACGATAGAAGAAAATACTCCGTCTAGGTATGTTCAAAAAAGCCATCCAAAAACTCAAATTTTAGGGGAAAAAGGGGCAGGTGTGTAGATAATAAGAACTATTGCCGAAGCCTCAAGCTATCTAGCATTACTATCTTCCACTGAACCTAAAAATGTAAATGAAGCATGCAGAGATGGATGTTGGGTCAAGGCCATGAATGAAGAACTTGAGAAAATTGAAAAGAATAGTACTTGGGAATTAGTTCCTAGACCTCATGATAATAATATCATAGGAACCAAATGGATATTAAAATACAAGCTGAACGAAAATGGAGAAGTTATCAGAAACACGGCCAGACTCGTTTGCAAAGGATATGCACAGCAAGAAGGTATATATTTTGAAGAAACTTTTGCACCTCTTGCTAGACTTGAAGCAATAAGAATGTTTCTTGCTCTTTCTAGTTTTCAGAAATTTAAAGTATACCAAATGGATGTAAAATATGCCTTTCTTAATGGAGACTTAGAAGAAGAAGTCCATATTGAACAAACAGAAGGATTCATTCTTGGAAATGATGCAAAACTTGTATACAAACTCAGAAAGGTTCTTTATGGTCTGAAACAGGCTCCAAGGGCCTGTTATTACTGTCTTGACAAATATCTCCACCAACAGGGTTTATCAAAGGGGTCAGTAGATAACAATCTATATACAAAGATGGACACTGATAAATTGCTAATAATTGTTGTGTATGTTGATGATATCATTTTTGGTATTAATGAGAATCCATGAGTCAAAATTTTGCTTCAGTAATGCAGCAAGAATATGAAATGTCCTTGCTTGGTGAGCTTACCTATTTTCTTGTTCTACAAGTTCAATAAAATAAATATGGTATTTTTCTCTCACAAACCAAATATCTCAAATAGATCTTGAAAAAGTATGGCATGGAAGATTGTAAACCAGTATGTACCCCAATAATAACAGGATGCAATATTAGCTAAAATGATGAATCAACAATAGTACATCAACCAACTTCCAGATCCATGATTGGAAGTCTGCTTTATCTAATAGGTACCTGACTGGACATCATGCATGTAGTGGGAATAGTTGGAAGATTCCAAGCAAATCCAAAGGAATCACACCTTCAGGCAATCAAAAGGATTTTCAAATATCTTCAAGGAACACATAACCTTGGTTTATGGTATCCTAGAGATACAGATCTTGCACTTCATGCATATACAGATGCAGATTGGGTAGGAAGTGTTGATGATAGAAAAAGCATTAGTGGTGGTGCATTCTATATGGGTTCCAGGTTAGTGTCTTGGTTTAGCAAGAAACAAAGTTCAATTGCATTATCTACAGCTGAAGCAGAATATGTAGTTGTTGCATCTTGCTGCACGCAACTACTTTGGATGATGCAAACCTTGCAAGACATTCAAATCACATGTACTCCACCTATCTCCATTCTAGGTGATAATACAAGTGCCATCATTATTTCAAAGAATTCAGTCATGCACTCCAAGACTAAGCACATACCCGTGAAATATCATTTTCTATGTGAACAAGTGCTTGAACAAAAGGTCAAATTGGAGTATGTTCCCTCCAAAGAACAGGTTGCTGATATATTCACTAAACCAATGCCCCAAGAAACATTTGAATATCTGAGGCAGAAGCTGGGAGTAGTTGCTACATCATCCTACTACTAAATCCTATTTTATTCAGAGAAAGGTGGTTATACGTGAGTTTCATAAAGTGTAGTCACATACATACGCAAATTTCTGTGGGCACAGTCACGCATATGTTGGTTTGAAGAAAAGCAGTGGTCCAAACTCAAGAAAAAGGGGTCTGCTACGGTTCTGTCAATTATCTGCTCTGTTTGATGATGGATTCAATATATTGATAACATGTGGAAATATATTGGTCCTCACAAAGTTGTTGATAAATTGATATATATCTGATTGATGATGATGCTTTGATATCTCTTTCTGACATATGAAATGATCAGATCTGACAGTGAACAGGTGGAACAGGTCCAAGGGGAGAACATGGTTGATGATATTTTGAGAACTAATGATGGACATATACAGGTTGCTATTCTGGATGATGTTGCTGATGGTGCAGATCATATGATATTTGTTGATGACTAACATGGTCTTGTTTAAAAAAAAAAAAAAAATGGTCTCTGTTTGTAAAGGTCATTTGTGATGTATGTATAGAGTCATGTTCTTCTTTTAGAACATATTTTTGTAGACCTTTCTTATGCTCAATGGGAGCATGGACTTGATCATGGGAGCTCAATCAGCACACTTCAACATATCATAGAATTCAGCATGCACTCAGGCGGAGCATGACCCTTTGCCCTTGATGTCAAAGGGGGAGAGTGACTTGGTGTGGTTGTCGTTGCCATCAAGTCCAAAGGGGGAGATTGTTGGCATTATGATGTATGTGTTGTACTTGATGGCAACCCACTTGTAGCAGAACAACTCACTTGTATATGGTAACTAGATGAATCTATAGAGGAGATATCAGAAGTGACAGAACACAATGCAGGGCAACTTCAAGGAATCAGAGTAGTATAGCACGTAAACATCAAAGAATTACAGATCAGTCTCCACAGAATGAAGAAAGAGAGGTACACGCAGGTTAACCATTGACCAAGCTGCGTATACACGCAAGTTCACTGTATACAAGTCGCGTATACATACACATGCACTTTCACTGAAGGAAAAGCACATATACCTTGGAAAACTAAGTTTTTGGTCTGAAGTATTTGGTCCATGGTATTTTGATCGATGGTATTGGTCCAAGGTATCTGGTCCGAGGTATTGACCCCAGGTATTGGGTCCAAGGTATCTGGTCTGAGGTATTGACCCCAGGTATTGGGTCCAAGGTATCTGGTCCGAGGTATTGACCCCAGGTTGGCAGAATTAAAAAAAAAAAAAAAAAAAAATTCTACAAGAATCGTCGTGGGCGTAACACCATCAACTAGTGTCGTTTAGTCACTAGCTGTAGCAACAGAGCGACGTTGTCACGAAAGTACACTTCTTTCACACGACGGGATGATTTCAGGAATCATCGTGACTGTACGATAGGATTCAGAGACGCACAGACTTCTAAAACAGAGACAAGGCGACGTCGGCGTGATTGTTTATCTTTTTCCAACGACGAACTTAAAAACAATGAAAGATAAATGAAAACTCCCAAACAAAGACCAGTCTATCCTTACAGACAATAAAGGGATTTCCCAGATTGACCAAAGTAACCCCAAAGACTGATGGTTCAATCCCAAAATTCAAAAGACACTAACTCAAAATCAAGCAAAAGCAAACAAGAGAAAAACATACGACGGACTCCCTAGTGGAGTCGCCAACTTGCGATGTAGGAAAGTGTTCCCTCTACGGACAGAGGTAATCCCTATAGCCCTAGAGTGGGTCTAGTCACAGTAAAGACAAAACAGCAATTGATTCCCTTAAATACTCATTGTTGGAGGCTTACCTCAAACCGATGGTTGATGAAGTTTCGTCACGTTTCTCCAGCTTCCATTTCCTTCTCCTTAATGAGCAATCAACCTGAAACACCACAAGAAAACAATAGAGCACGTAACCGAGAACAAAAATGATCTATCTACTCATAAGGTCAAGAACTCATGAGCTATCAAGTAAATTACATACAAGATATAGGAAATCATCATTGATTGTATTAATAATAAATCAAGGGCAGATCTTACAACCAAGTCTTGATGTCATAAGCCTTCTCGGAGGGTCCAGCTAGCATGTTTCTTCAAACATTCACTCTCAAAGATGGGTCTCCCAAACAAGCAATCTCTCTCTCTCTCACTCACAAGCTTTAATACAAAGTTAAGGGCACTCCATAACCTCTTACAAACTATTAACAATCCCACACTTGTCACACTCACACCAAAGCTATCTACCAAACTCAAAAGCACTAGGAGCATTGTCCAACTAAAGGAACTAAGGAACTAGCAGATCATAGCAATGGTGAGTGATTTTATAGGAGAAGTAGTCTCCATGAAATGAGGGAGAGGGAGCTTATCCTTAAGGTAGGTTGCACAAGAGGTGGAACCACCATCCTAGAGGAGGAAAAGCAACCCAAACTGACCCAACAACCAGCCATAGAAACACCTAAAAGGCCAACTGTTTGAACAAATTCACCAGATCTAGATCATCACATGTCATGAACTGGGTACTAGCGACAACGTCGCAACGATACAATGCATGACAGAGAACCGTTGTGCATTTTAAGGGTTTACCAGTGACGATGTAGGAACTTAGTCAAAAAGGGTCAATCGTCAGCATTAGAGAGCATTTGCTTAATCTTCTTACATAGGTGGGAAGATATGAACATGTTTATTTGACACATGACACAGCAGAGGGACTGAGATGAGGACAGTGATAAATTACTGTGTAACAATAAAACCTTTGAAAAAAGAGAAAAATAAGAAAAGGTGAGATACAGATTCATTTGTATTTTTGCACAATGTTCACCAACTTGGGCCAGAAATACCCCTTTTCGACATAATGTTGGTTCTCGACACTTTATTTTCTAATATGCACCATTGGAATAGGTGATCCTTTGTCGAGAACACCATCATACATAACTTCTTTGACCACCATGGTGGTTTCTCAGGTTTATTATGCTCATTCAAGAATATATACCCCACTTTCAATGCATAAGTTCCATCCGTTGCAAATGCTCAAACCAAGGAATGTTCTCTATCATGAATACAAATGTGTGAATTGTTGAGAGAAAATATAAATCAATGCTATTTCTAATAGAAATTTAGAGGGATATGAAGCTACTGATGAGACATCCAACCTTGAGACTAGCCTTTAGATCTATCATTATCAACAACTGGACCACAGAGAAAACTCCCCTGGTATGAAGGAAATCCACTAGAGCGGGGGGAATCTATAAATAATTGTTGCATCAAACTCAAGGATCCTCACTAATGCACACTTGTTCACCGTTACCAACATTCCATGTGAATTCACTCTCAACAACCACAAAATAATGGGTTATAACTTTCTAGATGACCAATACGTTAGACTTATGCTTGTTTTGTAAGTGTATCCAATGAAAGATAGAGAGAGGGTTGATATCTTTCCTAGGTACCACCTTTGTCCAAATTTTGTGACTGGATATTAATCACCATCCCACTTTTGCAATTAAATCTTTGGAAAATAGGTGAAATTTTTTTAGACCCCAACCTCCCAATCTTTGGGTAGTGAGATTCACTCCTACTTAACACAAGAAAAATATCTCCCCTCTTTATGACCAACCCAAAGATATCTATAACAAATTTTCCAAATTTTTGAGAGGGTTCCCTTGGGAATACATGAAAGAGATGACCAAAAGACATGAATTTCTTCCAGGAACGACTTTATGAGCATCAACATGCTTGCTCGAGATAACCATCAGAACCTCCATACTTTAAGGAACTTTTCAATCTTAGCTAATAACTAGTTCCAATCATATTTTTTGTAGTATTTTGGTTTGAGCTAGAATCCCAGGTATTTAAGATGATCGTCCAAAATTGAAAGCGAGAGAGGGAAAAAATGTTGGACCAGAAGAATATCATCTTGGGAGAGGCCAAAAAAGGAAAGAGTGGACTTTTTATCATTTACCTTCATACTATAGCTTTTTCAAATAAAACCAGGTTTTCCGTAATGGACAATAAATATCTTCTAGAACCCCAACAAGACAATAGGATGTCATTGATGAACAAGAGATGGGTGATGAAGCAATCGACAACCACTTATATTATTTTGATTCCCCCCTTCACTTGGCATCAACAAGCATCTTATTGATGCCCTCCACCACTAGTAAAACTAAGAGGGGTGAGAGGTGCCACCCCTAATGCAAACCTCTGTTACCATGAAAAAAGGTGATGATGCTCCATTAATAAGGACCACAAAGGATACATTTATAATAAATCGCTGAAGGTATGACCAGCTCACTCTATCATAGGATTTTGGGACATCTATCTTTAGATCGAGACCCCTTAATATTTTCACCTTCATACTAGGAGCCCTTCTTAGGAAACTGCAACGGCTTGATGATTTTTTCTACCCTCTAGGAAATAAAATTGCTCTTTTGACAAATGCACTAATAGAATTGGCTTGATCTTATTTGCAATGATTTTGGCAATGATTTTCTATGTGTAGTTGCATAAGAATATCAGGCAGAATTCATCAAAATACTGAGAGGATTCAGAATTAGGAATAAATGCAATGAAAGTGCCATTGAAAGGATCATGGATAAATACCCTCGACCTGGAATCTCCCACATCCTTTAGAATATCGGGCCCAAAAATATCATACGTCTAAGTAAAATACTCAATCGTCCATCCATCTAGCCCTAGACTTTTGTCTTTTTGAAAACCATGAAGAGTCTTCTGTAGTTTGTCATATGTAATAGGAACCATCAACTCCAGGTTTTGATCAAGCTTAACAAAACAAAGAATGAACCAGGCCAAAGTGACGATCTCTGGGAGGGTAGCTTTCGGGGGGGGGTTAAAAAGGCTTCAGAAATGGGATACCCCCAATGTAACCATCTCATCAAATGTAGAGGCATGACCACCACAATATTATTAAGCAACCATATAGTGTTTTGAATTTTCCTACCTTTTGAATACTTCTGAAATTATTTGCTATTTTCATATGCACTTTTGATCCATATCACTCGACTCTTCATATGCCACTGTTCTTCCTTTTCTATCAAGTTTTTTTTTTTTCATTTTGAATCATTTTATGCCTTCCTTCATCATCAACGAATCTCATTCCTTAAGGAGATTCCATAGATTCTTGTTCAAATTCAATGGCTTTTATTTCTTCGTCTTCCCTTAATCTATTTTTTTTACCCATTCGATCGTGACTAATTTTATAACTTTGATATTGGACATGAATCTAATAGCTTACATGAGATATCATGTCCCAATTTTTAATCAGCAGCTTTTTGAAGGCTAGATATTTTAGGAATGGAAAGTTAAACTTGAAGGGGCTTCCAAGATTTTTTTAGGTCTCTCCTAAGCTCCAGGAAGATAGGGGAGTAGCTTGACTCCCCTCCTGAACTAATCCATCATATGTTCATGAATAAAAAATATATCAATCCTCTTGGTTACGAAATCTTCTCTGGTTCTTTTGTTCCTCCATGTGGGAAGAAACTTCCTTAACTCAAGATCATATAATAGAGAATCTTCAAGTTTGTGTACAAAGAAATTATAAATCGGGCCCGGGTGAGCTTGCATTTCCCATATTTCTGAGACCCCAATCAAAAAATTTAAATCACCTCCAAGCACCAGATTGCCCTCTTTCAATAGAGATGTTTTGAATAGAGAGACCCAGAACATAGCTCATTTTGAATGTGGATCATAGATGTTGATGAGACAAATATTCATGCCTAGAACGGCCAAGAAAACATCGACTCCCAAAATCAATTAAAAACCCCATGATGCATAGAGCTTTATTGTTTTAGAATTTAAACCGACATTAAGACCTGTAGAATTTCCAGAGACACCGAAGGCCACGAACTGTCATCATGGAAGGAGGGATTCCAAGGATCGGATAATAATCTCACTATCACCTAAATTTTCTTGTAGGAAGATAACATCAATGGGCTAAGAATTTACCAAGCACTTTAGAGCTAGTTTCTTGGGGGCACTAGCTAAGCCTCAATAATTAAAAGACATGCAGATCATTTGGGATGGCCAATAGGGTCTAACAAAGCTCTAAGCACCCCATGGATGGTTTGTTGAAAACCTATAACCACATCCTTACTAGCATTTTCTTTTTCCTTTGAGATGTTTGAATTACGACCCCTACCATGACCAGGTTTAGCAACGGATCTAAAGCTAAGCCCACCAATTATAGGTTGTTCTAGAGGATTTGAAGAGGAATGGAGGAAGTACCTAGCATGAGAGGAAATGGATGAATAATCCCTCATCCACAATGATGAGGTATTGGAGGGGGAACGGGAGGGTGGGATGAGGGGAGGGCACATGGAATATGATTGACATTATGGATTGATAAAATGATAAGGGGAAATAATCAAATTATCAAATAACATAGAAATAGACCCGACAAAATTAAACAAATAAGAGGCATGGGGGGAGATGAAGGAATACCTTGGAGTCCATCATTAGAAGAGATAGGGACAATCCCAGGAATATGCACTACTTTGTTGATGGAGTCACGAGCATCCTCATTTAGCATCATCTTCTCCTCCCGAGGTGTTAAAACCCTTCTAGAGAGAGCCATCAAATTGGCCTCAATTTCCTAAACGATTTGACATTCAACCCTACTTATTTCTATCTAGGCCCCCATGAGGGAGGGGAGGAGAACTTTTTCCACTATAAATGTAAATAGAAATCTTCAATCACGTGAAACAGTTCATGACAATGGCTTCATCTGAAAGGGAGTCCCTCATAATCCAAAACTGGAGTATGGGTTACCCTTCAAAATGTGAGCTTCATTTCCAATAAAAATCCTTCATTTATATCAATATTGACTAAGATCTGAGCTATATAAAGTTGATTTGAGACTTTGAAAGAAAGGTTTGCATCCATATCTGACCCCAGACTATTCCCAATTCTTTTGAAGACATCTAATGACCAGTACTAAGGGGGTAAATGCAACAACCTTACCCGGATAGATGCACTGCCTAATTTCTCCCTTTTTGCATCAAATAATGGTGTCCATTTCTTTAGAGGACTGGGGTATAGCTTATAGAGCGAGGACTTTCAAGTGCCTTATTTGCAGCTGAATCTGAGGGAAAGGTCATCATAAAGAAACCTTTTATAGTCCTTTTATAATAGGCACCTCATCGCTTGCCATTTCCATTTCTTTGAAATGTAATCCATGATGAACTCTGCAAAGAACCACCCCCAAGCTCGTCCAACAATCACCTTTTGAGTAGCCTCTAATACTTCATCCGTCTGAACATCCTCCTCAAAAATCAAATCTTTCTCACCAGACTTCAACCTAACATTTTTCTTTTCCTTCCCTTCTTCCTAGCTAATGTATGCTCGTGTTCCTCCTTATCCCAAACTAGCATATCCGCGACCAAAGCCTCACTTGTTGTATATAAATTTTAAATTTATTCTATTAATATATTTAATATATTTTTTTGTAAAATATTAATACACATTTAATATATTATTTGACAAATTTTCATTTTTGTTGTTTAAACTGAGTTTCTGACAACCTATATGAATTCAACACTATGAAATATCGTTGGGGGACTGGGATTGTTAAGATTTCATAACTTTAACTTGTAATTCCAACAAATCCTTGTAGAATTCTCAATAATTTTAACCAAAAAAGATGCCACAAAACTCTCCAAAAAATTGAAGAGAGCTTACATCAATCTCAAGTACCTTCAATAAACTTAACTAACACTATTATCAAATACATAATTATTGATTTTTTACTTAATTTAATTGTTTATTAGTTAAAATAAAATTAACTTATACTTTTAAATTATGTTTTGTTTTTCAATATTTTAAATAAATAATATAATATAATATTCACTCCAATACTCTCTTCCATTTTTCTTCAATAATATTTATCTATAATAAATATGTAATCTTCTTTTCTAAAATTTATATACAAATTATTTAAAAAATATTATAATTAACTATGATGTGTACAAAAGTAAATAATATATATTAGTAACACCAATCCATGATAAACATCAAAAACAATTATTTCATAATACACATCACATTACTAGAAATTAATAAAATCATAAAAATTAATTAAATTATAATTTTATTTTAACAACATATTATTATTGGCATTATTAATTAAAAAATAATATATAAATTGAACATATACACATTTAAACAAATAATGTAAAAAATTCATTAGCATAGAGATTCACCCCATTTATCATTGAGAGTCTTCATCTGTAAATAGACTTTGTTACAATACCATGGGCCAATACTATGGCTTATCAATTCCACATGTCCAAAAAACCATTACTCATTTCATGTGACACTTGTTTATATGACATTTTTTTTAATTAATCAATTTAATTAAAAGGAAAACATTGACAACTACTTTCAAGATAAATCTCAATCATTGATGATTGTATACTACTAAAAATATCCTATAATATTCCATAGTGGTTATATCCCTACCATCCACTCTTAATTATTGATAATTAAATTAAAATTCTAGAAACCCTATTATCAAATAGCCACACTTATAGACATAATTACCACATAATAATTATTAAAATTTAAATTAAAATTAGAAACTATATTCTTATATCAACACACCTACCAACACAATTACTAAATATATATATAAAACAAGTAAAATGAACACGCCTATCAACATAATTACATAAAAAATACATAAAGTAGGTAACATAATTACTTTTAAAAATATATACCTACCAACAAAATTACTATATATATATAACAAGTAAAATGAAGATGCCTATCAACATGATTACGTAAAAAAATACATAAAGTAAGTAACATGATTACTTTTAGAAATATATACCCACCAACACAATTACTAAATATATATATAAAACAAGTAAAATTAACATGCCTATCAACATAATTACATAAAAAAATACATAAAGTAGGTAAAGTAGACACGCCTATCAACATAATTACTTTTAAAAATACATGAAACAATTAAAATATACAAAAACAAGTAAAATGAACACGCCTCTCAACATAATTACATAAAAAAAAATACATAAAGTAGGTAGAGTAGACACGCCTATCAACATAATTACTTTTAAAAATATATGAAACAATTAAAATATATTAAACAAGTAAAATGAACATGCTTATCAACATAATTACATAAAAAAATACATAATGTAGGGAGAGTGGACACGCCTGTCAACATAATTACTTTTAAAAATATATGAAACAATTAAAATGCATAATATAGGTAGAGTAGAGGCGCCTACCAACATAATTACTTTTAAAAATATATGAAACAATTAAAATAAACCCGACTATCAACATAATAATAAAAAATACATAAAATAGGTAAACTAGACATGCCTATCAACATAATTGCTTTTAAAAGTATATAAACAATTAAAATATACACGCTTATCAAAATAATTACTTAATATACCATAAACAAAGATATATATCTTTATAATTACCATCTAATAATTACAAAAATTATGGAATAACACCTATCAACCTAATTACTTTATATATATATATATATATATATATATATAATATATATATATATATATATATATATATATATATATATGGTAAACAATTAAAATATATTAAACAAGTAAAATGAACATAAAAAAATACATAATGTAGGTAGAGTGGACACGCCTATCAATATAATTACTTTTAAAAATATATGAAACAATTAAAATACATAATATAGGTAGAGTAGACACGCCTATCAACATAATTACTTTTAAAAATATATGAAAGAATTAAAATAAACACCATAATTACTTTTAAAAATATATGAAAGAATTAAATAAACACGACTATCAACATCATAATAAGAAATACATAAAATAGGTAAACTAGACACGCCTATCAACATAATTGCTTTTAAAAATATATAAACAATTAAAATATACACGCTTATCGAAATAATTACTTAATATACCATAAACAAAGATATATATCTTCATAATTACCATCTAATAATTACCAAAATTATGGAATAACACCTATCAACATAATTACTTTAATATCTATATATATATATATATATATATTTAATATATATATATATATAATATATATATTATATATGGGTAACAATTAAAATATATTAACAAGTAAAATGAACACCAACATAATTACATAAAAAAATACATAATGTAGGTAGAGTTGACACACTATCAACATAATTACTTTTAAAATATATATGAAACAATTAAAATACATAATATAGGTAGGGTAGACACGCCTATCAACATAATTACTTTTAAAAATATATGAAACAATTAAAATAAACACTACTATCAACATAATAATAAAAAATACATAAAATAGGTCAACTAGACACATCTATCAACATAATTTCTTTTAAAAATATATAAACAATTAAAATATACACGCTTATCAAAATAATTACTTAATATACCATAAACAAAGATATATATCTTCATAATTACCATCTAATAGTTACCAAAATTATGGAATAGCACCTATCAACATAACTACTTTAATATATATATATATATATATAATATATTTATATGGGGGGTAAACAATTAAAATATATTAAACAAGTAAAATGAACACGTTTATCAACATAATTACATAAAAAATACATAATGTAGGTAGAGTGTACACGCCTATCAACATAATTACTTTTAAAAATATATGAAACAATTAAAATAAACACAACTATCGACATAATAATAAAAAATACATAAAATAGGTAAACTAGACACGCCTATCAACATAATTGCTTTTAAAAATATATAAACAATTAAAATATACACACTTATCAAAATAATTACTTAATATACCATAAACAAAGATATATATCTTCATAATTACCATCTAATAATTACCAAAATTATGGAATAACAACTATCAACATAATTACTTTAATATATATATGGTAAAATAAAATATATGGTAAATTACTTTAATTACTTTAATCAAATAAAATAACTTTTTTCAAAATATTACAAAATATATTTTTGATATATTACGATGAATTAATCTCGTTTGACCAAGATTTTTCCTCGTACATGGTCAAATTCTATATCCATCTGCAAAAACCTAAAAACATAGGTGAATGGTCTGAAAAAGGATGAGGAAAATGATCCACAGATAAATGTGTGGATTATGGCTTAACAGAAGGTATCCCCTTCCATCTTCTTCCCCATCTCTCTTTCACTGTGTGGAGGAGCTTAGCACTCTCTGCCAACAAGAACAATGACGAGCAGAAAGGAAGAAGAGAATGACAATACGAGCAGAGATCAGAAAAGTGAATATCTGCCACAAGCAGGCAGAGAGCATGATGAATCTCTTCCGCCGCCTCCAGGAAACGAAAACATACAGCTAGGGGGGCCAATGCATGCAGAACCACCGAGGACGGGGGCAATCGGCTTAAATCAAGGAGATGAACGGCGGAGATCTATACTGGAGGCATTACAGCAACGCCAATATTATAAAGATGAAGCGCGAATGTTTTCAAGCCTCAAAGGGCAGCTTACCGAAGAATCTGTAACTTCAATCGTCCAGCATCTCCATGGTATTGACAGCGACAGCGAACGCTTTCTATTTGTCAAGAAAGAGCCGGGAAGGATGCTTCATGGTGACAAATGGACAAGGATAGATGTAGAGTGGGCACTGCCTGATTGGATAATTTCGCATCAGGTCGACCAACCCGCAACGATCAGGCACAGAAGCACTTCATCGCATCCCAGTCAGAAAGATAAGCAGGTTATAAGAAGCTACAACGTTGAAAATCGCGACGAAGGCACTTCATCGCGTCCGCGTGATAAAGGTGAGAAGCTTATAAGCCAACCTTCCAGGGAAAAATATGGTTATCTGCCACAGCTCTAGGAGGAACTTGACAGTTCTATGCCCGGATTTCTTGGAAACAGCGAGGAAGTCGAAGGTTTTTTAGTTGGGGGAAAGGAAAAGCTTCAAGAGATCCGTTGGGAGTTGAGTTGCCGTTCCCGTTCTCGTAGTTCAGAGAAAACCCATGCAGAAAATATGGATGACATAGAGCTAATCCAGTGTGACAGCCCTTCTGGTGAGAGGAAAAAGGTTTGCACGTTGTGGGGTGTTGACCTCTATGAAGAAGACTTTGGGGATACTCCAGGGAAATCTGTGCCCGACGTAAAGGGGTCAAATTAAATGTGTACTGAGAATAAGCGAATAAAATCAGAGCTGTTCGCCTTTTTAACATTCCAGTTTTTCGTATTTCTGCTTTGAAGTTACTATCACATCGATACTATCACTTCCTTCGATGGGTCTATGTCATGGTTTCCCTTTTGTTAGGTCACTCTTGGTGTATTTCACTTTTAAATATCAAGCACTTTGTTTCTCCAGGGAAAGCTCATTTTGTTTTTCTCATATGATTATTTCCATTATGCTTGTTTCTAATGCGTTTTTGATGTTGATTACTGTTGATCAATATTTTCATGTTAACTTCCCTCAACACATTGAAACTTAGCTTGCGGATTTTTCAATCAAGATGGTATTGAAATCCAAGGCTATATTCAATTAAATAATGTTTAAAACTTAGCTGGCGGATTTTTCAATCAAGATGGTATCGAAATGCAAGGCTATATTCAATTAAATAATGTTTGTTCAATGATTTTCAAGTAAGCATAGTTCATCTTATTTAAACATTTTTCTTTTATAGTGAGATATGAACAAGTTTAAAGAATTTTATGACTATGCTCCATAATCAAAATGTAGAATATTTTTTTTTCACAAAATAATAGAATGGAAAATTTTAGATAGAAATTGTATAATCAATAGTTGTGTTTGAAAAATCAAATGACATTATCAAATTTAATGGTTGTAGTGAAATATTTAAATGATGAGAATTTATTTAAAAAAAAACTATTCAAATAAAAAATTTCTGTGGTTATTGTTAATAAAAATAAAAATAAAAAATTTCCATGTCTAATCTTAATTCAATTTCTGTATTAGGATACTACTCTTTAATGTCTAAAATAACTTTTGTTAATAAAAAAATTTAAAAATTTTCCATGCCTAATCTTAATTCAACTTTTGTATTAGGATACTACTCTTTAGTGTCTAAAATAACTTGATCATACTTTGATCTTGGTTTGATTCAGCTCTTCCATTTAATTTAGATACCTTTGCAGTTACTAGTTCTCCATGCAATCATTCATATGTTAATTTTTATTCATTTTTTTTTACTAGTGGTAGATAGTTCGCCTGATCACCTATGTTTGTATATAGATGTTAGTCAAAGATGATCCAAATATCTCTCCAAATCACTAAAATCATGTACTCAATGCACAAAACACAAATCTAAATGATTCTTAGCTTGTTGTTCTATCTTTTAGTAGTCTCTCGTGTTGACCATGTATTGATTAGGAAATCTAGAATAGTTGTGATTCAGTTGAATAGGTGTTTCACCATCTCAAGATGCCTTGGAGAAAAAGACATGTTTCAATTTTAACCCAGATTGTGTGGACACATAATAGCAAATGATGAATAGTGAAGTTTCTTAAAGTTGCACTTTACATTTTAGAATCCATTTATTTTCAAGAAATTCCAAAACTTAAAATTTAAGAAAAATACCTCAAGTGTTATTATTTATTTTCAAGAAATTCCAAAAATTAAAATTTAAGAAAAATACGTCAAGTGTTATTATGGCCAAAATGTGAGAGAATATTGTCATAAATGACAATAATAAGCATTTTTTAAAACTAAAGGCAAAAACATAGAAATTTCGTTAGCCAAAATGAGGATTGACATGTGCCTCTCCATTCTTTATGCCCATTAGCTTGTTTGAATTTCAAAGGTTCTGTGACATTCATTACTTTAGTGATTAAGGAATAATATTTAAATCCTTTTGGTGGGTGTGGTGCTTCACTATTTTCATCTCCTCTCTTACTTTGTGGTGAATCATCTCTTCCTCTTAGTACCTTATGGCTGCTAAAGGTGTCCATGTCACCAGCATAGATCCATCTTAAGCATAGATCTAACATGAGTTGAGAGGGATCAAATTTCTTCCCATGAAAACTTATTTTAGAGTGCGAAAGAAAAAGTGTAGTTTTTCATTGTTTAAATTGTATTCTCGAATGCTATAGAGATAACATAACTTATTTTTTCTCAATAGCTTTATAGGATATATACATAATTTTTTAAAACAATATATAAAATATTTTACATGACATATGTATTGAGTCATTTTATTAGCACAAATTAAAATGATTTTTTTGTTCTTAATATATTTTTAACTATAGGTTATTAATTCATATTAAAATATTTTATTCATAACCCACATTCGATATTTTATTATATACAGAATTCAAATAATTTATTTTAACATTTTTCTCTATATAGATATATATGAAGTTGATATCAACACAAGTTAACATAGATTTTTTTTACTTCTAATTACTTTACATGAAATTATATAATGTCATATGGACAAGTAATTAAACATCCATAGCATATTATTTTTTCTCTTTTATTATAGCCAACGTTAATTTTATATTTAGAGAATATTTTTTTTTAAGAGACACATGTCAACTCCAATTTTAGCACAGATATACTTACACATTGTCTTCACACTAGGTTGTAGAATGATCCTCTCAGTTCAACTAGATTTTTCCTTTTTTTCCTGCTTATCATTTGCTTCCTCTTTGACATCGTTATCATCATACGGAATGTGTCATGCATCATAATTGTCCTTCTTATGACCTTCATTCGCTTGCTCATGAAATATCAAATCTTTTATTGCAAAAACTTTGTATGTGAAAGAATCAAACAACTTATATGCTTTATGATCTTAACATCAACCAATAAAAATACACTTGATAGCTTTTGAATTAAGTTTTCTCCTATCTTGTTGTTGGACAGTTGGCATCGTGTGCATGGCTAGTGTCCTTGAGAAGGCATCTGCAAGTTTGTTAGCATTGATGTCAAGAGTCATGTTGAGGAGTTGTGTTAGGCAGCTGGCTTGCCTAAAAACTAGCAAGAGTGTTGGCAGTGATGTCAACCAGACAAGCTTGGTTGTTTGTTGCAACTGATGCTGGTAGTGATGGCCCGGGAAGAATCTCATGGTAGCTGCACTCTTCATGTAGAGAATCATCATAGTAGCATTCTTATTGGAAACACCATGCATGTGTGACTAAGATGAACTTTAGTTTTCTAATGAAAGGTGTCCAAGTTCACTGGCCACCTCCAACCCATTAAAATTCCTTTATTGACTATTAACATATTTTATCGTTATATTCATAGGAAAGAGGTTAGGGTTGTAATACCTGAGCCTACCTATGGATTGAATTGTTGGAGATTCTTTCATGCTGGAGTTGGATCTCAAAACCTTGTGATATTAAGGTTGTTGGACTTCTTTCCTTCTTTTCATTTAGGTCTTCATAACTTAATGGTCCTTTGAATGATAACTTTGTTGTGTGTGTAAGTCCCTTCTTTGTGTCCAATCTGTTGTTTGTGGAGTGGATGGACTGCTTCCTAAGGATGATGTGCCTCTTCTCTACTTCATAAATAGATCCATGATGCTCTATGTGGGTGGAAAGAATAATTTTAAGGAGTTTTGTTATGAATTTATAGGTTGCTGCATGAGGAGTCTCCTTCTTGTAGTAGTCATTTAATTCCTTTTTTCAAGATCTCATTTGGCATGTAAAATTGAGGGTAAGTCATGAAATTTATGAGGACAATATTAAGATCATTAGGAAGTGGTGTAGTTGGTGGATGAATGGAAAATAGAAGTTTTTCTTAGATGCATGACAGAGAGGAAATGTGAGCTAGCTTTGGCTAAATGGAGTGGATGTGTGGTGAAATTGACATTGGTGGACCTCTCTCGACATTACCTAAAGGAAGCATGAACCTTTGGTATATATTTCCCATCGGATCTCCCCCCTGTATCATTTCAGGATCCTCCTGTAGCATTGCAGGCTCCTCCTGTAGCATTATAGTGAGGAGGTAGAATTTGATTCTTTTCTTGGCTAGATGATGGAAAGAGGTAGGTATTTGATTTGTGAGTGTGGAAACGAGATGTGTGATAAGAGAAATCGAGGATTACACTTGTAGATGCTACATTATAGCCACGATTCTATCAATTTTTTTGAGTCCTGCAAAGAAAATATTTTAGCAAAAGTGGTCTACGAACTCCTTCCCCGTGTTTTTCTCTTTTTCTTCTCCTTTTTTTTTTAAGACAAACAAACTGCCTCTATAGATGTTTTCATGCTACATGTCTGCCCTATGCACCTCAAAGGAGGTTTTCACCTGGGGATCTTTTTATCTTTTATTTTTTCCTCTCTTCTTTTTATTTTTTTGCTCTTAGGTATTCTCAGAGAAGTTTTCAACTCAGGAGTTGGCCTCAGATGTCTCATGGAGTTTTTCATCTAGGCTATCTTATTATTATTATTATTAGGAATTTGGTGGACTGAGGGCTATGAGCCTCCCAATCACATTTAGCTCTCCACTAACTGAACTGACAAACTCTTTCTTGGACATACGTTTCTTGTGCAACTTCAACCTATGATCATTGACAAGTAAGGGAATCTATTCCTCATCAATTATTATGATTTGGATAGACCCATTCCCATGACACTTCTCTAATATATAGGGACTGACCCATCTTGTCATTAACTTCCCCTTGAAATCCTTGAATCTAGAATCATACAAAGGGTACCAATGTCCTTCTTGAAAATTCCTTTCTCTAATGTATTTATCATGCCAAATCTTCCTTTCTAGCTAGATTACCTCAGTGTGTAGGAGAGTTTTCATTCTAAATTCATCTAGACCATTGATTTGGAGCAGCCTTTCCTTTTGTGTTTTAGTGAGGTCCAAGTTTAACTGAGATGTCATCCTCAAGGTTTTTTACTCAAATTCAATATACAACAAGGCCTTCTTCCCATAGACCAGCTCAAATGGATGAATCTAGTGGTCGTCTTCCAAGTGGTGTTTTGGGCCCAAGTGGCTTCCCAAGTTTTCCTGCCCAATCTTTTCCTGTTGCTGCTAACAACCTTGATAAGAATGCTCTCCAATTCTCTATTTGTGAATTCCACCTACCCATTTTTCTAAGGGTGATAGGCAGTAGATGCCTATGCTTGATGTGGTGCTACTTCATAAGATATTCAATCAAACTTGTTATAAATTGTTCTCCTTGATAAGTGACTAATTCCCTTGGAAAACCAAATTTGTAGAAGATGTTCTCCCTCAGAATATCATCCACCTTCTAGTTGGTTGATGCATTTACTGCTTTTGTTTCAGCCTATTTGGTCAAATAATCATTTCATACAATTATATACCTTTTTTGCCCTCATGGGGGATCAATAGGTCAAATTAAATCCATGGCCTACTTTTCAAATGGCTCTAGAGTCACTTGAGGTTGTAAGGGAATTTCATCCTAGGGTATTAGCTTAACCATCCTTTGGCACTAATCCCACCTGGTGGTGTACCTCCCTGTGTCTTGATATAAAGTGGGCCACTAGTAGCCTAGTTGTAAAACTTTGAAGGTTGTCCTCTTAGCAGCAAAGTGCCCCCCACAAGGTCCATCATGGCACATTGAAAGGATGTCAAAGACCTCTTCTTCCCTCACACATCTTCTCAGGATATGATTTCGGCCCAATCTAAAAATATTTCCCCCAATCCGAGTGAATGGGAAATCTTCCTAAAAATCTTGTTTTTCTCCTTGGAGGATATGCTAGGAGGGAACCTCCCAGCAACCAAATAGTTGGCTATTTCAGCAAACCAAGGAGAAAGCACATACATGGAAAAGAAATGTTCATTTGGAAGTTGATCATCTATCAATTCTTCCTTTCCTATAGGGAGAGTTAGTCTTAACAAGAAATCTGCAACCACATTCTCTTTCCCTGGTTTATCAACAATAGTCAAATCAAATTGTTGTAATAATAACAACCATCTAATTGTACTAGGATTGACATCAAGTTTATTCATTAAATACTTAATGGTTTCATTATCAATGTGAACCAAATTTTGATAACCAGTGATATAATTCCTAAACTTGTTCAAAGAATGCACCACAGCCAAGAGTTCCTTTTCATTGACAATATAATTTAACTCAGTTTTAGAAAGGTTCTTACTGATGAAATGGATAGCATAAGGCAATTTGTCTTCTACTTACCCTAAGGTAGCCCCTATATCTTTGTGTGAGGCATTTGTGGGTATATGGAAAGGTAATCCCCAGTTGGGACCCCTAAGGATGGGTGCAATAGCCATCTTTTCTTTTAGTATTTGAAAGGCTTCTTGACAATTGTTTTCCCAACAAAGATATGAATCTTTATCTAGCAGTCCAAACAAGGGTGAAGCCAATTTTCTAAAATATTTAATGAATCTTATATAATACCCAACTAATCCTAGGAGACTCGTGACATCTCTTTTGTTTTGAGGGATAGGGACCCTTTTGACGATGGAAATATTGTTTGGGTCAACCTGTATCCCTTCCTTGGATAAAGAATGGCCAAGGAAAGCTCCTACATTCATCAAAAACTCACATTTCTCAGGGCTAAATGAGAGATTCATTTCAATACATTTGTTCAAGACTTTGCACAAATTAGAAAGAGCTTTTTAGAAGTCATGTCCATAAGGAGTGAAATAATCCATGGATATCTCAACAAGATCATGAACAAGTT
The DNA here is from genome assembly GCA_031772625.1 of Pinus tabuliformis. Taxonomy (NCBI): domain Eukaryota; kingdom Viridiplantae; phylum Streptophyta; class Pinopsida; order Pinales; family Pinaceae; genus Pinus; species Pinus tabuliformis. Next base: position 894,438,334 of record CM062806.1, on the reverse strand, counting down.
TAGCAAAAATACTTAGAACTTTCCTCTAAAAAGTAGTAGGGACATTACATAAACCAAATGGAAGAACTCTATAGGAAAAGATACCCCAAGGACATCTAAATTTGGTCTTGTATTGGTCTTCAGGTCTGAAATTAATTTGGTTGTATCCACTAAATCTATCTAAGAAGGAGAATAATTTATTTCTTTCAAGACCATATAGGACTTTGTCAATGAAGGGAAAATGAAAATGGTCCTTCTTTGTGGCCTTGTTAAGTTCCCGGTAATCAACACATATTCCCCACTTCTCATTCTTCTTGGGAACTAAAACAAGAGGTGACACCCGCTCACTATTTGAAATGGGGTATATGAACCCTGTATCCAATAGATTTTGTAATTCTTCTTTCATAATGTCCATAAGAGTTGGGTTCATACTTCTCTAGGGTTAATGCATAGGCTTGCATCCCTATTTAATGTAAATATGATAAGCACGAATTGAAGGATGCACACAGTTCATTTACTTATAATCTCGAGCAAAAGCATCCAGATATTGCCTCAGTACATTGTACAATTTATATTCTTGTTTGGTCGAGAGAGAGGGGTTGATATTTAGAGTTATGGATGGGTGAACCTCTAAAACCTTAACATATTCTAGTCTAGATTCAATAGATCACAATTCAGTCCAAGCATTACCCTCAGATTCTTTCAAAAATTCATCGACCGGTATGGCAATGGGAGGCTTCTTCTATAAGATATGGTCAATAAGGTCATCTTCATCAAGTTGTGACCCTCCTATAATAATATCTAGAGTACATACTGGGTAGGAGGTTGTGTGGTATAATTCATCCTCTTCCTTTTCCTCTAACCATATGGGTAAATCGTGTTCAATATAAGGTTGAGAAGGAGGATACAACGTAAGTTTTTTTTTGATAAATTTTCATTCTTGATAGTCATGTTCATAGCCCTACAACTCATGTAGGCATTAACAGTGACAACCCAAGGTCTTCCCAAGATGATAGGATAGCCATTAAAATTGGTTTTGGGCTATAAGACCGGGAAATCAGTAGGTTACTCCTACGATTTAATGGAGACCATGACATCCTTGATAATTCCCTCAAGAGCTAGTGTGGATCTATCTAGAAGCTACAACATTGTGGTGGTCATTCTCAAATCCCCTTGGAGATTGAGCTTCAGCATGGTTTCCCTAGTCATCACATTGATTGCATCCCTGAGGTCAATCAAGGTATTAGGGAACATAATTCCATTAATGTGCACATATACTACTGGGCTACTAGGGTCTAGATATTTTGGGGAGCTCATCCTCCCAAGCATAAAATTATATAGTTTTCCAAAAAAACTGACAGTGGGTGTATCTATTTTTATTCTCCCAGGAATTTTGAACCATTTTTCATTAATAATCTTGTCGTAGATGAGAAAATCTGTAATGTCTTGGAGAAGGGGTATCTTGACACATGAATTCTTCAATTCTCCTAGAATTTCAACCTATTATGGGGTGTGATCCACCTTTCAGGATAGGGGGTGTGTTAACTTGTGGGCTACTCTCTTCCTTCTTTCTTCAAGCTCTTCAGGTGGAGAAGGTGGGAGATTATTGGGAGCACCCTCCTAGACCGAAGGTTAATCTTTTGGATTTCCATAGCATAAGAAGGATAGGATGTCTCTCCATTGTAGACCTATTGTGCATGCTTATTGTTCAGGTTCGGACTCGTTTGAGTAGGAATTTCAGGTTACTTAGGTGGGGTATGATGAGTTAGTTTTGTTTGAGGTTGGGGTGGAGGAAATAAAGTATGAGGTTGGTTTGTTTGAGCCCTCCAACCTTATGAGGGGTTTTCCCATTGGGAATATTGGAGCGAATATGGTTGAAAAGCTAAGCAGGATATGGAGGATCATAAGGCCAAGGAGATGATGTGGAACATGATGGATGAGTGTAAGGGTACCAAGGCTGGAAAGGTGCATTCTAATTTGGATAGTAATGAGGATAATGTGAAGCTTTCATGCCTTAATGATATGGTTGAGGTCTTGGGGGTCTCCATTGTTTAATGAAGAAAATTTGTTCATACCCACTCTCTACTCCTCCCTGGTGTACATCCTTTAGGCCTAGAAAAGAGGAACATTTGTCTATTGCATGATTTTCTTTATATACTAGGTAGAATTCTATGACATTCAACGGGCATTCATTCCTAGTTTGCCTTTTCATACACCTAGGGCATAAAATATCTAGCTCACATTTTGCTTACTTATGTTTTCTTTTTATTTTCACAGTATCTATTTGTAGGGAAAAGGTATGAAACATTTCACTCTTGAAATCCTCCAACATATTCTCTATCTCATGATTGATGGATATTTTAGAGGGAGAGGATCTGACCAAGATTTGGCTAGACCTATCCCTCTTCCTAGAAGCCCTAGAGTAATTCTTGAATATAGCTTTGATGTTATCATATGGAAATTGGTAGATATATCCTACAGATAACATGTTGAGGGTTTCCATTATATCTTCCCTAATCTCTCAGAGAAGAACTAGAATGAGTGACTCAATATAAGGGTTACAGTTGGCCCTCCTATAATTCAGTTGAAACATCTCCTCATATTCCTCCAAAGACTCATCAGGTCCAAGGGTCATCCTAAAGATTTTCTCCTTTGTTTCTTTGGACCTACAATAATATTTGTATTTATGATTGAAGGTTTGTTTCATTTGGGCCTAGGTAGTGATGCTTCATCTAGGTAGACACATAAACCAACACAAAGCTGCATCTTTGAGGGTAGAAGGAAACAACTTCATCTTCTTCTCATCATAGGCATAGTCATAGATCCTAGAGACAACAACAAACTCAAACATGAAGGTGTTGTGATCTTTAGAGGTTAGGCCATGGAAATGTGGAAGGGTATCACACCTTATATTTTTCATTCTAGCCTCTCCATTGGTTTCTTTGACGGGGAAAATTTTATTGTTCTAGTTTTCAGCCATAGTTTGGGTAGGTGAGATAGGTTCTTCTTCTCCTATAGTTTCTTCAAAAATTTCAGGTCACTCTCCTAAAGGGTTTTACAAATCCCTTGTAGTCATAGAGGGAAGTTCACAGTCATTAAATAAGAATTAAGGTTGACTTCTTGATGGTGTAGGGGTTTTTGGTAGGAATATCCCTTGGTTATCCCTACTCCTACGAGACATGAAATAACTAGATTTGTCGATTCTTTTTTATTTTTTTCAAGAATTTTCAAAGCAATAAGACTGGTACAAAATAGAAAATAACAAGAAACTCCTAAGAAGAAACAACACCTACTTAGACACCTCCTCGAAAACAACGGAAAATAGTTGTGAGCCCTGGTATAGCATGAAGAGTGTTGCAACTCTCAAGGGCTCCTCAACTCAAATTATCAACCCGAGGTTCATAAAAACTTAGAGGTGACAGTGTTCTATGCACAATAGGTTAGTTTCTAATCATATCACCCTCAATCATAAAATCATATCAAGGTAAATAGAGACCATTCCTCAAACTAACTATAGTGAAAACTTCTTATGAAAGCATAATTGAACCTGATTCTAACTATGAAAGTGAAAATGTCATTCATTCAATTGTCGATGCTAATTGACATTGCGTGAAAGAGAAAGGGCTAGTCTACTTGTAGATGTAAAGCTACTCTACATTAAACATTTAATCAAATCATTAACCTACTTACATGTATCATTGATCTACTTTACATTTTCTTGAAAATATGGAATCTAACTTTTAACATGCTTAGGAGAAGAAAATACTAATTCTAACTTTGTTTTGTAGTGTGGAAAGGAGGAGGCTAGGGTGGTCTAAGAGCCTTCCTTAATCATCAAATCACAACTTCGATCCATTATTCAACTTAACTAGGCTAGGATCGAAGTGGGGAGAAAAATTGGCTGAAAATAACATTGTTACAGGGCTACTACAAGAGTTCTTGTATTGCTAAAGGAGGCTCTGTTTTGCTACAGGAGGAGTTCAAAGAGAATTTTCAGGGTAGAAATGGAATAGTGAGGGAAGGAGAAGATGGATGAAGGTAAGAGGAAGTAAATGAATGTTGGGGGATCCCCCTAGCCAAGCCTTGGTCCTCTCATAGGTTTATCTTTCACAAATGGTGATGACCACGGTGTCGTCTATTAAACGTGGAAACTTAGTTTGGGAGTAGTGTGAGGTGCAGAGGAATAATATGGAAAGGTACAGGTGGATATGGAAAGATATTCCCACACCTACAGATCAACACAACCCTACATCTAGCCAAATACATGCATCAAATGACCAATAACATAGTGAGATAAGCTATCATGGAAAGATGAGTTGAATTTGACTAAAATATACTGTATTCCGCAACACTACTCTAATCACTGAACTAAAAACTAATTTGTAGAGAATCAACATGTAAAAGGATTACAACTAACATCTATATATTTCCAGTAAATCATAAACAAATGTTTTTGGACTGAAATTGTAATCTTTCCAATCACTCTTTCCACAAGAGAGGTGATAGGAAAGCTTGCAATCACAAGCTTTTATAGCTTACCATCTACTGAAACAAGAGAAATATGTAAATTCTCTAAAATAAGAACAAGAAATAAACACAATAGAGGGACTAAAGCCTATAGATAGTTCCCAAACCCAATGGTTTCAGCCCTCTAAAACTATCTCAAATGCATATCAATGGAAAAATTCTCATTAGTAAAACATAGTAGTCTCATACATCACATTAATGTTAAGAATAACAATGTCAAGCACTAAGCTCAATAGCTACTCTTAGATGAATCAAAAACTTGAATCCTCATGAGCCTTTCAGCTAGTTTATTTATATAAAAAGGTAGTTGATGGTAGCTCCCTTGAAAATAGGAGTGATTCCCTCCAAGATATCGAGAATTGTGGATTTGGTTCTCCTTGAAATTCACATGGACTTGGATTCCCTCAGCTCCTAGTGAATTTGAGCCATGACTGAGGATCATATGATCCTAAGTCAAGTTAGAGAGTTAAGGAGGTGGACAAGCCCCCTAGATTCTCTCTTCTTCTCTCTATCAAGTCCCTACATAGAAAATTCCTCAAAAATGTCTCTTTTTCATGAAATTTAATAACATTAGGCCTCACAATATGAAAAACACCTTTTAATCTTCTTACTCAGCATATTATGACTAAAAATGAGAATTAATGTGAAAAAAGGATAGCTTTAAGGGTTAGAGGATAGAAAAATGAACTTCAAGATATACCTATTAATGGGACCCATCAATTAGTGTGGTTATATGCACCTGTGTTAGATAGTCATGCATGGTAATAACGTATTATTATATACATTACGGTAATATGCATGATGATTTTTGTCATTATGGTTAAGGTACTTATATTATTGTATATCATGCTAATATGGATTATCATGTGCAAATGGTTATGGTTATGATATTCATGTATGAGTTGATATAGTAGTGATATTGTGTTGTACATATCTAGACTGAACTATGCATATGTATAACCTCCCAGGCGATACACTAAGGTATGATGTTGATTATGTCTCTATTTGGTTTATCTAACATGGCATGACTACAAGAGATATAAGACCATGGATGAATAGAAAAATGGTGGACTACAACTCACATGACTCCCCTTACAGGCCTGATGTGAATTCAGTGGAATGAGAAAGGTCAGTTGAGTAGTGAAAATGGGAGTATTCTCTCGGTTTGTCATATACATTGAGAATATTACAGGCATAAATTGTGAGTTTCAAACTAGACAATGAGAGATTGATTGTGTAAACACACCTCCAATATCTACCCATTTTCACCGGCCTACTAGGGTAAACATAAGAGGAGAATCTACTATGATATGACCTAACTTCCTAGGTTCCATTAAGGAAGTGGGGCTGACTGCAGAAGATAAGTTGACATCTCATAACATCCTACATGGGCTACAGGTCACTCAGAGGCTGAGTAACCACCCTAGCTAGCCTAAACTTAAGTTTTACACCCTTTTCTCTGACGTGGGTCCCCAACCGCTCCCACAAAAGGCTATACATTTAGTTGGAAGCATCCAACAAAATGCACAAGCCTGTATCTAGGGGTTGCAAACTAAAATGTATAGCTCAAAGCATGAAATCCCATATTCTAAGCATAAATTCCAGGTTAGCCTCCACACCACTGCCTAGAACTCACTGATACTTTCCAAAATCAATAATGACATGAGTATAAATTTATTCATACAAAATTTGATCAAAGGCTTGACCTAACCATTCCTAACCATGACAGTGATTTCATCAAGTGTATGGAAAACATGTAATCTATATGTCATGAATGCATATTTAAACATAGGGGTCTGATAGTTATATGAAAATCATCAAGAAGGTCTAATACCCTCTCATAATAGTTGCAATAATATATATTAGCTCATGCATTCATTAACCATTTATCAATAAATAAAAACATATCAAGGTCCATAGCCAATATACATCATATAACCATCATATAACCAACAAATGAACAACATATAAACCATGATAGAATAGCCATCAAATCCATATAATAAAAAATACAAGTACACATGAAAATACCAAAGGAAAGATATATTATTAACATATTCAAAATCCACCCAAGTCAGGGTACTTCCACGTACCACCTAACCATATATTGGGTTGAACCAAATATCTCTTTCATCTAATCACCCTTGCAACATATTTCAAGCGTGAAAGTGGGATCTCATGGAATAAACTAAACAAAACCAAACCAGAGCTTCCAACAGCCATACCACGTCAACCCTCAACCACTGATTCCACCTCACGACCAGACATCACTAACACCAACCATATTGGTCTCTACCCAAGTTGTCTAGGGCTCTAGAGCATTTGCCCCAACCACGAATCCGAGAACTAATAACTCAACCCACAACCTTCAAGGCCTCTAGAGCATTTTTCCAACCAAGGCTCCAAGACTAGTAACTCAACCCACCAAGGGCTCTACAGCATTTGTCCAACCAAGGCTCTAAGACTAGTAATGCAACCCAAGTTGTTCGAGGGATCTAGAATGTTTGTTCCAACAAACAGGTCCAGCAACTAGTAACTCAACCCAGAACCATAAGGAACCTGAGCATCAATCAGAAACAACAAGTAGAACATACCATAACACCATGGCTGTCCAGGAAATGGCAACGCTAGGAAAAACCACTGTTAATCCAAGAAGTCCTCCATGCTAATGATAGATCATAACCAAATAACCACATGCATATACCATGGATGGCAAAACTAGCAAGGAAATCATACATTCAACTTGATAATTGTAAGGAAATCTCGTTGTAGTAGTTGATCTCATTGTCCTCTTGTGCTTCCTACTTTCCTTTTCCTTCTTTCTCCAAGTCCAATGAAAACTAGAGCACTCTTAGTATGCTCCAACAATGTTCCAAGATTTCTCTAAGTGTTCAAAAGTTTGAGAGAATGAAAGAATAGAATGAGGGTGCCAAAGAATGAGTTGATAAAAGCTGTGAATTGATCCTCATAACCCTTTTTATCATTGAGGCCTATATTTTCTTAGTTTTTCCCTTATTTTCCTTCAATTTTCCTCACATGAAATTATGTGACCTTTCACCTTCCTCTTCTCCTATTTTCCATTATTTTCATAAATAAAATACAATTATTGCAACTTTTCCTCTTAAAATTCCTTTGTCGATTCCCATAGCCATTTATTAATCACCAATGATCCCCACCACTATGATATTTCCTAACATTTAGCTTGGAATATGTGTGCCATGATCTTGGTATTATTTTTTATTTATTTACATAGGAAATCAACTTGGGCTATTACAGATTGAGGCACAGGAAAGTCTTGCAAGAGCTGGGGAAAAAGAAAGAAGAAGTTAATGCTTTGATCCTTCAGAGTTTATCTGAATTCCAAAGATAGGGGAAATTGAGGATTAGCCATGGGTAGGAGGAAAGGACTAATGGGGCATATGGTAGCAAGTATCAATCAAGATACAGGTTGGACATGGATGACACAGTCAAAGGTGGAAAATAGTTGGATACACCTAAAAGGAGAGGGAGTGCATATGGGTTCCATTCTAATTCTAGTTTAGAGAGATATCACCATCATTAGAATCACCATCCTTATAGGAGGAGAGAGAACTAGTATTTTCCAGAAGATTTCAGGAAAGTTAATTCTCCTACCTTAATGATGAGTTGACTAAGTCAAAAGATGTAGAAGCATGGCTTCTTGGGATGAAAAATTTCTTCATATTGCATGATTAGTTAAGGAACATGAAATCCATACAGCTACCTTCAGTCTCAATGGAAAGTAGATATCTGGTGGGAAGATGTGAAGCGTTGTCATGAGGAGTCGAAGTGTAAGTGTGTGTTAGAGTGTGACTAGAAAGGGAATGAGAAGACTAAATGAAAGTGGGTTAAGAAGTGAGGAAGACCTCATGATGTAGGTTATAAGTAGAATAGGTACCTTATAAGAAGTTCAAAGAAGTTGAGAGAGGACATGGGTCTCACCCTGTGGAGCATTATATTAAAGGAAATGCTAGAGAACCATTGCAGTGTTGTATCCATAGTGGACATAATTGTATGAAGGATTTCCCTTTGTATCATGATGGCACAGCTAGATTGTGATAGGCCTCATATCTATAATATGTAGGAGGCACAAATAGTTGGGGATGTAGGTTAGAGTATTCCCTGGATCTATGCAATAGTGGATAACAGGAAAGAAGATAATCAGGCATTTATCATTTAGGTGGAAGTGGAACCAGGGATAGAGCTCCAGGTAGAGCCTCAATGCATCTTGCAGTGGAAGGAGCTCATGCTTCAGAAAAAATAAATAGATAAAACGAAGTGCGTGGAAGCACTTTGGGGTCAAGGAAGCTACATGGAATATGATGGATCAGATGCAGACATAATAGTTTGTCTCCAGTTGCAGATGAATTCATCAAGGGAATTAGAATCCCTTGAGTGATGGTATGTGCAGTTGTTTAGTTACAAGGAAATGTGCTTAAGATATAAAGGTAAGGTAGCTGGTATACTGTTATATACATTTATTCACTAACAATTATTTTCTTATGGCAATATGATGTATGGGATTTCGTGGCAAAGAAACTGCCATGAAATCTTGAAGAAGGCTTGGGTTGAGATTTGCTTTGGAAGCACTGGGAGCCATGGGGGTTGAGTCATGGTGTCCATTGAAGTCTTGTGCTTTCGGTATTTTTTATTTGATTGAGATTGATTTGGGTTTTGATTGTGTGGTGCATGGCCATGCCACTTTGTTTTTGGTGTTGTATTTTTATATTTTTTCATGGTTTTTTCTTGTTTTCTTCTTGTTCTTTCCTTTTATGTTTTGAGGGTCTTGAGGATTAGTCAAGGAAGAGGAAATTTAATGAATCTCAACAAGAACTGAATGAAAACCAATAGGTAATGTAAGACTCGTATGAATCCCAATGCATGAATAAAGGGCAACAGAAAGCAAGAATATGAAAACCAATTGGGTTGGTTGGGCCCATTGGGGTAAATGGACAGTGGTAGGAAAACCATGAGAAAGGCAATAGGAAAGGTAAATAAAATGGATTTGAGGCATCATTTGAGGCTAAATTGGGAACTATCATTCTCAATATTGTGCATGTGTTGCACAAATAAAGGAAGTTCTCTTAACCTTGATCTTATGAGTGATAGTAATTATGTTATGATCATGATTATGTTGATGTTTGTATATATATATATATATGAATTCCGTTGTCTAACATGGTTGTCATGGATTATTATTATGGAAGAATGATTTGTTATGAAAGTGAATGACATGAAAAGGTTTATGGCTATGAAGAATCAAGTCGGCGGAGTAGCCCTCGAAGATCTGTGATGTTAGTATAACTATGCATATTCTTATGTTATCAACATGAAATGTTGAAGGATACATCAATAGAATGAAATCAATGTGATCTGTGACATGCTGGGAAAAACATGGATAGAGGAAAATAACCACAGACACGGGACTTGGGTTGTGGATGAACACATTAAGGCATGGGAAAGACACTAGAGGTAAGGTTTCCTCATAGAGACGATGTGAGGACTCGATGTGCAATACTATTGTTGTGTACATGTTGTGTTGTGTATATGTCCTACATATTGTTCCATGTACATGTGTTATTGTGTAGTTGTGGTATCATGACATGTGTATTCGCTATTTTGTACTATGTGTATGTGTATGTGTTGTGTTTTACACCGGGTGTAGGTGTATTTATTTTTTTGTACATTGTTTAAAGGTGTATGTGTTGTGTTATACACTGTGTGTGGGTTTCCATGTTGTGATGTACACTGTGTGTATATATACGTGTTGGGGATTGGTTCTCTGGATCCCCAAAAGTTATGGATTAAAGCCATGTAACAGCTTACATTCCTTGGAGGATGTGGTTGAGTTACTAGTCCCTAGAGCGTGCAGGTTGGGACAAACGCTATGGAGACCTAGATAGCTTGGGATGAGAGCAACCTTAAGTTGCTGATATTGAGGGCAGAGGTGGTATAGTCTCTAGATTTCCTTGTTTCTAATACTAAAGATAAGTAACTATGTCCTTTCTAGGTTTGGAAAATGATCCAGATCATGTACGTGGTCAAAGAGAAGATAAGGCACTAGGTGCTTGTCAGGTTTGGAAACTAATTTAGTGTGTGTATGAAAAAGACAAAGAACGAAGGTAGAAGAGAAGGACCATTTGAAAGATAAGTATCAGCATTTTAGTTTAGTTTTAATTATGCACACATTGAATGACTTTGATTTATGATGGTTATGTATTGAGCTAACCGTATTTGATATGTTTATACATGATGATTTGATCAAATAGCTAGTTTGACTTGTTCTGAGAGAAAGTAAACATAATTGCAGGTGTACCTTATCGACAAGCTATCAATTAGGTATGAATTGAGTTTTTTTATTTTCCTTTCGATTCAAATGGAAATTATTTGGTGGTACAAGAAACATAGAGATGCCAATTTTGGGTGGTTGGAACTATCTGCTAGAGTGTTAGCAGCAGCAACAAAAGCAATTTGAATATGAAACAATCTGTTGGTAAAGCAAGTCAAGAGAAGGGTTATTATGGGACACTGGTACCCAATTGTTCATTTATTTCCATGACAATGCTATGAGTGGTATGATGGTTTTGAGGCAGTGATATTCCTTGGTATTTCGACCTTCTAATGTGAGGAAACCTTGTCAAGGGATGGATCTGGGGCTGTGTAGAAGGGAAAGGGATGCTAGCATAACTTGGAAGGTGTGTGAATACATAGAAGGGGGTGACCTGATTGCCCGAGGGGCTGTGTAGTAGAGAAGGGAAGGCTCAAGATTTTTTTTTTCTCATTAGCATTTCTAGATGGAATCGGAAGCACATTGGGAGTGTGCCCTGGAACAATGAGTCGGTAATTGTTCATTGAGAAAACAACTAACGCAAGAATTGTAGTTTTGTACATTGGACATGGAATTTGATTTTTGTAGTGGATGCTAGACTTCTTGGGAAGAAGGTGAATCCTGGTACTACTTTGAGGGTGGAGGTGTGAGCCTCAAGATTCCCTTGCAGTAGATGCAGGTATTGTATCTTTTTATTTGCTAGTTGAGAAAATGTGCATATGTATATATGTGTATATTATTGTAAAT